>CM033642.1:188502830-189235553 GCA_019512145.1 Engystomops pustulosus | reverse complement strand
GTAGCAAAGCAGCCCACACCTTATATACAGGAGCCATTATTCCCCCCTCCCCACCCCTATTATTATATACAAGAGCCATTATTCCCCCCCACACCCTCAATTATTATACACAGGAGCCATTATTTTCCCCACCCCTACATTATATACAGGAGCCATTATCCCCCCACCCCCACATTATATATAGGAGCCATTGTTCCATAATACCCCCCAACCCCCTTATTATATGCAGGAGCCATTATTCCCCACCACACCATCCATTTTCAATATATAGAAACCATTATTCCCACTACCCCCACATTATATACAAGAGACATTATTCCCCCCCACCCTCACATCATATAGAGGGGACATTATTCCCCACACTCCTTTATTATATACAATAGCCATTACTACCTTCCACACCCCCACATTTTATACAGAAACCATTATTCAATAATTCCCCCACACCCTTATTTTATACAGATGCCATAACCCCACAGCCCCCCCACCCACTTATTATATACATGTTCCATAACCCCTCACCCCCTTATTATATACAGGTTCCTTAACCCCCACCCCCTTATTATATACAGGTGACATGACCCCCCACACCCACAATTATTATACACAAGAGCCATTATTTTCCCCACCCCTACATTATACACAGGAGCCATTATCCCCCCACATTATATATAGGAGCCATTGCTCCATAATACTCCCCAACCCCCTTATTATATACAGGAGCCATTATCCCCCCCTACATCATCCATTTTCAATATACACTCACCGTCCACTTTATTAGGTACACCTGTCCAACTGCTCGTTAACAATTAATTTCTAATCAGCCAATCACATGGCGGCAACTCAGTGCATTTAGGCATGTTGACATGGTCTAGACAATCTCCTGCAGTTCAAACCGAGCATCAGTATGGGGAAGAAAGGTGATTTGAGTACCTTTGAACGTGGCATGGTTGTTGGTGCCAGAAGGGCTGGTCTGAGTATTTCAGAAACTGCTGATCTACTGGGATTTTCACGCACAACCATCTCTAGGGTTTACAGAGAATGGTCCGAAAAAGAAAAAACATCCAGTGAGCGGCAGTTCTGTGGGCGGAAATGCCTTGTTGATGCCAGAGGTCATTGGAGAATGGGCAGACTGGTTCGAGCTGATAGAAAGGCAACAGTGGCTCAAATCGCCACCCGTTACAACCAAGGTAGGCAGAAGAGCATCTCTGAACGCACAGTACGTCGAACTTTGAGGTAGATGGGCTACAGCAGCAGAAGACCACACCAGGTGCCACTCCTTTCAGCTAAGAACAGGAAACTGAGGCTACAATTTGCACAAGCTCATCGAAATTGGACAGTAGAAGATTGGAAAAACGTTGCCTGGTCTGATGAGTCTCGATTTCTGCTGCGTCATTTGGATGGTAGGGTCAGAATTTGGCGTCAACAACATGAAAGCATAAAATTGCTTAAAATGCGCCCCCCCCCCCCCGGCTCCCAGTTCAGTAAATTCTGAAAACTTTACTAACAATTAACATCCCCACAGGCAGCTCCCTGACACTGTGTGACTGACTACAGGTTCTGGGAGTCATTAGTGGAGCACCTTGCAGCATCTCCACCCGGGGTCCCTAAAAATACCAAAGTCACTTACGGTATAAAGTCTCCTGGATAAGAACACTGTGCTCTAAATAATATATACCCCTCACATCACAACTGACCTCACTCTCCCCCACATATAAAACATTCCTTCATTATAATTATATTTTATAATTATATAATTATATTTAAAGGCCTCGTTGTTCACCCCAATTAAATTATATACAGCTCCCATATACAGATCCCCCAGCTGAAATCTGCACAGCACCCCCCCGTTCATGAGGAAAAACAATAGGATTAGGACATGCCAATGGAAAGAAAGCTCTTCACTGGACAAGCTATGTAACCTGATGTTTCCAGAAAAGGTATATATCAGTGATCAATAGCAGTAATCCTCTATTACTTTGATGCAGAAAACATACATAACACTGGCAATGTTTTCCCAAGATGTATATGATGGCTTTGGACTTCTACTACTTTGCTGCAGAAAATCAACTTAAGGCTGCTAATTATTTTATCATTGACATCACAACTGAAGCTCCTCGAGATTAGAATTAGAGAGAGTATCTCCTTGCCATTGCCCAAGGTTAAGTAATTCATCCTCTCGGGTTTTCTTTCACATTGCACCAGCAATCAAATCCCAAAATTCCTGATTCTTCACTCTCGTCAATGTAAGCTGCAGCAGAAAGTACATGTCCTTGCTACCTACAATAAATTTAGTATACAGTGTATTGTCCCCACTCAGAAAACTACATTCTGTTCTACTTGATATTATTTTCTATTTAATTTATTAGAAGCAATAGTTCATGAAGATTCTATTAATAACCATACACATAAATTATAAAGAAATGGTGAGTGACTCAAAGTCAGCATGACATTGCAGAAAAGTTATTTATCTGTAACAGCATTCAAGCCCAAGAGTTCAATCACTGAATTGTATGCAATGGGGCATGCACTCATCTACTAAGCTAAAGTTACTGTTTTGTTTCCTTGGCCCAAAAAACTAAAAGGGTAGAGATGTCAGGACAGAGATGGGGTGGGTGGACAGTTCAAGGGGAAATAAGGCAGTAGATAGGGAGACCCACAAATTACAAACTTATAGTGAGGATGTAAATGTCATTACAGATGATTGGTAAGATCACAAAAGTTCTTTTTTTTGCTCATTAATGTACACTTTGCACACCCTTCTTGACAGAAAAATGGCCTGAAGCCATTATCCAGGCTGTGAGCAACCATCTTCCTGCAGCTGAAATTCTTCTAATGTTTAAGACCATTGGCTACTGTTTGCTGTTCCAAAAAACTGTAAGTTATTCTGCACCAACGTGCCTCCCAATGATCCCTGGATTAGGTTGTTCACCATCATAGGCTTCCCCTCCTCCATCACCAGAGGTTCCTATATACACATCGGGTTGCCCCAGGGAAAAATCTATTCTATCAGCCTCTCCCTCCATTTTCTTGTACACACCACCAGCTGGAGACCTGCCAAGCAGGTGGGACTGCAGGTGGGACGCCTAATTACTGAAAATGAGGGATGAGTAAATGGTAATTAAGAAAAGGCAGAGATGCTCAACAAGCTTTTTAGCTATATTTATACAAAAAAGAACATCTGGTTTGGTTGTTGCCAGTGCAGGTGATGCATCTTGTAATATACTGGACTGGCTGAATGTAGACATGATCCAATTTAAGCTCAATAAAATAAAGCTGTATAAGGCTTCTGGACCAGATGGGTTACACCCCAGAGTTCTTAAACTAATTTCTGTTATTTCTGTACTCCTGTTCATTTTAAGAGATTCCCTAATAAATGGTACAAAGAGACTGGCGCAAGGCAAACGTGGAGCCAATATTTAAAAAGGGCTCTAGATCTTCGCCAGGCAAATATAGGCCTGTAATCTTAACTTCCATTGTGGGTAAAATACTCGAAGGGTTACCAGAAAACTACATATTGGAATATGTGAAATCACTGGGTATAATAAGTGACAGCCAGCATGGGTTGACTAAGGATAGAAGTTGTTAGACTAACCTGATCTGCTTTTATAAAGAGGTGAGCAGGACCTGGATGTAGTAGTCGAGCAGAGATTAAATAACAGCCTGCAATGTCAATGCCTCTAAAGCCTGCAGGATCTTGTCATGTATCAAAAGAGTAGTAGAGATGTAATATGAGGGATGTGATAGTACTACTGTACAAGGCTTTCCTTTGGCCTCAGCTGGAATATGCAGTTTAGCTCTAAGCCAAAGTCCATAAAAAGGATGCCCTAGATTTGGAGAGGATACTATGAAGAGCCACAAAAATGACAAAACATTATAACATAAAACTTTATTGATACCCAAGGACACAAAGTCAGAAGAGCTTAACATTACATATATGTACATACAAACACTACAAGAGGCACATTCCTTAGCTGTGTACAGACATAGTGCAGAACATTACGAGAAAGCACAAACAGGTTAACTTAACTTTCGCTAACGCTGAAGCTGCATGGTTCCTGGCTACTTCTTGAGCCTTTAATGCAGTGTTTCTCCTGACTAGCAGAAAGGTATTGATTATGGAAACCACTTACAGTTCAGGAGCTTGAATGACACTGTATCTGGTACTCAGGCTTGCCAGGTTCCAGTCCAGAGCTCTATTGCAACCAATCCTGTGATCGCTGGGGTGAAAGTCCTGGGGTTAAAGTCTAATGTTAGGAGGTGTATTGTGAAAGAAATAGTGGGGGCAAGCGATGTATGGCCTGCAGGGTGCCAGTTTATTGGGACTTGGGGATTCAACACTGCTTGGGATTTGTCATTCGCTGCTCAGATGTGCTGTGTGCATGGGTGCCTAGGGAGTGGGTACTGCTGTGATCACTGCCACACAAGTGGCACATGATCGGTGCAGCTGGTATGGCAGGACATGTGTAGCTGGATCTCCCATGTGCAGTTAGCGTGTCTCAGAATTGCTGCTCAAACTGGAGGGCTTGGGCGCGGTAACAATGCCCCTTCTGAGCTGGTGGACATTCCCAGTAAAGCAGGGACTGGGACAGAAAGACTTCCCCAGGAGGGTGATGCAGGTCAGGTCCCCAGTGCCGGGTGCTGGATAACGCAGTGGGCCATGAGTGCAGGCACTTGCACAGTCCAGGCGCCGGTTCAGGAGGACTTCTGTTAGAGGATGATGGAGGCCTGGTAAGTAGCAACGGGTGCTGGACAGAGATGTGGCCTGTGAGTGCAGGACATGCTCCAGGGCAGATGCACTGTGATAACTCCCCGGCATCAATGTTACTCCCTGAACAAAATGGTGCAACATCTGCAGGTTCTGGGTGCCTAATGCCACTGCTGGTGGTGCAGGCTGTGTTAGCACATGTATTGTGCTTTCCTCCTGTCTCCTGATGCAACTGCTTCATGATTATGCTCGATGGAATTTGCTAGATGAAACTCAATGGTTACGCACTGCTGTGCAGGGGAGAGTCGTATGTCGCTGCTGGTGAAGCTGGCTGGGCCCGGACATATGTCCTCTTTTGCTGGCTCCGTATCCACCCCCTGGGTCTAATGGAAGGCTGCAGTGAGTGAGTGAGCGATGAAGGGGAGAAAATAGGGGGGGAAACAGGGAAAGGGGGCGGTCCAGACAGCTGCCTACCATGGCACCATCTTAGGGTTGCGGAGGGTCTCAGTTATGAGGAATGTTGACAGAATTAGATTTATTTAGTCTAAGGGGGGACATGATTCATTTTTAGAAAAATATAAACGGTCCATACAAAAAATATGGTAAAAAGTTATTCTAGGCTTAATTACATCAAAAGACATGTGGGCAACATCTCTATGTGAAGAAAAAAAGGTTTAATCCCCGGAAGAGACAAGGCTTCTTTACAGTAAGAACTGTGAATCTGTGGAATAGCCTACCTCAGGAGCTTGTCACAGTAGGGACAGTAGAGAGCCTCAAAAAGGGTTTAGATGCCTTTTAACATTAAAATAACATTAATGGTTATATAATATAGAATGTGTCTTCCACCTCTTCTTTTCCCTGGTTAAAATTGATGGACATATGCCTTTTCTCAACCGCACGATGTAACTATGAAGAACTTCACCTTACAGTTCTCTACATTAAACTTCATTAGCCATTTCTCCATGCTTTGAGCTTCCACAAATCCCTCTGTAATACTATAATTCTCTGTATTCCATCACTAAGCCAATTGCTAACCTAATTACACATTTTTCCATTAGTGCCAGCAGTTTAATTTTATGAATCATTATTTTATGTGGTGCAGTATCAAATGCCTTTAAAAAGATACATACATGCATCCACCGTTTCTCACAGATGCAGTTTAGAACTTACATAATCATAGAAGCTAATCAATGGGTCTGATTATGTCTGATGGGACATAACCTTCCTATAGTGATGCTTATGCTCTGTTATAAGGTTATAATTAGTGATGAACGGACCCAAGATTCAAGGTTCAGGGTTGTATTGAATTTGGTGGGTTCAGCACCCACAAACCCAGACAGCTACAAGTGCTACTGTTTGGAATCCGGGTCGGTATTTGGGAAAAAATGTCAAGCAGCATGATTGACTGCCACAGCCAATCCAGCAAATTGATGCCCTGAGCTACTAGCCTTAGCTTTGATTGGTAAGATGGGCACCTGAGAAGAGAAATGCACTATGTTTTTGGCTCATAGAACAGTTGAACACTGTTTTTCAGCTGAAATCTGGTAAATCTGTGTTTAGGTGCATTCACATGATACTGTTGAAATGTTCATCAAAACAGCGTAAGCAATAAATTAGTTTTTTGTGCATTTTTTTTGTCTTAAAGATGAAGCAAATTAGCTTAACCCAAACTTCTGTTCTGGATCAACCAAAGAACAACTGCAAATTCTTATCAATACAACACGTGCCATTAATAGAAAGTTAGAGCTGAACACATTAGATAGCTGGTTGCACCCATTGAAAATTGAGTTTGCAAAATATGTACACATCTAATGTGTATGGTCAACCTAGAAGAAACAAGAAGTCCCTATTCATTTTCTTTTACTGCATTTAATTAATTCATTGTTGGAAAATATGTAATACTTGTGAATCTATCTAAAAGCAATTTTTATGCTTTATGTTATGAGCACTTCTACAGGTCTGACTGCGTTTCAAATGATCCAGAAGTAAAAAATCCTATATTCCTCTGATACCATTATTATGGATCATTAGATACATGGTCAGCAGAAGATTTTTGGCTTTAATACAGATGTTACTAGGTGCCTGTTTGAAGGTTATATTCAAATATAGGCAGGGGTGTAACTTGGGGGGGTGCAGAGGTTGCAGTCGCACCCAGGCCCAAGAGGTTTAGGGGGCCCTTATGGTGTCACTTTCCAATATGAGAAGACTATTACTATAAACCATACATTATAGTGGAGGGGCCTGGAACAGACTTTGGACTGGGGCCCATCAGATTCTAGTTACGCCACTGAATATAGGTGCATAACAAAAGAACCCAGATTAACCAATGCACATTATTTAAATATTTCTTCATTATATAAAAAACTAGATATAGGCATTGCCTGGGATAGTAATTAACTGCTCTTATCTAGAAGAAAATAGAATCAGTTAAAAAATAAATATTTTATAACTATGTATTTATCTCTCCCTGCATGTCTCTCACATACTCACTCTTTCAGCCTGTCTCTTGCTCACTCTCTCTACCTGTCTCTCTGTAACTCACACTCTCTATCTCTGTCACCCACTTTTCCTGATGGTCTCTCTGTCCCTCACTCTCCCTGGCTGTCTCTCTGTCCCTCACTCTTCCTGCCCATCTCTCTGTCCCTCACTCTTCCTGCCCGTCTCTCTGTAACTCACTCTCCCTGTCTTTCTGTCACTCACTCTTCTTGCCTGTCTTTCTGTCACTCACACTTTTCTGGGGCACATGTTTTGTCTCTATGAGGTGAATTTTGGAGACTTTTGGCGGTTAGTTTTTGCACCTTATGTATGATCATGTCTTTGTACTTGTGATACATGTTCAGTTTTTCCTATCCTGGCAGGTGCAAATTTTGGCTTCTTTTTGAGACTATTGTTGCAAATGTTTCAAATCCACATGGACACGAGCCAAGTGAGGGGGTTATATGCAGGAGTGGACACTAGTGTTAATTTGGGATTTAACATGTTTCATTTTTAATGCATTTTGAAACCTATTACAACGGCCGTGGAGAGGTGATTTGCCTTATTTCATTACTTTTAGCATTTGAATTTACAAAACGCATAGTAAACACAATGTTAACACATGCATTAACGCAACATTTATATTGCGTTTTGTAAACACAAATGTTAACATTAATGAAATAAGGCAAATCACCTCTCCTCAGCTGTTGTAATTAGTTTCAAAATGCATTGAAAGAGGTTATTGTGCAAAATGTTAAACAGTTAAAGAATGTAAATAATTCAAATTTACCTGTTAAATTGGGTCCATGAAAAAAAAACTTCCTTTGCATCTGCCCTGGACCAGGTGCAGATTTGCACCTAAAAAGTCGCAAAAAAAGTGAAAAGTTGCACAGAACATCTGGAAAGTTAAGATACATGAGGCACACTGCAAAAGGTGCAGACCAAGGTGCACTTGAAGAGCGCCAACAAAAGTCGCAAAAAAAAGACAATTTGCCTAGCTGAAACTATGATACATGTTCCCCTCTGACTATCTCTGTCACTCACTCTCCCTAACTGTTTCTCTCATTCCATCTCCTTGACTGTCTCTATGTTGCTCATGCTCCCTGTCTCTCTGTCACTCACTCTCCCTGTCTCTCTGTCACTACTCTCCCTTATTGTCTCTCTGTCACTCACTCTCTCTGATTGTCTCTCATTCACTCAGTTACACACTCACCCCGCCTGACTGTCTCTATACCTGTCTCTACCTCTGTCTTCCCCTCATTCTCCCTGCCTATCTCTCTCTCTCTCTACCCTTCTCTCACTCTCTCTGACCATCTTTCACTCTCTGTTCCCGTCTCTCACTGTCTCTGCCTGTTTCTCTTTCTCTATCCCTATCCATCTTACCTCAAACGTCTTATAATCAATGCCTATAGTAACCAATCAAAGCTACAAAGTAATATTAATGACCTGTGGCAAAGCAGCAACCAATCATGGCTCAGCTTCTAACTGCCACAGGAGCAGCAGCAGGCAATTGCTTCTGTATCTGGTGGTTAATAAGTGTATTTTGGAAAGTGTGGGGTGAAAATTTCTGCTCAAAACCTAGTCTATGATGTTCCCTGAGTCATAGAGAGCGGCTGTGTAAAATATTGTGATTGTAAATGCAATGGTGCAGATACCTTTAGCAGACATACATACATACACACAAACACATACACACACACTCTTAAAGAGACCCTGCCAAGCAAAAAACTTTGCCCTTATGCTTAAATGGTTCCTTTAGATGGCTGCAATGAGTCAGGTTTAGAGGCAGTGAACTGACTGAACCACCGCAAGCGGTGCAAGACAACACCTTGGAGCGGAGTCTAAATGACACTCGGTTTTCACCAGAGCCCACGGCAAAGTGGGTTGGACTTGCTGTGGCTGGATACCACCACGTCGCTCCACTGGTGCGACTTTGCTTTGTGGTGCTGGCCAAGGCAAGGTACAAAATCAGCAGACAGAGGCAGAATCATGGTCAGGCAGAAGGTCAGGACAGGTGGCGCATGATCAGAGTTGGGGACAAGGCAGAAGGTCAGGACAGAGAATTGAAATCAGGAATCAAGGTCACAACAGGAAATCACTATAAACACAGGAACAGAGACTCTAAAGCTTTCTCTGAGGCTAAAAGATCCGGCATTGGATACTAGAAGAGGCCAGCTATTTATCAGGGCAGGTGGCTGGCCAATGCCAATCATCACTGGCCCTTTTAATTTTACCGAGCCGGCGCAAGTACACCCTAGGAAGTGACGATGCACGAGCCAGAGCATGGGGCCTGCCACTGGAGTGAGGGAAGGTGAGAAAGGCTTAGCTGGGCACCAGAGACACACCCAGGACCTGGGTCGCAGGGGCACTCGTGACACAATGTTAAAAAAATCAGTTTGTATATGCAACTTCCCTCATGTGAGTTCAATGATAATAAAGGGGTCTGGTATATGCAGTGTTCACTGCCTCCCTGTTCCTGATTAACAGGTCTCAGTGCTAGGACATGCTGCTGTGAGAGAGCTTTGTTACATCATTGGCCACTTCATGTTATCTGACAAGCGTGATGTCATCTAAGGTCCTGTTACATATACAACGTTTACCCCATGTATGTATCTTGTCACATGAAATCACAGTATGCTTCCACGGAGCCATGAGGAGGAGTAGAAGTCCATGGGGGCATGCTGTCATTTCATGTGATCAGGCATACATGGAGTAGATTTTACAAACCTAACTGGGTAAAAAACATCACCCTGGTAACATGGCATGCTGAGAAGAGGCATGGGTCATGGAGAGGAGTATATGCCCCCTTTGATGCAAGGTAACATTAGATAAAGTAGATTTATGGGGATATAAGGGAAACTATTTTTAGCTAAAAGAAGGGTGTAAGTTAATAGGGCTCTATGGAAACCTGTCACTAGCTGAATTAGTGAAAATGTGATGACATAATCCTTTACATGAAATACAAGATAGATGTATATCTATAAATAAAGCATGGTCAATATTTATCAATGTATCAGATTTTTGGGTGAAGCACAGAGGGTTAAATGTCTACATCACATTTATGTAAACTCTGTCACCGCAACCAATTTAGCTAAATGAACGAGTTCATCCTGACGAGATAGATGAGATGCATGTCGACATGTAGGAAGCGGAGATAAAAAATGAAGACAAACGATGTCGGCCGATGGCAAGAAGATAACAAGCAATAAGATGGATGTGCTAGATGTTAGAAAAGCACAGGATCGATAGACACAAGAAGCTATGCATGCAAACCAATCAAAACTAATCACTTACTAAAAATGATGATTAATCTTTATGACTTCAATTACTTTTTCGAATGGTGAAGAGAATGGTAACAGCAACATGCTGTTCCTCAAAGATCCATTTCTCATCTTTGTCACATTCATGAAATTTGTCCTACACAGTATAATTTTTTTCTCTGTGTATTAAGTTGTAAAATTTTATTATGTCTTCACGCTAAATGCAATGTTAGAGAATGCAACATAGAGAATTGCACAATATTATAATGGCTGAAAATATGTAATTTTGATATTAAACACAGGTTACATTTAAAAAACATTGTCAGCCATTTATTGATGGTGATCATTTTTGGGAAATCTTGATGACAGCTAATGTTATACCCTCAGCTGGGAAGCACTGCAAAGAGGAATCCTGCTATCTCACGGACCCCTATGAATACTTTTAGAGCTTCAAACAAAATGGAAGTCCTTAAATTCTTGATCTAAGGAGAACATTGTACTTTAATGCAAGTTCAGGAGAAAGTATCCAGCACATAAATTCTTTTCTATTAAAATGTTTATATATTCCATATCGATTAACCCCTTCCCGACTTGCACTCTAACGGAGGGTGCAAATCCTGAATATGGCACCCACTGCACACTGCACAGGCACAAAGTTTTTAGTAAATGTGGGCCTCGGCCTATTCATCTGCAGAGTATTATAATGAACAAGAATCGGATAATTGCTTGTTCATTTCCTTTAGTGGGAGAGTTTAAAAAGTAAAAATAAAAGCATTTTAAATAAAAATAAATCAATAAAATTATAAAAGTTCCCCAAAGCCCCATTACATATAAAAGTTACATATAATGAAAAAAAAAAGTGAAAATCATGACACAAGCACTATACATATGGTATTGCCACATCTATAATGATGCATACAATAAAATATTGTAAACAAAATATCTCATTCCACAAAAAAATGCTATAAAAAGTGATCAAAAAATGTATCTACTCCAGAATGGAGTGTAAAGTGTAGAGTACAGCATGTTCAGCTGAAAATAATCTTCAATAAAAATGGTATTACCTCTTGGAAGATGGTATAATACAAAAGCTATACATTTTTCCCACATATAAGGTTTTTTCAGAAAAAATTTATGGAACGTAGGAATAAGAGATCGAATTATGCTACTTATTTGTTGGCTGAAACTAAAAGAAAAAAAGTTTCAAAAAGTCTCTTCACGGATAGTTACATGTGAACATAAATATTTGTTTCAATAATACTAGCCACTACAAAATAGTGGCACGAAAAAGCCATCTCATCTTGCAAAAAAGAAAGCCTCCCAATGGCATAGTAACGGAAAAAAAAAACAAATATAAATTATAGCTTACTAAAAAACGCTATATTTTATAGGGCCAGATAAGTGGCTAGTGCATACCCTCTTCCCTTCTGTCAGCCGCTGTGTGCCTATATGAAAGTAGACAAGGCACAGAATGTGGGCCACAATGTGCTTTGCGGTTTATAATGAGGTTTTTTGTTTTCATGAAAAGTTTTGTATCGGTACAGTGAAGTTATCGTGATACTTTTACATAATTCGTATCACACTCAAACATTTTCTATCGGACGCCTCCAATGCCTGGTATTTATGTTCGGAATTAAGTAATGCGGAATCGATGCTGGGTAGACACTTGGCGAGGTGATAAAAAGCCATTATGGAAGCATTGAAACCATGTTGAAATATACAACCATGTGGCTTGCAGCGTCTTGTCCTGAACAACATGATAACAGAAGTTGACTTATTCACTGGTGCATACTATTTCCAGCAATCATATTAAAAGTTTGTATTATATATTCTTATTCTATTTTCTATTTGTGTGCGGTATGGGGGTCATGAGTCAAAACAAAGATACAAAGCTACAGTATACAATATAAATGGGGGCACCGTTCCAAGGTTAAGGTGAGACAGTGACAACTAATGTGATATTGCTCATTTTCTTTTCTTAACTAGTGAAATCAGAAAATTGACCTGTGCAGTCCTAGCGACCCTCAACCGAAAAAAAAAGCTAGACTCAGAGAGCGCATGCCTACCTCGGAGTGCCACGGTCGCCATGCCTGGTCTGGTGCGTGATTTCTCATGGGGGTCATACCTGGGCGATCCGGTATATTTAATGCGCTAAGACGTTGGATGGGCTGTTAAATATCGACATACGCTAGAGGGAAGACGCAAGTGAGGCCCGATCCCAGTAGAGGGGATGTAGTAAAAGAGCGCCGCGAAGCAGGGGCCACGGGCGTAACAAAGCGAAATTCCCCACGCGATGAGGGTTAAGGCATCAATAAGGTTCTGAGCGTCCGTAGGAGAGTGCTCATGAAATAGCGATCCCTTCACTGCAGAATAATATCCTGAAGTAATTGAGCTTTAATCAGCTTCAACCACACAAACTTCTGAAAGATGTTGGTGTGTAATGGCTCGTACCAGAACCCAGCCCATTAACTCTGTTAAAAATGAGATTTTTTTATTCTCTTTTAATGAGAGGAATCTAGCAAGCTTATTAGGAGAGAGTTGACACTATCACCAGTTTTTTTCACTCATCTTAAAGTTGCCGCATAGTACTGAGAAGCTATTCTGGCATGTTTTCTTTTCCACCATTCATTTGTTAAACAGAAGTTAGAAAATAGAGTGATGATATTAAGATCTATTCCCAACAATTTTTACATTTGTGTATGTATAATACAGCATTAAAACGTTGCAGCCTACAATCAAAGAATACTATATAATATATATATGTATGTTATTACACCCTACATATCTATGACCAACTAGTATTAAAGGCCATATTATGTTTGAAGGAAATGTTCACAGTAGGCTGTACATACCTTAGGGAGTAGTCAGCAGCGGTGGGATACACTGCTGCAGACATAAAGGAGTTACAGGGCAGACATAGACACCTCTATTGTATGAGGAAACGTGTCCATTTACCTATGAAAGATTGGCTTTGTGACACTGATGGAGGCAGTAGAGAGCTGACTGTCTCGTCATGGAGTTTATTGTTGGCTGGCAGGGAAGCAATTGGGGGGATTTATTGTATAGTACATCATTTTTATAGCATACAGAGGTTTCAAATTATCAACTTCAACTTTTTTCTAAACAGTCTCAAATATAAGCAGACATAAAGAGGTTGACATGTACATCAATGGCCATTTATTAGGTACACTGTCCAACTGTCGTTAACACTTAATGTCATGGTGGTGGGGAATATTTTCTTTGCACTCTTTGAGGCCCCTTGGTACCAATGAGCATCGTTGCAAGCCAAGCCTACATGAGTGTATTGTTGCTGACCATTCCATCCCTTTTAGACCACAATGTACCCAACATCTGATGGCTACTTTCAGCAGGATAATGCGCCATGTCATAAAGCTGGAATCATCTCAGACTGGTTTCTTGAACATGACAATGAGTTCACTGTACTCAAATGGCCTCCACAGTCACCAGATCTCAATCCAATAGAGCATCTTTGGGATGTGGTGGAACGGGAGATTCGCATCATGGATGTGCAGCCGACAAATCTGCGGCAACTGTGTGATGCCATCATGTCAATATGGACCAAAATCTCTGAGGAGTGCTTCCAGCACCTTGTTGAATCTATGCCACGAAGAATTGAGGCAGTTCTGAAGGCAAAAGGCGGTCCAACCCATTACTAGCATGGTGTACCTAATAAAGTGGCTGGTGAGTGTATATGTACCTGTGTCTTTGCCTCCTGTGAGAGCTTCAGCCTTTCTCTGTTATCAACATGATGAATTTTGCATCTCTAAACAACTTCCTCTTTCTCACTCTGTCATGGCAGCCTCCAGTGTGTCTATTTTCTTTCCATCCCTCTCACTGACACAGGGAGGTGGAAGGTGAGAGCAGGATGAGTAATAATCTTTTGCTGCAGGTCCTTCCAATTTATCACTATAGGATCATTGTTTACATGTCTATGCAGAGTTCACAGAGAGGCTGCACACAGCAATAAAGGAAACATCAGAGATCAAGCCTTTTAACACGTGATATGCTAAATTTATCAAGATATCTAAGCCATTATGATAAATCTGACATACAAAAATCAGCTTGGGATAGAAAGGATTGTGGCAAAAATTTGAATATTGTTGCTAGTAAGTGCACGTTACTGCCAATGAACATTTTTTCTTTTTGAAAAAAAAAAATTGATAATTTTCACAACCTATTTTAAATAGAAATGTAGTAATAAGTCATAATGAAAAATCAATTGTTTGGTACTGAAGGTTTTTCTAGTTTATTCATGTATAGTAATACTGTTCAACCATGATTTTTAATAAAAATAAAACTTCAAAAACATAGATGATCTTTTATTATTCAGATCTGCAATTGACTATGTTAACCCCTTCATGCTCCGCACGGTACATGTACGGCGCAGAGGTGCAGGGGGTGTATCAGGCTGAGCCTTTTTCACACAGAGGTGGAGTTTGCTACATATTGCAGCAAACACCACCGCTTATACCCACGGTTGGTGCTAGCACTCCTAGCAGCATTTAAAAGACGGCAGCACGGGGGCTCCACCAACTTTGTTCTGATCGTTGCTCTCCCGAACGTCATCAGGGGACGACGATTGGTTGCCATGACATCACAAACATGTTAGGTATCGCCGTGTCTCAAAATTTGTTAAGCAAAAAATAACCCCTCACACAGATCTGTTCATGGAAAAATTAAAAAGTTACGGATTTTTGACGGTAGAGAGCTAGAAATTAGTGGAAGAAACCCTTCTTCCTTAAGGGGTTAATATAGTGATTGAATAATAAACTGCTTTTTCAGTACTTTATTCAAATTCAATTTACAAAACAATTTTTATAACATTTATACTCATGGATAGCTATAATTTTCTTGAATTAAGTGTTGTGGAAATACTGTATAGTTTTGGTGATAACTTTCTGATAGTTTAGCATGCACACAGATAATGGAAATAAAGTGAAGTTATCTGCTACCAAATGGTGTGACTCATCTTAATATGCATGACATGAGATGGTCATAGTTATTAGATGCAATTAACATGGGTTTTACTGCTAATATATGAGCTGTTATTATGGCTCATCAAAGGTGACACTAGTAAATCTGTCATTTCTAAAAGTTTAAAATGCTTCACAGAAACACTTGTATATGCATTCCCATCACCTATAATAAAAAGATGAAGTGCCCCTCTCAGATTTTCCCTATCATTTAGAGGAAAATGCATTGCAAATTAAAACTGAATAAATATTTGTTTTTTATATTGCTACACGATCTTGTGTAACTTTTGAGGCAGGAGTGGATCCAGTATAGTACAGTAATATCTTACAGTACCTGCCTACAGTACTATTTGCATCATACAATGATACCTTACAGGACCAGTCTCAGTACTAGTTACAGGAATAATTTTCAGGGATAATAAATTATTGCCCAGGCTGAAGAACTGTATGTGATTTAATCAATAGTTCCATACAGTACTATAGTGCAGTGATGGTAGTTGCATCTATATACTCATGCTGTGCAAAAGAGTAGTGACAATAGTTTTGTTTTTTTGAACTGAAAAATTCTTTACATCTCAATCAAAATGTACAAAGCCTCAAATATCCACTTTCTTTAAGGCACTTTAAGACTCCAAAGTCAGTTAAAAACTGTCTTTCTCATCTGATTGTCCTTCATGGTTTTATTGGTGCCATTGAGGCATTGGTGACTTCCTGCTCCTCGGACTTGTGCTACCGCAGACCCCTCAATGTCAAATGGGAGGGCTAATGCATTTTTCTATCATGAACTCCAGTGGTGGAATCCAGAAATGGCTACCCAGAAATCGAAATTGGTCGAAAAAAACTGCTCCTTCTTCTCTTAAAATATGCATTGGAAAAAACCTGTCCCATCCACTCATGCCCAGATGCAAGGGCAAGCTGCCCCCTTTTCACATCCCAAAGCCATGCTCCAGTTACACCCCTGACCTGCACTGGGTTTCATCCTGCTGTGAGAAAACTTACTCCTCTACTTCCTAACTTCCATTTCCATTTTTTTTTGTTAATATCTCAATTTGATTTACTTTAGGGGTTGGGAGGGTATTCTTTTGGTGTGGTGGAAATTGTGTGGTCTTATGCCCAGTGAGATGGCCTGCCGCCGTTACCCCTTTGCTGTGTTGATACTGGTGGTGCCAACCCAACACAGACTGGATGAGAAGACAGAAGAGGAAGTGATGGAGGCAGAGAAGGCAACTGGAGACAAAGAGTTATGTCTGCCAATCTTCAGTGGCGGAAGTACTGTATATCTGCCATAGCAATTTCTGCTTCATATTTTGTTTGCAGGTACCTCCATTATGTCATATCATGTGGAGGTACTTATAGTGCATTTTGAAGTCTTTTTTGTGTATTGTAGGTATCAAAGCAAACACCGCAGAAATCGCTAGAAAAAAATGCCACAACAGGACAATCCTCTGGCCACCTAGGCACCATGGTTTCATTAAGAGTGTATGCTGCATAATACAGCAGATACATGCCCTTTATGGAGAGAGCTCAGCTAGCTAGCTCTTTCCATCCATCCTCAAACACACCATGATGTTAATTTATTGGTGAAAAAAAGGTTAACATCATCAAATAGGGCACAATGAATAGCTTTGCCCTTTTCCAGTATCCTCCTCTCTATGGAGGATTATTTCTTTATTTAGCCCAATTTGTTAGGCCCCTGAAGGAAAGTGTTTTGATATATAAGAAATATTGCCGTTATATAGAATGTTCGTTGCACCATTGATATGCTCATAAAGGGAGATTTATCAAGGTTTGGCCTACAGGTTTCTGGTGTAAAAGCCCTGGAATTCATTGTGCACTGCCACACAGTCTAGTCACCACACTGGACCGGTAGTGAATATAGGAGCCACTGCCTGTCTATATTCTTGCAAATCAAGCACACGAGCCACGCTCGTGCTTATTCCCTCTCTGATCCCTGTCTAGCTCAGTACAACATTAACAGCTACAGCAGCAGATGGGGACCAATGAATTGATCTATCCCCTGATGAGTGTATCCTATGATACATGAAACGCGTAGGGAGCATATAACACTCAGTAAGTAGGGATTAATAGCTGCCATTAGGGACAGCTTTGGGACTGTCCTTGTCAGGAAAGGAGCAACGGGGACACCAGGCGATTATACAAGTGTAGGGATTACTAGGCCCTATGTTCCTGGAATATCTCCTTGGATCAAGAACCATCACACACAAGACTGGTGAGATCCAATTTAATTACTCTCTTGCTGGTCCCTGTTAAAATGTCAGTAATCAATATCTTGCTTATGTTTACATTTGAACCAATGAAACATATGTATTTGATTTAAGTCTTTGTGGCTCTTTTTACCCAGTTCTGGTGACTGGCGAGCTGATATTGCACTTTACCTTTTGAGAATATTTTTACTTGATAAAGAATAAAAGTTATATTTTAATGTACACATCCTGCTAATAAGTAACTGCCAGGAATTGCAATTATTTCCCCCCATTATATCATATCATGTGGAGGTACTTATAGTGCATTTTGAAGTCATTTTTTTGTGTATTGTAGGTGTCAAAGCAAAAACTGTGGCTATCATGATAGATGTTGTTTACAACGGTTGTGTGCCAGTGTTGCAAGACATCAAACCTTTCAATAGTCTAGCTGGTCTTGGAAAGAGAAATGGATAATCTTCAAAAAATGTACATTTGCTGTGTTGCTGCTGAAATAGAGATGTAGCAATATGTCCTAATGATAAATCTTTTGTTTGTCATCGAAAGTATTTCTAGCTCACTCATTACTTAGAGTACTACTGTTCTCAAATGAATTTTAATAGCATACAATCTTAGCAAACAAAGATGACATTTTCCTATTCAGAGCTCTAAGTTGTTATACAGTATCTGCTTTGATTCCAATTAAAGTGGAGCAAACAGAACTTTATTTCAAATTCAATTTGCAAAACATTTTCAACAATTTTAATAACATTTATATGTATCTTTAGTTGTAATTTTTTCTAATTTAGTGTTATGAAAATATGTTCTAGTTTTACAAATAACTTTCTTATAGTTTAGTATGCATATAGAAGATGGAAATAAAGTGGAGATAAGCGTGACATGAGCTGGTCATAGTTATTAGAAGGAAATCAGTGCAATTAAACATGCGGTTTACAGCTAATAGATGAGACACATTTATGATGCAGAATTGATGCAGATTTTTTCTTGAAATGACATAAGATAAGGTAAATAAAGAGGGGAAAAACGCTTGTGAAAAGAAAACTTGTAAATTCACACTAAAGCACAATACACAGAACAGAAATCTACATCAAATTGCTATTAAAAACAAGCAATGAGGCATTTCCACATGACAATCCACAATGTCTGCAGATAGCCAAAGCATTAGCCAGAATCATCTGTTTCTTAGACCTACAATTGTAATAGTCTATTGTTTATAAAGATACATTGGCCCACAACTATTAAAGTGTTTGTACCAGTTTTCTGTCTGATTTTGCACTAGAAAGAACAATTAAACTGCTTGCACATGTATTTATGAAGTGTCCGCATCAGTTTTTTTTGGTCTTGGCTGCACTGTGCATGACAAGACAGAAAAATGTGCACCTAAAGGGGCGTTTTAGTGCTTAGTCGGACTGTGCGCCACAATTCTGTCCAATGTGTGCCACAATTCTGCAGCAAAAAAAAATGGAGCACACTTCAAAAATGGAGAACATGCACCACAATTTATGAATCTGACACAACCTGTACACTTCACAGGTAAACTGCACCTAGTGTTTTTGATAAATGTGGGCCATTATGTAAACTGTAATTAAAGTAATGTTTGTTTCCCAATGTCTGTATTTAAAATATACCAGATACTTTTTTTTTAAATTGTGTGGCTATGCTACTTTAACATTACAGTAAATCTGCTAATTTAATGGCAGAAACACAGACACACAGTGAGCCCTGATACAGAACCTCCAAACCAATTGCTATCTATTTACCAATCCAATCTAAGCTGCACCCAGTGCAAAAGACATAGACAAAGACAATAAGAATAAAAACAGGAAATATTGGTCACCAAAGTGGGTCACAACACAGAGCAATGAAGTACAGAAGACACTAGACAATAGCGAGTTCAGGAAAACATGCTGAAGACTGCATTCCGCCAACAGAGGATTATCCCGGGATGCTTGTAACAGTACCACCTCATTGGAGCCTCCAGGTTTGGAAGGATTCTGGAGATCGAATAATCTGAAAATACTACATGCATGAAGATCCTTGCCAAATATCCTTGCCCTTTCCTCCAGCACATAACACTTCCAAAGTACCACATATTGATTGGAATTCAGGACTTTATGGGAATCAAGAGTTTTTTCCACTTCAAATTCTAAAAATCCTTGAATTAACTGGAGTTGGTAGATGTGACACTTGTAGGACAGGGGGTACATATTTCTGTGAAAGATCTTGTATATATGGAGAGTGCATGGCAACCGTAACCTGTTTATCATTTTTATAACAAATGGTAAAGACAAATATAATATAAAGCAAACTTTCGGAACTTTGAGGCACAGATTCTTAGTGGACAACCCAAACAATTTCCCCACAGTGTACTCAAGACTGGACAATTGTTTTATAATTGCTTGCAGTAGTTATCTGTCTTGGGCTTTAGCTTTATTCGAGAGATTCTGGCTCCAAACTGTACACAGACTATAAGTAGTTTTGTCTGAAAGATTAGTAGATTGTAGGTCATTACAGGACTCAAACTTTGGATTAAATGCATATCTACAAAATAGCATCAGAAACATAGTCTTTCCATCTGTCCTTTTGTCTCTGGATGAGAGATGCAGAGCGATATCAATAATCAGGGTCGGACTGGAGTACTTTGGGTCCACCAGAGGAAATCATTTTTGGGGCCCATCCTATCTTTTTGCTAGAAAGAATACCAGACTACTAATGGAAGTGTAGAACAAACAGATAATATAGTACAGTTTTAAACACGTCGGGGTAGATTTATCAAAAAAATCAGAACAGAACTGTTCTAGTTGCTTAAGGCAACCAATAAGCTCAGCTTTCATTTTCCCACAGCAGTTTATGAAACAAAATCTGAGCTCTGATTGGTTGCCATGAGTCATATTAAAAGACAAAGCACATGGTACTACTTGCAGAACACAGAAGTGTTTGATGCCTTTTTCCCAAAGCATTTGAATGGCAAACATATCATAAGAATGCGGCCTCTGACTGTGTTCACCAAAAGTAGCCATTGTGCTTACCAAAAGTAGCCACAGTGCTTGCCCCCCCCAGTAGCCACAGTGCTTGCCCCCCAAGTAACCACAGTGCTTGCCCCCCCAAGTAGCAACAGTGCTTACTCACATTAAATCTATGTCACCCTGCACCCCACATTACATCCATGTCACCCTTAACCCCACATTGCCTCCATGTCACCCTGCACCTCACTTTACATACATGTCAACCTGCACACCACATTACCTCCATGTCACCCTGCAACTCACATTACATCCATGTCCCACTGCATTCCACATTACATTATGTCACCCTGTACCCCGCATTATATCCTTGTCACCCTGCACCCCCGCATTACCTCCATGTCTTCCTGTAACTCACGCCCTACAGCCCCCCATTACAAACATGTTAAACCGCACCTCCACATTTCCCCCTTGCAGCCCTACATTACATACTGGTCACACTGCATCCCCACATTCCCGCCCTTGCACTAGCTCAGCATAACTTCCAATACCTCAGCAACAAATGGCAGCACTACCCACGAACATCTTGTGTAGCTCCTCCCTGCACAGGAGTCACATGAAAATGACCTTATCAAAGGTCCTTTACAATTATACAGGGATGTGCAGGAGCCAGTGGACAAAGGGCAGGGTTGACCCAAGAAGGTATGAGCTCCTGGTAGGTTCTACCCAGAGCCTTTCAGCCCATACATTCTAGTATTTTCACTATGAAACACCTAGAATGTACGGGCTCCCGGTAGGTCCCCTCATTTGCCAATATATTTGAGCTATTGGTAGGTTCTCTCTTTAGCCCGTACATTCCAGTATTTTCACTATAAAAAGCCTAGAATGTATGGGCTCCTGGTAAGTTCTCCTTTCAGAACATACATTCTAGTATTTTCACTATGAAACTCCTAGAATGTAGGGCTCTGAACAGACTATGGACAAACTTCTATCCAGTGGAAATAAACACTTAAATTTGCTATAGAATAACAGCAAGCAGAGATCTAGAAAATAGTCAGGAATTGATAAAGTACATTCAAAAATTATGTAACTTTTCCTTACACATACAATTTATTTGCTGAAAGTGGACAACCCTTTAATGATGTACATGTACTAATTATGTAAGCGTAATGTCTCTCAAAAGTTATGCTCTTCGCAGAGTATTTAATTTGTCACCTCACATGATAGGGACCTATGTGCCCTATCACCTATAGGTGCAGTACATATATTTTTTCTTGTTAAACAATAAAGGAGTAATTTCTTAAGCTCTTTTTTATCATGACATTTAAAATTGCCTTTTAATGCTGTGGATCTCAATTACCGTATATACTCGAGTATAAGCTGAGTTTTTCAGCACAAAAAATATGCCCGTTCATATGTGCCCCATAGACAGCTATGGGGCACAGGTTCATTACGGTGAGTGCAACAAGCTACTATTTTCTATGGAGAGGGATGGGACATAGTACAGTAATACACAGTAATGATGGACAGAGCATCTGGAGTGGATATTTCATTAATAGGGAGCATCTGGAGTGGACATTTCATTAATAGGGGGCATCTGGGGTGGACATGTCCTTAAAGGGGGCACCTGGAGAGGACATTTCATTAAAGTGGGGCATCCAAAGTGGACATTTCATTAAAGGGGGGCATCAGAAGTGGACATTTATGTAAAGGGGGACTCTGCTGTGGACATTTCAGTAAAGGGGACTCTGCTGTGGACATTTCAGTAAAGAGGGGCCCTGCTAATGGACATTTCAGTAAAGGGGGGCTCTACTGCAGACATTTCAGTAAAGGCAGGCTCTGCTGTGGACATTTCAGTACCATAGGGGTTCTCCTCTAGTCAATAACTTTTCCCTGTTTTTTTTTTGGGGGGGGGGGGGATAGAAGGGTTTATACATGAATATGAGGGGGAGTTCAGCTGCAGGATGTACAGAGGCCGGGCAGCCAGGGGTAGCATAGACATCTCCAACACTGTCTGGAAGATCTGGTCTGAATGGCAGTCGGGTTGGAGGGTTCCATTCAGTCCGGGAATGTTCAGCCTTCCTAAATAGATGGGTTATAAGAGAAAGATTGTAGTTCATCATTAAATTACTTTTATGAACAGTGCAAGATTAAGGATATATGTATTTAAGTCCTAACATCCGGGCACATGTTGATCTAGATGCTGGTGGAGGGCCCTAGTCATGTAAACAGCCCAGGGCACATGGGACACTTAATCCGCCATTGTACAGGGGATAATGGATACCAATTTATGTTTTTTCCCTTTTTTTTGTGATAATGTCCTTGAAAGAATGAGTCCAAGGACTTGTGGGAAGAGGGATTGGGGTTAGGGGAAACTGTTTTGCATAGAGAGAGCAATTTCCCACTCTTCATCTGTCAGTGGGCTCAGCTCACCCCAGAGTGCCCTTGCCTGGACAGAAGTTTGCTTAATGTAGATTGATAAAAATTCACAGCATAGACAGGAAATAAGGGTTTTACCTGGGGTCTGTAGGAGAAGGAGAGGGATCGGGAAATAATTATCTACCAATTGATCCCTTGGGACATGGGCATTCTTGGTGTGCCCAAGTTGAAGGGACAACAGGAGGGAGTTTGGTAGGTTATATGATTCTTTCAGCATCAAGAATGAGCAAAGAACACTGTCCTCACAGATATTTCCCATATAGCGCACGCCTCTGGTCTTCCAGCTAGCTCCATTAGACACTGAGGAAAGTTCAGAAAGGGACAGATTATTCCATAGGGGGGCGTACCTGTCAAACTCAATAGAGTAATAGTGAGTGCACACTCTGAGGAGCTGGCACGATAGGGGGGGGGGTACCCCTCCAGTCTTTATTTTTCCACCAAACAGAAGGTGTTTGGGTGAAGAAAATGGGGACCAATGAGGAGTGCCATAGTTTATCAAGGTAAAACATCATGGGGAAGTGGGACTTATATAAATTAAAGTTGGGAAGTTCCACGGGACATCAAATATTTAGTTTTAGAAGGAGCCCTGTTAATACAGAATTGTGTATTTCATAAACAGAGGCAGAGATGAGGGGAACAAATAATTTTCACACAGGAGTGTTACTGGGACCTAAGTCCAGAGCTTTAGCAATAGTGATGGCATGATCAATAAAGGCAATCACAACCCCGGGGAACTTTGCGAGATGTAATGATGAAACTAAATTGAGTAAAGAATCATTCTGAAAGAGCCTTCCTAGGAGAAAGTCTTTTAGCACCAACCAAAGCAGCATATTCAGATGATCAGTTATTACTGTGATTCAGTGTTCAGCTCCCGCAAGGAAGTGTCTCCAAAGAGTTCACAATTCCTACATCATAATAGCATTCTGGGAAGGCGTACTTCCTTGAGAAAAAGGCTACAGGTTGCAGATTAGCGAGGGATTAAGGACCAAGAGACAATATGGCCCCTACTTCTGATGCACCAAACTCCAAGACAAAAGATTCACTCGAATGTATGTGAATCAAGATGGTGCATTCATAAATCATTTCTTTTTCAAGAAGTTCAGCTTCCGGAATCCAATTGTTAACATTAAGCACCTTTCCTGGTAAATCCATCTTACGGCTTGTCCAATACAAAATAAATGTTATTACCCGGGTCGGTGGCCCTCCAGAAAAATTAAATGCATAAAGTACTATAGCTAGAGCCAGTGGGCCCTGTCAAAAAATAGCCAGTTTCCTCTGCTTTACTGTACAAAGAGGAGGAGAAGGAGGAAAATGAGGAGGAGGAGGAGTGGATAAATTATTCAGGTTGAGCTTCCTTCACCTGCTGGAGATTGGAAATTAGGAGAAATCCATGCTTTATTCATCTTGATAAGCGTCAGCCTGTCAGCGCTGTCAGTCGACAGGCGTGTACGGTTATCAGTGATGATGCCACCAGCTGCACTGAAAACCCGCTCGGACAAGATGCTAGCGGCAGGGCAGGCAAGAACCTCCAAGGCGTACAGCGCCAGTTCGTGCCACATGTCCAGCTTTGAAACCCAGTAGTTGTAGGGAGCTGTGTGATCATTTAGGACGATGGTATGGTCAGCTACGTACTCCCTCACCATCTTTCTGTAAAGATCAGCCCTACTCTGCCGAGACTGGGGACAGGTGACAGTGTCTTGCTGGGGTGACAGAACTAGTAGATGCACTGCAACAACTACAGCCACCAGCAGATCAACCAGAAATCAAATATATATAACGGTACTGTAGGCGTAATTAAGCCGTTTGTATTCTCCTATGGCTATTTTCTAGCCAAGTATTACAGCACACTACTATGCCAGATGAGATGACGCTGAGTTATGAAAAAAATAAACGTAAAATAAAAAAGGAAATGGCAGACTGTGCCTAATTGAAATACAACCCCGGTCTTGCTAAAAGATCTAAGTTCGTGAAAATATCAGTTGCTGAATGAGATAGCATGTTATTCTGTTTAGATCTAAAGGAGACCAACTAACTTCATGTAGAAACACCGTTACTTTGCCTCCTAACTCGTTTTCCTAACAAGACAACCTCAATGATAAGACGCACATTGTTTTTCATGTATTTCTTGCTAAAGGAGCAAAGTTCGTGATGATCTCTGTTGCTGAAAGAGCTAGCAGTTTATTCTGCTTAGATGTAAAAGAGACCAACTGACTTCATGTAGGAACACCATTACTTTGTGTCCTAACTTATTTTCCTAACAAGACAACCTCAATGATAAGACGCATATTGTTTTCCATGCATTTCTTGC
Source organism: Engystomops pustulosus (assembly GCA_019512145.1). Taxonomy (NCBI): domain Eukaryota; kingdom Metazoa; phylum Chordata; class Amphibia; order Anura; family Leptodactylidae; genus Engystomops; species Engystomops pustulosus. The sequence goes on along the minus strand of CM033642.1, from coordinate 189,210,184 downwards.
TAAAAGAGCTAAGATCGTGATTATCTCTGTTGCTGAATGAGCTAGGAGGCTATTTAACTCTGATCTGAGAAAGACTCACTAACTTCATGTAGGAACACCGTTACTTTGTATCCTAACTCATTTTCCTAACAAGACAACCTCAATGATAAGACGCACATTGTTTTCCATGCATTTCTTGCTAAAGCAGCTAAGTTCGTGATGATCTCTGTTGCTGAAAGAGCTGGCAGGTTATTCTGCTTAGATCTAAAAGAGACCAACTGACTTCATTTAGGAACACCGTTATTTTGTGTCCTAACTAGAGATGAGCGAGCACTAAAATGCTCGGGTACTCGTTATTCGAGACGAACTTTTCCCGATGCTCGAGTGCTCGTTTCGAGTAACGAGCCCCATTGAAGTCAATGGGAGACTCGAGCATTTTTCAAGGGGACCAAGGCTCTGCACAGGGAGTGTCACTAAGAGCTAAACACAACGGTGGCAAGTCCCCCTGCAAATTCCTCACAATATGGTACTAGCTGCAAATAAAAAAAAAAATTATAACGTTATTGTAGCCCTAAGAAGGGCTGTTGGGTTCTTTTAGAATCACTCCTGCCTAACAGTAAGCTAATAGAACACCCTAACGCTTTCCCTGACCAGCAGCAGCTCTCTCCCTAGCGGCATCCAGACAGAGAATGATATGAGCAGCGCGGGCAGCGGCTAGTCTATCCCAGGGTCACCTGATCTGGACATACTGTATATACCTACTACTATACATACTGTATATACCTACTACTATACATACTGTATATACCTACTACTACACATACTGTATATACCTACTACTATACATACTGTATATGCACACTACTATACATACTGTATATACCTACTACTATACATACTGTATACACCTACTACCCTGTTTCCTCGAAAATAAGACAGTGTCTTATATTAATTTTTGCTCCTTAACAGGCGCTAGGTCTTATTTTCAGGGGATTTCTTATATATCCATGAAAAATAATTCAAATTTATTGCTGAACAAAAAAAATCAACTTCTCTAACATCCTTATAACCCTCCAAACTTATTTCATGCGGGATTTCTTGTGACTCCATTTCTATTGGAATTAGTGGCTCCAGTCTCGCATGTTTAACAATAACACTATCCATAATTGACCCCTTCTTGTCCTGGTAGCTACTTGTATCACATTTGCAACGCAACAGTCAGAGATTTTGTCCCATTATTTCTTCCCGCATGTCACAACCTACTAATACTAATGTACGACATGAGGGGGCCCGCCGCAATGGCTACCTCTAGGTCTTATTTTCAGGGCAGGCCTTATATTTCTGAGCTTGAATAAAATTCTACTAGGACTTATTTTCGAGGGATGTCTTATTTTGGGGGAAACAGGGTACTATATATACTGTACATACCTACTACTATATATACTGTATATACCTAATACTATACATGCTGTATAAAGATACTACTATACATACTGTATATACACACACTACTATACATACTGTATATACACACACTACTATACATACTGTATGTTCCTACTACTATACATACTGTATATACCTACTACTATACATACTGTATATACACACTACTATATCTGAAAGCATTTCCATGAAAAGTCTTTTACAATGGTCACCAACCAAAGCGGCCTATTCCATTATCAGTTATTACTGTATTCAGTGTTTCAGCAGCTCCCGCAAGATTCTCCAAAGAGTTCACAATTCCTTCCTACCGCCTACAATCAGGTATCATCTGGAAGCGTACTTCCTGAAAAAAGGCTACAGTTGCAGCTTATCGAGGATTACATGAAGGCCAAAGAGACAATATTGCCCCTACTCCTTCTGATTCCACACCTAGATACTCCAATACAAAAGTAAGTATCACATCAAATGTATGTGAATCAGAAGAATGTTGCTTCATAAATCATTTCTTTTTCAAGTATTTCACTTCCGGGATCCATTGTTGAACATTACCCCGTTTCCTTTCCTCACGGGATCCATCTTAGCTACGGCTTGTTCATACGAACAAATGTTATTACTAGAGTGAGCTGACACTAAATGCTCTAGGTGACTCGTTATTTTTTGTTTTCAGATACTTTTCTTTCCCCCGATGTACGAGTGCTCTTCTCGATAACAACCCCTTGAAAGTCAATGGAGAACTGCGATCAGTTGTCAAGGGACCAAGGCTCTGCACAGGAGACTTGCGCCTACATCCTTGGAACCTCATAAAGGATGGAACACACCCACGAAATGGACATTCCCCGGGGCAGGTTGGGGCCGCCACCACATGGGGTGTATGCCTGGTCTTGATGGCGGCATAGTCGCAACCATTAGGGAGCACAAATTTGGGCCACAGCATTGCCTGACAAGAGTGACAGAATGAAGTCTCGATAGCATCTAAAACAAGTCCAATAATTACCCCCTGTACACTATACAGTGGCCGGCATCAGAGCGGCAGCGGGGCAGGCTAGATAAGTTTCATGGGCGACATAACCAAGATGGACTCAGGCTGCAACCCACTGGGCTTGCCGATGAGGAAACAAAGGAGGTGAGCCGAAGCGCTCAAATATATCGTACATGATAAAATTTTGACCCGTATATTTTTGTGATTACCCACCAGCATCAGCAGGTGGCGAACACAGTTACCATGGAAGCCCCTGAAACACAATCCAAAATTCTGTCCTGACAACAGCTCTTTTGATAAAGGGGTGGAGCCATGTACATGGAGGCATTTAACTATGGATTAAGGTTGCTGCCGTTAGCAACTATGTTAGTTGGATCTTTGGCAGAGCTGGCGCTCCCGCTCGCCATGCGAGGCTTTCTCAATCCAAAGCACCGTGTCACTCTTAGCTTACTCCTCCCACCCCATCACTCTAAAGAACCTTTTAGTAAGTATCAGTGTTCTTTTAGCGTTCTTATAAAGTTATTGGTCTATGGCGGGTGAGGGGGGAATGTAAACATATGTCGCACCGAAGCCTGAAATAATATCGGTAATATAAAAGTTTGCCGAGTATATTGTGTGATTACAACAGCAAGGGTGCGACAAGTTCACTAAGTTTGTTGTTGAGCCATGAAACAATCAGCAAAATTCTTTCTGGCTGCCCCAGTCGTTATGATAGGGGGACCATGTACTGCTTACAGTTCACTGCATTCGCTGCACTGGCTGCCAGTCTCCTTTCGAATTATTTAAAAAAAATCCTACTAACCCACCCTCATCCTATAAAGCTCTGTATAATTCTGTAATCTTGCACGCAACCAACCCCCCTACCTCTCCCTCTCTTATATCTCATTCTATTCAGCCGAACCCCGGGCTTAATCGCCCAAAAATTAGTCTTAGATTCAAACGACTCTATACCCTATTCGTCTGGACTCTCCCACTCTGCGTCTCCAAGACTTCCTCTAGAGCTGCAAAACCACTTCTAATTGAAAGCGCGTTTCCTGGACTATCAAACCGAATTAACCTAACCCCTCCAAAGTTTCAAACGTGCTCTTCCAAAACCCATTTCTTTTTCTACTTTCTCCCATCTTCTTTGGAGGACAAGCCATCCAACTCATAACAACGGACTGCAATGAACGTTTTAAAACTCTATCTATAACCCGGTCCTGTGTGCGTCCTCCCATCTGTTACTCCCCTGCAACCCAACAGGCAGTCACCAAAGACTCTCTACAGTCCCATTCACCCTAGGGACCTGGTATTAAAGCGATGACGGCTGATTGGTTCAAGCGACAGCTTATTCCAGTTTATTTAGCTTTTGTTCGTCTTATATCCACTAAGAAAATGCGACCTTTGACTCATTTAAATTCTGTTTATAACGCACCCTCTTGTTACACCCCCTCCATCATCTTCATAAACCTTAAGCTTCTGGCGACAGGGACCCTCACCTCCTGTTGTTCCAAACAAATGTTGTTATCGTTACATTACATTTTGTTAATTTGTTTCCTATGATTTTGTAAAGCGCATATGAAAACTGGCATGATAATTGCTCTCTATAAATTAAGATATTATTCTATAATATATTATGGATGCGTGAACTAGTAGTAATTAAAGGTTCTGCCGTTACAACTATGTATTTGGATCTTGGGGAGGATCTGTGATGCTCTACCTGCAGCCAGTCTATCTTAGTCCGTCCAATATAATCCATAGCCCCCTTCTCTAGGTCTACTGTTACTGCCCCGCACGCGACAGCAACTTCTAAGAACCTTTTGTTAAAGATCCAGGTGTAGTAAGCGTTCTTTTACTCAGTTTGGGATAATGGCGGGGAGTGGGACAATTTCAACACATATGCGCGCAATAGCGCTGAAATACTATTGTAAATGATAAACGTTTATATATTTAGTATATTTGTGGATACCCCAGCTGGGTGGCTACAAAGTTAACAACTTTGGATGTGGAATCCATGAAATACAACCCAAATGTCTGCCCTGACACAGCCCCTCGTTTGATAAAGGGGCGATTATTGCGGCAGTAATAAATGGACTACTTTTTGAGGTAGCAATGGAGACAACCGTGGTGGACAGGCTGCTATGGAGGACAATTTAATTGGATAGTGCCTGTATGTGGCAAGTCCCAAAATTTTCAAACCAGAAAGAGCCAGGTCGGTGGCCCTCCCCAAAAATCGAATAGATTGATGTGCCTGTACTGTGGCAATCCCAAAAGTTTTCAAACCAGAGGAAAGCAGGTAGGTGGCCCTCCAGAAAAATAATGAAGATTGAGTGCCTGTATGTGGCAGTCCCAAAAGTTTTCAAACCAGTGAGGAGCCAGGTAGGTGGCCCTCCAGAAAAATTGATCGATTGCGCTTGCCATGTATTGGCAGTCCCAAAAGTTTTCAACCAGAGCGCAGGTAGGGAGGTTGCGCCCTCCAGAAAACTGGAATCTATTGAGTGTCCTTATTTGTCATTCCCCAAAAAGTTTTCAAAACCGGAGGAGCAGGTAGGTGGCCCTCTCATAAAGATTTAAATCGATTGAGTGGCCGGTATGTGGCATTCACCCCAAAAAGTTTTCAAAAACCAGAGGACAGGTAGGGTTGCGCCCTCCAAGAAAATAGAATAGAGTGAGTGCCGTAATGTGGCAGTCCCAAAAAAGTTTTTCAAACCATAGGAGCAGGTTTGGCCCTCCAGAAAATTGAAATCGATGAGTGCCTGTATGTTGTCAGTCCCAAAAAGTTTTCAAACTCATAGGAGCAGGTAGGTGGCCCATCCCAAAAATTGAATAGATTGAGTGCCTGTAATGTGGCCCTCCCAAAAAATGGTTTCAAATAACCGAGGACCGGTCGGTGGCCTCCGAAGAAAAATTAAATGCATAAGTAACTTTTTATAGCTAGAGAGCCAAGTGGGGGCCCTGTCAAAAAATAGCCAGTTTTCCTCCTCTGCTTACTGTTACATAAGAGGAGGAGAAGGAGGAAAATGAATGAGGATGAGGCGGAGTGGATCAATTATTCAGGTTGAGCTTCCTTCCCTGTTGGAGATTGGAAATTATAGACTCCATGCTTTTTCATCTTGATAACGTACAGCCCTTTCAGCGATGTTTCAGTCGCAGGCGTGTTAGCTTATTATCGGTGATGCGCCAAGCACCACATGGGCAAGCTGCAATGCCAAACGACAAACTGACAAAACCTCGTCCGCGGACAGACGATCTAGCCGTCGGTCAGGCAAAGAACCTCCCAGGGCGTACAGCGCCAGTTCAGTATCCACCATGTCCAGCTTTTGAAACCCCATATTTTTAGGGAAGCTGTGTGATCATTCGGACGATGGTATGGTCAGCTAATACGTAACTCTCCCTCAACCATCTCTTTTCGTGTCAAGAATCAAGCCCCTACTCTGCCGAGACTGGGACGGTGACAATGTCTTGTCCCTTGCTGTGGTGACATAAGCTGGGCAAAAAGCCTTGTAAAGCGTACCCTTGCCAGTGCTGGACAGCTGCCCTGCTCGCTCTACCTCCCCTCCCCTCCTACTACTGTGTTCCCGCAGAACTTTCTAAGCTGCACTCTGCCGCTACGCTGTCAGAGGGAGATGCCGTTTCAGCTTGGAACCAGGGCCCGCTGGTATTCATGCATTCTCCACACTTTCCTTTTTTCCTCTGCTGGATGAATGGAAAGATTTTGCTTTTACCGTGGGTCCAGGAGAGTGAACACACACCCAGTAAATCAGATGCTTGGAATAAATTCTTTGAACGCGAGGGCACGGGATAGCAAATCCTAGCATACATCTGCCCATAATATGCGCCAGAGTACCAACGGTAAGAATTCCACTCCCCTCACAGGGGCCCTGACTGTCCATTTTCCTCCTCCTGCCAACTCCTCCAACTCCTCTTCTTCTCTCTTCTTCTTCTTCTTTCTTCTGCCCATACAACGCTGAACAGTGAAGGAACGCCCATCAAACCTGGTCCCCCCCTCTTGTGTCCGCCAACATTCTCCTCCTCTTCCTCCACCCTCTCCTCCCTTTCCTCCTCGCCTCAATCCTCCTCCACCTCCACCTTGTACATCCCCGCGTATATGCGCTGAGAAACAGACCTATGGTGCGTTGGCTATCAACAGGGAATCTTCTTCCCCGTCTCTTGTTGACGAGCGCAATCTTTTCGACTTCATGCTGATCAGAGAGTTTTTCAACAGGCCAAGCAGCGGGAGGGTGAGGCTTATGATTTGCGGCAGCAATCGCCACACTGACCATCGTTTTGGACTCCTCAAAGTTACATCACTTCACACCTGACAAGATACAGACACTCCACTGTCCCACTCCTCATTGTAGACTTGAGGAAAGCTGGAACTGAGGGGGCCTGACTACCAGTTCTGGTGGAAGTTGACAGTGGCAGTCTACAATGGCTTCGTCGCTGCTGGTAAACTCTAGGATAAAACATGGTCAGTGTGAAATTAATTCCACCTCGTAGGGCACTCTCGCACAACAGTCGGTGAGCGGCAGTTGGAGGTGCGGCGCTGCGCTGCCTGAGAGGGCACATCTGTCTGGACCTTTCCTTAAATGTGCGCACAGATGCGGCGCACCTCAGTGAGAAATCTATCTGACAGATTGGGGTATGTCCTTGAGGACCGCTGAACTATCAAATCAGATTTAACACAGGGCCCAAGGTTGCAGCAGGTGTCAGTCTCCCTGTCCTGCCGATATTTCAGAGCCGCCACCAGGTACGGGCCCCGTTGTCAAAAAAAACCCACCACCAATTCCTGGCTGTCAGGTTCAGCTGTGGCCATCCACAGATCAGGTCCTGCGCCGTGTGCCTTTAAGCTACTTGGGCGGTGTGCCTGTCATATAAATAATAATCGCCCAGCGCTCAGGCAGTTTGAGCCCGCCTGCTGTCGCTTAGCAAGCAAACCACAAACAAACGCAAAAACGGCCAACGCTGCTGTGCCTATAGCTAACCGACTGATGGCGCCGTGCCCACTGATGGTAGTTCAGAGGAGAGGTGGGAGGCTGGGTGGGAGGAGGAGGAGGCATAGTATGCCTGAAACCCCTTGACCGAGGTATGTCCCGCCGCCCGCAATCTCGTACTTTGCGAGTATATGACCATCCCGATTGTCATACTCGGTTCCCTAGCCTCCACCAAATTTCAAAACCCAATGTGCCTTCAGCGATATATTATCGCCCTTCCCGGCGCACTCGTTCCACACTTGTCTGGGTCATGTGGGACCTTGTCAAACTGCTTTGGTTCTGGCAACGGGTGATGTTGTCTGACACTGCTGGTGGGCAGGGCTGGGACTGCCACATCGTGAAAGTAGGGGGGCTGTGGACGCATCCGAGGGGCGGGGCCGCCGCCATTGAGTGCGAAAGCCTCTGTCTCTAACTTAGCCTATAGTGCAAGCATCTCCAGGCTACGCAATCTGGAGATTGTGCACTTAGGGCTTGGGCGTGCGGGTGGGTTTGCACTATATCTTTTTGTGCGTTTCATCCTTTGCCGCCGCTCCAGCTTCTGGGGTAATGGAGAGCCTGACTCGTCTGTTGGATGCTGTGATGGATCGTTGGAGGCGACGATGGGGTTTTTGTGGAAGGGTCCTGGGCAGGGGCTTGACTATTCAGCTGACACAGTGGAAGGAGCAGTGTGTGCACGGCCCGTAGGTGAACGGGCTTGTTGCACTCGAGTGGGGTGTTTTACATTCTAGCCTGCGCCATACTGGTGGTAGTTTAAGCTAGAGTTTGGGGTGGACACCCCCTGCTGATCCTGTTTTGGAGGGCAAATTTTGCACACCACATCCGCGTTCATCGCGGTGTTTCCTCCTTAAAAGAACCTCCAGACTTCGGAAGATCTCTAGAAGCCCTCCCTCTCCGCCAGAGCCCTCGCCGGGATCATCACTATATTACAACATTTGGCCGCTGATGCAAACCACCTCTGGCCTCCTCTCCGTCTGGCCCCACGCACTGCTGCACTCTTCCAACCTGTCTGGTCGAGGCCTCTCCTCCGTCTCAGAAGCCCCGGTGTCACCCGTTCCCTCGATCAACCCATTCTTGGTCTGGTCCCCTTCAACCACTCAGTCATCCTCCGATCCCCTATTCCTTCTTCTACTGCTCCCCCCCAGTTACTTTCCCTACCTGCCCTGTGACACCAACTTCCCTCCCCCCACGTCCTGAAAACCCGTGTCTCTCCTCATATCGTCAGGACACTCTTTTACCCACTGTCCCTACGTAAGGAAGGTCATCAAATCACCACATACTGTGACTGTTGAGAAAACCTTGGGCCCTCGGAAAAATGCTCAGCACACAACCGACCAGAGTTTTTGTGACTGGGGGAGGTTCCAGAAAACAGTTCCTCATAGTATTTCGTGCCGGTTCAACAATGCAAATTTTTCCTGTAGTGGGCATACTGGGGGGAGGATGCTGAGTGCAGGAGCTGGAGGAGTGGCGATTTCTGTGACATTGGTGGACTGCGTGGAAGACTGACTGGTGGACAAATGCTCGAAGCCTTGTCACAATCCACGACAGGCACCCTGTTTCGCCACATGATTTGCCTGGGCCTCACATTGCGCTCTAACCTCTACCAAACCTAATCTAGAACAAAAAACCATCTAACCCAACTAGTCCCCATTAACTGTCAAGGGAGAGACAATACATTAACCTAGGGAGTGTTAATCTCTGCGGCGTTCCCCTGCTCCCCTCATAGCAGGTGGGGTCCTCCCCCGGCCAGGACCACTGCCTACTGACCCCTGGCATAGTTGGACGCCCACGTCCCCTACCCCCCCCCCCCCCCCCCGCCCCCCCCCATCCCTCTAGGTCCTCTAATAACGCCTAGCCCTCGGGTTTAAACCTTTTTAAAAGTGAAGTTTATAGCTGTCACAATTTTTTTTTTTACTTTTGTTTTTGTGTTTTTTTTTTTTTTTTTGTGTTTTGAGTTTTGAAAAACCAAACACATGCTATCCTAAATTGCTATGGCTATTTTCTCAGCCAAGTATTAAACCGCCACTACTATGCCAGATTGAGATGAGCACTTTAGTATCACTAAAATAAACGTAACACATAAAAAAGGGACAATGGCAGACTGTGCCTATTGAAATACCACACCTCGCCCTAATTTTCCCCTTCCCTTTGGTCTCTTGCAATTGGATATGTGCGTCACTAAAGAACGCAAACACAGTGGTCGCAAGTCTCGACATGAACTCCAACTATTGTCTCACACTTGCTCAGTAGTATGTCACTTCAGCAGCTACAACCATCCACAGATCAAACAGATAAACAAATTATATACGCTGTACTGTAAGCGCAATAAGCCGTTTGGTATTCTCCTATGGGCTAGTTTTCTAGGCCAAGTATTCCAAGCCACCTACTATGCCATGAGAATGACGCTGATAGTATGAAACCAAAAACTAAACGTAAAAGTAAACAGGACATGGCGACTGTGCCTAATAGAATCCACCCCGCTAATAAATTTTCCCACTTCGGTCTTTGTCAAGTGGATATGTTGCGTCCTATAGCGCAAAACCCCAGGGTCGCAAGTCTGACTACACAAATTGCTCACAATTGCTAGTAGAGATGCACTGCAAGAATACACCCCAGCAGATCAACCAGAAATCAATATATACGCTCCGTAGGCTAATTCCGTTTGGTATTCTCACTAATGGCTATTTTCTAGCCAAGTATTAACCCCCTACTACTTGCCAGCTGAGATGACAGCTGAGTTATAAAATAACAAAAATAAACGTAAAATCAAAAAAGGAAAATGGCAGACTGTGCCTAAATTGAAAATACCAACCCCACCTTCAAAATTTTCCCACTCTTGTGCTTTGGGATGGATATTGTGTGCCACTTAAGAGCAAAACACAAACGGAGTAGCAAGTCGCCTCTGCTAATTTCCTCCCTTCCCCTCACAATTGGTACTAGATGCAAATAAAAAAAAAAAGTATAACTTTATTTTGTAGCCCTAAGAAGGGCTGTTGGGTTCTTGGAGCATCACTCCTCCTGCCTACAGTGAGCTAATAGAACACCACCTAAACGCTTTCCTTCCCCCTGACCAGCAGCACAGATCTCATCCGAGCGGCATCCCCCAGACACAGAGATCCGAGCGCGCGGGCAGCGGCTAGTCATATCCCAAGGGTCAACCATGATCTGGCCCAGCCAACCCACTGCTATCATCGACGTGTAAGGGTACCCTCACGTCATGCTGGTGAGTGCAGAGTCTCCTGGCTTGTGAGTTGGCTCTTTTTCTGGCCGCCAAAAAGGGCTGAAACTGCGGGAGCGCTGCCATATTTCTCGAGCGGGCGAAGTATTCCGTCCGAGCAACGAGCAGTTTCGTCGAGTACGCTGCTCGAAACGAGCATCAAGCTCGGACAGCATGTTCGCCTATGCATCTTCTAGTTTATTCATTTTTATACTTCTTTTAACATATCAAACACAAACACTTTGGGGCAATACTGTTAATAAGGGGAATGTGGAGGAAAGAAAAGGGGGGGACTGGGGGAAAGAGGGGTGAGAGATGATATAGAAGAATTAAGAAGGGGGGCGTGAAGGGGTGGTGAAAGGATGGGCGAAGGGGAAGGCGGGAAAGGTGAGGGTGGGGGATAGGAGGCAGGATGCTGGATAGAGCGGTTGAGTGGGGGGACGGATGACGGAGGGGATCCCCCCCCTCGTCTTCCTCCCTGTTCATTCCACACACTACTATACATACTGGTATATACCTACTACTATACATACTGTATATACCGTACTACTATACATACTGTATTCCACACTACTATAAATATACTGTATCTACCTACTACTATACATAACTGTATTATCCTACTACTATACATACTGTATATAGCACTACTATATATACTGTATATACCTACTACTATACATACTGTATATACAACAGTCCTACTAAACATACTGTATGTTCCTACTACTATACCTACTGTAAGATCTACTACTATAATAATACTGTATATACCTACGATATACATACTGTATGACACCTACTACTATACAAACTGTAGTTCTACTACTCGACTACTGTATATATTTACTACTTATATATACGGTATTACCACTACTATACATACTGTATATAGATACTACTATACATACTGTAATACCTACTACTATACACCTGTATATACCTACTACTAAATACCTACTGTATATAGATCTACTATACATACGTATATACCTCTCACTATACATACATACTGTTGATAACCTACTACTATACATACTGTATATAGATTACTACTATACTACTGTATATAACCTACTACTATATATACTGTATATACACACTAATACATACTGTATATACCACTCCTCTCCTATACATACGGTATTACCTACTACTATACAACTGTATATACCTACTACTAATAACATACTGTATATTATACCTATTACATTACATACTGTATATACCTCTACTACTAACATACGTAATACCTACTCCTATAATAACTTATGTACCTACTACTATACATTCTGTATGTACCTACACTATACAGCTGTATATACACACTACTATCATACTGTATATACCTACTACTATACATACTGAATAACCAACTACTATCCATACTGTAATATACACACTACTATACATACTTATATACCTACTACTATACATCTGTAATATCCTACTACTATAATGCTGTATATACACCTCTTACATACTGTATATACCTACTACTAGACATTACTGATATACACACTACTAACATACTTTATATAACCTACTACTATACATACTATATATAACCTACAACTATATATCCTGTTATATAACCTACTACTATACATACTGATGTTCCTCTACTATACATACTGTATATACTACTACTATACTCTGTATATACACACTACTATCATACTGTTATACGCTACTACTATATATACTGTATATAACCTACTACTATACATACTGTATATACACACTCACTATACAACTGTATATACCTACTACTATATATACTGTATATACCTACTACTATACATACTGTAATACACCCTACTAGAACAGACTGTATATACCTACTACTATAACCCTACTACTATACATTAGCTGTTATAATACCTATACTATACATACTGTTATACCAACTACTATACATTACTGTAATATACCTACTACTATACATCTGTATAATAGCCTACTACTATACAGACTGTATATCTCCTACTACACATACTGTATATACTACTACTATACAGACTGTATATACCTACTACTATACATACTGTATATACTCTACTGACTATACCTACTGTATATCACACTACACATACTGATATACCTACTACTATAATACATCCTGTTATATACCTATACTATATATACTGTATACCTCACTATACATACTGTATTACCGTACTACTATACATACTGTATATACACACACTATACATACTGTATATACCTACTACTTATATCTAGGGGGGGGGGGGGTTTTACTGTAATACCTACTACTATACATACTGTTATACCTACTACTATACATGCTGTATATACCTACTACTATACATACTGTATATAACACCTACTAAATACTTGTATATACTACTACTATAAGATATGTATATACCTACTACTATACATACTGTATATACACACTACTATACATACGTATATACCTACTCCTATATATACTGTAGATACCTACTACTCACTATACATACTGTAGATACAAACATAACTATACCTACTGTATAGAACCTACTACTTACATAACGTATACACCTACTACTATACATACTGTATATACCTCCTACTTACATACTGTAGCTACACACTACTATACATACTATCCCTACTACTATACATACTGTATATACCTACTCTATACATAACGTAATCTACCTACTACTAACATCTGTATACACCTACTATATACCTACTGTAATTACCTTTCTACTATACAACATACTGTAATATACCTACTACATACCTCTGTAAAGACCTACTACTAACATCTGTATTTCCACACTACATACCTACTGTATACACCTACTACTATAACAATGTATATCCTACTACTATACTACTGTATATACCTACTACTATATACATCTGTATATACTACTACTATACATACGTAATATACACACTACTATACCTACTGTATATACCTACTACTATAATACTGTATGACCTACTACTATACTACTGTAATACACACTACTATACATCTGTATTACCTATACATAATACTGTATAACCTTCTACTATCACATACTGTAATATACCTACTACTTAATATATACTGGATATTACCTACTACTATACATACTGTAATATACCTTCTACTATACATACTGTTATATACCGACTACTATACATACTGTATATACCTACTACTATACATACTGTATACCTTCTACTATACATACTGTATTATACCTTTACTACTATCATAACTGTATATACCCCCTACTATACATACTGTATTACCTACTACGACATACTGTAATATACCTTCTACTATACTAAGGTTATACCCTCTACTATACTACTGTATATACTTTACTATCCATACTGTATATACCGACTACTATACATACTGTAATACCTTCTCTATACATACTGTAATTACACACTACTATACACTGTTATCCCTACTACTATACAACTGTATATACTTACTACTATACATACTGGTATAGACACACTCCTATACATACTGTATATACCTACTACTATACATACTGTATATCCCTACGACTATACATACTGTATATACCTACTACATACATACTGCATAACCTATTACTATACATACTGTATATACCTACGAACTTCATAGGTATACACCTTCTACTATACAGATCTATATACCTACTCCTCTACAACTGTTACTACTACATACCTAGCTGTATATAATACACTCTACATACTGTAATATACACCTACACTATACCTACTGTATATACCTAATACTAATACATACTGTATATTGCACACTACTATACTCTGTATTACACATACTTACACTACTGTAGATACCTACTACTATACCTACTGGTACTATACACCTACTCTATACATACGAAAATGTATATCCCTACTACTAACATACTGTAGATACACCCTACTATTCATACTGTATATCCCTTCTACTATACATACTGTATAATACCTTCACTATACCTCCTGTATATACCTACTACTAATACAAACTGTATATACACAACACTACTATACTCTGTATATAACCTTCTACTATACATACTGTATATACCTTCTACTATACATACTGTATAGTCAAACTTTATATACACTGTAAATCCTACTACTTTACATACTGTATATACCTACTACATAATACTGTATCTACCTACCTACTATACATACTGTATATACCTACTACTATACATCTGTTATAACACTACTATACATACGTAAATATACCTACTACTAACATACTGTATATCCACTACTTATCATACTGTATATACACACTCCTATACATACTGTATATACCTACTACTATCATACTGTAATTAACCTACTACTATACCTACTGTTATACACACTCTATAGCATACTGTATATACCACGACTTATATACTGTATATACCTACTATATACATACTGTAAATATACCTACTATTATCATACTGTATATAGCTACTACTATACATACTGTATAAACCTACTACTATACATACTTTATATACACACTACTATACATACTGTATATACCCTACTACTATAACATACTGATATATACACACTACTATACATACTGTTACACCCACTACTATACCTACTGTATATACCTACACTATACATACTGTATATAACCACTACTCCTACGAACATCTGTATATACACACTCCTATACATAAACGGTATATACCAACTACTAATACATACTGTATATCCTACTACATACATACTGTATATACCATACTACTATACATACTGTAATACCTTCTACTATAACTACTGTTCTACACACTACTATACATACTGTATATTACCTACTACTATAACATACGTATATACAACACTAACTATACATACACTGCATATACCTACTACTGTACATACTGTATATACACACTATATACATCTGTAATATATACCTACTACTAACCTACTGTATATACACACCTAACTTTAACCTACTGTATATACCTACTACTATACTCTGTATTACCTACTACTGTACATACTGTATATACACACCTAATACATACTGTATATACCTACTACTATACATACTGTATATACACACTACTTTTACCTACTGTATATACCTACTACTATAACATACTGTATATACACACTACTATACATAACTGTATATACCTACTACTATCATACTGTATATACCTGATACTATACATACTGTATATACCAATACTAGACATACTGTATATACCTACTATACATACTGTATATACCTACTACTATCATACTGTATATACAACACATACTACATACATACGGTGTATATACCTACTACTTACATACTGTAATACCTACTACTATACTACTGTATATACCTACTACTAACAACTGTATATACACACTAACTATAACATACTGTTAGACACACTACTATACATACTGTATACCACACTACTATACATACTGTATATACACACTCCTATACATACGTATAGTACCTACTACTATACATACTGTATATACCTACTACTATACATACTGTATATACACACTCTATACAACTGTATACACACACTACTATACATACTGTTATAACCTACTACTATACATACTGTTATATTACACACCTCCTATACATACTGTATATACCTACTATATACATACTGGTAGATACCTACTACTATACATCTGTATATACACACTACTAACATAACTGTTAAAAACCTACTACTATACATACTGTAATATACCTACTGCTATACATACTGTATATCCCTAACTACTAATATCATACTGTAATACACACTACTAATACTAACTGTATTAACCTACTACTAATACATACTGTATATACACACTCCCTTAACATACTGTATATACCTACTAACTATACATACTGTATTACCTACGACTATACTCTGTATTTTCCTTGCCTACTACTATACATACTGTATATACACACTACGATACAACTGTATATACACACTCCTATACATACTGTATATACCTACTACTATACATACTGTAGATACCTACTACTATAACATACTGGTAGTTCTACTACTGATACATACTGTATATACACACTACTATCATACGTATACACACGTACTATACATACTGTATAACCTACTCCTGTACATACTTACATACCTAATCTACTATACATACTGTATATACCTACTATATACATACTGTTATACCTACTACTATACATACTGTATAAGATACGCTATACATACTGTATATACCTACTACTATACATACTCATATACCCACTACGATCAACTGTATATACCTACTACTAATATACTGTAATATACCTACTACTATACATCTGTATATAACACTACTTTTTACTATAGCATAAGGTATATACCTACTAATATACAGACTGTATAACCTACTACTATACATACTGTATATAACCTACTACTATACATACGTTATACCTACTACTATACATACTGTAATATACAACACACTACTATCCTACTGTTATATAGAGACTACTATACATCTTAATATACCTACTACTATATAATACTGTATTACCTTCTACTATCATACTGTATATACCTCTACTATACATAATGTTATGACCTACTACTATACCTACTGTATATACACACTACATACATACTGTATCTACCTGATACTATACATACTTTATAGACACACTACTATACATACTGTATATCCTACTACTATAACATCTCTATATATACCTACTACTATAACATACTGTATATCCCTCTACTATACATACTATATATACCTACTACTATACAATATGTATATACACACTAAAACTATCCATACTTGTATATACACACTAACTATACATAAGGATATACCTACTATATACATACTGTATATACGCCTACTTACTATACATACGTATATACCTATTACTATACATACTGTATATACCTACACTATACAATACTGTATATACCTACTACTATACATACTGTAATATCACACTACTATACATACTGTATATAGATACTACTATACATACTGTCTAATACCTACTACTATAGATTACGGTATATACCTTCTACTCTACATACTGTATATACCTACTACTATCCATACTGCATATACCTACTACTATACCTACTGTATATACATACTACTATATATACTGTCTCTACCTACTACATACATACTGTATCTATCGACTACTATACATACTGTATAATACCTACTACATACAATTGTATATCCCTACTCTATACATACTGTATATACCCCTACTACTATACATACTGTATCTACCTACTACTATAATATACTGTATATACTCTACTACTAATACATACTGTATATACTACTACTATATATACTGTATATACCTACTACTATACATACTGTATATACCATACTACTATATATACTGTATATAACCTTCCTACTATACATACTGATATACCTCTACTATATATACTGTTATACCTACTACTATACAACTGTATATACCTAGATGTTACTACTATCCATACTTGATATACCTTCTACTATACATACTGTATATACCTACTACTATATATACTGTATATACCTACTACTATACATACTGTATATACCTACTACTATACATACTTGTTATTACCTACTATACAAACTGTATACTACCACTACTATACAAACTGGGTATTTACCTACTACTATACATACTGTACTAACCTACTACTATACATACTGTATCTACACACTACTATACTCTGTATATACCTACTACTATAAACAAACTGTTAGATACCTACTACTATAACATACTGTATATACCCTTTACTATATATACTGTAATATACCTCTATAACATCTGTATATACCTATTACTATATATACGTATATACCTCTATTATACATACGGTATCTACCAATTACTGTATATACTGATTACCCTACTACTATACATACTGTATATACCTATTACGTATATATTTGTATAAAAAAGAAAAAAAAAAATAACAAAAAAACACTAAAAAAAGGTAAATCCATCTTACGGCTTGTCCAATACAAAATAAATGTTATTACATTTTTGATAATTATTTGAACAGATCAACAAACATTGGAGAATCTTCAGAATAAGATATAGGATATTCAGATAAGGATATCATACAAATAAACCACAACATACTTACAATGAAGATACCAAAAGATAGGATATACTATAGAACTGTTAGTAGACTGCAGGTGCATTACAAAGTGCAAAGGGCACCACCAAATATCCAAAATGCCCTTCTGGAGCATTAAACAAAGTCTCCCACTGGATTCCTTCCACTATTCAGATCAGAATTTAGGCCCTATGGAGGTCAATTTTAGAGAACCATCTGAATTGTGCCACTCTGCCGCTCTTGCTGCTTCTGATTCCACCTTCACACTATATCATTGTGCCACTCTGCGGGCTCCTGCTGCTTCTGATGCTACCAACACACTATATCATTGTGCCACTCAGTGGGCTCCTCCTGCTGCTGCTGCTACTGATGCCACCTTCACACTATATCATTGTGCCACTCTGCGGGCTCCTGCTGCTGCTACTGATGCCACCAACACAGTATATCATTGTGCCACTCTGCAGGCTCCTGCTGCTTTTAAAGCCACCTTCACACTATATCATTGTGCCACTCTGCAGGCTCCTGCTGTTTCTGATGCCACCTTCACACTATATCATTGTGCCACTCTGCAAGATCCTGCTGCTTCTGATGCCACCTTCACACTATATCATTGTTCCACTCTGCAGGCACCTGCTGCTTCTGATGCCACTTTCACACTATATCATTGTGCCACTCTGTGGCTTTCCCTGTTCCTGCCACCATGTTGCTGACACCTGTGGACTCCTGCTGCTGCTTCTTCAGTCGCCATCTCCCCACTCTTATCATTGTGCCACTTTGTGGCCTCCTGTTTCTGATTCTGCTGATTCCACCTCCACACTATATAATTGTGCCACTCTGTGGCTTTCCCTGTTACTGCCACCATGTTGCTGCCACCTGTGGGATCCTGCTGCTGATGCTACCTCCACACTAAATCATTGTGCCACTCTGTGGCTATCCCTTTTGCACGTGTATCCGCGTTTAACAGAACCGGTTCTGTCGTAACCTGTGGAATCATCTGATGTCAATGTAAAAAGAGTGCACTCTTTGTTATTATAGTGGGATCTTGGCCCTCAGTCCTTTCGAGCTGGCACAGACGTGCCAGCCTCCCCGCTGTATATACGCCCCCCTGTTAGATCACCTGCCGCCCCATTTGTATAAGCCGCACCAGTTGATGCGATCGCCTCCTCCCTGTATATAGCCTCCACCCCTGTATTATACAGCCCCTTCCTGTAGTATACACCCGCCCCAAATATTCCTCCACCCCTCCCGTAGTATGCACCGCCACCCGCGCCAGGTATAACGGCCATCCTCTCCCTGTAGTATACACCCACGCCCCCTGTGTTCAGCCCCCCCCTCCTCCCTGTGTATAAGCGTATCCCCCATGTCGTATTACAGCCACCCCATTTAGTCTACACACCGCCAATGTAGGATACAGGCCAGCACCCCCTGTATGCCAAAATAAAACAGAAACTTAATACTCACCCTCCCCCGGCATACTCATTCCCCCAATTCAGGGGGCGGCCTGATTCCGTCTGCGTGGTCTCCTCTTCTTATCTCTTTGCTGTAATAGCTTTCCAGAGTCACATCTAATGCGATACGGGCGGGTACCCCTATATGTGGTGGTGTCCACTGAAAAATATGGTTGTAACCGATATATACTGCCAATCCAGGCCTCGCCCTTTTCAAATTCCACCAACTACTTGCAACATGTAACAGATCCCTTTGCGGTATTAATATGAATATATTGACCACAAGACCTACTATTGGTCCTTGGTCAAATTGTAACTTTACAGTGTCTACAGCAGTCCCCGGGTTTCATACAGAAGGGTCTGTAGTTGTTCTTAAGTTGAATTTGTATGTAAGTCGGAACTGTATTATTATTCATTGTAATCCCATACAGATAACATTTTGGCTCTATGACAATGTGGTTTTAAAATGTTGGGTTTCACATATAAGAATCAATTAAACCACTTAATCTTCATTACAGACACATTTAAACATGTTATAGCTTAAGTGGGCGAATCGATTGTAATGATTTTTCTAACTTCAGTTTAGAATTTCAGGAAAAATTTGTTCGCCACGAAGCCGAAGTTTATGCTGATTCGCGGGGAAACAAGTTGTTTTTTTCCCTCATGTTTCTGCAAATGGGGCGCGGGAATACAAGTGTTACATGGGGCAGAGAACTCTGTAGGAGAGAAAGGAACACCCCCGATGACATCTGCAGCCTGACTAATCAGCCGACCGCAGGCTTTAGTTGATGTCACACACGCCCTATAAAACCCAGCGGAGCCAGCTTTTCTATCTCAGCACTTCACACTCCATGTGTGTAGCCGTCGCCGACCTGCGCCCATCGCCTGGCTATTGTTCCGTCAACCGGCTCACGATTCTGTCGTTCTGCTGCAATCCCCCTTGTTCTCTAGTGGTTCTATATACCTCAAATAAGCAAATCTTTTAGTGCGACCAAATCGAATATGAAGTAACATCTGTGTTGATTATTTCAATGATCTGCATTAGCGCGATTGGTGGGCCAATTCCCTGGTTGTTCTTTAAGGGGGATCTGATTATTCCCAAATAGCCGTTCTATTAGTGACAAAATTGAATAGGAGAAATCTGTTTGACATTCATGCATCGCAGTAGTGTACGCTGTCAGTTTGGTGTTATTTGTATCACGCACATTGAATACCTTTTTGGGGGTCTCGTTTACAGCCAGAGTACACGTGTCAAAATCCAACGTAGTTTATACAGTGATTTCGCTGAAATACAACTGTCAGTTGTGGGGTATCTTAATACGCACATTGCAATACCTTTTGGGGGCTCTTTTTACAGGCCAGATTTTTTGTGTGAAATCCAATAGTTTATACAGTGATTTTCGCGTGAAATACACTGTCCGTGGTGGGGTATCTATAACGACACATTGCATGACCTTTTGGGGGCTCTTTTTTACAGCCAGGATTTACGTATGAACATCCACATAGGTTTATACAGTGATTTTCGCTAAAATTTACATGTCAGTTTGTGGGGTATTATATAACCACACATTGCAATATCCTTTTCGGGGGCTCTAGTTTACAAGCCAAATTTACGTGTATAAAATCCATTACGGGTTTTATAAACCACTATGTCAGACAGAAAGGTGGCAGGTGGAGCAGGCAGAGGTGTGGCAGCACAGTAAGGGAGGTCACAGCAAGGGTGGACTGGTGATGCCGACTGCGTTTGTCATCTAGTGGGCCATGGATGTTGATCTACGAGCCCAAGGTGTGGAATGGGTGACTAGGTCACTCCAATTCCTCAAATATAACAAACTGAAACCCTAGCCAAGAGTCCGTAGTAGGGTCCTCTCATACAACCCACATTAGTGGCCTGGCCAGGAGCAGGTCAGCGGCCCTCAACGTGTCCTCAAAAGGCTCAGTCCTGTTCCTTTTCCCACAGCATAGAGCTACCGTGTGGTCTGGGCTACCACCACTATTCAGCGAGGACAAAGTGTTTGAGGACGTCAGCAGCGCTTAGCAGTGAAGAGTGTAGGGGCAAGACTTCCGCTGGCTTCCTGCAGTCGAGCAGGCTGTGCATACGAAACCGGTGAGGAGAGAGTAGCACGGACGAGAAACGCAAATTGACGAGGATGTAGGCAGATCGCACTTTTTTGGCGGTAGTCGGTTGTAGCAGGGATCCATCATCGTTCGGGTGAAGAGAGTGTCCACTGAGGAGCATGCAGCAGGGGCTACTATGGCTGTGAGTCAGCAGGTGTGCCAGCAGTGCGAGAAGCGGTAAGCCAAACGTTCGGGGTAACAAATCCCGATTCGCAGGCCAATTAAGCACGTGGCAAGGCGGGGCCTCAGATCGGCAGCGGCGGTTTAGTAGTCGTCCGATCAGTACAGAGTGGTTGGCGGTAAATAAATTTCCACCTCAGCGGTGTGGGCATTGTTTTTGTAAAGACAGCAAAGGTCAGCCGAGAGTGGGTATATGTCGTATACCGTGCAGAATTTTAAGCATGGACAGGGACTAACCTTGACCACGGCCCTGCACCAGCACATGCACAATCCCATCCAATGGAACTGGGAGAAAAGGTGTCATATGCGTTCCATCGCAGGCTCAGCCAACAGCAGCAAGCACCATAGTGGCACACTGCGTTGTTCAGAAATTCAAGGCCTCCAGACCTCTGCTCGAAGGGAGCGTTTGTCTTGACAGCATCTCCCGGTCCAGATGCTCTGCTCCTCGCTAACACGGCATGGCGCCAGCAGTAGTTTGAGCGAGGCGATTACAAACGACAACTTAATGCGTCCAGCCTCATAAGGTGCCCGAGAGCTGACCGTTCCTTGGTCGAAGTGTTGGTAACTGCAGTACTCTCCCTTCCCAAGTCGTTGACCTTTACCCTTCGAGAACTATGGCTTGTGCCGAACGAGGTGAGAGTCCAAGCCGCAATTTTTTTCCAAAAAGGTGTGCCAGCCCTTCACCAATATGTACAACATAAGGTGGGCCAGTCCTTGAGCTTATCAGTTTTTTTACCGATGCACGGCAGCGCGGACATGTGAGCTGTATTATTGTCAGGGCCAGCTATACTGTCCTTTACTGCCCACTGGTGAATGTGCTTCCGGCCCCGCCACACCAACAACTTCCACAAGAAGACGGCCGCTTTCTCCTCCACGTTGTCAAACTGCAGCTCCTGCGCCAGTGTCCCGCCTCCTCCTCTTCCTCCACCACCACCTCAGCCTCCACAAGTGCTGCTCCATCATACCACACCTGTGCAGGGCACAGCGGTGTCCGTCAGTTCTACACTTGTTTGCCTGGGCGACCAAGTCACACAGGGGAGGAACTGCTCTGCGTCATGCAAGAAGAAATCATGTGTGGCTTTCTCGGCGACAACTAAAATCGAACCATGGTGACAGACAATGGGAGGAACTAGGTGGTTCGCGCCTGGACAGAGGAGGGATGGTCCATGCGCCCTGCATGGCTCACGTGTTCATAGTCAACAAGTTCCTGAGTCTAACACCATCCTGCAAGACATTCTAAAATGGCCAGGACACTGTGCACGCACTTCAGCCATTCTTACAAAGCAAGCACACCCTCCTCGAGTTGCAGCGCCAGAACAGAACGGCTAACCCAAACCCAACATAGTCTGATATGCAATGTTTCCATCCGTTGGAATTCCAGCCCTCCATATGTTAGACGCCTGTATAAACAGAGAAAGCTGAGCAAGCGGACGTAGTACTCCCCTGTGTAACTTTGATGTCGGCCACTGCAGCTCATGCGTACACCTGCCGTTGCTAGGCCTTTTGAAGGACCAAGTTATTTTTCGTCGCCAGGACTGCGGTATGACATGTCATTCCACTGCTTCATGTCCTGGAACTCATGCTGCAAAATCTGTCTGGTGAGGGCACTGGAGAAGTGGAGACTACTTCTCATGGCCATATGAGTCCTGTGGGGGTGAACTGGAGGAGGACATGGAGCACAAGGCAGAGACTGGTGCATTTGTGGTTTCTACTCAGGTGAACAGGAGGGAAGAGCAGGAGCAATCGGAGGAGGTAAGACGTGGCAAGATGACCCCGAAGCACCGTGGCAGTATACTGTGATAGGAGACCGGGAGTCCCTCAGAGTCACTTGCGGCAGATGGCCCGCAGCATGCTGCTTTGCCTAACTAAGTGACAGCCGAATAGTCAACATCGGCATAGGGATGACTTTTGGGCTCTCCACCCTTTTGGACCCTCGCTAACTGGTCCAAAATGGGTGACTTTTTCCTGCTGCTGAGAGGAAGGAACAACTGCATACTATAGAGAAATACTGAGCACACAGTGGCCGCTGCCTAGGTGCGCCATTGTTCCATCCTCTTTCAGGTCTGACCGGGGGATCCCTGGCAGTCATTGCTCACGTACTACTACCACGGCGCTGTGGAAGCTGGAGGGTAGGAGCAGTAGCAGTTCCAATCAACAGTCGCTTATGTCTGTGGATTCCTAATGAGAGCAATTTCATTCACCCGCTAGTGAGGAGGGTAGCCGCCACCAGCAGCAGCAGCAGGAACTGAAGCAGACCCTGCACCAGCAGGTGTGCCTACTTGGACAGCACTTTACCACCTGTGAGGAGCCATGGACTACTGGGCAGCCAAACTGATGCGTGCCCGCAACTTGCGGAGTTTTGCAGTAGAGAAGCTGTCCTGCCCGCCAGTAGTGTGGCATCATAGCGGGTGTTCAGTGCAGCGGGGGACATCGTTACCCCCGATAACCCTTGTCCACCCGTAATGTGGAGAGACTGACCTTTGTCAAGATGAATCAGGCTTGGATCGGCCGTATTTCAACTCACCAATGCTAATGCATCAGATTAGATACCCATGACGCCTCCCTCCAAACGTGAGAAATGAGTCAGGGTTCTAACTACCTTACTCAGCTACGATTTCTGATGCTGCCACCCCTGATGCCACACATTTGCTGCGAGTTGCCCATCTGCACTCCACCATCTTTACCAGGGACTGAATTGTCCGTCACCTCCACAACTATATCATGGTGCCCACTCTGCAGGCTCCTGCTGCTTCTGAGCCACCTTTCACACTATATCATGTGCCACTCTGCGGAGCTCCTGCTGCTGCTGCTTCTGATGCCGCCTTCACCCTATATTATTGTGCCACTCTGCGGGCTCCGTTGCTGCTGCTTTTTGATGCCACCAACAACTATATCATTGTCCACTCTGTGGGCTCCCTCCTGCTGCTTCTGATGCCACCTCACACTATATTATTGTGCCACTCTTCAGGCTCCGCTGCCTCTGCTTTTGATGCCACAACACACATAATCATTGTGGCCCTGTGGGCTCCTGCTGCTGCTGCTTTTGATGCCACTTACACACTATATTATTGTGCCACTCTGCCGCTCATGCTGCTTCTGATTCCACCTTCACACTATAATCATTGTGCCACTCTGCGGGCTCCTGTGCTTCTGATGCCACCACACACTATATCATTGTGCCACTCTGTGGGCTCCTCCTGTCTTGCTGCTCTCTACTGATGGTCCACCTTACCAACTATATCAATTGTGTCACTCTGGCGGGCCTCCTGCTGCTCTGATCCCCAAGATATATCATTGTGCATCTGCAGGGCTCCGCTTCTCTGAATTCCACCAATTCACACTATATCATTGTGCCCCACTCTGCCAGGCTCTGCGTTTCTTCGTGCCACCTTCACACTATTCTTGTGCCACTCTGCAGTCCTGCTGCTTCTGATGCCACCTTCACACTATATCATGTGCAACTCTGGCAGGCTCCTGCTGCTTCTGATGCCACCTTTACACTATATCATTGTGCACTCTCTGAAAGCATTTCCATGAAAAGTCTTTTACAATGGTCACCAACCAAAGCGGCCTATTCCATTATCAGTTATTACTGTATTCAGTGTTTCAGCAGCTCCCGCAAGATTCTCCAAAGAGTTCACAATTCCTTCCTACCGCCTACAATCAGGTATCATCTGGAAGCGTACTTCCTGAAAAAAGGCTACAGTTGCAGCTTATCGAGGATTACATGAAGGCCAAAGAGACAATATTGCCCCTACTCCTTCTGATTCCACACCTAGATACTCCAATACAAAAGTAAGTATCACATCAAATGTATGTGAATCAGAAGAATGTTGCTTCATAAATCATTTCTTTTTCAAGTATTTCACTTCCGGGATCCATTGTTGAACATTACCCCGTTTCCTTTCCTCACGGGATCCATCTTAGCTACGGCTTGTTCATACGAACAAATGTTATTACTAGAGTGAGCTGACACTAAATGCTCTAGGTGACTCGTTATTTTTTGTTTTCAGATACTTTTCTTTCCCCCGATGTACGAGTGCTCTTCTCGATAACAACCCCTTGAAAGTCAATGGAGAACTGCGATCAGTTGTCAAGGGACCAAGGCTCTGCACAGGAGACTTGCGCCTACATCCTTGGAACCTCATAAAGGATGGAACACACCCACGAAATGGACATTCCCCGGGGCAGGTTGGGGCCGCCACCACATGGGGTGTATGCCTGGTCTTGATGGCGGCATAGTCGCAACCATTAGGGAGCACAAATTTGGGCCACAGCATTGCCTGACAAGAGTGACAGAATGAAGTCTCGATAGCATCTAAAACAAGTCCAATAATTACCCCCTGTACACTATACAGTGGCCGGCATCAGAGCGGCAGCGGGGCAGGCTAGATAAGTTTCATGGGCGACATAACCAAGATGGACTCAGGCTGCAACCCACTGGGCTTGCCGATGAGGAAACAAAGGAGGTGAGCCGAAGCGCTCAAATATATCGTACATGATAAAATTTTGACCCGTATATTTTTGTGATTACCCACCAGCATCAGCAGGTGGCGAACACAGTTACCATGGAAGCCCCTGAAACACAATCCAAAATTCTGTCCTGACAACAGCTCTTTTGATAAAGGGGTGGAGCCATGTACATGGAGGCATTTAACTATGGATTAAGGTTGCTGCCGTTAGCAACTATGTTAGTTGGATCTTTGGCAGAGCTGGCGCTCCCGCTCGCCATGCGAGGCTTTCTCAATCCAAAGCACCGTGTCACTCTTAGCTTACTCCTCCCACCCCATCACTCTAAAGAACCTTTTAGTAAGTATCAGTGTTCTTTTAGCGTTCTTATAAAGTTATTGGTCTATGGCGGGTGAGGGGGGAATGTAAACATATGTCGCACCGAAGCCTGAAATAATATCGGTAATATAAAAGTTTGCCGAGTATATTGTGTGATTACAACAGCAAGGGTGCGACAAGTTCACTAAGTTTGTTGTTGAGCCATGAAACAATCAGCAAAATTCTTTCTGGCTGCCCCAGTCGTTATGATAGGGGGACCATGTACTGCTTACAGTTCACTGCATTCGCTGCACTGGCTGCCAGTCTCCTTTCGAATTATTTAAAAAAAATCCTACTAACCCACCCTCATCCTATAAAGCTCTGTATAATTCTGTAATCTTGCACGCAACCAACCCCCCTACCTCTCCCTCTCTTATATCTCATTCTATTCAGCCGAACCCCGGGCTTAATCGCCCAAAAATTAGTCTTAGATTCAAACGACTCTATACCCTATTCGTCTGGACTCTCCCACTCTGCGTCTCCAAGACTTCCTCTAGAGCTGCAAAACCACTTCTAATTGAAAGCGCGTTTCCTGGACTATCAAACCGAATTAACCTAACCCCTCCAAAGTTTCAAACGTGCTCTTCCAAAACCCATTTCTTTTTCTACTTTCTCCCATCTTCTTTGGAGGACAAGCCATCCAACTCATAACAACGGACTGCAATGAACGTTTTAAAACTCTATCTATAACCCGGTCCTGTGTGCGTCCTCCCATCTGTTACTCCCCTGCAACCCAACAGGCAGTCACCAAAGACTCTCTACAGTCCCATTCACCCTAGGGACCTGGTATTAAAGCGATGACGGCTGATTGGTTCAAGCGACAGCTTATTCCAGTTTATTTAGCTTTTGTTCGTCTTATATCCACTAAGAAAATGCGACCTTTGACTCATTTAAATTCTGTTTATAACGCACCCTCTTGTTACACCCCCTCCATCATCTTCATAAACCTTAAGCTTCTGGCGACAGGGACCCTCACCTCCTGTTGTTCCAAACAAATGTTGTTATCGTTACATTACATTTTGTTAATTTGTTTCCTATGATTTTGTAAAGCGCATATGAAAACTGGCATGATAATTGCTCTCTATAAATTAAGATATTATTCTATAATATATTATGGATGCGTGAACTAGTAGTAATTAAAGGTTCTGCCGTTACAACTATGTATTTGGATCTTGGGGAGGATCTGTGATGCTCTACCTGCAGCCAGTCTATCTTAGTCCGTCCAATATAATCCATAGCCCCCTTCTCTAGGTCTACTGTTACTGCCCCGCACGCGACAGCAACTTCTAAGAACCTTTTGTTAAAGATCCAGGTGTAGTAAGCGTTCTTTTACTCAGTTTGGGATAATGGCGGGGAGTGGGACAATTTCAACACATATGCGCGCAATAGCGCTGAAATACTATTGTAAATGATAAACGTTTATATATTTAGTATATTTGTGGATACCCCAGCTGGGTGGCTACAAAGTTAACAACTTTGGATGTGGAATCCATGAAATACAACCCAAATGTCTGCCCTGACACAGCCCCTCGTTTGATAAAGGGGCGATTATTGCGGCAGTAATAAATGGACTACTTTTTGAGGTAGCAATGGAGACAACCGTGGTGGACAGGCTGCTATGGAGGACAATTTAATTGGATAGTGCCTGTATGTGGCAAGTCCCAAAATTTTCAAACCAGAAAGAGCCAGGTCGGTGGCCCTCCCCAAAAATCGAATAGATTGATGTGCCTGTACTGTGGCAATCCCAAAAGTTTTCAAACCAGAGGAAAGCAGGTAGGTGGCCCTCCAGAAAAATAATGAAGATTGAGTGCCTGTATGTGGCAGTCCCAAAAGTTTTCAAACCAGTGAGGAGCCAGGTAGGTGGCCCTCCAGAAAAATTGATCGATTGCGCTTGCCATGTATTGGCAGTCCCAAAAGTTTTCAACCAGAGCGCAGGTAGGGAGGTTGCGCCCTCCAGAAAACTGGAATCTATTGAGTGTCCTTATTTGTCATTCCCCAAAAAGTTTTCAAAACCGGAGGAGCAGGTAGGTGGCCCTCTCATAAAGATTTAAATCGATTGAGTGGCCGGTATGTGGCATTCACCCCAAAAAGTTTTCAAAAACCAGAGGACAGGTAGGGTTGCGCCCTCCAAGAAAATAGAATAGAGTGAGTGCCGTAATGTGGCAGTCCCAAAAAAGTTTTTCAAACCATAGGAGCAGGTTTGGCCCTCCAGAAAATTGAAATCGATGAGTGCCTGTATGTTGTCAGTCCCAAAAAGTTTTCAAACTCATAGGAGCAGGTAGGTGGCCCATCCCAAAAATTGAATAGATTGAGTGCCTGTAATGTGGCCCTCCCAAAAAATGGTTTCAAATAACCGAGGACCGGTCGGTGGCCTCCGAAGAAAAATTAAATGCATAAGTAACTTTTTATAGCTAGAGAGCCAAGTGGGGGCCCTGTCAAAAAATAGCCAGTTTTCCTCCTCTGCTTACTGTTACATAAGAGGAGGAGAAGGAGGAAAATGAATGAGGATGAGGCGGAGTGGATCAATTATTCAGGTTGAGCTTCCTTCCCTGTTGGAGATTGGAAATTATAGACTCCATGCTTTTTCATCTTGATAACGTACAGCCCTTTCAGCGATGTTTCAGTCGCAGGCGTGTTAGCTTATTATCGGTGATGCGCCAAGCACCACATGGGCAAGCTGCAATGCCAAACGACAAACTGACAAAACCTCGTCCGCGGACAGACGATCTAGCCGTCGGTCAGGCAAAGAACCTCCCAGGGCGTACAGCGCCAGTTCAGTATCCACCATGTCCAGCTTTTGAAACCCCATATTTTTAGGGAAGCTGTGTGATCATTCGGACGATGGTATGGTCAGCTAATACGTAACTCTCCCTCAACCATCTCTTTTCGTGTCAAGAATCAAGCCCCTACTCTGCCGAGACTGGGACGGTGACAATGTCTTGTCCCTTGCTGTGGTGACATAAGCTGGGCAAAAAGCCTTGTAAAGCGTACCCTTGCCAGTGCTGGACAGCTGCCCTGCTCGCTCTACCTCCCCTCCCCTCCTACTACTGTGTTCCCGCAGAACTTTCTAAGCTGCACTCTGCCGCTACGCTGTCAGAGGGAGATGCCGTTTCAGCTTGGAACCAGGGCCCGCTGGTATTCATGCATTCTCCACACTTTCCTTTTTTCCTCTGCTGGATGAATGGAAAGATTTTGCTTTTACCGTGGGTCCAGGAGAGTGAACACACACCCAGTAAATCAGATGCTTGGAATAAATTCTTTGAACGCGAGGGCACGGGATAGCAAATCCTAGCATACATCTGCCCATAATATGCGCCAGAGTACCAACGGTAAGAATTCCACTCCCCTCACAGGGGCCCTGACTGTCCATTTTCCTCCTCCTGCCAACTCCTCCAACTCCTCTTCTTCTCTCTTCTTCTTCTTCTTTCTTCTGCCCATACAACGCTGAACAGTGAAGGAACGCCCATCAAACCTGGTCCCCCCCTCTTGTGTCCGCCAACATTCTCCTCCTCTTCCTCCACCCTCTCCTCCCTTTCCTCCTCGCCTCAATCCTCCTCCACCTCCACCTTGTACATCCCCGCGTATATGCGCTGAGAAACAGACCTATGGTGCGTTGGCTATCAACAGGGAATCTTCTTCCCCGTCTCTTGTTGACGAGCGCAATCTTTTCGACTTCATGCTGATCAGAGAGTTTTTCAACAGGCCAAGCAGCGGGAGGGTGAGGCTTATGATTTGCGGCAGCAATCGCCACACTGACCATCGTTTTGGACTCCTCAAAGTTACATCACTTCACACCTGACAAGATACAGACACTCCACTGTCCCACTCCTCATTGTAGACTTGAGGAAAGCTGGAACTGAGGGGGCCTGACTACCAGTTCTGGTGGAAGTTGACAGTGGCAGTCTACAATGGCTTCGTCGCTGCTGGTAAACTCTAGGATAAAACATGGTCAGTGTGAAATTAATTCCACCTCGTAGGGCACTCTCGCACAACAGTCGGTGAGCGGCAGTTGGAGGTGCGGCGCTGCGCTGCCTGAGAGGGCACATCTGTCTGGACCTTTCCTTAAATGTGCGCACAGATGCGGCGCACCTCAGTGAGAAATCTATCTGACAGATTGGGGTATGTCCTTGAGGACCGCTGAACTATCAAATCAGATTTAACACAGGGCCCAAGGTTGCAGCAGGTGTCAGTCTCCCTGTCCTGCCGATATTTCAGAGCCGCCACCAGGTACGGGCCCCGTTGTCAAAAAAAACCCACCACCAATTCCTGGCTGTCAGGTTCAGCTGTGGCCATCCACAGATCAGGTCCTGCGCCGTGTGCCTTTAAGCTACTTGGGCGGTGTGCCTGTCATATAAATAATAATCGCCCAGCGCTCAGGCAGTTTGAGCCCGCCTGCTGTCGCTTAGCAAGCAAACCACAAACAAACGCAAAAACGGCCAACGCTGCTGTGCCTATAGCTAACCGACTGATGGCGCCGTGCCCACTGATGGTAGTTCAGAGGAGAGGTGGGAGGCTGGGTGGGAGGAGGAGGAGGCATAGTATGCCTGAAACCCCTTGACCGAGGTATGTCCCGCCGCCCGCAATCTCGTACTTTGCGAGTATATGACCATCCCGATTGTCATACTCGGTTCCCTAGCCTCCACCAAATTTCAAAACCCAATGTGCCTTCAGCGATATATTATCGCCCTTCCCGGCGCACTCGTTCCACACTTGTCTGGGTCATGTGGGACCTTGTCAAACTGCTTTGGTTCTGGCAACGGGTGATGTTGTCTGACACTGCTGGTGGGCAGGGCTGGGACTGCCACATCGTGAAAGTAGGGGGGCTGTGGACGCATCCGAGGGGCGGGGCCGCCGCCATTGAGTGCGAAAGCCTCTGTCTCTAACTTAGCCTATAGTGCAAGCATCTCCAGGCTACGCAATCTGGAGATTGTGCACTTAGGGCTTGGGCGTGCGGGTGGGTTTGCACTATATCTTTTTGTGCGTTTCATCCTTTGCCGCCGCTCCAGCTTCTGGGGTAATGGAGAGCCTGACTCGTCTGTTGGATGCTGTGATGGATCGTTGGAGGCGACGATGGGGTTTTTGTGGAAGGGTCCTGGGCAGGGGCTTGACTATTCAGCTGACACAGTGGAAGGAGCAGTGTGTGCACGGCCCGTAGGTGAACGGGCTTGTTGCACTCGAGTGGGGTGTTTTACATTCTAGCCTGCGCCATACTGGTGGTAGTTTAAGCTAGAGTTTGGGGTGGACACCCCCTGCTGATCCTGTTTTGGAGGGCAAATTTTGCACACCACATCCGCGTTCATCGCGGTGTTTCCTCCTTAAAAGAACCTCCAGACTTCGGAAGATCTCTAGAAGCCCTCCCTCTCCGCCAGAGCCCTCGCCGGGATCATCACTATATTACAACATTTGGCCGCTGATGCAAACCACCTCTGGCCTCCTCTCCGTCTGGCCCCACGCACTGCTGCACTCTTCCAACCTGTCTGGTCGAGGCCTCTCCTCCGTCTCAGAAGCCCCGGTGTCACCCGTTCCCTCGATCAACCCATTCTTGGTCTGGTCCCCTTCAACCACTCAGTCATCCTCCGATCCCCTATTCCTTCTTCTACTGCTCCCCCCCAGTTACTTTCCCTACCTGCCCTGTGACACCAACTTCCCTCCCCCCACGTCCTGAAAACCCGTGTCTCTCCTCATATCGTCAGGACACTCTTTTACCCACTGTCCCTACGTAAGGAAGGTCATCAAATCACCACATACTGTG
This sequence comes from Engystomops pustulosus, assembly GCA_019512145.1. Taxonomy (NCBI): domain Eukaryota; kingdom Metazoa; phylum Chordata; class Amphibia; order Anura; family Leptodactylidae; genus Engystomops; species Engystomops pustulosus. The sequence continues at coordinate 189,177,199 of CM033642.1, read as the reverse complement.
ACTGTTGAGAAAACCTTGGGCCCTCGGAAAAATGCTCAGCACACAACCGACCAGAGTTTTTGTGACTGGGGGAGGTTCCAGAAAACAGTTCCTCATAGTATTTCGTGCCGGTTCAACAATGCAAATTTTTCCTGTAGTGGGCATACTGGGGGGAGGATGCTGAGTGCAGGAGCTGGAGGAGTGGCGATTTCTGTGACATTGGTGGACTGCGTGGAAGACTGACTGGTGGACAAATGCTCGAAGCCTTGTCACAATCCACGACAGGCACCCTGTTTCGCCACATGATTTGCCTGGGCCTCACATTGCGCTCTAACCTCTACCAAACCTAATCTAGAACAAAAAACCATCTAACCCAACTAGTCCCCATTAACTGTCAAGGGAGAGACAATACATTAACCTAGGGAGTGTTAATCTCTGCGGCGTTCCCCTGCTCCCCTCATAGCAGGTGGGGTCCTCCCCCGGCCAGGACCACTGCCTACTGACCCCTGGCATAGTTGGACGCCCACGTCCCCTACCCCCCCCCCCCCCCCCCGCCCCCCCCCATCCCTCTAGGTCCTCTAATAACGCCTAGCCCTCGGGTTTAAACCTTTTTAAAAGTGAAGTTTATAGCTGTCACAATTTTTTTTTTTACTTTTGTTTTTGTGTTTTTTTTTTTTTTTTTGTGTTTTGAGTTTTGAAAAACCAAACACATGCTATCCTAAATTGCTATGGCTATTCTTTCTCAGCCAAGTTTACAAGCGCACACTACTATGCCAGATAGATGAACTGACTTTAGTATCAAAAATAAACGTAAAATAAAAATAGGACAATGGCAGACTGTGCCTATTGAAATATCCACCCCCACCTAAATTTTCCCCTTCCTCTTTTTGGTCTCTTGCAATTGGATATGTGCTCACTAAAGCGCAAAACACAGCTGGTCGCAAGTCTGAATACTCCAAATTGGCTCACACATTGGCTAGTAGTATTCACTCACATACAACAACCACAGATCAACCAGATAAACAAATATATATACGCTTACTGTAGCGAATGCCGTTTGGATCTTCTCCCTATGGGCTAGTTTCTAGCCAGTATCCAAGCCAACTCTACTATGCCAATGATGATGACGCTGATTATATAACCAATAAATAAATAAAAGTAAACAAGGACATGGCGGACATGTGCCTAATATTAATCCAACCCCGCCTACATAAATTTTTCCCACTTTCGGTCTTTGCAAAGTGGATAAATGTGCGTCACTCACAAGCGCAAAAACCAGCGGTCGCAAGTCTCGACTCATCTTAAAAATTGCTCCAATTTGCTAGTAGATGCACTGCAACAGATACACCACCAGCAGATCAACCAGAAATCAATATAGTAACGGTACCTGTAGGCGTAATATACCGTTTGGTATCTCCTAATGGCTATTTTCTAGCCAAGTATGAAGCACCACCTCTACTATGCCAGATGAATGACGCTGAGTTATTAAAAAACAATAAACGTAAATCAAAAAAGGAAAATGGCAGACGTGCCTAATTGAAAATACACACAAAACCACCTACCCTCCCTTAATAAATTTTCCCACTCTTCGTTTTGACGTGGATATAGTGTGCGCACATAAGAGGCAAAACACAAACGGAGTAGCAAGTCGCCTCTGCTAATTTCCTCCCTTCCCCTCACAATTGGTACTAGATGCAAATAAAAAAAAAAAGTATAACTTTATTTTGTAGCCCTAAGAAGGGCTGTTGGGTTCTTGGAGCATCACTCCTCCTGCCTACAGTGAGCTAATAGAACACCACCTAAACGCTTTCCTTCCCCCTGACCAGCAGCACAGATCTCATCCGAGCGGCATCCCCCAGACACAGAGATCCGAGCGCGCGGGCAGCGGCTAGTCATATCCCAAGGGTCAACCATGATCTGGCCCAGCCAACCCACTGCTATCATCGACGTGTAAGGGTACCCTCACGTCATGCTGGTGAGTGCAGAGTCTCCTGGCTTGTGAGTTGGCTCTTTTTCTGGCCGCCAAAAAGGGCTGAAACTGCGGGAGCGCTGCCATATTTCTCGAGCGGGCGAAGTATTCCGTCCGAGCAACGAGCAGTTTCGTCGAGTACGCTGCTCGAAACGAGCATCAAGCTCGGACAGCATGTTCGCCTATGCATCTTCTAGTTTATTCATTTTTATACTTCTTTTAACATATCAAACACAAACACTTTGGGGGGAGAATCTTCAGAATAAATATAAGATATTCATGAATCAACTGATATCATGACACATCAAAAACCAACAACATCCTTACAATGAAGATACCAAAAGTAGGATATACTATAAGAATGTTTTAGTTTAGACTGCAAGAGACCTGCAGGTAGGTGCATTACAACAAAGTGCAAAGGGCACCCACCAAATATCCAAAATCATGCCCTTCTGGAGCATTAAAACAAAGTCTCCCACTGGAATCCTTCCCCTGTTCAGATCAGAATTTAGGCCCTATGGAGGTCAATTTTAGAGAACCATCTGAGCAAATCAGGGATCAATGAAAGCAGAAACTGGGTTATCATTGTTATTTAGTCAGTGCCCACCATATCTTCTGACAACAAAGACGAAATTTACCCATAGGGAATTGGAGGGAAAGATGTGCCTCTTTTGGAAGCTGTTCAGGATATACTATCACATAGCTTATAACATATACACTCACCGGCCACTTTATTAGGTACACCTGTCCAACTGCTCGTTAACACTTAATTTCTAATCAGCCAATCACATGGCAGCAACTCAGTGCATTTAGGAATGTAGACATGGTCAAGACAATCTCCTGCAGTTCAAACCGAACATCAGTATGGGGAAGAAAGGTGATTTGAGTGCCTTTGAATGTGGTTGTAGGTGCCAGAAGGGCTGGTCTGAGTATTTCAGAAACTGCTGATCTACTCGGATTTTCGCGCACAACCATCTCTAGGGTTTACAGAGAATGGTCCGAAATGAGTTCACTGTACTCAAATGGCCTCCACAGTCACCAGATCTCAAGCCAATCTTTGGCATTTGGTGGAACGGAAGATTCGCATCTTGGATGTGCAGCCGACAAATCTGCGGCAACTGTGTGAGGCCATCATGTCAATATGGACCAAAATCTCTGAGGAATGTTCCAGCACCTTGTTGAATCTATGCCACGAAGAATTGAGGCAGTTCTGAAGGCAAAAGGGGGCCCATCCCGTTACTAGCATGGTGTACCTAATAAAGTGGCTGGTGAGTGTATGTAAATAAAAAGCCATGATCTACCTTTCTCCCCTGTATACACAGTATCACAGGATCTGTAATTCTGGATACCATAACGTTATTGTAGCCCTAAGAAGGGCTGTTGGGTTCTTGTAGTATCACTCCTGCCTAACACTATTCTAATAGAACCACGTCATGCTGGGTGGAGTGCAGAGTCTCCTGGCTTGTTTCTGGCCGCCAAAACTCACAACGGAGCGAGATGCCATTTTCTCGAGCTGGCGAAATACTCGTCCAAGCAACGAGCAGTTTCGAGTAGCTAATGCTCGAACGAGCATCAAGCTCGGACGAGTATGTTCACTCATTATATATATATATATATATATTAAAGGTAATCAAATTTAGTGTATTTAAAGTGTTATAAAGTACTTCTTGAGATTTTAAAGAGAAAATAAAAGTTTATCCTATATCTCTTGATAAAGTGTTAAGAACATCTGGGCTAATACTGTTACATAGATATTGTCAAGACACGGAAATGTGAGCCCTGAACTTCCCCTAAGCTCTGTCCCTGCCTAAATCAGGGATTTAAGCATGAAAGTACACCGGCACTATCCTGTGGTCTCCCAACTTTATCAGGAACTCTGGACACAACTCTGACTTTGGTGGTACTCTGAGCTCTCAAGAAAAGATGGCCACAGATATCCAAATAGAAGAAGAGCAGAAGGCGACACTCAACGTTGTAACAGTCTTGTGTAAAATGGCCTGTTTCTGTGGTGTGTCTAATGTTCTAGTGTTTATAGCACTTGAATAAAAGAAGATTCTATTTGGATCTCTGTCCCTGCCTACTTGAAAGATTTGTTCGCGACCGAAAGCAACAACTGGGCCGAAGACAAACAAACTGATTAGGTTTAACAAACTGGATCAAAACCAAGATGGCAGAGAAGTACAAATTTTTCAAGCAAAAAAGAATAGTTAAAGTAAAGGCAAATGTCAGAATCACAGCAGGATAACAAAGAAATCCACAAAGAGTCAAACAGACAATAACAGGCACATTTATATGAAACTGGCAGATATACATGGAGTGACCAGACAACGCCCAGAAGCCGATTGGTGCAGCACTTTGACACATTTAGGTATAGACCAAATCCAGGAGAACGAATCTTCAGAATTTGCTTCTGCAAAAACTCTGAAAGATATGTTAATAAGTGGCCTTGGGTTCTTTTTTCAGCAAATTTACAACCTCTTCATAGACCAAAATGGTTTGGTTACAAAGGTCAAAAGTAATGTGCTCCAAAACCTCAAATATAAAAATACACTTTACTATATAAATAGGTTAACTCATAATAACTGCAGAAAGAATAGGGTAACTCTAAATAACATTCCTTTCATTTCTGATTCTGGTCACATATTTCACTTCTACTTCTATTTCACTACCATTTTGACTAAACTGTGTATATCATAAGATTGATTTCACTGCTGGCTGGTAGAGGTGAGAGGGTAAAAAGATTGATCCCTTTTAAAAGGTAATTTTTGATTTCTTATGACATGAGATATGGCAAGAAACACAAATTCATTTCGGAAAAGAATGAGGTTGCAGAGCATATAGGTTTTATTTGACAGCAAATTGGAAATGCATTGTAGTACAAATCAGGCTGTGATCATTTCAACAGGCCACCTAAACAATTCAGTAGTATTATAAAAGTATTATAAAAATCATAACAATGAGTTGCCAATTCTAGAAAAAGTTTGGAAGCTACCAAATTGCAGTAAACACTGTTTCCTCTCTTAAGAAAACTTAGTTAAGCTGGTCAGAGGTTAGATGAAGAAACCTTATAAAATTCTTATATAGAGATAAACATTTGACAAAAATAACAACCCTCACTTATATTGCCTCTTAAACGTGTTGTACGGTCCCTGAACCTCCAAAACAAACTCATGGGTGTGATAAATACACTCCCTATGTCTAAAAATACAATAACTTCCTCTTAAATGTGGTGGTAATTGCTATTTTTTTTTAAAAAATAACTCTTTACTGCTGCAGGCAGAAACTGAGAAAGCAAGATGGCCGCCGCACTATGCATTAGGACTACAAGTCCCATGATGCTTTGCTCCTACCAACGAGAATGTGCTCGTGCACAGAATGCACAGCACAGCAGCGTTTTTTGTGTTGTGGGCTTGTATCATAGCGGAGGAGGGCACGGTCCACACAAGGAAGTAGGCTGTATGTAAAATTACACTTTGCGTGCGCACACAGGAGGGTGAAGACTTCCTACCACGCATGGCGACAAGCACTGGGGACAGTGAACTTTTGGTTCTCTGGAGATGGGTGACTATAAACACCTAGTGACCTTATGACTTTATATTACATTATCTCTAAAACTCCCTAGAATGGCTAGTAACATTAAATCAATTACATGCAGATGCTGTCTTACAACTAGTAGAGCTTGGTAGCTAAAATTTACATTTATATATAATATGTATTGTGTAAACAAGGTCAGCCCCTGTATAATGACTGTCCCCCAAATGGTGTAAATGTATACATTTTTTATTGTCTATATTTTAAATTTTAACAGTTAGTAAAATGTATACTAAGCCAACTGAAGTATAAGCCAACCCAAATATAAGTCAATTTTACCACAAAAAATGGGAAAATTAATTGACTTAAATATAAGCCTATGGAGGGAAATGCAGCAGTTAGCCCCCCTCACTAATCCATATATCATCCAGTTAACCCCCCTCATCATCCAGTAAGCTCATCATTCAGTAAGGCTCCCTCATCATCAAATAAACCATTCTCATCTTTCAGCTATCTCCCCTCATTATCCAGCTAGCCTCACTCATCATCTAGTAAGCCACTCCCATTATCCAGTTACCCTCCTCATCATTCAGTTAGCCCTCCTCATCATTCAGCTAGGCCCCCTTTATCATCCAGTTAACTCCCCTCATCATCCAGTTAGCCCCCTTCATCATTCAGTTATCCCTGTCATATTTACCTGCCTGTATGAATGATTTAGCTTGAACCTTCATCACAGGTCCTTTAGCCTCCAGGAAGTAATATCCTCCTGTGGACTGTAGGACCTGAATCTTGTCCCTTAAGTTCCTGTACAGCAAAGCACACTTTTCATCACTGTCTTGCCACCTTTTGCAACATAAACATGATGAAACAGGGGTGGGGAGGGGCTAACCTCCCTCAAGATGTAGCCTCTTGTCATGTGTGTACTATACCATATAAAAAATCTAAAATATATGACTGCTCCCCAGTGTATTGAAGAACTAAAAAGATCCTTGTGTGCACTTTAAGCACCCCTGCTATAGATCTAATGCATGCAGTAAAGTGAGATGATAAAATATTTATAGAAAGAGGAAGTGATGTCCAGAAAATACAACCATATGTGCAGATCATGATTTTATATTGACATAAACCGCACAGATGCATCTGATTCATGATGCAATTTCATAATAAACACAAACAATTTCATCATATAGTAAAATGATTAACTGCTTCTTCTGCTACAAAATATGCAACCAGCTGTTCAGTAAGAATTGTCCCAAATATTCATCCATCAAATAAATGTGCAACAGCAGATATGTGCAAATGAAGCTAATATTTCCACAAATCTTGCTGTCTTACACAAATTGAGCAGCTGAAACATATTGCTTATTTACCTACAGTGTGAACTCAATGAAGACATTAGTAACCAAATATTACTCTACTTCAAATTCCTATTCTGTATTAACTGATGTCTTTGTTGTGTCACCAGAAAATCTGAAAAATTTATTCTTTTTATATTATGTTTAGTTATTTGAACCACTGAATATATTGAAATTTAATGAGGCGTCCAAGATGCCTTTGTCATTTTAATTCTAACATGAGCATTATGTTAAACTGTGCCTTTTTATTCTATTGATTCTCTGCAAAGAACACATTTCAATGCCTGTATAAAAGCTATTAGATTAAGTATTGCACCAAAAAGTCTTTTATACAAAAGATGTGGTTTAAATAAAGTTGCATCATTTTAATCAACATACGAGTAAAACATTGAAAGCATACATGGCGGCACATTGAAAGCATTTTATACTTCATGGAAGCACACTGAAAGCATTTTCTACTACATGGCAGTACACTGTATCTATTTTATAAAACATAGCGGCACGCTGTATCTATTTTCTACGATGTACCTGAAATATTACATATATGGGGGGTACGTCTCTCTATGGCCTCGGGCAGCAGAGAGGCTTGGTTCACCCCAGGCTCCTGTCAGGCACTTGTGTAGCTGATGTCTGTGTCTCACACATGTGAATAGGAGGACACAGCATGTCAGCAGATAAAGCACAATCACTAGCAATGCTTCACTTTACATTACACACAGCCATGAGCAGGGGGAGAAGAGGGGAGGGGTAACAGGTGTGACATCACTTTCTCCCTCCATGTGCCCAGCATCATTTACATAATAAAGAAAATACGATTTTAAAATGAATGTATGAAATAACTAGATAGGTGTCCTTTAATCAAAACAAGAGGTCCTGCCAGCTCCAGTAGACACAGTTGAACTTTTATCATCTTAAATTTTAAAAATATAAAAGTGATCTTGTCTATAGCAACCAATTAGGTCACTACTTTTTGTAACCCCTTACTGACAAGTGACATACAAGTAGTCCCCAGGTTACGTAGAAGGTTATGTAGGTTCTTAATTAGAATTTGTATGTAAGTCAGAACTGTATATTTTATAACTGTGACCCCAGCCAAAATTTTTTTGATCTCTGGGACAATTGGATTTGAAAAATGTTGGATTGTTATAAGGACCAGGAATAACAATAAAGCTTAATTGCAGACACCATTGATAACTATTATAGCTTTTTATTTTAGCCTAAGACTAAAGTACAGTAAATTACCAACATCCAGAGGTCTGTTTGTAACTAGGGGTCATCTGCAAGTCTGGTGTTTTTAATTAGGGGACTGCCTGTACTTCACATGTCGGCTGTGGGTGTATGGAGTGGGCTTATGGCTGAGCCCTCACCATACAATGTGGGTGTTTGCTGCACATTGCAACAAACATCCACCGATGATACACGTCAACAATGCTGGACATGAAAAAAAATCATGCTACCACTGATTGTTTGTGTTAACTCTTTTGGACACCTACATCTTGGCTTAGATCACTGCTCCCTGTGATGTCATTGGGGAACAATGATCTGTCGCCATTACAGCCTCAGGTAATTATAAGAAACCAGGCTGTATAGTTTCTCCAGATTTTGCTAGTGTAATATGGCAGTATATAGTAGGATCAATCAGACAACATAGGGTTTAAGTACTCCTGGGGGTCTGCATAATAGTAAAAAATTGAATGAAAAAAGCAAAAAATAAATTAAAAGTTTAAAAAAACTAAATATTTATCAGTACCCTTTCTGTGGAACTGATATAAAAATAAATAATCAGTAAAAATCATTAAAAAAATAAATATGTTTGAGATTACCGCATCCCAAAATAACTTATCAATTAAAATATAATAACAGTAATTCACGGCGTTTAACTCTTTAAATAGCGTCCAAATGTCCGCAACTTCACTTTTTCACCATTTAGCAACATATAAAGAATGTAATTAAGTGATCAGTATGAAAGTATGAAAAAGTTATTAGCACCAGAAGATGGTGAAAGCAAGATTTTTTTTTTTTTACAAACAATTTAAATTTTATTTTAAATGTATTAAAAAACATTAAAACTTATTTAAATTTAGTTTCACCGTGATCATACCAAACCAAAGACTAAAGGAGACATTGCATTTGGGGCTCAAAGTGAAAGATGTAAAATCCAAGCCCACAAGAAAATGGTGCAAATGCTTTTTTAACCAATTTTACTGCATTCAGAATGTTTTACCCGCTTCCAAGTACACAGCATGGAATGTTAAATACCGTCACTGTGAAGTGCAATTTGTGAGACAGAAAACAAGCCTTTTGTGTTGCAAAATAAAAAGAAGCTTGTCCTGCTGCGTATGGAGGCAGACATGTAAGCCCTGGCTCCGCTGCACAGTGGCTTTTAGCGGCACATAGCGAACGACCCTCCGCTATGATTGTTTGATATTTGGCCACCCAACAGAGGAGGATTTTACATTCTTTTCTAATCCTCATAAGATCTATACCAGGATAGATTATTTTCTTATTGAAAAAAATTTAATAGACGTGGTGGCAAATGTGTCTATAGGGACGATCTCGTGGTCAGACCACGTGCCCATTACAATGGCAATTAGAGAAGAGTACAATTCTACATTTAATTCTGTCTGGTGTATCAATAATTACGTTCTACATCATTGTAAATATGCCCCTGCAACCTCGCAAGCATTAGAGGAATATTTCTGTATCAATGATAATAAAGAGGTCCTTAACGCGATACTTTGGTGTGTTCATAAAGCTACCATGAGAGAGCATCTCATTAAGCAGTCAGCCAATGCTAAAAAAATTCACACTGCCAAAGAATGTGTGCTTTAAGAATCCCTATCCATTTTACATAGACTCAATAAACAGCAAAAGAAATATCTTCCATAACTTCCCAACTACAGCTACTAAATGCTCATAAACATGACTTTGCACTCCAGAGGTTGAAGATGACGTAATACTGGATGGGGAATAGGTCCAGTGCAAGATGCCTTAAGGCTAAATTAGTCAAATCCTGTATCACATTTACAATAAATGAGCAGAAGACAAAAGTGATGGACCCACAGGCTATAGCCAATTCCTTTGCAGAATATTATGGCTCATTATATAATCTAAGATTGGATGATACAGTACTCCAACCCCAAGAGACAAATGTTAAATCCTTTTTAGACTCTCTTGGATTAACTAAAATAGACCAAAGGACTTTGGATACTATTTCCTCTCCTTTTGCAAACCAGGAAGTGGGGAAAGCCATCTCATCCCTTAAAAAGAATAAGTCGCCTGGACCAGATGGGTATTCAAATGAGTATTTAAAATTGCACAATAACACCCTCACCGCATATCTAACTAGACTCTTCAACAATTTTATGGATCAATCCAACAGAAAATGCTACAAGCATTAGGCTCATTGCCTTATTGAATTCGAATCTAAAGCTTTATGCCAGATATTGGCGGCACGCTCATTACCAACGGCACTCGCCAACGGTGCCCCCTCTCCCCTGTGATCTTCGCTTTGGTCATGGAACCTTTGACCCAAGCCATCCGTCAAGCCCCGAGTAGAGTAGAATAGGGGAAAGAGAGCATCGGATAGGCCTCTTTGCCGATGACGTAGTATTATGCCTAACAAAATCGGAGTCTTCTCTTAAAGCAGTGACTTCTAGTCTAAACTTTTTTTGATCTCTTAGCTACTATGAACTAAACGCGTCTAAATCCTTAATCTTACGGATTCATGTACCCCAAACAGTGAAAAATAGCATAGCTTTGTTGTATCCCTTTGAATGGGTATAAGAATCAATACCGTACCTAGGGATCACTGTTATTTAACCCATCAATAAAATAGCATCTGTTAACTTTAACGCACTCAAACAAACCATAACAAAGCACAATTTACCTATCTCATGGCTAGGAAGAATATCAACGTTAAAAATGATGGTGATGCCAAAGATTTTATATTACTTCAGTAATCTCCCAGGTGTGTGGACAAAATCCCTGTTAGTGCAACTGCAAAACCTAATTTCCTATGGAAAGGTCAGAGAGCGAGAACCCCCTATTCCGCATTATTTTTACCTTTACCAGAGGGAGGCCTGGGGTGCCATCAGTAGAGGTTTACTACGTCGCAGCTATTGCTGACCCACTTAAAGCTTGGTGGCTGGGTAATAGGGACAAGTTATGGGTGAACATTGAAAGTAACTCCTCGGGGTCATCTTCCTTTCAATCCATCTTATGGGAATCACGTTTCTCAGTAAACCTCTCCAAACCCCATCCCCCCCCCCCCCCCCCAATATCTGCAGCTCTAAAAGTTTTTAAAACCGTCTTGGCTTGCCCAAATATGCTGCCCCCCAACATTAAAAATATGCCAATGGCATGCACCCAGTGTGTGATACCTAACTCCAACTTTGACTTATGGACCAACAAGGGAATATCGTGTGTGGGTGACCTGTATGAGGGTGATATCCTTTGAAGGAATCGGTAAAAAATTTCAGCTACCCAACTGAATTCTATAAATTTTTGCAACTACGCCACCTAGTTAACAGCTGTAGCTCTCAGATGGATAGTGGGGCAACGATCTACCAATTATACTTTCTATCCCCAGTGAAGAGTAAAAAAGGAGTATCCATAGCTTACAGTAACATTATAAAACCTCCCCGACAACATCAGCAGTTCACAGATGAACAATGGCTCAGAGCTTACGTACTGAGTATTAAGGCATCCAAATGCATAAATCACCTAGAAACGCCTCGTAAACTGCTGTATAGGTGGTATCTTACCCCATTTAGATTGTCCAAAATGAACCCAGGGTCGTCACAGAACATCTGCCGCTGTCAATCACAAATTGGGTCGCTATTACATAAATTGTGGGTGTAAAGGGAAGTGTCCATTCATTTACATAGGTATTTGGGTGTATGTATATGTATATATATATATATATACCGAGCAAGGTGGGAAGAAAAGGTGGATTTGAGTGCTAAACTATAGACGTGGCATGTTTTGGTCGCAGTCAGAAGGCTGTCTGAGTATGTCAGAAACTGCTGATCTACTGGATTTTCACACGCACACACCTAGGGTTTACAGGAATGGTCCACAAAAAGAAAAAAACATCCATGAGCGGCAGTTCTGTAGGCGGTAATATGCATGTTGAAGTGCCAGGTCAGAGGAGATTGGACAGACTGGTTCAAGCTGAAAAGAAGGCAACAGGACTCAAATCGCCACCCCCGTTACAACCAAGGTAGGCGAAATAGCATCTCTGAACGCACGTACCTCGAACTTGCGGCGATGGGCTACCAGGCAGAGACCCCACCGGGTCCACTCCCTTTCAGCTCAGGAACGGAAACTGAGCTACAATTTGCACAAGCTCATCGAAATTGCACAGTAGAAAATGGAAAAACGTTGCCTGGTCATGAGTCTCGATTCTTCTGCTGCAAACATTCGGATGGTAGGGTCGAATTTGGCGCAACACACAGGAAAGCACGGATCCATCCTGCCTTGTCCAACGGGTCACGGCGTGGTGGTGGTGCATGTGTGGGGAAATTTTCTTGGCACTCTTTGGCCCCCTTGGTACCAATGAGCTCCATTGCACGCCACAAGCACCTCCTGAAGTATTGTTGCTGACACATGTCCATCCCTTATATGACCACAATGTACCAATAACCTGATGGCTACTTTCAGCAGGATAATGCGCCATGGTCATAAAGCTGGAATCATCTCAGACTGGTTTTCTTGAACATGAGACTAATTGGCAATCATGGATGTTGCGGCCGACAACTTCGACAACTGTGTTGATGCCATCATGTCACTATGGACCAAATCTCTGAGGAATGCTGCCACACCTTGTTGAATCTATGCCACGAAGAATGGCGGCGTTCTGAAGGCAAAAATGGTCCAACCTGTTACTAGCATGGTGTACCTAATAAAGTGGCCGGTGAGTGTATATATATAATGTTCCTCTGTCATATTCCATTCCCCTGGGAAAGAACACACCTGCTTTCTTACTCAGGATGTGGTGAGGGCAATCTCACATATCTGTATCCTTGGACAGCAGGATGTCAACCCCCTTTTACTATGTGAAAGTCATTCAAACTCTCCAGGGACAGTTCTCTAGAGATGCTTCACACCTCTATGCCAGGATGGAAATCCAGGATCTCTGTTATTCCTACCTGAGGGGGGCTGGATGGGTGACTAAATACACATTCTGTATTGGAAATACAGGATAGGAAGGGTTATACATCTGTTGTCCACCATCATGGGGGAAGGGACAGAAGAGAGACTTTTAGGGGATGATAGTGGAGGATAGGGGAGGAAATCTTCCCTGGACACCAACTAGGAAAGGAGAAGGAATCTGCCATCACCACCAGCTAAGAGGATCACCACAGAGAAGACACTATAGCACCATCCCGGATTGGGCTGAGTACCTGTATCTCTATACCCCTGCTTCCCTGTTTACCTATCCATCTATTCTGTACCTCTGCTTCCCTGTTTCCATCTATTAACCTATCTCTATACCCCTGCTTCCCTGTTTACCTATCCATCTATTATGTACCCCTGCTTCCCTGTTTACCTATCCATCTATTAACCTATCTCTATACCCCTGCTTCCCTGTTAATCTCCCTGTCCCCCTTCGTTCTCTGTAATAACATTAACATATCAAAAGGCTTGGAACAGTAAGAAGCCACCATGAACCAGGTGTGAGATTCCCTGTACACACTTGGGTCTATCCTGAGAGGGTCTTAGGGTGGAGTTATAAGGGAGTGGGAAGGGACTACACACAGGGATATTTAAGGTGGAAGAACCAGAAATCAATGTCTCTTGCTTCCTGGCCCCCCTGGACAAGCAGCACTTAAAGGAAACCTACCACTTTAAAATGACCCCTCTGACCCACAAATATTAACACCTTTGTCTTTACAGGCAGAGGCCTGACTTCAGGACATTTAACAATACACTTCCCTTACACTTCTGCTCCTCTTAGCTGGACTGTACATTAACACTTGGTTACAAACAGACTATTTACACAGGTTCGGTAACAGTAAACCTCCTCCCTCCCCCCTTCTAGGTGATAGAATCTCATCACCAAGCAATGAGAGCTAATGAGGTTTACAAAACACATCCAGGCCATTATATGGGGAATCCATGATTTTACTAATTTTGGCCAAGTATATTATGGATTCCCAATCTTAAGATTATTGCAACAGATTCCCAGTAGGGCTGTCTGTTGTATTGTTGTGTGGTCCTGCTCCATGTGAAGCCACACATTTGTGCCCCTCATTTTGTGAGACCATCCCCCGTTCATACAGGTAAACCCTTTGTGGACAGAACCTTTTTATATGTCCATACTGTAAACAGTGAAAACACCTAACACTCCCCCACTTCCTCAGTATTTGGCTGGGAGATGATTTCTTGTGCACAATGGTTTCTTGCAGTTTGGGGTGAATTGCTATCTGTTTCCTGATCTTTATAGACCTTCTATCTTTGAGTAGATCCTGTCTGACCTGTTCTATTACCAGGGCAGCCTCCATGAGTGAAGCATTTTCATCATAGCTTGGGATATATTTACATATATTCAACAGATATTGCATCCTCTCCATCTTATGGGAAGATTGTGCTTCCTGTACATTACTGTCACACACATGCAGGTTATGGCTGATCAGTGAAATCTCTGAGTCGCCTCCTAATCCTCCATTTATCCCACCAGCAATGCTTGTCCCTCCATCTACTACACTGCCCAATAGTTCAGGCCTAGTAACAAGCAGGGGTGTAGAGTGATCTGTAGCAGCCGCAGGTTCAGTCTCATCTCTCCCCATTTGCACTCAAAACACAAACTTGTTTCGTGGGCAAAGACTCTTTGATGGACGTCTGCCTGCTACAGATGATCTCATCCCTTTTTGCTATTTCACGTTTCAAGTTGTCAATAATCACCTCAGTAGTTGGTGCTTTTTGCTTATAGTCGGTTATTTCCATGTATAACTGTAAAAACACCTTATCCACATCTGCATAATACTTCTCCTTCTCAGCTACCTGAGACTGCAGCGTGTGCATCCCGCTGTCCCTCTCTTTTATAGCCTCCATTTGCTCTTTGAGTTGTGTCTCTAAGCTACACAGCTGTTTAACCCCTTCCTTACAACAATTGCAATGCAAATCTTTAGGAACCTTTGATCCTTTGTCCTCTACCTTCTCCAGCTTACTAATGGCCTCCTCAAAAACACACACAAGCTTGGCCATCATGTGGAGCCTCTTAGATGTCTGGTTCAGTACACTGCGCTTAGCAATATGTAACTTATCATAGGAACTCACCTGCTCTACCAGGGATTCCCATAGCAGCTCAATAGATTCCTCTTTCTTACAGGGTTAAATGAACTATATTTACTCAACTTTTCAAAGTCACATGTTCCACTTTGCCAGTCATTGTATCCCTGCGATCTGTGTTACTCCAGTACTAAGGACTATACAATGCAAAGACCCTCACACCAGGGTCACCTCACAAGGGTCTGATAACAGAAAACAACCAGAATCCTAAGAACTGAACTTATATAGACTCTCTGCCAATAATCACACTCATGCTAGGCCTCAGATGAAACTGTGCTACCTGTCCGAACCTACCCAGTCTAATAACCTAAGTTCACAGTATAACAACAATTTCACCACTATATCCTAATGTAGATGGATCATGACATTTGGGCCTGGCTCGCCATTGATAAAGGGGAGTTTGGGGATTCGGTTTTTAGCTCAGTTCCTCTAGGCTTCAGTGGTTCTGTCCAGCCCCTTAGTCTGTGCTATTTACCATAAGCACCCAGTCCTTCATATATCACAGGAATAACATACAACCCTTGCAGATACCTATATACAAAAAGACTTTACTAACAACATACATGTGACAAAGTAACTACATACAATACAATACAAAATACATAGAGAACACAACTACACACAAACCTTCTTCTTCTGACCCCCAGTAATCTGTATGTATATACAATATATTCTATTACTACAGAAGCTCCTGCATATATCCTGAAGCAGGAGTCACATCCAGTACCTGACCATATACATGTACATATAGAGACACATGCACAATAGCATCTATATATCTACTCCTCCAATACACGTGAAAAACACAGATCCACGTGTGAATGGGATACAGCTACAGGTTATACATGTAGCTACACTAATATATACCCACTCACTGTAAACACTTAGTTATTAGAGATGAGCGAACATACTCGTCCGAGCTTGATGCTCGTTCGAGCATTAGCGTACTCGACTCTGTCATGGCCATGCTGTTGCCCATAATTTTGGCATAATGGTGCGTTTACGCAGCCTCAGAGGCATCCATGCATGCTGCCCCTGCTGTTTCCTGTCCATTTCCGTGGTGTTTCCATCCTTTTCTGAGGTTTCCAGGTGTTTGGCCAAGCTTCCCTGTGCAGAGCCTTGGTCCCCTTGAAAAATGCTCGAGTCTCCCATTGACTTCAATGGGGCTCGTTATTCGAGGCGAGCACTCGAGCATCGGGAAAAGTTTGTCTCGAATAACGAGTACCCGAGCATTTTAGTGCTCGCTCATCTCTAATTATTACATGTGTGTGTGTGTGTTTATATGTATTGTTGTGGGTTGGATTCTGTGGGGTTGTGGGTATTGTGATTAACATTGTATACTTCTAGTGTGTTAATAAACATTATTAGTATTAACCCTGAGTGTGGTAAATTATAGTGTACAATACAGAGACTAGAAACAGAAGATATAGAATATAGTAAATGGTACAATGAGGAAGGTAGTGATATTAATCGTTATATTGCATAACAATTTATAGAACTACCAGCGTCCTTTTACAGTGTAAATGGATACAGTATATACTGACCACAGTCACTGATATTCTGTAGTGAGATGTGTGTGTACTGAAGCCATTGGGTCATTAACATATCAAAAGGCTTCGAACAGTAAGAAGCCACCATGAACCAGGTGTGAGATTCCCTGCACTCTACTGGGGTCTATCCTGAGAGGGTCTTAGGGTGGAGTTATAAGGGGGTGGGAAGGGACTACACACAGGGATATTTAAGGTGGAAGAACCAGAAATCAATGTCTCTTGCTTCCTGGCCCCCCTGGACAAGCAGCACTTAAGGAACTTAAAGGGGTATTCTCGTCTGGGCACTCACATTCACTTTCACTAATCTTCCATATATAAACATTTCTTCAATTGGATGTTATTAAAAAAATGTTCCTGTGTGGAGATAATTTCTCATAAATGTAGTCATTCTGTCCCTTATAAAGGAGATGGCTTCCTCGGATACCTTCCTCGGAAGGAGAATACCCCTTTAAGGAACCAGGTCATATATTGTGTGTGCTTTCTGTGTATGTATATAACTTTATAAGAGTAATTATAACATAGTACTTATTATAATATAGTAGACTTTATACGTGTACCTATAGATATTCCTGGTGTTATGTGTTTTACCATTTATACATAACTAAGTGTTTACAGTGAGTGTGTATATATTAGTGTAACTACATGTACAACCTGTAGCCGTATCCCATTCACACATGGATCTATGTTTTTCACGTGTATTGGAGGAGTAGATATATAGATGCTATTGTGCATGAGTATCTATATGTACATGTATATGGTCAGGTACCGGATGTGACTCCTGCTTCAGGATATACCCAGGAGCTTCTGTAGTAATAGAATGTATTGTATATACGGTACATACACATTACTGGGGTCCAGAAGGGGTCAGGAGAAGAAGGTTTGTGTGTAGTTGTGTTCTCTATGTATTTTGTATTGTATGTAGTTACTTTGTCACATGTATGTTGTTAGTAAAGTTTTTTTGTATATAGGTATCTGCAAGGGTTGTATGTTATTCCTGTGATATATGAAGGACTGGGTGCTTATGGTAAATAGCACAGACTAAGGGGCTGGACAGGACCACTGAAGCCTAGAGGAACTGAGCAAAAACCCAATCCCCAAACTCCCCTTTATCATACACTATATGTAATATATATAATAATATAGCAGAGGGTCCAGTTAGGAATAATGTTCCCCTGTAACATCTCCCCCTGTTGTCAGAAGCCTGACACACTATGCTGGAGTCTGCTCTTCTATGTGTTGATGCTTGACATAAAATAAAACAAAGTACAAAATAACGACAAATACAACCAAAAATCACCCTTTCATGTATGGGTGTAAAATAAAAAACAGAAAGACATTAAGATTATATTTCATCTAGAGGTCACAGTCCATATGGTCTTGAGTACACATCACAAGTTCATTTGTTCATTTGCATCTTTGGCCCAATCTTTGGATGAATGGTTCCAGCTTTCGCTCCATCTTTGTAGAAAAGGGATTGGCTAGTTGCACTTCCTTCAGTAGACAGAAACTTACTGCTTCTCTGTGTGTTTCCACCTGGAATGATTAATGGAAGAGTACACTGCATAGAGGAGGAATCCTCAGTGACTGCCGCATGATACAGAACTCACCCTGCAATACATTTATTCTATGTACATCCACCATGGTTTATTCTTTCGGTTTACCTCATCAATCAGGAGACATGATGTTCTCCCCCTGTGGACAGAACCTTTACCTCAGATATACCACTAAGACATTGGTTAGCAAACTGTATACCTGGCACCTCCAGATCACACGGTATTAACCAAGGCTGGGAATCTCACTACTATGGTGCTTCGCCTTTGACCGGCAGCTTAAAAGACCCACGTCCGACTGAACAGTCATTGTACCATCAATGCGCCTCTGCAGTTCACCGGGGTTTTACCCACTCCCTGCAGAATAGCGAGAGCTATGCCCCATGGACTATTGGCTGCGCCGCGGACTTTGCTGGCTAATTACACTGTACGCTCCATAGGTCCTAGAGATAGTTGACCACTTCCTTTCCTGAGACCTATTGCACTTAGACAGGGGCAGGTAATCACCCCTCTACCCGAATTTTAATTACTGAGGTGCCAGAAATTAGAGAGATTATACAATCAATCTTAGTGGATATTATTTTGTAACTGTCCAACATGTTACCAGGTGAATATCCAATCACTGAGAGCAGAGAGTTCTGTGTACAACATTAGCTTAAGAACCATCATATTGCCAAAACAAATATGCAAACATAAAGAAAAGACCAAATTTGTTATTTGCGATTCACACCTTTGTCTTTACAGGCAGAGGCCTGACTCCAGGACATTTTACAATACACTTCCCTTACACTTCTGCTCCTCTTAGCTGTTGAAAAAAAAAGGACTGTACATTAACACTTGGTTACAAACAGACTATTTACACAGGTTCAGTAACAGTAAACCTCCTCCCTCCCCCCTCTAGGTGATAGAATCTCATCACCAAGCAATGAGAGTTAATGAGGTTTACAATACACATCCTGGCTATTATATGGGGAATCCATGATTTTACTAATTTTGGCCAAGTATATTATGGATCCCCAACTTTAAGCCTATTGCAACAGATTCCCAGTAGGGCTGTCTGTTGTATAGTTGTGTGGTCCTGCTCCATGTGAAGCCACACATTTGTGCCCCTCATTTTGTGAGACCATCCCCCGTTCATACAGGTGAACCCTTTGTGGACAGAACCTCTTTATATGTCCATACTGTAAACAGTGAAAACACCGAACACTCCCCCACTTCCTCAGTATTTGTCTGGGAGATGATTTCTTTTGTACATGGCTTTGTTGCAGTTTGGGGTGAATTACTATCTGTTTCCTGATCTTTATAGACCTTCTATCTTTGAGTAGATCCTGTCTGACCTGTTCTATTACCAGGGCAGCCTCCATGAGTGAAGCTTCTTTTGCTGCATTCAATCTAATTGTGGTATCAAGATATGGAAACTTCTCCACAAACATGCGGATCATGCCTTGTGGGGTTCCTGGACTATGATTCTTAGTCACCTTTCTATACATAACTTCAAACCTCCCACCCAGAGACAAGGGCTCATCATAGATGGTTGGTCTGAAGTTAACCAGTATGTCTGGGGTGACATCCAAATGCCCTCTTACCAATTTCATGTGGATGGAAAGTCTGTCTCCCTCATCATGAAATTGGCCATTACTGGGGGCTGCTTTCCCTATGGCCTCATATCTTTGATAAAGATGTGCTGGTAGCCATAGCTTGAACAGCTCAATGCGATGTTCCATTGGAACAGAAAATTTCTTACAATAACCTTCAAACGTGTCACAGGAAGTGAAAGGATCTAAATTTTCATCATAGCTTGGAATATATTTACATATATATTCAACAGATATTGCATCCTCTCCATCTTATGGAAAGATTGGGATTCCTGTACATTACTGTCACACACATGCAGGTTATGGCTGATCAGTGAAGTCTCTGAGTCGCCCTCTAATCCTCCATCTATCCCACCAGCAATGCTTGTGCCTCCATCTACTACACTGCCCAGTAGTCCAGGCCTAGTAATAAGCAGGGGTGTGGAGTGATCTGTAGCAGCTGCAGGTTCAGTCTCATCTCTCCCCCTGTTTGCACTCGAAACACAAACTTTTTTCGTGGGAAAAGACTCTTTGATGGACATCTGCATGCTACAGATTATCTCATCCCTTTTTGCTATTTCACGTTTCAAGTTCTCAATAATCACCTCAGTAGTTGGTGCTTTTTGCTTATAGTCAGTTATTTCCATGTATAACTGTATAAACACCTTATCCACATCTGCATAATACTTCTCCTTCTCAGCTACCTGAGACTGCAGCCTATGCATCCGGCTGTCCCTCTCTTTTATAGCCTCCATGTACTCTTCCAGTTGTGTCTCTAAGCTGCACAGCTTTTTAACCCCTTCCTTACAACAATTGCAATGCAAATCTTCAGGAAGCTTTGATCCTTTGTCCTCTATCTTTTCCATCTTACTAATGGCCTCCTCAAATACACACACAAGCTTGGCCATCATATGGAGCCTCTTAGATGTCTGGTTCAGTACACTGCGCTTAGCAATATGCAACTTATCATAGGAACTCGCCTGCTCTACCAGGGATTCCCATAGCAGCTCAATAGATTCCTCTTTCTTAGATAACACAGGGTTGAACGAACTACATTTACTCAACTTTTCAAAAGTCACATGTTCCACTTTGCCAGTCATTGTTTCCCTGAGATCTGTGTTACTCCTGTACTAAGGACTATACAAAGCAAAGACCCTCACACCGGGGTCACCTCACAAGGGTCTGATAACAGAAAACAACCAGAATCCTAAGAACTGAACTCCTGTAGATTCGCTGTCAATAACCACACTCATACTAGGCCTCAGATGAAACTGTGCTACCTGTTCGAACCTACCCAGTCTAATAACCTAAGTTCCCAGTATAACAACAATTTCACCACTATATTCTAATGTAGATGGATCATGACATTTGGGCCTGGCTCTCCATTGATAAAGGAGAGTTTGGGGATTGGGTTTTTGCTCAGTTCCTCTAGGCTTCAGTGGTTCTGTCCAGCCCCTTAGTCTGTGCTATTTACCATAAGCACCTACTCCAGTCCTTCATATATCACAGGAATAACATACAACCCTTGCAGATACAAAAAGACTTTACTAACAATATACATGTAACAAAGTAACTGCATACAATACAATACAAAATACATAGAGAACACAACTACACACAAACCTTCTTCTCCTGACCCCCAGTAATGTGTATGTATATACAATATATTCTATTACTACAGAAGCTCCTGCATATATCCTGAAGCAGGAGTCACATCCAACACCTGACCATATACATGTACATATAGAGACTCATGCACAATAGCATCTATATATCTACTCCTCCAATACACGTGCAGGGCACAGATCCACGTGTGAATGGGATACGGCTACAGGTTATACATGTAGTTACACTAATATATACACACTCACTGTAAACACTTAGTTATGTATATATATATGGTAAAACACATAACACCTGGAATATCTATAGGTACATGTATAAAGTCTACTATATTATAATAAGTACTATGTTATAATTACTCTTATAAAGTTATATACATACACAGAAAGCACACACAATATATGACCTGGTTCCTTAAGTTCCTTAAGTGCTGCTCATCCAGGGGGCCAGGAAGCAAGAGCCTTTTGATATGTTAATGACCCAATGGCTTCAGTACACACACATCTCACTACAGAATATCAGTGACTGTGGGCAGTATATACTGTATCCATTTACACTATATGTAATATATATAATAATAGAACAGAGGGTCCAGTTAGGAATAATGTTTCCTTGTAACAGTGGGCATGCAGAGAACTGAAACCATTATGGAAATTGAATTTTGATCTGCTAGATACCCTAAAGAGGGAAGACAAGTATGTAGCATTTCACATTCTAACGTTAAGCAGGCTCAGTATAGTTAGGAAATGGAAATCATCAGAGGTTCCTAAAATACCAGCCATCATTCGTGAAATCCATTTAAATCAGGAAATGGAGCACTTGGTTAGTGGCATATTAGGAACGTTAGCCAGCTACTCCAAAATTTGGGCCAAATGGGATTTCAAGGGCTAAGCCCGAAGGATTAAGTCACACAGCAGTGCATGAAGCAGAGCCTTTTAAACTCCCTTCACACCTTCTAGGAAGTATATTATAAAAAAGGTGCTGTATGCCTCAGCCTATTAGCCCATATTAATCTATATAGTACTAAGACTGCCTGATCTATGTTTGTTATTTCTATGTTGTTCCAAGTTACTTGTCCTATATAGGTATACATTTGTACTTTGTGCAAATCAACATTGCATCGCTGAAACAGTATCCCATGCATGGATATACTGCTTCCTATCCATTGTTTTCTTTATTATTTGTAAAATTTCAATAAAAAAATTATGTTTAAAAAAAAAAAAAAAAAGGTTATAGACGTTTGAATGTGGGGAGTAAAAAAATTAAATCATAAAACAAAAAAGGGCCTTGGCGGGAAGGGTTAATATAGCCTTTGAAATTACAGAACTGGTGTCTGAATGCTTGTTAAGGCCATGAATGTCTGCATTAATTTAGGTATTTTTGTTTCTTTATCGTTACACGACTTTGTTTCACCTACCGATTCTACACTTAACTTTACAATGTGTGTATGCAAATATGTAAAAAAGGTCAGATGAAGCTTGTCAGAATAGAAGCCACCTACAGTGTTATTAGAAATTATTTCCATATTTTAATGGATAATCACTAATTAACTTATATTATAGTCATTTCTGGTTACGTTAATCAAATTTAAAAGAAACCCTTAAAGGTTTCTTGCATTAATAGAGCCGGTGATTGCAGTACTGTATCCTGAAAACTTTTGCCTGCATATGTAATTCGCTAGTAATGATCATAACTGGGTGATTTCTTTCTTTAAACCCTCATGTTTTCCAGAGTTTCTTCATTTCAGCAGGAACTGTATAGCAATGCTAATAGTCAATTTATACGGATATGTCATCCCTATAAAACACTCTCACCAATTATAGTTAGCGAAATGTTGTGGTTATAATGGACTTTATTATATCATAATACATGAAAAAGGAAAATATTGCAATGAAGTTTTAAAATAAATATTTTTATGGTTAACAAATCCCTTTTCATATCCCCAGATTAGCATAATTGCATTTTGATTAAATCTCTAGTCCAAATAAAGGTAGAATGAAAGATTTCCTGATGGATCATAGAAGAGAATAGAGGAGTGCAGAAGTTATAACTTTCTACAACTTTTCAAGTTTTAACTTATAGCCTCTTTATGTTCATTATTGCTGGAATAACTTGCCTAGCAGTCACCAGAGATTTGGTAAAAAGTTAATATTGATTTGTTCAAACCCTACAGGATGCAACCAGTTTAGGATCCTCAGGTTGTTATGGATTTATTATTATCAAACATGCCCTGGTTGCATCCACCAATCTGTGTTAACACAAACCTTGGAAATTGCAGCAGGATTCCGGCTGTTAATTAGAGTGCAAACACCACAATACAAAGTTTTTTTCAGACAAACATATGCTACGCCTAGCTCGAGAATGTTGACGGGTAATCTCTGCTGGCCAACATGTACTGCAATAGAGCATGCCGATTGTCAAAGTTCAGAGATAGTGTATCCTCTGTACCACCATGGAAGATGATGTAAGCCGACACCTGGGATTGTTGTCTAAGTGCTACCCGGTTTTCACCAGAGACTGCCGCAAAGCAGGTTGGACTTGTTGTGGCGTGTTACCACCAGGTTGTTCCACATGCGCGACTTTGTCCACGGTGCTGGCCAAGGTGAAGTACAGAATCATAAGGCAAACTTTTGGTCGGGGACAGACAGGAGGTCGAGACTGGTAGCACAGTTTCGGAGTCGGGAACATAAGAGAAGGTCAGGACAGGCAGTACAGGATCAGAGTTAATAACGAAACCAGGGTCACAACGGAAATTCAGAAATAAAGCAAATTGCTTGAAATAGCTTTCTCAGAGGCACTAGGCACAACGATCCTGCAGAGGATGCTGTGAGAGGCCTGCTTTAATTCTTATCCTGGAAATGGACAGCGTGCTGGCGCGTGTGCGCCCTAGGAGGTGGGAACGTGTGTGCTGGAAAACCAGGACTGAAGCAGGAATGTGGAAAGGTGAGTTAGCCTGGGGGTCAGCGTGCAGCACAAAGAGGGGCACAGATGCAACTGCAAGCACACGTGATAGTACCTCCCCCATCTGGTCTCCCCCTCTTCTTGAATAGATCCTATGGTGCTTAGGGTCCGGACCAAGCCCATATACAATCAAAGAAATAGAAATCCCGGCACTCGTTTTCTTCTCAAAGATCATAGGTTTATTAACACATCATAAACAGCTACATCACAGTAATAATAGGATGCCTTTTGGCTAGTATTTCAAGCCTTTCTCAACTATACTAAGCAGATACAGACTGACAAACTAAATACAAAGTAGCTAGATAATCCTGCCCACTTTCGTCACATCCACAATGTTACCGCCCGTGGTGTGTCGTAGTGTTTTCAGGTGTTTTCATCGATCTAATTTATATGAGTCTGTAGAATAGTAACAGACATTGAACTGAGTAATAGGAGACTAGATGAAATGGAACAGAGGTTCCTTGACAGAGGGTATCCGAGACATATTTTACAACAGGCTCGCTTAGCTGCAACATCGGGGGCCACTACATCAAAGGTTCGATCAGATAAAAGAATAGTATTCTCACATCAGTACCACCCACTTAAAATTGACCAGATAGTGAGGAGACACTGGCATATCCTCAGGACATCTTATCCTGAGATATAGGAATTTAAAAACCCTCCCCTGATTTGCAATAAGAAAGCACCCAAATTGCGCAATAAATTGGTTAAGGCAGATGTGGGAAGTACCGTCAAGGTTCCACAACAACGGTTTTTGTCTTCAAGAAAGATGGGTACATTTCCCTGTTTAAATTGTTCTAAACGCACTAACATCTTGAGAGGGGATACCATCTATTATCCCCATACGGGTAAACCATTTAAAATAAGGGGATACTACTCATGTAACTCGTGATAATGTGATTTATCTAATTAAATGTCCGTGTGGACGCCTTTATATCGGAGAAACAATACAGCCAGTGAAGACAAGGGTAAATAAACATAAATCTACAATTTGATGTAATAATCTTTTGTTACCCATTCCCCATAATTCCACGATAGGAAGCATACTATTTCCCAACTAAGATTTCAGGTCATAGAGCACGTAGAGGTACCCAGGAGAGGGGGCAATGTGAAAGCCCTGTTACGAATGAGTGAAGCTTACTGGATACATGTCCTCAACACACTGGTACCGAGAGGATCGGGATTACGATCTCATTGGTATCTCTAGATAAATACATTTATCCCCTGTTATTGGTGCACTAACAAATTCACAAAGTTATCTAACTCTATTTTACCTTTCCCAGAAACGGAATCAGAATGATGAAAACACCTGAAAACACTACGTCACTCAACGGGCGGTAACATTCCGGTAGGATGTGACAAAA
Source organism: Engystomops pustulosus (assembly GCA_019512145.1). Lineage (NCBI taxonomy): Eukaryota > Metazoa > Chordata > Amphibia > Anura > Leptodactylidae > Engystomops > Engystomops pustulosus. The sequence continues at coordinate 189,151,448 of CM033642.1, read as the reverse complement.
ATGGGCAGGATTATCTAGCTCATTTGTATTTAGTTTGTCAGTCTGTATCTGCTTAGTATAGTTGAGAAAGGCTTGAGATACAAGCCGAAATGCATCCTATTATTACTGTGATGTAGCAGTTTATGATGTGTTAATAAACCTACAAGCTTTAAGAAGAAAACGAGTGCCGGGATTTCTATTCCCCTTCTTCTTGGTCTGGAGCAACATTTGCAGGAGACTATGGTCCAAAATGTTATCCTCAGGTTCCCTTGATCTCTCCCCAGGCCCGAACCCCTTCCAGTCAACAAGGAAGAACCGCTTACCTCTCACTGTCTTTATGTCCAGAACATTTACCAGAAAGACATCAGTGAAGTCAGCTAGAGGAGGAAGTTGCCGAGAGAAGCGGATCAAGATTTTCAGGAGAGAGACATAGAAGGCGTTCAGGATGCGCATACTTGGAGGAAGTCAGGGTTTATATACCACAGGATTTATGCTCTTCACCATCTCAAAAGGCCCTAGAAAGCGTGGTCCAAGCTTGTAGCTAGGGATTTTCAGCCAGACATATCTGGATGATAGCCACACCTTGTCACCTGGAGAGAAGACTGGAGGAGACCTGTGTTTCTTATTGGCCTGGGTCTTGGTACGGGAAGACGCCCGAAGTAGAGACTGAAAAGTCTGTTCCCAGATTGATTTGAGGTCCTGCACCAACTCTTCTACCACAGGAAAATCTGTGGGAATGGACAGAGGAAGAGGTGGGCAACAGATTGGACCAGTCATCCTAATGGGCAGAGAAAAACAGATGAAGGTAACAGCCCAGAGTTTGGTTAACTCTCTCTACCTGTCCATTTGACTGTGGATGGTACTCAGAAGAGAAGTCCAAATTCACTGGTAGCTGATTACACAGAGATCATCAGAAACGGGAGGCAAACTGGATCCCTCGGTCTGAAACATTGTGCAGTGGATGTCGATGTAGGCACAAGATGTGGGTGAATAACAGGCTGGCAAGGTGAGGATCAAATGGCAGACCTGGCAGTGGGACAAAATGGGATATCTTGGAGAACCAGTCAATTACCACCCAGATGATGGTATTCCCAAAAGAAAGATGGAAGATCCGTGATAATGTCCATGGCTATGTGAGTCCACGGCCAGCTGGGTATCGGCAACAGCATCAGGAGACCAGCAGGTTTGTGGCAAGATGGCTTATGACAAGGTGCAGGAACCCACAAAGTCAAAATATTTTTCCAAAGGGCAGGTCAGACATAAGTCTTGCCAGGAGGGTGCTTCTGGATGTCCACTGGAGCAGCCACAACCAACCCTTCAGGAGGGATGATCTGCCAAGAAGCCAGTTATTCCCCAAAAACATCAGAGGCACGAGAGAGAGCATCCGCCTTGAAGTTCTTTTCAGCAGGATGAAAATGGATTGGAAAATTTCAACGTGAAAAAAAGAGGGACCAGCGAGCTTGACGTGGATTGAGACACTGAGCAGTCTGGAGGTACAGGAGATTCTTGTGGTCAGAGTATTCACTGACCAGATTATGAGCTACTTCCAGAAGATATCACCACTCTTCCAAGGCAATAGGTAAGGAGGAAGAAGTTTGGAGCAGCACCGTGCAAAAAGGAAGTTGGGTGCAGGTCTTCATAAAAAGGTCTGACGAAAACTACAGTGGATAGCAACAATCAACAAAGAAGCAGCACTCCACATTGAAAAAATGAAGAGATCTTTATTCCACCATTAGTATGCAACGTTTCGCCTTTTCCTTAAAGGCATTATCAAGCTTGAGGCAACGTTTCACCTTTTCCTTAAAGGCATTATCAAGCTCAATACTAATGGTGGAATAAAGATGTACTCTTCCAATGCAAGTTTAATGACCTGGAGTTCCTGATCCTCTCAGCCGCGTAGAAGGTTTCAGAGAAAAAAAAAACACAGGTAAGTGTTCGGACTTTGGGCCCTTTCTGAGCAAAAACAGCTTCAGCAGCTACCGAGGAGGCATCAACCTCAAGCTGTATCGGTTTCTCTAAATCTGGCCAAGTCAGTACAGGAGCAGAAGCAAAGGCAGACTTCAGTTTAGAGAATGCTTCCTCATCCTCCAGAGGCCAGAGTATGGGATCAGAGCCTTTTCTTGTTAAGGTCACAATGGAAGATACAAGAGAAAAGAATTGTGGAATGAATTGCTGGTAATAATTATCGAAGCCCAGAAATCTCTGTATGGCACGAAGTCCTACTCTTCGAGGCCACTGAAGTACCACAGACAACTTGGTTGTATCCATCTGCAGGCCTTTATCAGAGATGATGTATCGGAGAATCGAAGAAACCGGCACCTGCAGGAGAAGCGGATTTGCAGATGAACCCCTTTTGAAGGTTCTCCTTGATATGGACCGACATGGCTGCAGTTTCGGGCACAGCAGGTAAACTCGACCTTGTGGAGGTGAGGTGCCTGGCAGTAATTCTATGGGACAATTGCATAGACGATGCAGTGGTAGAGTCTCTGCTTGGTTTTCAGAGAAGAAGTCCGCATAGTCCAGATAAGCAGTAGGAAGACCCTTCAGAGACTTGGGAGACGAGGAGGATGGCACAGCTGGAACTGGATGAAGAGCCATGTGACAACGAGACTGGCATTCAGGACCCCAGCAAAAAGCCTCCCCAGTTTGCTAGTCGAGGACAGGTGTGTGTTGCTGTAACCACAGAAGTCCCAATAGAACTGAGGATGTGGAATGGGGAAGGACATAGAAAGACAGTCTCTCTTTACGCAAGACATCAACTTGCAGACATAGTGGTTCCTTGCGATTCTGGACTGGGTCACAGAGTATTTGACCACTGACGGACGAGATAAGTAGCGGCTTCTCTAGAAAATCTATAGGGAATCTATGCCAGAAGACTAGAGCAGCATCCATGAAATTTCCTGCAGAGCTGGAGTCGAGGAAGGCCGAGACTTGAACCAGACCACTGGTTTCAAAACTGAGCAGAACAAGAATATTCAGGCATGAAGATGCCTTGATCTCTCCTAGGGATGCTTCTCCCAAGAAGCCTAGGTGCATGTGGAGGATAAGCAGGGAAAATCTTCAGAAAGTGTTCAGGACTTAAAAAATAGAGGCAGAGATATTCCAGATGTTGTCTTGTCCACTCTTGGGGAGTGCTCTATCCCTCTACATCAGTTCCTCAGAAGCAGACACAGAGGAAGACAGAGGTGGATTTTGAAAAACCGGGGCCAGGCAAAGAAGGCGTTGGGTCCTAACTGGCGCTTGATCAAGACATTGCTCTTCGAGGCGCTAAGAGAACCGTATGTCTATCTGAGTAGCCAAGGAGATAAGCTCACTTAGGGAGGTCCTATGAAGACAGGGCGTCGGAGGCTAAGTTACGGAATTGAACCGCATAGTCACCAACAGAAGGGCAGTCTAAGCTGATGACGCCCGGGCTGGTTCCTTGAAGACTGATCGGAATACTGCAAGGAACGTGGTGATGTCAGCTGTGACCGAGTTTCTCCTCTCCCAGAGGGGCCTAGCCTTTCCCAGATAGAAGGCTGATTACAAAAGCCACCTTCGACCTCTCTGTTATGAACTTTGTAGGAATAAGCTCAATGTGCAGAGAGCACTGCATGAAGAACCCCCTGCAGAACTTGGGATCACCATCGTATTTTGATGGGATGAATAGATGCAGTCTGGGTTCTTCAGAAGATAATACGTCTGCAGTAGCGTAGGGTAGTACAGGAGCCGGTTGCTAGCCACTGTAGCATGGTGGAGACTTGTCTGAGTTGCGGATCTTGCACAGCAACTTGCTGATTCTGCTGAGCCACGATGCTGGTAAGATCAGCCAGATCTGGTAGTGGAACCTTGGCGGGATCCATGGCCAGAACTTATTGTCAGAGTTTAGAGATAGTGGATCCTCTGTACCAATGTGGATGATGATGTAAGCCGTCACCTGGAACCATAGTCTAAGTGGTACCTGGTTTTCACCAGAGCCCGCCGCAAAGCAGGTTGGACTTGTTGTGGCGTGGTACCACCAGGTCGTTCCACAGGCGTCACGGTGGTGGTCAAGGTGAAGTACAGAATCGTAAGGCAAACACATGGTCGGAGAAAGGCAGGAGGTCGAGACAGGCAGCATGGATCAGAGTCGGAGACGTAGCAGAAGGTCAGGACAGGCAGCAACGGATCAAAGTCAATAATGAAACCGGGGTTTCAGAAATACAGAAAATTGCATGAAATAGCTTTCTCAGAGGCAACAGGCACAAAGATCCTGCGGGAGATGCTGGGAGATGCCGGCTTTTATTCATATCCAAGAAATGGCCAACGGCAATCAGCGGGCCGCTGACCCTTAAATCTATAAGCGCCGACGTGCGCCTTAGGAGGTGGGGACACGTGCACTGGGGAGCAAAGACCCAAGGGGGAACGCAGAGAGGTGAGTGAACCTGGGGGAGTGGGCAGCACAGAGAATGGGTACAGGTGCACCTGCAATCATGGACATGGGTCACAGAAGCACCTATGACACAGGCCGCAGTAGCACCTGTAACACCAATGACATCCTGTGTGCTCACTGTATCATACCCTGCTGTGCACAATCTATTGGTGGCCATGTTCTAGATGCCATTCGTACAGCTATCATATGACTGCCATATTTGTTCATCTGAAAGGAATCTAACTGAATCTCATGCACAGGAAAACACTGACTACCATCATCTACAGTCCAGTTACATTATGGTGCACCTAAAGGTCAACCACTCTATGAGATTTTGAATAACAGTGCCACTGAAATTTACATTAAAGCCTATATTTGCTCTAAAATGTGTTCCATGTAAGTATGTGTTCTATCACCTTAAGGATGAAGCCATATTATAGCTTAAAGTGTAACTGTAAAGTCATCATGATTTTACCAGATTATTTTATGTGATTCCCATTTAAAACCAAACAGAGCGATGCCTACTTTGTGCTGCTCATCTTCTTCTTTCAAAAGTTATGGCATTTTCTGTTCTAAAAGTGTTTGACAAAAATCTTTCTTACCAGAGGTGAAGTGGGCAGAGACTAATATCTGTCTATGCCATGAAGCTGAGGTTAGTTATCTTGCCCAGAGATCCCATGTTTCCTTGTGTTCTCTTTTAAAGTAATTTAGCATTAAATCCACAACTTAATCCACTGGATGTATGTGGTGACTAGCCCCACTTGGAGAAGCAATTAACATGTAATAAGTGGTTGAAATCATAAGTAAACCAGTAACATACAGTGTGTGGGCACTAAGGGTTAATAGCTTATCTGCTCAGAGGTCATACTGCTGATAACAAGGTGGGTGAAGAGCAGCAGCATGAGGTGCAGAGAGACAGAGAAAGTTCTGTAGAATCACAGACTGGGACAGAAGGACTTATGGGGAACAAGTGAAATCTTGTACCTCCCTATTCTGTGCAGGAGACATCTGTATCCACAGTCTTGAACACATCTAGCTCTGCTACATACACAGAGTGACTTCTGTCAAATTATCTCTTCTGTGAGCAGGGAGCAGAAACCCCCCCAATCCCAGAAATTTGTAGAGTTTGTTTATACTACAGACCCCAGGGCTTGTACAAAGGCAGTCCACTGCAGCACTGAGATGATCGGAGGGGTATAACAAAGAAACTGTTGATTTGTGGGAAAAATGTTTGTTCTTGGTGTATAAATAACAGACTACAGGTCATACCTGACTGTGGTCTTATCCAGTGCATCTTTTTCTGAGCGCAGCTATTTTTAAGTGCAAAAGAATTATTCCAGAATTGTACCAGAAGGGAACTTAGGGACTTTATCTGTAAGAACATGTCTAATTCTTGTCTTTCAAAATGTTATCTGAAAAGCACCATTACCTCTTCTTCCTCCAAATCTTGTGTATTTGTAGTGGCACTAAGAAAAAGATGCACTTCCAAAATGGTGGCTGCCTGTGCATTGGCTCCAGCTTTTAAACCCCCAACCTCACCCCTCACCCTGCCCTGCGGCTCCCACTTGGCCTATCACCCAGTGGGTTCTTCCCTTTTGGCAGTAAAGCTGGCATGGCCTGGAGCCAAATGAAACTAGAAGCAGAGAGGTATGGTTTCTGAGTTGGAAGATCTTATATCCACACCAGAACCAGCCACGAGACCAGCGAGTGATCAACTAGTTGCAACAAAGCGCCAGATCATGGCCTCCAAGAGCACCAGTAGCAACTTCATCTGAGTACCTGAAATGTAAGTGATCACAGCCAGAGCCTTAAAGGGGTTATGCCACCATAGCACATAGACACACTTCAGCTCAGTGCACTGTAAACTATAATTTCACCATTTACATTTATTAAAAATTATGCAGCTTTACTGAGTTATCATGCTGTGAGGTGACTGCTGGCTCCCCCTGCTGGTAGCTATGTCCCGTCCTGCCTGCCTTCTCCCCTGGCCGAGTTTGCGCAGAAGGATTCACTTTCTGCTCGTCTGTTTACATCTCTGACTGCAGATTCCTGCGCTGCCTCACGCTGAAGGAGGTCAGCTGACAGGGAGCAGCCAATCGGAGAGAGGGGGAGGGGCTGAATGAGCTGTGCAGCCGAGTGCAGTGTGATCTGCACTACATGTGTCAGTGCTGCTAACACCAGGCTCCACCAGTGCAAACAGGAGCATATTCAAGGTAATACATCCAGGAATGCAGAGGGGCCATGTAGATCACAGTCTGCCCCTAACATGTCTGTAGCTCTGACATATTGCAGTGTAGCAGCCCTTCCCTCCATCGAGTATCCACCATTAGTAAACTCAAAACAAGTAAAGGAGCTGAGCCCTGACCTCACTTTATCTCACACATATCCTGCAGGCCCCCCCTGTAAGTCCTAATTACTAAGGCTATATTCACACTGCCGTTGCCCGCCCGTACCGTACCGTAGCGGGCAACGGCAGTGTACGGGGAGAGGAGGAGGAGGTGAGCGCAGCTCACCCCCGCCCCTCTCCATAGCAACCTATGGCGCACGGCCCCGTATTACGGGAAAAGATAGGACATGTCCTATCTTTTTCCCGGGTACGGAACGGTATGGTGCCGCACGTGTGCTGCACCGTACCGCTCCCGTAGGGTGCCGTGCGCCCATAGGAGTGTATGGGGGACGTATATCGGCCGTATATACGTCGGCCGTATATACGTCCCCCATACGTTCGTGTGAATATAGCCTAAGTACTGTATCCCTCTCTACTACCATGCTGTCCTACAAAGAACCCCTGTCCCTGACTAGAAGTAAAGCATCCAGAAGTTAGCAACATTGATATCTATCTATCTATTTTCTATCTGCAACACCCTCGCCGATGCAAGGCAGAGGGGTTGTTGCGAATACGTCCCACCATGTAGCTTGCAGCCTGTGAAGGGTCTGATCAACCCCACAGCAGGTCACTACATAACACAGATGAGCACTGCAGCGATAGAGTCTGCCTGGTGAGGCAGGAGTTAATTATAATGTGATGTAATATGTGTCATCCAATCACATGTGTTACACCTTGTTTCTGTGAGCTGAGATGCTATTGGAGGAGTAGCCACCACCTGACCAGTAGGAGTAACAAAACCCCTGGTCAGAAAACTTCTAGAGTCCAGTGTGAGCAGTAGCTCAATCAGACAGACCAGATCAGACTCTGAGGAGTCAGTGCAGCCAGCACACCAGACCAGAGCAGAGTGTAGTGAGTTAGTCAGTGAGAGAAAGGGATATCATCCTACCTTCAAGGGTGATATCTGAAGCAACCCAGGACAAGCTGAAGCAACCTTCTAGAACACAGCTATCTCCCAGCCTGCCATTGGCTGATGATCCATTCCTGTGGCTCCCTCCAACTGCATCTCCAGCATTCTACCATTTCGTCAAGGCACGTTGCTACTGTTCCAGTTGGTTCCAATAAATAACTGTAAGTTATTCTTGTTCAACATCTGCCTCCGTCTGGTCCCTGCTACTACGCCTGTCACTATTACGGACACCCTGTCCACCATACAGAGACTCATACTCCAGACACTAAAGGGTTGCCCTAGGGAGAATTGCTATAGCAGCCTCTCCCTCATCATTTCTTGCCAACACCACCCTGCTGGAGACCTGCCAGGCTGTAGGACAGCCCTCCGGTTCCCCATACCAAGCACCGTGACACTAGCGTGCCTAGGCCACAACCGCCAGCCACTCAGGTACTGCGGGCCCCGGCTGACTCCAGGTACCAAGAAAAGGCTAGGCCCCGGTGGGGGATGTTGCATATCTATCTGTGTATCATCTATCTACATATCTATCTCATATCTATGTCTACCTATATTTATCTATCTATCATTATCATGTCACTATCAAGTAAGCAGCACACTAAAGCAATTGCAGTAAAGAACTATGGCCTTCTTTTATTCCAAAATAAGTAAAAATCGACCAAAAAATCCTGAATAATAAACCAGGGCAATTTACACATAGATCCAGGCACCGTGCATCATCATATTTGTTTTCCATGTGGAGGGGGTGAGAATTGTAGTGTAATAACCAACTATGTACACATGCGCATTATCATCCACACAGGGCTAGTGTTCCAGATGTGAGTACTGAGATTTCCTTAGACACCTCTGTTGGAAACTCCTATCATTACCTATTCTGATTTCCTATTCACTCACATTCGGTATCATTATACAGACCCTGGCGCTCTCCACCTTCAGAAATCCAAAACTTTGCCATTTTTCTGTGTACAGAGCTACGTGAGGGCTTATTTTATGCATAACAAATTTTTCTTCTCAGGGATATTTATTATTCTATGCCGTGTAATGGGAGGCGTAAAAAATAAAGCGTCACTTTTGCATTTGCGTCACTTTCTTGTGGGCTCAGTTTTTACGACTTTCACTCTGCGCTCCAAATAACACCTCTGGTTTATTTTTTGGTTTGACGCAATCATGGTGATACCAGATAAATATATAGATTTTATTACATTTTAATACATTTTCAAAAATTAAGCAAATGTGTATGATTAACATTAACTCTAGATGGTCTGATCGTTCCTACCATATACTGCAATACTACTGTATTGTAGTATATGGCATTTTTACACAGTATTCATTACAATGAGCCACTGGCCTAGCCCTGATCAGTGTGCACCCATTTTGAAATTTTTACCTGTGTGCTGCATGGACTTTTCCATTGTATCTGTAATCTATCTATTATTAATCTATCCATCTTTAGCTTTATATCTAGGGGGTGGGGTTTACATCATCATGCAGGAGCTATTCTAGTGTAGTTGCCTAGAAGTAGCTTTTATATGTATCTCTCATATTTAGCGACAAGGATTATCATGGCTTTGGTGGAGGATACAGTGAGAGAGAGGCGCCTGTAAAGCATTCTAGGACGTGTGGTAAAGCTGCCTCTGTCAGTGCTGTGCATGAGCCCGCTAGGCCCCTCCCACATCTGCTTTTCTGTGACACAGCATAGATGCCGCACAAGCATCAAGATAACAAATAAAAAAGTATTTATAATTCCAGGTAACCATTATGAATAGGTTTTTGAAATATTTTTACCTCTTTGGGAGGTTTTTCAAGTAATAAGTTTTGTGGCATAACCCCTTTAACACAAGTCAGGAGAAACGTTGCACCAAGGCTCCAGTGGAAGCCACAATCAGGAATCTTAATCTGGTACTGGCAAAAGGGGAGCTATGGGCAGTGTCTCTTCTGCCAAACCAATACCAGCAGCAGTACACCACTAGTTCACCACAACACTTTTAGTGCAGCATCGGAACCCCTTGTGAAGTATCCCCTACACATGTCTGTCTAGTCTGTGTCTATGTGTCATTGTGATTTTTGTACCGCAATTGCTTCTCCATTTGTAATGTAATGTGTATTACACATATAACCTGTATTGTGCTGCTTCACATATAACTTTGTTTGTACACAACCAAGGAACTAGCAAAATGTAGGAACACGCCTCTCAAAGTCTTCATGTACAGGCAGTCCCCTACTTAAGAACACCTGACTTACATATGACCCCTAGTTACAAACGGACCTCTGGATGTTGGCAATTTACTGTACTTTAGTCTTGGACTACAATAATCAGCTATAACAGTTATCACAGGTATCTGTAATGAAACTTTATTGTTAATCCTGGTTCTAATGACAATCCAACATTTTTAAAATCCAATTGTCACAGAAACCAAAAAAAATTTGGCCGGGGGTTACAAGGATAAAATATACAGTTCCGACTTACATAAAAATTCAACTTAAGAACAAACCTACAGACCCTATCTTGTATGTAACCCGGGGACTGCCTGTATTTGTATTGTTGTAACTGTCTCTGTGTAATAATCGCCGGAACACTATGTACAAAATAATTTCACCCCAGGGGATCAAAAAAAAGTGTAAGCCGAGGCCTCTAATTTTACCAGCAAAAACTGGGAAAACATATTGACTCGAGTATAAGCCGTGGGTGGGAAATGCATTGGTCACATTCCCCCCCAGTATTTAGCCTGCAAGCCCCCTGTAGTATACAGCCAGCCTGTCCCCTCTAGTATACAGCCAGCCTGTCCCCTGTAGTATACAGCCATCCTGCCCCCATGTATTATACAGCCTGCCCCCTGTAGTATACAGCTACCCTGCGCCCTGTAGTATACAGCCAGCCTTCCAGCTCCCTATAGTATAGAGCCTGTCATCTCCCTATAGTATACAGCTAGCACAAAAAAATAAATACAGAAGAGGAACCAAGCTGACATCGGGGAGCATCAGGGCTGTCGAAGGGTGAGTATATTTGTTTATTTCTTTATTTGTGCATAAGCCAATGTGTAGTTTCGCAGCACAATTTCTATGCTGAAAAATTCAGCTTATACACAAATATATACGGTATATTGTATTGTAATTTACATGATTTATAACCTTTGAACACTTTCATTTATCAAAATGATTTTTAGGAAGATTATTAACCCCTTGAAATCTTCATAGTAATTAAATAAAAATGGAGGTGAAATTTAGAATGGCCTGATTTTGTTGTTCATTGTTGTACGTGTTGTACCTTCATTTAGCCCTAAAATCTTAAAAAATTTGTGCAATTTCTCCCAAGTACGAGGACACCCCACATGTGGATGGTACTTGTTGTATGATTACACAGTTTTTAGTTGGTTCATGGCACACTTTTTTGAGCTACAATATATTAGTTTTACTGTTAATGTTGCCATGCAAGGGCTTATTGTATTGATATGGTTTTTGATCACTTTTGATTGCATTTTCTGTGGGACAAAATAGGTAGAAATCATTGTTTTTGATGTTTTGTTAAACATTTTTTTCGCGGTGTTAATCATGCGGGTATAATAATGACTTTATTTTATTGTATGGATGATTGCAAGCGTGCTGATACCACATATGTGGGGTTTGTAAGGAGAGTTTCACTTTTTATTGTATATATAAGTGTAACATAAAACAAGACTTTGGGAGCTATTTGATCAATTTATTTGTTTATTTTTATTGACATATTTTAAACTTTTTTAAAACTTTTCCACTATGGGATATGAACAGTTTGATTGCGGAGGGTGCTGACCGAGCAGGGAATCTCCCTGCAGCTTTTAAATGACCGGACATTACCGCTAACACCTCACACTTCCCGATGCTGGTGCAGCTCCGGTGCAGAGCCGAAACAGCATTAGTTCAGTGCCATACTAGTACGGCGCAGAGTGCTAAGGTGATATAGATACTTATTTAATGGTCATGAACTTTGATGATATTGCTACTATTTCAAATGTAGTTTTTTTTTTTTTTATAAACTGCCAAATACTTTATTTTATATTAACTGTAAATAACGTATGATATTTTAGTTTACATGACATATGATCCACATCTGTCAAAATCTACATATATCCTTCTATATATGGCTATTTGGATACATTTAGATTTTTATATAATTACACTGAAGAGTACATAACAAGCATATTCTCTGCACTTGGGCTGCTCAGCGTCATATTAGTGCTGTTTATCAGGATGTCAGCAGTATGCCTCCTGAAAGCGGTTCTGGTTACCCTAGCAACTAAGATTATGTTCACCAATATGAATAAATCAGAACCCCATTCTTTTGCTGCTTGTCACTGTTATTGTCATTTCCCAGTTATGAGTGTGTTGCCATGTTCGGTGTTCTATCTTTTAGAAAAACAGAAAAAGTGCCTTATTTGTCAAAGATGACACATAATGTCTAATATCTCAATGCCTGATGTTACCATCCTGTGCCCTCCATTTATCATATCTGAAGTGTATATGAATATGTGTAAAAATAGAGTGAATACAACTGCCGAAAGATTTGCTCTCTATGTGAAAGAAAAGTTTAAAAAGTGTAAACCTATCTTTGTTTGGTTTCGCTTTATTATTGCTTTATTCCCTTTTGCTTCAATTTTGCATTGGTATTTTTTTTTACTGAAAAACATTGGAGGAAATATACTAAACAAATAGTGAGGACTATTGCAAAAATGGACTTACGTTCTTTTCCACATATCTATGTGTATCTATATAAATTTATTTAAAACTTTTAAACATTTGTATAAATGGTACAATGAGTGGAAGCCTTTTTTAAATGGTAATTAAGTCAACTATTAGAAAGTGTAAAGCTTAAATAAATAGAACAAAAGGGTTCTAAATAATATACATGTCTAGAAAAGGTGACACAGCACAGAATAATAAGACCACCTGGATAGTAGTCCTTAAAAATAAAAAAAGTAAAAAGTATTTAAAAGTCCCAACACTAAGATCGATATCACAGTACCTCAATAGCCTTGCCTCATGCTCACGGTAGAAACTTTATGGCAGGAAGTATTTTTTCTTTCACACAGTTATCCAGCTTGTAGAAGTATCCAGTTACACTGCAAAGTTCCATCCAAAAAAGCATACACAGGATTTCAAATCCAAATGTTTTAGATTAAAGCTTAAAGCAAAAGGATCCTTTAGACACGGCTGCACATTGATGGATGTTAAACTCACTTGGCAGTTTGTGTCCGAAAAACCAAGAGGTTCCGGTCTGACAATTCTGCACCAAGGCTTCAAATTCTACACCAAACACTATAACTGTCTCCAAGAAATCGAGCCCAAGGCAAGCCTTTGGCCCTATCCGTGCCCGTGTTCACATACTTGGGATGGAGATGGTCGAGGAGAGTAAAAAAACGTCTTAGAGAAATGTATCCTATGGACAGCTCAATAAGGAGGGTATGTTTTTGTGAATGCCTGAAACTTTGCAGGCATTAAAATTTTATTTGAAGGACAAGAATCTTTTCACTTGCGTATTTAATTTTGTAAAGCTAAAATAGACAGCCTTCAGATTTATCAACAGGATCAACCACTGTGATAAATATGAAACAATATAAGACTTTTCTGGCACAATATGCACACAAATTCCTACTCAAATTATTACCTCTTTAAAAAGCCCTCCCCCTTATTCAGATCAGGGTCTTTGTGAAAGGTTATCAATCTGTCTATCTATTGCACACCAGCCATATTCTTAGAGAAGAATACCATCTAGAATACCACATGTTAGAATACCAGTGTTACATGACACAGTACAATCACATGGCTTAATACAGCTACTAAGTTTATACCATCTCAACCATTTTGTGCATTTGTATACCAATATAACAATATAGTTACCAGGCAAAATTAAGGACTAGGGACTAGGGAGCAAACTACTATGTTTTAGGAATTTGCAGATGGATATCAAATGTATGATCATAAATAGTATGATCACATAATCCCAATGCATCAAACATATGAAACTTCTGGGCAAGGATGGTGCCAGCATTATTAATTTAGGGGGTTGAGGGGGGCTGTATCTAATGAATCCATATGGTGTGAGGGGGGATTATATGAAATAATCATGTGGGGGATGTTTGGTATCCCAGGGGCCTGCTGAAAGCCGGAGCCGACCCTGCTTTTGGATCCTGTAATTTTATACTGTATTCATTGAGCACTGTATACAATGCACTTAAAAATGTAGAAGGAGTAAAATCTTTCTCTGCTTTCCCTTTTTGAGGAATACTGATGATAGCTTTGATAACCAGATTTCTCTCTTGTGGCTTCACATTCCACCTACAGTCACTAACATGCCTGCACAGAGTGCCCTAAACAGTATAGTTATTCTATCACAGGGATAATAATTGTCAATATTTCCTACAAGCTTGTTGTAATAGAATTGAGGTTATGTGTATAGTCAGAATGATACAATAAATATATGTCTATGCTGGCTTCATGCAGCGAGGACATTTTTTTATTGTAAAGGAAATCTTTTAAACACAATTTTCAATACTAGCCCTTTTTGGCTATGTTATTTTGATTGGAGCTGAAATTCTATGAGAATAGAAATGGAATTTTCATGATGATGCGTGTCGAATGTGTGGGGATTTAATAAATGTTGCATCTTCTAACTGATTTACAAATCATTCTGCCACCTGAAAATCATTGAGCCATTTCATTATATTACAGGGAAAATTGCTGTAGATATAAATAACACAGACATGTTAAATTAACTGGTAACTGCAACGTAACAGATACAGTATGTCATATTTTTTTGACTATGGGACCCACTTGACCAAAACACACATACATAATTAGAAGCTCTAAACAGAACAAAACTTTATTATAACTGTTCACTTTTGATGGACAATATTCAGGTAATACGGCAACAGTTTTTTATAGCATCTGTTTTTACGGCTCTCACTGTACAGTCTAAGGCTACATTCACACTGCCGTTGCCCGCCCTTACTGTACTGTAGCGGGCAATGGCAGTGCACGGGGAGAGGAGGAGGGGGTGAGCGCAGCTCACCCCCGCCCCTCTCCATAGGAGGTTATGGCGCACAGCGCCGTACTACGGACAAAGATAGGACATATCCTATCTTTTTCCGGGGTAAGGAGCGGTACAATGTCGCACGTGTGCTGCACCCTACCGCTCCCATAGGGCGCCGTGCGCCCATTGCCGTCTATGGGGGACGTATATCGGCCGTATATACGTCGGCCGTATATACGCCCCCCATACGGCAGTGTGAATGTAGCCTAAATGACAAACCTTCTATATTCTTTAAGCGATACCAATCACATATACATCAAATGTATGTGGGTTTTAAAACTTATAAAAATATTTAATCTTTTGTGAAATTGCCATGTTACCATATTCTGGTACCCACAACTTTTTCATACTTGTAGTGTATTTAGTTGTAAAGGTGTCTCTTTTGTGGGACAAACTGACGTTTCTGTATGGCGGTAAGCATTCATCCACAGCACTTAACATCTATCACATGCAATCGGTGTCAGCAGGTTTCTGCTATGCAATACAGATTACAACCCCCTCTATATAGAGAGGGATAATCCTGTAATCCCTCTCCATACATCCTTAAAGATGATACGCCTTAATAGTACAGCGCACTATGTTACAGTTTTGAAAAGTGAGGTAACTTGCAGAAATTGATGTCAGGGTTTTGCAACTGAAGAAGGTATAGAGCAACATACACCGACCGAAAAATAAACAACATAGAAAATAAATTATAGTGGTGGAGCAGGATGTGGCCGCAGAACTTAATGGCCGCATGAGAGACCGAAGCTTGTCTCACACACAACTGAACTTGCAAGTTTTCCCTCAACATCAACAACCTGCAAACATACCAGGGATCACAGCAATTCCGGTAAGGAGGAAATGGAATAACAACGTGCGGACAATAAGCCTTTAACGGCTTTCTTTTCCAGCGATGAGTTGCTACTCCACCACAATGCACCTCCAATATGGCGCCCTCACCTCTGCAAATTCAGGAAGAATTCAGCATGTTGTCATTATCCTTACACAGTTGAATATCCTCATTGCATGTTCAAATTGATTAACAAATCATTGATCCAGAAAGTCTGTTCAATTAACAATCTTTCATACACAGTCATAATGTTCTAGGCCCCCAACAAGCCACAGGGCTCCTTTACAAGGAAACTGTTCATATTAATTGACAAGTGTAAAAAAGGGTCTTTACTGATAACTGTGGACTTTAATGCAGTTAATGGTAAGAGACAGTCACTCAACGAGACGGTCAGAGACAGTGATGGTCAGAAACTGTCACTGAAAGAGATGGTCAGAGACAGATAAGGTCAGAGGCACAGATGGTCAGTGACAGAGATGGTTAGTGACGGAGATGGTCAGAGTCGGTCAATGACAGCCAGAGACAGTCAGTTAGAGACAGAGGGAGTCAGAAAGAGAGACAGTCAGAGAGAGAGATAGATAAAAATAAAATATTATTTGCTAACCTATTTTATTTTGTTATTGCTAATTTATATATAAAGCAATGTTTGGTCGTTTGATTGTTTCAGGAATAATGTAATCTACATTGATCAGCATTTGGATTTTTTTGTAAGGGGTACACCATGCAAGTTAAACACTGTTTTACAAAATTGCCAAAGCATACCAACATAAGACTTATATTTTACAAAAAAAACAATACAACTGTAGCACAGAGTAATATTATAACTACATTTTCTGTGGTTATATGCTTTGAAAGACTTCAGCACATCTGTGGCCACGGTACATCACAGGTCTCTTACACTGTTCTGGAGTCATTTTGGTCCACTTCTCTTCTAGTCTATTCCACAGTTCTGGGACTGTTGTGTGTTGTTAGGGACATTTTTGTCCCTAAGGAAATAGAAAGAAGAAGAAATTTTCTTTTGGGCTTAGATCAAGAATTTTGGCTGGTCATTTCATTGTTGAAATATATACTATGTCAAGGAACTGCATTAACCTTTTTGCTGTGTGACTGGAATCATGAAAATTGATGGCTGATTGAAAAAAGAATGCAAGGAAGGTTGTTGAAGATGGTTCTGACACTTACATTTACTCTGCCATATAACTGAATGAGAGGTCGTACTCATGCTGCAAAAAATATTCCCAAACAATGTCACTTGCTCCACCACCTTTCACTGACTTCTTTATACACTTTAGCTTCATGCTTTACACAGTTTGTTGACGATCATACTGTACCCTATAAGATCCAAATAAGATCAGGTCAGATATAAATAAATAAACTTGCTATCATCACTAAAATGAACTGTGGATCACATCTCTTCTGTCCACATGCTCCTCTGCGAAGGTGAGTCTACTCTTTTGTTTCTTTCTGATAAAGAGATGTTTGGTCACTGCAGAGTGGGCTTTCATGCTAAATGCTCTTAACATGCAGAGAAGCTGTATGAAAAAAAACAGATTTTTCCCCTTATCAGTGCTGAACTGGGAGCAATTCCACCGGCAGAGTTGAAACAATTACACATGGAGTTTTTCCATATTATGCTGTCCTCTCCTACAATTGTCATTCAAATTCAACCAGCCTTCTTAGGGGACTTGCATGAGTTGATAATGTTGTAAAGATTAAATATTCTAGAAACCAAAGACTTGGAATGACCAACTTCTCTTTCTACGGCTGATAGGATCAACCTTTTGGCCTTCTTATGGACACCCTGCTGCTTGAGAGTTTCAGTCACTTTGGAACAACACATCACTTTTGCAAAGACAGTGAAAACTGGAATGTTGGGCTGATAGTTAAAAAGGATTTGTCAGATAATTAGGAAAAGTAGCATCAGGTGCCAGATTACAGTTATTGCAGGTATCTGATTATGATCATTGTTGATATTTTGATCATTGTTCTTTTATGATTATCTCATTTACATTTTTATTCTGTACTTAAGAATATATACAATTTATGAAATAAGCTTAAAATACTGCTATTTTACACATTTTAGGATATATACACATAGAACTACACAATGACCCTGGCACTTAGAAAAATGTGTGTTCCCTAATACCATCAGGGAAAACATGGGTGTCCAGGGCCTAGCAATAGAATTTGGAAAATCTCGCTCTTCACTGATGATCTCCTCCTTCGTCACCTCTTCAAGAATATCCCTTCCATCCATTTTAAAAGAATTTTGTGACTATGGAGCAGTGAGTAAGTTCTAAGTAAATACACACAAATCCAAACTCCTCAACATTTCCCTACCCTCAGAGGAACAACAACATATGCAACTGGCCTTATCCTGTAAATGGGCACATCCTGCTATTCATTACCTGGGAGCACATATTCCCACGGACTTGGGACAACTATTTAATCTTAATTATACCCCTATGTTGCGGTCCATCTAACAGGATCTTGAGAAATGATCCAGGCTATCTGTCTCATGGTTTGGTAGAATCAGCATCTTGAAGATCGACGCTCTCCTCTGTTTTTTCTATCTATTTCAAACTATCCCCATCCCCCTTCTGAGATCTTCCTTCAATCAATATATCACCAAATCTTTTGTTTGACACACAACCTGCTGACCATGTATTAAATGTTCTATACAGCCCCTGCAAAAATCTGAGAGGTGCATGGGGCTCCCTGATTTCTTTTCATGCCACAAGGTGGCTATTGCTTCGTATGTACTCGACATCATTCATAAACACTCATCTAAATTAGGCACTTGGGACATTTTGGTGGAACTCAATAACCCCTTTGAGGGCATGTGATGTTTCCCCTCTCTAAACATTTTACTTAAGTCTGGGCACAGATTTATGTGCTCTTCTGGCTTGATAAGGGTTTCAGGCCTTATCACCCCACTATTTGGAAACCCCGATTTGCCTGCTATATATTGTCTGCTTCTTCAGATATTAGGTTCCCCCTCCCTAGAGTGCATGGGGCTCCCTGATTTATTTTCATGCCACAAGGTGGCTATTGCTTCGTATGTACTCGACATCTTTCATAAACACTCATCTAAATAAGGCACTTGGGACATTTTGGTGGAACTCAATCACCCCTTTGAGGGCATGTGATATATTGTCTGCTTCTTCAGATATTAGGTTCCCCCTCCCTAGAGTTCATGAGGTGATACATGAAAATTGAGTATGCTTTATGTTTGGGATGTCGAATGTTCTGGGTGTAGCTTCCTCCAGATGGCTCTGCTACTTTTAGATTCCTACATTTATTGCTTCACTAGGTACTCTTCTGCAACTAGTGGTACCTAGCCCATTTGAAAAAATGTGTCTGTCTTCCAGCCCTCCATCACAGATGATGTCCTTGCAAAGCAATGCTGAGTGGGGAGAGACTAGGGGACTCTCTACCTCCTTTTACGGGCACGTGAGAAATCTTTTTCTCCTGATCAATAGCAAAAAATGTTTATCCTGACTCCAACATGCTCCATATATGGTGGGATTGACCTCTGTACAAGCCCTCCGGAAGGAGGAGTTCCAATTCTACTCTGATCTATGTCATCTTGGAATTCAGCCCTCCCCAGAGCTGGCTTTGTTATTGCTTTATTCGGGTCCCATCTGCAAATTCAAGAAAATCTTGTTGTCCCATTTTCTCATGACCATGGCACAGATTATTACCCAGCTATGGAGATCCCCATATCCCCCATCAAAAATTCAGCCCATAACCAAATACTACATATGTAGGCATTGAGGGCCAGTTATCTAGGCAAATATCAGACATTCCACAATATTTGTCACCTCTGGCTTACTTTTCACTCCTCACCTGCTATGAGCTCTTGGTAACCGTAACAACATGGCTTAAGGTGCTATGCCTCCTCTCAACCCCCTCTCCTACCCATTCCTTCTAGAGCCCTCTTTGTTTTTGCCCTAATTCTGTCTTACTATCCCCTTCTGTCTACCCCTGGTCTGTTTTATGCATTCCTGTGGTCGGTCTGAGTCCATTCAGGTGGAACATGTTTCCTAGTTATTTCATGTTTCTCATTGTTCTACACTACATTTCATCATCATGTACTTAATTTTCCAGAACTCTTTCTTGCGACTTGTTTTTCATGCTAAAGAAGTAGACCACAAGTCCAAAAAAGGAGAGACTTTTTTATTTTCCATTCTGATGAATGAAGTGGAGCCTCCAAAACACGTCTAGATGAAACATTAAACTTTTTGTTGGATCAGCTGGTCCTATTATTGACTCTGAAAAGGAGCTTGAAAGGAGACTCCAGTTGATTATCACTGTATGGTGTTTGTCATCTACATACCTATATCCTGCAACAGTTACACTGAGACCAATGAGTAACTCGTAATAAACTTTGGGTAATCATTTCTGAGCTAAAGCCTAGGATATATCGGACATTAACATGAAAGGACTGACATCTGAACCACTAGAGATGAGTATGACAATCGTCTACTAATGATAACTTTACTATTGTGGTAGTTTTCGATAGCTATATCTAACTCACAATATATAGAGTAAACCTGGTCTTTTTTACTAACATAACCATCAACATAAAGGTAAATAATCAACATTCTCTCTTATGCATTAGTACCTGTTTTCTCTATATGAATGTGAAATATTCCTGTAGTTATTTACTTGAAGATATACTTAACAATATCTCTATCCTGGGATCTTCAGTTCATCAAAAATGTACGCATGTCTGCCGAAAAGCGTCTAGTATGCATGCTCCTTGACACAAAGTGAGGTCACGATAATTCTGATTTACACACATGTGAGACTGAATCTCAGGGACGCCAGAGCAGAGCCATGTTTTACATTGTAAAAATTATGATTTTTAGAATCTAGTAAGTTCTAAGAATGATATAGTTTGTATAACATTGATCCATCTATGATAACTATATCTGTTATAACTATTTTAGATTTTAGATTTGTGACATGCCTAGTGATTGTGTAACCTGCTTTGTTTATGTTTTAGATACTTAATACATAATATTTGTACCACTATTGACATGTATTTCAGTCACTATTGTTTTTAGTACTGTTTTTAACATTTTATTTGCAGATACACTAACATATTTCAATAAATTTGCCATTCTAGTTTGTTGACTTCTGAATGCAATATATAATAACTTTTATTTCTTATCTCAAAAAGCACTTGCGACAGATGGTCTATCTGTCATTTGGAAAGATCAACTGATTCTTCTATTTGCACCTCTCCCCCTCATTCTGAGGGTACTAATGAAATGACAGAGCAGAGGCAATTTCAGTGATCCCCTTCTTGCCATGCAGGTCCTGTTTCTCGCTCGTGTGGTCTCTTTCGAGAGGAAGATTCTTGAGGCTGCCAGCCTCTCCAGATCTTCTTTCACAGAGGGGTCAATATCACCCGGATAAGCTAAAACTAGTGGTCTGGAGGCTGACAGACAAAATCCAGATGGTCTGGGTTTAGCTGATGAAGTCATAAACACTCTGCTGGCTGCCAGAAGACCTTCTACCAGTTAAGGTGTTTAAAAGGTATGGTCGAGTTATAATTTCCTGGTGTCATCAGACAACTCCACAGCCTAAGTCCCTGAGTCCCTTAAAGTGAACACTGTTAAGGTCCAGTTTACAGCCCCGAACACCCAGATGCAGAACCTTTTTTTTTGGAAACCATCTTATAAGAAATTTTTAAAGCTTCATCTAACCTAAGTCCAGCGACTAGCCAGCCAACTCCTCAGTGGAACCTTTCTATTGTTCTATCTAAACAATTGGATCCTCCAGTTGAACAAATTCAAAAAGTGCCAATCAAATGGCTCTCAGTCAAGACTCTGTTACTGGTAGGAGTTACCTCAGCTAAGCATATTAGTTATTTACAAGCCCTCTCTATAAGAGAACCCTTTCTCAGAGATCTAGGGCAATGTCTGGCCCTGAGAACCTGTTTTTTCTGCCTAAAGAACATAATTCAAGAGATCTTCCTGCTAGTCCTTTTCCTGGACCCCCCTTCCTTCCTTTCTTGTATTAAATTTATTGCTGCATAACATATAGGAGGTGTGGTTCCTTCTCTCTGCATTTATAAGTGCTTGCTTGCTAGCTATTCTCTGTGGGGGAGATTTATCACTGCTTCTGCACCAGTTTTCTGGTGTACAAGCAGTGAAAGAAATGTAAATTCATGCACCACCTCCACGCCAAACTATGTGTCCTCACTCATATTTGTATGAATCCTCTTTTCTTTCCAAAGTTGGCATCCGTGTCTGGGCCTATAATTTGTCATGTCACTGCTGTAGCCAGTAAGTAGCCTCAGCAGTAACAGGAGGGAGAAGAGGTATATTACTGCTATACAATACTGGAAAATGTTCATGCAGTGGTTAAATATTAGACTTTGAGAAATCTAACATACTATACAACATATTTCTCAAGACATCTAACTTCTGCAAATGGCAGACTCACTCAAAAGGTTAACTGTAGTGTGCCGTTAAAAGTAAGCTAATGGTGAGGCATTTCTGTGTTTTTGTCAATGCCATGTGTATCTCTCTCTATATGAATAGATGTTCCATTAGTACACCATGTCCCTGTATGGTTTTAGTTATCAATTCTTTCTGCTTATTATACCCTGGGGTTCTCTAATCATATTTATCTATGTACAAAGCGCTCCTGTCTGCCAGCTAAACACAAACAATAAAGATCTGCTGAATTGATCGGACAAGACAAGAGAAGCTGTGGCATTCACTCGAACTATAAGAGAAAGCCACAGTACAATGAGATAGGGAACTTGTGTATAGCTACACATTGTCTGCAGAGAACTGGGAAGAATACAGTTCTTTTTAACCTCAGTTCTCTTAAACACCCACAATTAACTAGTATTACATCAAATTTCAGGTTATATATGATACATAAATATGCAATTTTCCAAGTCCTATGCATAAATTCAAAAGAATTTCCCCTCGGGAATCAAGAAAATTTTATCTTATCTAAGATGAATGACTGAAAGTACTGAGTTTTTCTATTATTATTATTTTTACGGACATTATATTAAGACGAGCAAATGCAAGTACAAATACAAGACTGCAGTGATTAAGAGACAAGTGCAAGGAGGCCTCTGCCCGTGATAGCTCACAATCTACAATATGCATGTCTTTCTAGTGTAAACCATGACTGTACTTTTACACCAAATTTTTGTCTTCGGACCAGCTACAGTTTATCTTTGAGATCAAAATCATTTTTAGAGGCATTGTTTTTTATGGGATTTGCTATACTTTTCAGTAGCACAATTGTAGGGCACACATTAATGTGTGCAGTTTGCCTGTGTATAGTGCAGAGTGTGGATTTCTGGTGCAAGTTCTGCATGAATCTGGTGCACCACTTTTTTTGGTGATCCTTTAACATAGGGCGTGCAAAACATTTCTGATGGACGCCCCCTTCAGTACAGAAATGGTATTGCATAGTGCAGCGGTGCCACAAAACGGTCACGAGCGACATAAAATGTGGCTCTTAAATACCTGGGCAAGCAGTTTGCACTTTAAAGAACGTGCAAAGTCTGACAGAAAACTAGTGCACGGTCCTTAGTAAATGTGCCCCACTATGACTGACGAAATTCCAATGCTATTACCTTTGGCAGTGTTCTGGTTGTCTATAGAGATTTCCCAACATTAAATCATATATGATATATGTGAACCATATGTGATCTAGGACTCCATAAAAGGACATCTACCACTAGATTACTGATGGTAGATTTTCCTCCCATGCATACTTTTTACCATCAGGTGATGATGGCACAGTCTTCAGCTAGTTACAGTGCCCCTGGCTTCTGTCAACTTTACGCCTTATTGCTCAGCCATTCCCTAATTATTCCGGCCCCCCTACCCCCCGATCATTTTTAGAGGCATTGTTTTTTATGGGATTTGCTATACTTTTCAGTAGCACAATTGTAGGGCACACATTAATGTGTGCAGTTTGCCTGTGTATAGTGCAGAGTGTGATTTCTGGTGAAGTTCTGCATGAATCTGGTGCACCACTTTTTTTGGTGATCCTTTAACATAGGGCGTGCAAAACATTTCTGATGGACGCCCCCTTCAGTACAGAAGAAGGTATTGCATAGTGCAGCGGTGCCACAAAACGATCAGAGCGACATAAAATGTGGCTCTTAAATACCTGGGCAAGCAGTTTGCACTTTAAAGAACGTGCAAAGTCTGACAGAAAACTAGTGCACGGTCCTTAGTAAATGTGCCCCACTATGACTGACGAAATTCCAATGCTATTACCTTTGGCAGTGTTCTGGTTGTCTATAGAGATTTCCCAACATTAAATCATATATGATATATGTGAACCATATGTGATCTAGGACTCCATAAAAGGACATCTACCACTAGATTACTGATGGTAGATTTTCCTCCCATGCATACTTTTTACCATCAGGTGATGATGGCACAGTCTTCAGCTAGTTACAGTGCCCCTGGCTTCTGTCAACTTTACGCCTTATTGCTCAGCCATTCCCTAATTATTCCGGCCCCCCTACCCCCCGATTTTTCAATATACACCGCTCCATCCTGCCCGCTATCTGCCAGCTGTCTGCAAATCTCAGGCAGCCGAGGGGGTGTGAATAATTAGGGAACATCACGTGACGTGAGCCTGAGCACCTCAGGCACATTTGCATATTTTTATAAAGTTGTTTTCATAGGAATCCAGGAGCCCTGGAACTAGCTGAAGACTGTGCAATCATCTCCTGGAGCTAACAAGAGAGGACAGTCTACCAGGATCACATATGGTAAGCTGACTATCATATATGATTGAGTTTCATCAGTCACAGGGAACAATTACTAAGGGCTTTGCGCCAGTTTTTTGTTGGACTTTGCATGTTCTTTTAGGTGCAATCTGCTTTCAGAGATATCTAAGAAGTGCCTCGCTGCACTGTTATAACAAACGAAGACCTAAAATTAATGGTGACTGCATTCACACTTGTTTCTTAAGTTTATTATGTATGTAAAAAACACAAAAATTCAATAAAAACTATTGTTGTCAAAGAAGTGCTTGCATCACATTTGTGTCACACGTGAACTCGCCGAAGACCGTGCCATCATCCTCTAGAGGTAACCAGAATGCATAAGAGGACAGTCTACCATCAGTTTAAGGGTGCACAGAAATCCAGTGGTGCAGTGGCAGAAATCCAGTGGTGCTATAGATATAAAAATACACTAATTTCTCCAGCACTTTTGTAGATGAAAAGTATAAACTTTTATTGAAGCAGATTAAAAATGTGGTGTACATCCACAAGCACAAAACAAACAGGTCTATGCGTTTCAAGCTGTGGATGTACACGACAGTTTTTATGCTGTAATAAAAGTTAAATTTTAAGTTAAAGTTCATCTTGGTCTGCTTTATACAATGTGGGTAAAACTTCTCTCTGTATTTCTGGCTTATTCTGATCTCTGTTTCTGTAATCGACCATTCTCCTGTATCTGCAACTCTGTACTTTATTGTCTCAGTTGTGACCTAGATTGCTTGTCGAAAAAAGAGAAAAAAAGAGTAAAGACAGTAACCTACGTAACTCCTAGACCAGGGGTCCCCAAACTTTTTACATAGGGGGCCGTTCACTGTCCCCCTCAGACCGTTGGAGGGCCGGACTAAAGTCTAAAAATAAATAGCGGTACATGTGACCGCATCCATAATGCACTGGTACCCCCCTCAATTAATAATTTAATATACCGGTACTGCACCCCCTTGGGAACTATTTTATATATTGGCCCAATTAATTAATTAATATACTGGGACCTCTCTCCATTAATTATTTCCTATGCCTCCCCCCCATTAATTACTAAACTGCCCCTCATAATTAATTATTTCCTATACCCGCACCATTAATTATTTCCTATGCTGCCCCACCATTAATTATTTCCTATTCTACCCCTCATAATTAATTATTTCCTATGCTGCCCCTCATAATTATTTCCTATTATACCCCTCATAATTAATTATTTCCTATGCTGCCCCTCATAATTAATTATTTCCTATGCTGCCCCTCATAATTAATTATTTACTAAGCTGCCCCTTATAATTAATTATTTCCTATTCTGCCCCTCATAATTAATTATTTCCTATTCTGCCCCTCATAATTATTTCCTATTCTACCCCTCATAATTAATTATTTCCTATGCTGCCCCTCATAATTAATTATTTCCTATGCTGCCCCTCATAATTATTTCCTATGCTACCCCTCATAATTAATTATTCCCTATACTGCCCCTCATAATTAATTATTACCTATGCTGCCCCTCATAATTATTTCCTATTCTACCCCTCATAATTAATTATTTCCTATGCTGCCCTCATAATTAATTATTTCCTATGCTGCCCCTCATAATTATTTTCTATATTGCCCCTCATAATTAATTATTTCCTATGCTGCCCCGCATAATAAATTATTTCCTATGCTGCCCTTCATAATTAATTATTTACTAAGCTGCCATTTATAATTAATTATTTCCTATGCTGCCCCTTATAATTAATTATTTCCTATTCTACCCCTCATAATTAATTATTTCCTATTCTGCCCCTCATAATTAATTATTTCCTAAGGTGCCCCTTATAATTAATTATTTCTTATTCTGCCCCTCATAACTATCTATTGGCCCCCAGTCGCCACAATCTTTTTACTGCCCTTTTTAATAAAAAAAATAAAAACCCCGTACTCACCTAAGTCTTCTATCTTCTTGCCACGTCCGGGCAGGAAGGGGTGCGTGGCCGCGTGATGACGTCATCGCGCGGCCGCGCAGCCTAGTTCATGGAGCGATGTGCGCCGGGGTTGTATTCCGGCCACATCGCTCCAGTAATAGTGCTCGAGCAGCCGTTTGCGGCCGCACCGAGCACTATACAGTGACGGGCAGGAGCTTCCTGTCCGGACGGACGGAGGCTCCTGCCCGACTGTTGCAGGCTGCAAGGGCCTGGCGCTGGCGCGCCAAGTGTCGGGGGCCGGATCGAAACGGTCCGCGGGCCATGTACCCTGTCCTAGACACTAATGTACATGGTGCACGTAGCCTGAGGTCCTGGTGTGCAAGTTCCAAAGTCCATACAAAAGAAAAGGCTATAGCATCTAGTATGGTGGAGAAGGCAATAAACCTTTATTCACATGAGCACAAGAAAAACAGCAATGTTTCGATTCACTATGAATCTTTGTCAAAGATTCATGGCGAATCGAAGCGTTGTTGTTTTTCTTGTGCTCGTGAGAAAGTGCGGACCATGGACCCTTAGTAAATGAGCCCCATTGTGTTTTGATTGCATTTTAATTGCATTTTGAAACACATTGCAACAGCTGAGGGAGGTGATTTGCCTAATTACATAACTGTTAACATTTGCATTTACAAAACGCATAGTAAACACATGCGTTAACATCACGTTTATATTGTGTGTGACCGCACCCTTAGAAGAAAACAATAAATGCCTGAAAAGTCGCAAAAATAAGCAAAAAAAGTGATACATAAGTGTAAAGGCACACGGAACATCTGGGAAAAAAGATACATAAGGCTTACTGCACAAGGTGCAGACCATGGTGCACTTGAAAAACGACAGCAAAAGTCGCAGTGAAAAGTTGCAAAAATTCCAAAAGTCGCAAAAATGAGACAAATGCCAAATCAGATGGTCAGACCTTACTAGTTCCTTAAGGACAATATGTGGAAACCAGTCTCCCAAACACAGTCTACCAAATTTGAGAAAATGTTTAGGTCAGCAGTAAGGAGACTTGAAGGACTGTAACTAAAGCATTCAGAGGAGTCTTACCTGTTTTAGGAACAACTGCAAACAAAGATGCTAGTATAGTATTTGACACCAGGGTAACCCTTAAAAAATACCCTACTAAGAGAGGACAATAGCACAGCACCCCTAAGAAGACAATGTCCAGACAGAGAAACAAGCAATGCCAAAGTTAAAATGTGAGCCTTATACTCAACACCATGGAGAGGATCAGAAGCTGGATTCAGAGTTTGCTTTCTTTTCTTCCAGGAGACCACAGGGATCCTGGTTAGAGGAAGCTCAGATAGGGTGGGTTGAACCGGCCAATCTGGTATCCTCAGAGGGAAATGATCAGAGTTCACACAGAAGCCTTGAAGGTCCTCTGGAAATTGTAGAATGGTCCACTTGCTGTCTTTTCTACTAGTAAAGAATGGAATGGAATCATTGTCCCTCAGGAAGGCCAGTAGAGACTTCAGGGCCCAGTGTTGTTGTAGGGTTGTGTCATAAAAGCTCTAGGATCCCATGACCTATGTTGATAAATTAAAGCATCCTGGTTCACAACATAATCTCCTCTTTGAAGATAAATTCCCTCACCTAGCAGATGAAATCCAGTAGTGGCCTGCTCATTTTTGGGTGCAAGGCTCTGTGAGCCCTGGTCAAGTTGAACTAAGGTCTCTGGGTGTCTATCCAATATCATGTTGAAGGGACGCTGTAAGTAACCCCTCACATCTTCTTCTCCTGGTTGTTATGTCTGAAGCCCCTGTTGTCAAGGTCCTCAAATTAACATTGGAGTCCTCATTGGGTCCTCAAATTAACATTGGAGATCACAGATAGCAGACAACTGCATTGAAACTTGGCTTTGTAGTGCCCCAACTGCAGTTCTGGCTTCAATGTGGTCGATTTCAAACTGATCAATGCTTTTGGGCCACTTGTTGTATGCCTTGTCTAGCTCCTACATGTCTCCTTAACTATAGCAATCACATCACAAAAGTCCAGTGGAGTGTCATAGAAATGAAAAACTTGGAAAGAGAAAATATAGTGTAGCAGGTTTAATAGTAGAGATTTCCAATTGATAACTTAAAATTAGGTGCTCACCTTGATTGGTTGTGTTAATAGCCAAACCAACTTAAGTTGTTTTTTGTTAGTCAAATCCACAGGGCAGCCCTTTGAGCACCCACTGTCTCTAGACCAGTGGGTGTATTGCACAAAAAAGGTTTGTGAGTGTATAAATCATATTAAAAAATCCTGTTTGGCAATCGTTGCTGGATTTTCAGATTTTCATTATATTTAGAAACAAGTTAAAATTCTTATTAGGTAATGATATAATTTTATTGTGATTTTTTAATCCATTATAGTTTTCTTTTAACTTGTTTGTAACAATAAGAAAAATCTAAAAATCCAGCAATCGGGGCTGAACAGGACTTTTTAATACAAGCTATACACTCACAAATCATTTTTTATCACAAAAGTCCTGCTGTGTGCACATCTGCTTTCTTAAGGAGTATTTCATATCAAGGACTAGCCTTTTAAAGGATCTAACAAAGGTGAAGTCACAAAATGTGGAGAGTTGGAAGTGGCAAAATAGCAAGTAGGTGCTTGGACCACAAGAGCCGAAGTAGGTGCAGTGACTGTGGCCCAAGTCTTGGGGACCACTGGCAGACTCATTTGTAGGTGAAATGTTTCTCAGGTTCCATGGGGGATGAAGACAAGGAGGGCTTTTTGCTACCCGTATTAAAGCAGATCCCCCTTTGATCTTGTGACACCAGGCTCCGTGAGGAGCAGGCTCTGTGCCATGTTGCTATGGACTTCATTTCTTTGAGCCAGGTGTTAAAGAGTACTCCAGCAGGCTGTCCTGGGAAAATGGGTGCTGCAAAAGAGATACTGTGGCAGCTTCTGAGCTGAAAGATGGAGGAGTAGAAGTGCTGCCACATATTTTCCTTATGTGGCCCCTGGTGTCATTTTGGCTATGGCATTCTGCACTGCATATGGTTAGGGCTTGAATATTCTTGCAGCACAGCCGAGGGAAACTGCACCTGGATCTGGGTCTGTCTGAGGTTAGAGCCACGATTTCTGCCCATTGGTGGGCAGGATTCAAGCTTAGGTGGCTACTGTGAAGCCGGGGTAAGACAAACAACTGGCTCTATGCGGCAGCTCTCATGAACCTCCAGTCATGCCATTATATTGTTATTTTTTTTAAGGGGTTTTCCACCGTACACATCAAATTTTTACTGATGAAATAATTAATTTCTGAAAGCTGGCACATTTTTGTGAAAAAAATATGTTTATTTGATGTCTGGCGAACAAAATTTGGCAATGAAAACGCCTTTTCTTATGAGAGCTATGGT
Organism: Engystomops pustulosus; assembly: GCA_019512145.1. Taxonomy (NCBI): domain Eukaryota; kingdom Metazoa; phylum Chordata; class Amphibia; order Anura; family Leptodactylidae; genus Engystomops; species Engystomops pustulosus. The sequence continues at coordinate 189,121,816 of CM033642.1, read as the reverse complement.
TCATTAGCTCATAATAGAGCTTTTGTTAATTCCTCATTTATGGATTACATAAAAAATTACATAAGAAGCAATATCAATATTATGCAACTTTCCAGTTCTGATTGATGTTAGAAAGGAAACAATAAGATTTATGCAATTTAAATTAAATGCATACTGGTTGACAATATTTTGATATCCTCTTGATATTAAGTGAGATATAACCCAATTTTGGCACTGGAATGTAAACACAAAAGATTTGCTTGTATTATGGAATGCGTTTAATGGTTTTCTGAGGGAGGTTTTTGATAAGGCTACTACAACGGCCAAAGGTAGTTTAATCTAACAGAGAAAACTTTGAAATGTGAACTAATAGAAACAGAGGGAAAATTGCTGGGCAATCCTTCAGATGATCATAGAATGAGTCTTTTAAATGCCAAAGAGAAATACACAGAATTTCTGAATCAGAAAGCATAACAGAAAGGCCAAAAATATCAAAGGAGTTAGATGAGGGACGTTTTTGGCCAATATGGAACAGGCTCCCAAAAGAGGCAGCCACATAGAAGCGGTCAGGGATAGGGACGGCAGTATAAAGAAAGAATGTGATCAGATCTTAGAAGAGTTTGTATCATTTTACTTTAGCCTCTACAGTTCTAATGTGAAGGGGAAATGAAAGAATGGATTTCCTTGTGCTAGGATTTTAAAAGAACAAAAGAGTATGCTTGATACACCAATTACTCTGGAGGAGTTGAGTGGGCAATGGGCGCATCAGTCAAAGATTCCTCACCTGGTTCGGAGGCATTTCCTTTTAGTTTATATAGAGTATGGAGATACACTCCTCCAGATAATTATGGAGGTCTTGTCAGAGTCATTTAGTAGATATGTTGTAGTGGCTTCCATTTTAGAGGCAAATATAGTACTAATCCTAAATAAGAATAAATCTGAGGGTAAGGTTGAGTCATAATGCCCAATATCTTTTTCGAATAAGAATATAAAAATTCTATCAACACTGTTGGCAAGTAAGATACAAAAGATAAATCAAGGTTAATCAAGCAGAATCCATCCAGTCTCTGAAATGAAATGAGTGAGGGGCCTCTCTGCTCCATCCTGTCACTGGATGCAGTAAAGGCATTTGACAGGATGTAGTGTTGATTCTGGACAGTGGATGCAGGGGAGAGCATGGTAAAATATGTTTATATGCTGATTATATGGTTCTGTACCTGTGTGTGTCACCCATCTCGATGTCCAGGGTGATGGAGATTATTGGTGAATTTGGGTCTTTATCCAGTTAAATTAGGAGTAGTCCCAATAATTGCTCCTGGACCAAAAAGGGGCTAATATCTCTCTGAACAGAAGTATCTTTATATGCAAGGACCATTTTAGGTACTTCAGTGCCTTGGTTTCAGAAAAGGATGGATCCTAATATCCTACAGATATTAATTGATGCCTATGATTAAGAAGTGTTGGAATGGAAAGCCTTTATCACAATCTGATAGGTTCAGGTTGCCAAAAATGATCTTGTTACTCCAGAATTTGTTCCTTTTTACTTATTAAGATTGTATTGTTTAGATTGATTGAATCAATAATAAATGAACTTATCTGACATACCATTGGAACAGGGTGGACTGGGAATCCCCTTTTTCTGTGGATATTTTCTAACTACACAAATAAGCAGACTAGTTAGTTGGAATGGCAATTCCATTTTAGTGAATTTAGTGGCACACTCAAAAGGCAGAAAGGTGAGGATTTTTTATTTTTTGGAAAGTGGGAATCTTTAAGAAGTTTAGTATAGTAGATGGTCAATTAGTAACTTATTGGATAGGGGATGAATAGCACTTAAAAAAGTATTTGCTATTCAAGGCTTATTATCTGATACACAGTTATGGTACCATTGTAATATTAATGGGTTGCAGTCAGTTACAGATATAGTTTTCTGGAAAAGACAAGACACATATCATAGGTAGGAGGGGAATTCAATAATTTTATTTAACACCGTTAAAAGAAGATATTCTATTGATTCTATGGATTATTTTAAATATTTTCAGTTGTCTCATGTGATAATGGCAAATAAAAATAAAAGTTTAGGATGAATAACTGAGACCCCCACTGATCAGCAAGTTAGGCCCTATTCTCTTGGATAGGGCCTAACTTTCCTTTATGGGAAAACCCCTGGCCGTATGTGTCTGTCGACTTTTTAGCTAGCAAAGTACCTGATAACAGAAGCTAAATCACTGATCCCCCAGTACTGGAGGCAAACGATTGTGCCCACCCTAACCACATGGAAAGAAAAAGTATCCCAGATAAACTGCATGGAAGAACTTTCAAGTTGGTCCTCGCACACACATTCACAATTCTGCCAGCTATGGTCACCATGGCAACAATACATTGGGTTGCAATCACGACCTCCCAGTACATCCACATAGGGACAGAGTAAGCTGGAGTGCACTGCAATTGGATAAATAAAGAAACAACTAGACAACAAACATTCACAAAAGAGGCAGTAATTACTTTTATATTTTAAGTTATCTCACTTCAACCCTACTTTCAACCTAAGACCTAGCGGATAACTAACACGAACACAAGACAAGAGTCCCTACCACACCGACACCCCACCTTCCTTACCCCACCTTTATGATCCGATGTATCCCATTTATTTATTCCTGTTTTGAAATAGGTCAACAGACAGCAGGAGATATACTGTAATTTGTCAAAATCTGAGACTGTCTAATGCAACTGGACAAAAAAAGATGTCCAAGGGACTGTTGGCATATTGTATCGATGTTTATACTGAGACAATATATTGCTGAATTTGTCTTTGCTATTGAAAACAATAAAAACTTAATTTAAAGAAAAAAAAAAGAGTGGATCTTACCAGAGGGGGCACACTACAGTATGAAAGTGTACGTGGTTTTTGGTTTATCATTGTTGATCCTGATGGTAGATGTCTTTGTCAGCTATAATGTTTTTGCATATTTCCCAGAATCCTCCAGTGAAGTGTTAATGGCTGTACGTCTTGCCTGCAGGTACAACCTTAATTAGCAAAGAGCTCTTACATCCTGACCCTAGTCAAAAGCCTCTCACTCAGCTAAAGCAGTTCCCTACACTCCTCTGATGAGATGCGAAGACATTGAAACAGTGCTGTCTAGATTTTGGAATCTGTTTTTTTTTTTTTTAAAGTAGATATACTGATATAGCTTTAATGTTCCATGATGTATGAGATGAGACAAGAAGTTTGTTTTCATTGTTTTGAGACTTTTCTCTGCAATTTCTCAACACCTTTGCTTTTCGGATATTCAGTGTGACATTTACATTATGTATAATTTTGTTCTCTATATTTTTTTGCAACTTTTCTGCCCTGGACCCTGTTTTAACATGTAAATTGTAATTAGTTCACATACTTTAAATGTTTAAAATTTTGCTCATGAACCTGTTGGACATTAAAAGTTTGGGCTGCACACATTTTTTATAATTCTAAATTCAACAGTTTTCAATCATTTCTTTTGTGGCCAAATTACACGAGTTTAAAGGACACCTGTCATCAGGTCTCTGTCACTATTTTTGTCACCTCTACCTGTTGGAGCAGCTCACAAGTATCCATCCCAGCCTTTATCTAGTTATTTCATACATTAATCATTATAAAATCAGCTTTTCTTTATTATGTAAATGAGGCTGGTCACATGGTATTCGCCAGTGATGTCACTCCTGTTCCCTCTCCCCTCTCCTCCCCCTGCTCATGTCTGTGTGTAATGTATAGTAAAGCTTTGCTAGTGTCTGTGCTTCATCTGCTGACATGCTCTCCCTCCTAATACACAGAGACACAGACATCTGCTACACAAGAACCTGACATGTTCTGCTATAACATGGCTGCCTGGAGCTGTTGTATCTTTCACATACACACACTGGCTGCAGGAGGCATGGCCACCAACAAGCACATGGAGGAGACATTACATAATTATACAGCTGTCAGTCAAGCACTGGGGGTGTGGCTGTACCTCCCACTCATGAATAAGCTGGACAAGCTTGAATATGCTAATGACTCATTGGACATCTCACAGGTCATTTGCATACAGCTTTAGGACCTCACTGCTTAAGTTTACCGGCATGTAGAGGGACAATGAAGGGATAGAGGCAATGCTTTCTAATGGCAGTATATGAAAATATATTTAGATTAGGGGTTATTTTGCATGACGGGTTCTCTTTAAGTCAGCTTTAATTTTCAGGTTTAGTAAATTTCATGGTGCGGTCACACATGGCATTTGCAATGCTTTTTTTAATACTTTGCATAAACGCATGCACTTTACATGTTGCCTTTGGCTGGTTTGAAGTCTCAATTATACACGACAGAAAAAACCCTAAGATACATGTCCCCCACTGATTCTTTTTTTTTTTTTTCATTCTGAATATTTTAACGTTGTATATTCACAGCATTGTCCAACAGCTTTGTTCATCCTTTCAAAACAGGATATGTTATCAAAATATAAATTGAACACAATAGAAATCTGAATCAAACTGATGTTTCATATGCCAGCCCTTTCGCTTCAAAACAGCAACGATTCTTTTAGGAACAGTGGATCACAGTGTTTTGACTGAATATGGGACTGTGACATTTGCTGTATGGTGCGGTCAATGTCTTGGTGCAGAATAAATTTTGTCATTATTATATGGCTCTCTGGTGCTTTAGAAAACTGCTTTTTATCACAGAAAAATAAAATTTGATTCCTCAATGCAGAGCACCTGCTGACATTTTTCTGCATCACATTACTTATGTTTTCATGCATAGTTGAAATGCTTGGCCTTGTTTCCATGTTGAAGAAATGGCTTTTCAAGACAATTTTTACATGAAGGACACTTCTGCCCAGACCTGTCCAAACATTAGATGGGTGTAGATAGGTCCCATCCTTGTTTCAACCATTACTGAGCTGATGGCACTCTTCCTTAGTAACATACCTTTGATAACCAACGTTAAGTTCATACACATGCGCTCTAATATGATATACTATGCTTTCAACAATAAGTTGAATGTCATGTTCAAAAAAGAGGATGTCGTGTGGACATGCAACATAAACATAAACTTTGGAATATAATTTTGCCTCTAGAACACAGGTAAATCTATCTGAGATTGACCTGGATCACTCCTTCTCAATTTGGATATTCTGAATGGTACAGCCTGTTGAAATATGCTACTCCCACAGAATAAGCAACAGAAATTGGCGATAGACTACACACCTCCATGATACCTTACAAGGTATTAGATATTAGAGATAAAATGAATAGAAAACTCCCATTGATATCATAAGATGAAAGAATTGGATAGGTGTTACTAGGGAGAGGTAGATTGTGAATCATAACTAGTCTGCTAGTGGTGGTAACTAGTTAGATAGTTCTACCAATAAGCAATATATTAGTAATAAGATGTGCATATACCTAGCCTAGCAGTGTCTAGTAACCTTGTAAGATGTATGGTAGTAATCAATGGCCTGTGATAACATATATACAATAATTATACAGCATACTTTCGTCCCTTACCTGTTGAGATAAACTAGTTACATCTCATTATTACACACTACTTTGCATGATAAATCTGACTCGGGGACCGACTGAGCACCGGAACACCCCCTAATTTGTGTCGCATGATGCATAGTGCATCTGCACCACAAAATGGTTGCGTGCAACACAATTGTGGTGTAGACACTTCTTAAATAACTGTGCAAGCAGATTGCACCTAAAAGAACTGCACATTTGTTATTAATGGCACTGCTGGAAACTGCATTGACATGATGGCCCAGATTTATGAAAGCCCCTGCGCCAGTTTTCTGTCTGACTTTGCACATTGTTTTCAGTGCAAACTGCTTGCACATGTATATAAGAAGTGCACAGTTTTGGTTTTTGTGCACAGTCAGACCATGCACCTACAGACTTGTGTTGCATGCCCTATGTTAAAGGTGCACCAAAATAAAGTTGGTTCACTCTGTCTGAGCAGTGCAACACATTTCATGAATGTCACACACTGCACACAGTGAAGTCTGCACTATTTTTGATTAGCGTGTGTCTTTGCTCTGCTTTACAAAGTATCCTTAGCTGATGCGTGTAACTAGATTCCTCAACATTTATTTATGCTTTTTCACAAATACTGCTTTGATAAATTTTGCTTTGAGAGATGTTGCCGATGCACTACAACAACTTGCCAACTTCAATTACAGCAACAAGTGCCGATGACCTTGTCGCAACTGGCCTGAGACACAAAACTCCTAATTCCTCAACACATAAAAAATAAGCCCTAAACTAGCTCTGTCAACCAAAAAAATATTAAAGTTATGTCTCTGAAAAGATGGCGATGCAAAAACAAATGAGATTTCCTCTATATTAGTTTTTTTCCAGTAAAATTGTAAAATTCAATGAAAAACTATATAAATGAGGTATCACCGTAATCGTAGTGACTAGTGACCTATAGAATAAAGATAATATAATATTTTTAGTGTACAGTGTACGACCCCCAAAAAATACAAAAAGAAAGGAAACCAAAATTGACAATTTTCTTTTCACCCATACATTCAAGAGTTAATAAAATCCCATCAATAAGCTAATGACCCACTAAAATGAAATATTTGTAAACTGCATCTCATGTCGCAAAAAATAAGCCCTTATATGTCCAAATTGCCAAAAAAATAAAGATTGTATAGCGAATAAAATATTGCAATGCATAATCTGCTCTGAATGGCGCAGCTTCCCTTCAATGCCCTGGTGTGTGCCCATACAGCAGGTTATCACTGCATATGGGGTATTATTATACGCGGGAGGGATTGGGTATCAAATTTTGTGAAAATTTCGCACCTAACGTTCAAAGGCCCATAACATCCTACAAAAATAAGAGTATGCATAAAAATCCATGTCCCTATAAAGAAGACATTCGGTGAATGTTAGTTATTAAGTTTTTTTGCTGTTATGACTATGTATGGAAAAAGTAGAACATTTTGAAGTTTGAAAATTGAGATTTTTTCCAAATTTTCACCAAATATCTGATTTTCTCATAAATAAATGCAAAACATACCACCAAAATTTTTCAACTAACATAAAGTACAATGTGTCACGAGAAAACAATTTTAAAATCACTTGGATATGTTAAAGCGTTTCAAAGTTATAACCATTTATTGTGACACAGGGCAGATTTGAAAAAATGGGCCGTGTCAGGAAGGTGAAAAGTGGCTTCGGCGTTAAGGGGTTAACAAGTGTCTGCACTGGGATTTTGGTACCCATGATCCTTTTTGGCGCAGCTGCGTTCCATCTGATGATAAGACTAATTCGGACTGAGCTCGGGATTTAACTTTCAAACTATGTCGTAAGCCCAAGCACTTACATGCACCACTACAAAGATGGTGAACTCTGTCAGACCTGAGCGGGGAAGCATCACATGCAGGATATTGGGCGCACGATCTTAGTGAATTGCGGCACAGGGCAATGCACTTCCAGTGAACTACAGGGGAAATGTAAGTAAATGTGCCCCGGAGTGTTCTATGTATGCTTTTACACTTGAATGGCATTTGAAAAAGCACATGAATGATATTACATACTTTTTAATGCTGTTTTACAGGATACAGATTGACAATAGGAAAGGCTTGCAAAAGACCAATATAATAGAAGTGTCAACATTAGTTTGTCAAAAGAAATCCAGGCATAAAAAATACAAAAATGACCAAATAAAACAAACAAAACTGATCAAATTAAATATCAGACATAGCTGAACCAAATCAAATCAAAAAATATTCCTGTAGTGTTATCTTTCTATGGTAGATTACTGAGGTATTCAGATCTATCTAGTAATAATGTATGAGGCGGTAGTAATAACTGCAGTAAGATTACATATCCTCCAGTATATTATATTTACCATTTTATTTCTATAAACACAGTTGCCAGACAGGTTTCAGATCCTACATTAATCGCATTATCATTCTGTCAGATGAAATCCCAAGTACACAAGTCAGATTTCATTATGTATTTAATGCTGCACAGAATGTTGCTCTCAAAACTAATAAGATGAAATCCAAAGACTCATCAAGGAAATACATCCTGAGTTGTACTGTGAGAAATGTGTGTGGTTTAGAGATAGAAGCTGAACTCTGCCTCAGGTTTTTACATCATCTCCCTGTTAGGTACCCTTGTCAAGCAATTTGTGCATTAAGTGGCCCCTTAAGCTTCATGCAGTTGTAGTGTCTCTCGCACTGTTAATATGTACATGTTCATCAAACACTGTTACTATAGTAAACTGATAAAAGTGAGTCTTGTTCAGCAATATGTTAAAGTGGAAAGCTTTAATTATTCATGTGGCGCCAGTTTACAACTTTACCTCCCTCCAGTAATGTGCTACACCTTCCACATTAGAGACATCATTTGTCTGAAGCATTAAGTAAATTAGCATTCAGCAGCTAATAATTAAAATTGAAAAATGAAGCAATTAAATTGAATAGAGATTTGTGTAATCTATGCACATCAGTAAGTAGGACTATATCATATCTATAATATTTTGGTACAAGAAGGAAAATAACAGCCCACAATCCTATCTTGCACAAATGTAGAGGCATCAATATGGTCCATACGTACAAGTATCTCAGTGTTGTAATCGATGATAAGCTAGAATGGATTGTGAACAGCGACATAGCACTATAAAAAAAACCTCATCTAGAATGTACTTCCTCAGGAAACTCAAGTCATTTAACATCTGCAACAAAATCCTAAAGATGTTCTATGATCTGCCATTGCTGGCATTATATGCTGTGCCAATGTCTACTGGGGAGGGTCAATTGAAAAAAAGAAATTTAACAGGTTGGCCACAATCACCAAAGGGTCCCAAATCATTGTTGGAGATGACAGCATTTGGCAGGTTAGAAGTCACAGACATCTCATTTCTGTTGAAGAAAACACATTGCACCCATTGCACCAATTACTACCACTCCAACAACAGAGCCCGAGAAGTGACTGATATAGGCAGATTTGCTGTTGGACAAGGTTTAAGAACTAGTTTATGACGAAATATTAGGAAGCAGCCAAATCAACTTAATTACCGCCTCTTGCCTCCCCCCCCACTCATTGAAAGTCTCTCCCCTTGCATATTGCATCTATTATTTCTTATACTATATATTATTTCTTATTCCAGAGTCCTCTATTTCTATGATTTCAGTAGTGATTATTCATGACTAAAATAAGCCAAGGTTCGTAGAGCAGTAAGGGCTCAGCTTTCTTTGCTCTAACAAATGCAGTAACAGAAGAACAGGAAGTTGTGAAATGGATGGTGCATTGATTATGTGACTGCACATGGCTAATGGGCAAAAAGGCAATTGATTTACTGTAATTTAATTTTAAATTTTTTTTTTGTATCAGGGGAGTTGCTAAGGTCATAAAACAGTGGGCCCCATTGCATATGCATCAAATTTTCAATAGTGTCCACTCCTTTCCATAACCCCCCTCACATGTGCTTGGGCAAAAACAACTTTACTTATCACATACATCTACAGAAAATACAGGAGAAATCCCTACATGGGCCTAAAAGGAGAGAATCTCATGGTGTGGCCACCATCTTGCCTGACCTCAACCATGCAGAGAACCTTTGGAGTACCATCAAGCAAAAAATCTATGAGGGAGGGAAGCAGTTCACATCCAAACAGCAGCTCTGGGAAGCTATTCTGACATCATGGAAAGAATATTAAGCAGAAACCCTTCATAGAAACCCTTCAAAGAAGGATTCCTATGTTAACACGTTAAATGTGACTACCTAATGCTGCAAATTCAACAAATGACCATTTTCAGTTCTTCAGTTCTTCATCCGGGTCCGAAACACGTTTTGTTTTATGATTTTGTACTATCAATAAACTTTGGAAATAACGTACTGCGCTGGGTCCTACTTTGGGAACCTATGGGAGAATTTAATCCTTTTTTCCTGATACCATGAGAGGGGGAAAAAACGCATCTTCTAATAGATGTGGAGTTACACTACTCCAGCGTGATGTTGGTGTTGTCATCTACTTCATGTACAGACAGACTCACTTGGTTAAATGACATGCCACCTCTGTTTTGGAACTTTTGGATCTTGTCTTGCGACAATTTTTTTTTAACGTTTAACAGGACTTTTATTGTCAGGGACCCTCATGGGGGCACACTGTACCCGTCTACTCTTTCTGGGGTAATGGGAGGAGATGGGGTGCACCCATAGCAGTTTTTTTCAGACACACATTTTGAATTGGTATTGTTCTTTTGAAAATATTGTCTTCTTTTAGCAAGGGACCAAACAGGTCTGCTTACAGTTATTTGATGAACTCAATGACAATCCTTTTAAAATGTCCTTGGTTCCACAGATTTCGGATACATCAGTTGACTTTTGGATTTGAGACTGGCAATAGATGGGAAGAATATTACAAAATGTCTTTATAGAAAATAACAGCTACTAATAGATTGTTACATTATACAAGTTTCCACCCTTAATATCAAAGGGCATCTACCATCAGAATTTCTGACGGTAGACTGTCCAAACTTACTTGGCTGATGCATTTCATTGTATCATTGCTTGGTCTCTCTGAAGTTGAGCCTGGTCCTGCACGCTAGTCAGGAAACAGCTGGTGACATCACCTGCTGATCCCGTCCGCCTGGTGGAGGCAGGAGGCTTCTGTGCATGCATGGCTTCTCTGTCAGGAGGCAGGAGCCTTCTGTGCATGCGTGGCTTCTCCGTCAGGAGGCAGGAGGATTCTGTGCATGCGCGGCTTCTCTGTCAAGAGGCTTATTTGCACGTGTGTCCTCTCTGTCAGGATGCAGGAGGCTTCTGTGTATGCATGGCTTGCCTGTCAGGAGGCAGGAGGCTTCTGAGCATGCGCGGCTTCTATGTCAGGAGGCTTCTGTGGATGCACAGCTTCACTGTCAGGAGGCTTCTGTGCATGCACAGCTTCTCTGTCAGGAGGCAGGAGGCTTTGGGTAGCTGCGTATGTGTAGGCCCAGCAGGCATACAAAGTATATGTGCCCTATATTATCAAAATACTAGCTATTATTATGATGTTCTTCTGTTTGCCTGATATACTAATAATTGATTACTGTATTGATTACTGTACCACCCCTGAAACTATGAAATTGTGCAGTTGTGCACCTTTACCTCTACCTGTGACTCATGTCATAGTACAGTAGATCAAATATATCAAATAGAATTATACACTCACCGGCCACTTTATTAGGTACACCTGTCCAACTGCTCGTTAACACTTAATTTCTAATCAGCCAATCACATGGCGGCAACTCAGTGCATTTAGGCATGTAAACATGGTCAACACAATCTCCTGCAGTTCAAACCGAGCATCAGTATGGGGAAGAAAGGTGATTTGAGTGCCTTTGAATGTGGCCTGGTTGTTGGTGCCAGAAGGGCTGGTCTGAGTATTTCAGAAACTGCTGATCTACTGGGATTTTCACGCACAACCATCTCTAGGGTTTACAGAGAATGGTTCGAAAAAGAAAAAACATCCAGTGAGCGGCAGTTCTGTGGGCGAAAATGCCTTGTTGATGCCAGAGGTCAGAGGTGAATGGGCAGACTGGTTTGAGCTGATAGAAAGGTGACTCAAGTGACTCAAATCACCACCCGCTATAACCAAGGTAGGCAGAAGAGCATCTCTGAACGCACAGTACGTCGAACTTTGAGGCAGATGGGCTACAGCAGCAAAAGACCACCCGGGGTGCCATTCCTTTCAGCTAAGAACAGGAAACTGAGGCTACAATTTGCACAAGCTCATCGAAATTGGACAGTAGAAGATTGGAAAAACGTTGCCTAGTCTGATGAGTCTCGATTTCTGCTATGACATTCGGATGGTATGGTCAGAATTTGGCGTCAACAACATGAAAGCATGGATCCATCCTGCCTTGTATCAACGGTTCAGGCTGATGGTGGTGGTGTCATGGTGTGGGGAATATTTTCTTGGCACTCTTTGGGCCCCTTGGTACCAATTGAGCATCGTTGCAACGCCACAGCCTACCTGAGTATTGTTGCTGACCATGTCCATCCCTTTATGACCACAATGTACCCAACATCTGATGGCTACTTTCAGCAGGATAATGCGCCATGTCATAAAGATGGAATCATCTCAGACTGGTTTCTTGAACATGACAATGAGTTCACTGTACTCAAATGGCCTCCACAGTCACCAGATCTCAATCCAATAGAGCATCTTTGGGATGTGGTGGAACGGGAGATTCGCATCATGGATGTGCAGCCGACAAATCTGCGGCAACTGTGTGATGCCATCATGTCAATATGGACCAAAATCTCTGAGGAATGCTTCCAGCACCTTGTTGAATCTATGCCACGAAGAATTGAGGCAGTTCTGAAGGCAAAAGTGGGTCCAACCCGTTACTAGCATGGTGTACCTAATAAAGTGGCCGGTGAGTGTATATCGTATATTATATTTTAAGATAAAAATAATTCAAACATTCTTTCAAAATATTAATTCAGGTACTTAAACAAGTATAATGGATAATTCATTTTTTGTTTGTAGAAAAAAAAACAGAAATAGCGTGACAATCCTCTAATCCATCAACCCGCAGATCCCAGGAGTGGAGGATTATCAGAAGTTTACTTATGTGCTTATTTGCTTTCTGTCAGTGTGAATAATACGCAGCACAGCATAAGGATTGCAGTATTTCTATATTCTGTCACAGCTAACAGCATATTCACGTTACCTGTATACACCTATACATCTATGTCATCTACTTTTATATGTTTATATATTTTGGCTATAACAAACAAAGAATAAATTTGAGTTTTTGTATTTAAAATTAGTAACGCCTCATTGAATTAGTCCTCATCTTTGGGTTAAATTTAGCTAAATCCATCATAGTAGGATATGCAAACTTTATTTACTATCAGATATATGGAGTGGGGCATTATTTATCAGGACCTCTGCGCCACTTCATGTGTGAAAAGTTGCCGGCCGCGTTTATATCTTCGCCAGGGCCTGTCTGGCGTAATATAAACGCTGTGCAGCGCCCTGCCCGATACATCAAGAGGCAGAAGCTGCGACTATGCAGCGGCGGGCCTATGATAAATAGGCCCTAGTGTTGCATCACAGTTACCTAAATTTACACTTCTTCACCTTAAAAGAACTGGTATGACGTGAGACATGTGGGAGATTTATCATTTAGAATGAAATCTGTCATAGAACACAGCAGCTATTACATTCTTTACAACTGAATTTTTAACTGAAACATGAATAGCACCAAAAGTTACAGATGTAGTTTTAAATGTATTCTTACGAAAAAAAAATAGAATATTCAAGAGCAGGTGTCTTTATTTTTAAGGTGATCTTAAGGAGGACCAGTTGCTTCTCTGTTTCTGATGATGCTCCTGAACATTGAACAGTAAACACTAGAGGGCAGTGTTTACTAGCTGGGCCAGAAAACTAAATCTGAATGAATCAAAGTATTTGTACTTATGGTGTTTGCTGAAGTAACAAGTGTTTGCTTTTGTATCAATAAGACTTTCTGTCCTTGATTTTCACCTACATGTTTTGGCTGATGTGAACAAAGTATTGTCACAGTCACTATGTGGACAAAAACATATTTATATCTACCTGATGCTAAAAAGCCTTCAAATGTGTCAATAAATAACTGTTTTGGTTTTGTTATATTGCAATATCCTGAAATTTAGTGATTGAAAGCATGTTTTAATAGCAATAAAAGATAAGAGCAAATATCGTACATTCATTCCGTCATCATACATTCCATTTATTTTAAAAAAACAAGCCTAGGCTGCATTCACACGACTGTTGTCGTGCCTTTGGCACCCGGGCGCAGTACATGTACTCACCGCACCCTGCCATTGCCATAAAAAAGATAGAGGATGCTCTATCTCCGTCTCTGTTTCCCATGGAGAGGGGTGAGTCACTCCTCCGATCCAGCACACAGCCGTATGCTCGCCGGGCATGCATACGTTAGCTGCGAAAGCACCCCTAAACATAATATGAAAAGGAGTACAACTTCTGTCCAAAAATGGAGAAGAATTCTCTTGGATCTAGGTCTACTTTTCATGATTCTGCTTTTGTTTTCCATATATTGTGTCGGGTATTGTAGCCTATCCCTAAGCAAGTGCAGGGGTATTAAAAAAAGTTAATGGGACCTGGTACAAACTTGAGACTATACCTCCTAATCTCAAAAATATCACATGACCTTCAATATTAAAATGCTGACAACACTGACATTATCTAAAACACTTCCCAACCTGCACCCACATTTGCTCACCAAATGATACTACACATTGTTAAAGTTTTCTCATAATTAAGATGATTTTTCTGTGAGTAAAGTAGGTAAGGTAGAAGAGAATGCAGCACACATGATGATTATTCCCCATAACATACAGACTTCCATGAGAACTTCTTGGGGCTACGAGTTTAAAACTATGTTCACGTTCAAAGGGAGACTGGATGTATTTCTTTAGAGCAAAGTTAGCAAGGTATGGAAATAATAAGTTTTGTTAACTTAGATTTTTGTGCCTGCCATACTTAGGGTGCTGCCACACAATGTATTCTTGGTCAGTTCTTGGTCCGTTCTTGGTGGGTTTTTAAAAGCACTTACAATGCAAGCGGTTTTAAATGCATGAGTTTTTGCATGTTTAGCATGAGTTTGGCTGGGTTGATTATGCTTTTTTTTCATTTTTGGTAGTTTAAGCACCTGTGAAAATATTAATACAGAATTCAAACCAGCAAATGATAAACATGCAAAAACACATATGTTTTAAAACGCATTTGTTTTCTGTATCCTTAAAATACTGTTTTAAATTAAAACAGCACCAAAAACGGTACAAGAACAAACCCTGTGACAGCAACCTCAGGCTTATGAAGCTACCTTTCAACTACTGTTGGCCAATTAAAAAGATCCTTACTGTTTTTTTATTTGCATTCCTCAGGATCACGGCTATGCAATTATAAGTTGGACTTCAGGTTTGACAAAGTGTTAATTTGATGGTACCAGATATCTTTGGTTTTTCCAGTACAATTCCACACTACACGCCCAAAAATATTAGTTTAATATATAAGTTTAATGTCTCTGTAATTACAATCATATCCCAAACTGTACTCCTAAATAATATATTCCCTCTCACAACACAACTAACAGTACAGTGCCCCCTACATATAAAATATGCACATTTTCTTTTAAGTATGATACATTGCTCAGATATTGTTGGACTCAGTCATATAAAGCAGATATAAAACTAAAAATCAGTATTTATTTGACTTTGACAGGATAGATAAATGAGACATTACTAGGAAACATATACAGATCACATTTCAAATGTGCCCTTATATCTCCAAGTATTATGTATTTTAATAGGGGAGAGGAAGTACTTGTAGCATCCAAGCCATTGACAGATTCCTGACCCATAGAAGGAAATAGAGAACTATAAATTACATGTAATGTTTGAAGTACGGTAAATAAATAGCATTTTATTTTTTGACAATTATTTACTTTTCTATTTTATGCTATTCACATGAATAAAATGTACTAGGAAAAATATAGCTTTGTGTGGCTACTGAATACAACTTTCATCAAGATAAGAGCTCGGTTGCATTTAGGACAAATAAAAAAATAAAGTTAAAAGGCTTCTTCTAAGACATCCAGCTATCTAAATAGCCCAAGGTCATTTACTCACAAAGCTTTCTGGCCACTGATGTTCTTTTTGTAGTTTAAAGGGCATCTACGCTGCTCACGTGGAGGTTGCAACAATGAAATCCTTTGAGGTCAATTTCATAGTCTGTTTATTTTCCCTTAGATGTGCAGTCTCATACACAATACCTTAGGCTTTTTTTTTAATGTAGTGCCTGATGTCTTAATCCCTGATGTACATTTTCTGAAGTTTAAGCTTGTTTGAAAGTGACGGCTCATTTCATCACCACCATTTCAAAAAAAAAAAAAAAAAAAAAAAAAACCACTATGATATATAACATATTTATAAAAATAATATCCTAGAAATTCTAGGATACCAAGACAAAGGTACAAGAAATATGTGAACATTTTTAAGGCCTCCACATTTTATTTTTGTCCAATAAAAGACATGTCACACACTTTTTCTTAACCCCAAATAAACCCTTTAATATTTTAAGTCATATTTCACTTATCAAAAAGGTTTGTATAAATCAGTTGTCCAGTGCATGCACTGTAATGACACAGTTTCCCATCATTTTGTGATGTGTAGGTGGAAAGATAAAATAACAGTACTAGCTACCGTTGTCCCAACACACAGTCCAGTAAATGGAATGTACAATAATGCGTATTAGTAGAGACAAATCAAAATCTAAAGCAGACAATTGGCACCCTTATCATTTAATATTTAATTACATTACAACAAAAACAAGCCTAAAATGACACATACACAATGTAGATAAATACACCCATAAACACCAGGGCCCAGTAATCTCCCCCATCTCACCATGTGCTGAAATTTCCTGTGCTGCAGTGACATCAAGCAGAGAGATGGAGAAATGTCGAGCAGGAGCAGCCTATGAATCTACAGTAAACAGGGGCTCTGGGAACCGCTCCAATAGCCCTTCAGGCTCATTTGTATCATCTTAAAAGTTGATTTTAGAATGAAGGAAGCATGGATAACAACTATAACAAGATTACAGTAGCCATGGTTCATGGATCTATGAGAAAGGATCCCTGCTTTATCCACTCTTCATTTTAATGGTAGATTTCCTTTTAAAGATGCAGCCATTTTGTAGCTTAAGGCTCAGCCCCATTTTTTGGATTCTGACCTGCATCTCTTTATATGGTTATAACTTTCGAACACTGTTACTTATCAAAGCGATTCTGAGATTGTTTTTTCCCCACATGTTGTACTTCATTTTAGTGGTAAATTTTGGCTGATAAGTTTTGCGTTTATTTACACAAAAAAGAAAAAATTATGAATTTTCAAGCAGATAGATTTACCACCTAAATAACTTGCCGAATAACATTTCCCATATGTCTACTTTACATTTTCATAATTTTTGAAATGTTTGGATAATTTATTTTGACGTCACACGGCTTACAAAATGAATAGTGATTTTCCGTATTTTCTGCGGGCTGTATACTACAGGGCGGCTGGCTGTATACTACATTGGGGCTAGCTGTTGATACTACACCCACGGCTTATACTAGAGTTAATAGTAGGATTTCCCAGGTTTGGTGGTAAATTAGGGGGTCTGGCGCTTATACTTGGGTCGGTTAGCCTCACGTAATGATGGTAAATATGTAATGCCATATTACTTAATGACAAACAGCAATGCAATAATATTGTCTTCATTTATTGTCTGGTCAAATTTGAATAGAATCTTTTGAATGCTCTGGCTGCTGAGTTTTAGAGATTGTGAGGCAATTGCCTCAGCTGCCTTGTACATCTGCCTCCCTGGAAAGCTGGGTGGTTCATTCTGAGGTCATGTAGGTTTCAGATGTGATTAATGATTACAGGACATTAGGCAGTCAGCGTAAGGGTGGACATCCGATCTGGATAAACGAGCTAACTCAATATAACTGGCTTACTCCTGTATGCTTCTGTTTTTCTGGACCATGAAATCTGAACTTGTACCTAAGCTGTGCCCCTAAACCTACTCTGAACTAGACGTTGTATCATGCCGGATCCAGAATCCTGTATTTTTTTTTTGGCTGCTGGATCTAGAACATCTGTACCTAAGCTGATCCAAGAACCGCAACCCTGTAATCCTGCCTGATCCGGAACCTTGTATATGAGATCCCAGAATTATGCTGAACCTGTTCCTGAAACCTGTACCCTGTTCTGAACACTGCACGCCGATCCTCATCCTTTAATCTAAACCCATTCAGACAACTTCCACTCAAGATAATAGGTAGTGAGGACAATAATTATAAAGCACCGCCTTGCTGATTTCTAAGATTAAAATAAATGGTTACATGTTTGTGTCTCTTTATAGCATGCCATTAAATGTATATAGCAGGAGCCAGAGTCAGAAATCATAGAGCCAGGACCAATCCAAGCCCAATTTGCAGCTTGGCTCCGTTACCTTTGTCAACGCACATGAGGAGCCTTCAAGTGCTGACAAACAATCGTCCTATGCTGGTTGTTTGTGACCTGGCCAGGGAACAATAGCTGTATGAGCACGGGGGCTTTGAATTGTATAAAATTTCTATGTACAGAAGAATGATTGTACAGAGAGCTTAGGAAGTTCATGAGAAAAGCAAAGAATGTTATAATTCCAGGTGGAAGAATGCAGCTTTGAATTAATTAAATGAGTAAAATAAAATTTACCCACTTCCTCCGTTTAGCATCTCTCCATCTCCGACATGCCATTTGAGGACAGATACCATAGAAGCCTCAGTAATAATGTCTAGAAATAACAGGGAACATCAACTGCTGTGCGTCATTGTATACTAAACAGAAGATACAAGACAGGCCAGGTAATTTTATTTTCCTTTTTTTTTTAACAAAACCACAATTGTCTCTAAAACAGCTTTATGGTTTTAGTCATGCTTGAGGCATGGATGCCACATACCCCTTTATATGTCTTATGGTAGGGTAAATGTGGATTTTGAAGTTAAAAGTTTGCAAGTTAAAAAATAGTGTATGGTAAACAGTTAACACAACCTAAAGAGCAAATTTAGTAGAAAACCATAGTAAGAAAAGTCATCAAAATATTCCCTTCTATTCCACTAGAAAACGGCACATTATATACATGACATTGTTGAGCATTATTGTTAAACATAAAATGCATATTAAGTTAAACTGTTTTTTGCAGTTGCAATATTTCATGTAGAATGTAGACTTAAAGCTGATATTGAATGGAGCTTAGCAGATTTTCTGATTTATAGTTTACAGCCTCTAACTTATGATTCTTTAGATATGAGACAAAACGTAGTTATGCTTTATTGGAATAGGAAATGTCCTCACTGGTATTTATCTATGTATGTTTCGGGCAGCAGTGACTGTAAGGAAGGTTTCGGACGAGATGACTATTATCTTTGATTGTCAAGAGGACAGACCTCCAGCAGATCATAAATATCAATTAGGTACTTGCCAAGAAAGGCAACTAAAAGTAAGGCATGTTCCTCTCTAAATCAACAGAAGCATCAAGAGTCTGTTGATATACATACAGTAGCCTGTTGAGAGCGGAGGGAGTGAGGAATAGAACAAAAAAATATCAGATATAAATGTCTTCCAAACATATAATTCTAAAAAAAACTGACAAGCTCAATTTTTTCCACATAAGCGACTTCTTTATAATAACATTTGTTAAAAATAAAAATGATTTAGGATAGGGTGCATCATTTTTAGGGTAAACATTTCAGGGTGACTCACTATATAGTTGCTGTTTTTTGTAGAGTCTAGATATTTCAATATGGATAGACTTTATAAGCCATTGTGTCCACCCTTCATAGATCAAAAATTCACTCTGATTTCTCATAAAGGCAATAAATACAACATGTTGTGACATTTCAACAGATCCTTCCTCCACAAAACTAATAGTATGATTACATGCCCATTTAATCTGGGTCGAGTAGTTTGATGTAATGAAGTTATTGTTCCAGCCAAAACTTATGTAAGGACACTCTTAAAGGAAATGTACCATTGTGTAAAAAACACATGCATACTCACCTACGCTCGTTTCTATGATAGCGATGCTGGTCTTCTTCTCTCTTCGCCTCTTTATTCTTTATTTCTTCTTCTTCTTTCCTACTGGAATAGATATGCTGCTTGGTTTATTCCCACATAATTGTCATTGGGCTTCCTGAAAGTCATGCTTGTAAGCAGTTGCTTCACAAGGTAGACCTAAAGATGCCAAATTTTCTTGTCCTATCTGGGAAAACCTATTTTGCATATTTTTAAGGTTTCATCCCATTAATTTCAGGAATATAAGCAAAAATCAAAAACCTGTTGTGTGAGTTTATGTGTTTCTGCAGCACCGACTGCAACTGGCTATTTGTTTTAGCCACACTCAAAGAGACCCACCCCTTTTACAAGAGGACCTAGAAACCTACCTAAAAAATGGTTCTCTCAAAAACCTTCAATAAATGTGGTACTCTGCATTTTAGGTGTTAAATTACTCAGTATTCTGTTTTAGACAGATTAATATATCTCTCTAATGTGGACTTGGACAGCCTATCACATATTGTCATTAATTTACACTCACCGGTCCCATTTATTAGTTACCAGGCAGTAAAGGGTTGGACCCATTTGCTTGAGAACTGCCCCAATTTTTCGTGCATAGATTAAACAGGTGCTGGGAGCATTCATCAGAGATTTTGGTCCATATGCCATGATGCATCACAAAGTTGCCGCAATTTTCGGCTGCACATCCATGATGCAAAAACTCCCGTTCCACCACATCCCAAGATTTCTTTGGATTGAGATGGTGATGTGGAGGCCATTTGCGTCAATGAACTCATTCATGTTAATAAAACAGTCTGAGATGATTCCAAGACTTTATTGGGGGGGACACATGGCACGTATCCTGCTGAAAGTAGCAATTAGATGTTGGGTGGTAGGTACATTTGTGGTCATAAAGGGATGGACATGGTCAGGCAACAATACTCAGGCAGGCTGTGGTGTTGCACCATGATCAATTGGTACCAAGGGCCCCAAAAGAGTGCCAAGAAAAATATTCCCCACACCATGAAACCACCAAACCCCAGCATGAAACGTGATAAAAGGGCAGGATGGATCCCTGCTTTCATGTTGTGACACCAACTTATGAACCTACCATCCGGAATTGTCGCAGAGGAAAATCGAGACTCATCAGAACTAGCAAAGTTTTCCAACTTCTACTGTCCAAATTTCGATGAGCTTGTGTAAATTGTAGCCTCAGTTTTCTGTCTAGCCTGAAAGGAGTGGAACCCGGTGTGTCTTTGGGCTGTAGGCCAGTATGCCTCAAAAGTTCGACAACTGTGCGTCAGAAGATGCTCTTTCTGCCTACCTTGGTTTATAACGGGGTGGCGATTTGAGTCATGTTCCTTTCTTTCAGCTCGAACGGTTGCACATTCTCCTCCTGAACATCTGGCATCAACAAGGCATTCCGCCCACAAAACTGCCGCTCATGGATGTTTTTTCATTTTCGGACCATTCGCCGTAACCCTAGAGATGATAGCTGTGCGTGAAAATCCAGTAGACAGCACAGTTTCTGAAATATCAGACCAGCAATTCTTGCAACAACAACCATGCCACGTTCAAAGGCACTCAAATCAACTTCTTCCCCATACTGAATGCTCGGTTTTGAACTGCAGGAGATTGTCCTGACCAGGTCTTCATGCCTAAATGAATTCAGTTGCCGCCAAGTGAGTGGCTGATTAGACATGAAAGTGTTACGAGCAGTTGGACAGGTGTACCTAATAAAGGGCGGTGATCTGAGTGTACATGAATTATGAACCATAACCTACATAACTGTCAAGTTTTTTATAAATAATTAATAAAATTCACAACTATCACTAGGTTAGTAGTCATTTTTAAACTAATATCTGTAAACAAAAATCTTTTTAAAAAAAAAGCCATGAGAGAAGTATAGAGGTGGAAGAAAAAGGTTTGGCACGATTGAGATGAGATGCTATGGTAATACTGTATATGTTTGTAATGTATCATGGTTCTCACATAAGATACAGTATACTGTTTCCAAATGGAAATAAGATCCTCACTGAGCAATACATTACAAAGAAGATTATTCACATGGAAGGAAAAATGTCGACCTGTAAAACCAAGTTGAAAAAACTATTATGAAAAAAGGACTGAGGAATTTTAATGCAATGAAATTATTAGTGTAGAGCTGCTTGCAAGGTGAATGAAAATCATCTATCAAATGTATCTCAGTTATTTGTTCTGTGTATCAGAAACTAATGTGTTATTAGTATGCTTCAAATGAATGTAATTTTTAATATTATTTACACTATATAAGGATCTCTGCCAGCCCCATTATGATTTATTTATTATTAACTGAATGCAATTTGTCCCTAGTTGATGATCACATAGTGTCGGGTCCACGAATTACTAGAAGATATTGTTACAATCATTGTAGCTCTTGGTGTAATCTGTGTGTGCTTGTATAAATAAATAAAATAAATAATCCAAAATTTGGAACGAATGGCAGGATTCGGGGTCTGTGGACCTCTGCGACCACCACTGGAGATGGTACTAGGAACGACACCTGGGACCAAATTCTTAGTGGCACCTGGTCTCACCAGAGCCCGCCGCAAAGGCGGGATGGTCTTGCTGAGGCGCGGGTGCAACTGGGTCGTTTCACAGGTGCGAATACACTCGGTGAAAGCCAGGTAGTAGTTCAGAAAACGTCTAAGCCTTGGGTGACAACGGGGAGCACATCGCAGAAAGGAAAACCGTGAACACACAGCGGAACACGGAACAGGAACGCAAGGAACAGGAACAACATGAACAGAAACGCAGGAGGAACACAGAGGGGCTTTCACTTCACAAGAATGGCTTGAAGATCCGGGAGGGGAATATGGAGCCGCCAGAATTATGGAAAACCGGAAGTGGCAGCCGCCCAATAAGTCGTGCCGCTGTGGCCCTTTAAATTTGTGTCGGTGCCTAGGGGCGGAGCGGAGGTTGCAAACGGCCGGATGGGAGCAGGCTTGTGGGAAGGTGGTAAGTGAGGGCGGGGAGTGCCACGCAGCCACAGAGAGGGGCCAGCCGTGACACAGAGACTAAAAATCTAACTTTAGCCACTGAATTTTAGAATCAACTTTTAAAGGAAAAAAAAGTAATAATACTTCTTCCAGATTGAAGGCAAATCCTTGACATTTATAATTATATTTTTCCCTGAAGGTTTTTAATAACTTAAAAACCAAACCCACTTGACCCACTGAGATTCTTTCATGAAACGACATGCTGCACTGTTTGTAATAGGTTTCCCTATTAGCCCTAGAAAAGAAAATGGGAAATAAACCAATTGTCTTGTCTACGCGTGTCACTTACAGGAATCTGAAGTGATTATTTAGCTTTTCATGTTTTGCTCAGAGAAAGAAAGCCTATAGTATATATTGCTTTTATTGACACTTAATATTACAGTGGGAGAAGGGAATTACATTTGTGAATCAATGTGTTGGAGCATTGACATTACATGCGCTACAAAGAAGTAAATTTTTCCTTGGTACCTCTCTCATAAAATGACAGTTATGTGCGAGTTACACATTTTTAGTCATGAGTTGTCATGTGGGCAATCCAATGGAATTCCATGTAGGACTTTTCATGAAATATTTGCAATAAGGAGGCCTTATATTTGGCACGTTAATATCTTGTTCTTGTATATTATCCTTTTTTTGCAGAATGTCCTGCAAAATGGATATCAAGAGGGAGGGCTTCAACAAAGAGATCCCAATGAGCTAAACATGTCTAATTTAGATTTTCTTTATATTTTAAGAGTCATTCCTAAATAAAGAAAAGGTCTATATAATGTACTTTGAAACACATTGGGTGAGATTATCAATGTGTCGAACAATAGACCAGTGCAGAGTTTTGACTAGTTTCTGCTGTGCCAGAATTATCAGTCGGATTTGTATGATAGTTGCGTAGTGTCGTAGGGTAGAATGTTGAGCAGTACTTTGCACACTCTTAACATGGTCTAAGTTTAATAGGCCAAATGAATTAATATCTTTGATGCCACTAAAGAGTGATGCTTTTCTACCCATGACTCAAAAAAAGTTCCTTAAATTTTCAACAATGTGATACGACCCCACAATGGTGGAACACTGGAAAAGCATTCTTCCTGAAAAAAAAATGCTACATGACCCAATAACCCCAACGGAAAAGGAGAAATTTATAGCCTTCTTAACAACGGGCATGAGGGAACTAAAATACGGCTCTGCAGGGTGCTCCTCCCTTCTGTGCTCGCTGTGCCCCCATAACACAAGTAACAACCACATGTGGGGGGGGGTCGCTGCACTGCAGGAGAACATTCTAGAAACATGATATGGTGGGTTTCTCTTTTTTATCTTTGCGAAATGTGTAAACGTTTAGCGGCTAAAGGAAGAGAACTGACAAAATTTGACCATTCTGGAATTCACCTCCATTTGATCAATACTATTAAGATCTCAAGGGTTAACAATCTGGTAAACAGTTGTTTCTAATAGCTGAGGAGTGCAGATTGAAAATGGGTGGTATTAGGGTGGTTTTAATGCTAAAATATGTAAAATTTAATTAAAATATTATCCCAAAATAGTCAATTCCGAAACTTATCATACAGAATCAGACTGATAATTCTGGCACAGCAGAAAACTAGTCAAAACTCTGCACTGGTCTATTGTTCGACACATTGATAAATCTCACCCAATGTGTTTTCAAAGTAAATTATATAGCAACTTTTCTTAATTTAGGATGAACTCTTAGAAATATAAAGAAAATCTAAATCTAGACATGTTTTAGCTACATTGGGATCTCTTTGTTGAAGCCCTCCCTCTTTGATATCCATTTTGCAGGACAATTCTGCAAAAAAAGGATAATATACAAGAACAAATATTAACGTACTATAAGGCCTCCTTATTGCAAATATTTCATGAAAAAGTTCCTACATGGAATTCCATTGAGCCCACATGAAACTCATGACTAAAAATGTGTAACTCACATAACTGTCATTTTTATGAGAGGTACCAAGGGAAAAAGTTACGTCTTGTAGCGCATGTAATGTCATGCTCTCACACATTGATTCACAAAGTCTTGTAGCGCATGTAATGTCATGCTCTCACACATTGATTCACAAAATGTATTCCCTATCTTCACACCTGTATATTTAAGTGTCATAAAAGCAATATATACTATAGGCTTTCTTTCTCTGAGCAAAACCATGAAAGCTAAATAATCACTTCAGATTCTGTCAAGTGACATGTAGACAAGACAATTGTTTATTCACATTTTCTAGGGCTAAATAGGGAAACTATTACGGTACATTGCCAAGCATGTCATTTCATGAAAGAATCCAGTGGTCAGTGGGATTTAGTTTTTAAGTTATTACTAGAGATGAGCGAGTATACTCGTCCGAGCTTGATGCTCGTTCGAGTATTAAGGTACTCGAAACGGCTCGTTGCTCGGACGAGTATTTCCCCTGCTCGAGATCGAGCATTTAATTAAAAAAACACAGTGAAGAACAATGAAGAATAGAATAAAAACAGTGAACACAGTGAACACAGGATCATTTAAGTGAAAAACACAGTGAAAAACACAGTGAAGAATAGATTACAGATGTTCGGCACATCTGCTTACTTGTCGGGAGATACGCGCGGAACGGTGCGAACAAAATACTATGTGAAGAACAATATATATGTGTGAAGAACACATTGCAGAACACGGTGAGCAGGACAGAGACAACGAGGAGCAGCACAGAGACACCGGGGAGCAGCACAGAGACACCGGGGAGCAGCACGGAGACATGACAATTGTTTATTCACATTTTCTAGGGCTAAATAGGGAAACTATTACATTGCCAAGCATGTCGTTTCATGAAAGAATCCAGTGGTCAGTGGGATTTTGTTTTTAAGTTATTACACAATCCATTTCAGGTGAAAAATATAATTATAATGTCAAGGATTTGCCTTCAATCTGGAAGAAGTATTATTACTTTTTTTTTCCTTTAAAAGTTGATTCTAAAATTCAGTGGCTAAAAGTTAAGAATTTTAGTTCTGTGTCACGGCTGCCCCTCTCTGTGGCGGCGTGGCACCCCCCGGCCCTCACTTACCTTCCCACAAGCCTGCTCCCATCCGGCCGTGTGCAACCTCCGCTCCCTAGGGCACCGACACAAAATTTAAAGGGCCAGCGCACGACTGATTGGCGCTGGCCACTTCCGGGTTTCCATAAATTCTGGCGGCTCCCAATATTCCCCTCCGGATCTTCAAGCCATTCTTGTGAAGTGAAAGCCCCTCTGTGTTCCTGCGTTTCTGTTCATGTGTTCCTGTTCCTGCGTTCCTGTTCCGTGTTCCTGCTGTGTGTTCCACTGTTCCTTTCTGCGATGTGCTCCCGTTGTCACCCAAGGCTTAGACTGTGTTCTGAACTACTACCTTGGCTGTCACCGAGTGGTAGTCGCACCTGTGAAACGACCCAGTGGCACCCCGCCGCAGCAAGACCATCCCGCTTTGCGGCGGGCTCTGGTGAAGACCAGGTGCCACTAAGAATTTGGTCCCAGGTGTTGTCTAGTACCATTTCCAGTGGTGGTCCAGAAGGTCCACAGACCCAGAATCCTGCCATTCTGTATCAATTTTGGATTATTTATTTATTTATAAAGCACACACAGATTACACAGAGCTACAATGATTGTAACAATATCTTCTAGTAATTCGTGGACCGACACTATGTGATCATCAACTAGGACAGAATTGCATTCAGTTAATAAATAAATAAATCAATAATTGGTGCTGCAGAGATCCTTATAATAGTGTAGAATAAATATTAGAAAAATACATTCATTTGAAGCATACTAATAACAACATTTAGTTTCTGATACACAGAACAAATAACTGAGATTACATTTGAGAGATGATTTTATTCACCTTGGCAGCAGCTACATATAATTTCATTGTCAATTAAAATTCCTCAGTCTTTTTCAATAATAGTTTTTTCAACTTGGTATTTACAGGTCTACATATTTTTCCTTTCCATGTGAATAATCTTCTTTGTAATGTATTGGCTCAAGTGAGGATATTATTTCCATTTGGAACAGTATACTGTATCTTATGTGAGAACATTACATTACAAACATATACAGTATTACCATAGCATCTCATCGTGCAACCTTTTTCTTCCACCTCTATACTCTCTCATGGCTTTGATTTTTTAAAAAGATTTTTTGTTTACAGATATTTATTTTAAAAATGACTACATAACCTAGTGATAGTTGTAGAATTTTATTAAATTATTTATAAAAAAATCTTGAAAGTTATGTGGTTATGTTATCATATGCATGTACACTCACCGGCCACTTTATTAGGTACACCTGTCCAACTGCTCGTTAACACTTCATTTCTAATC
The DNA here is from genome assembly GCA_019512145.1 of Engystomops pustulosus. NCBI lineage: Eukaryota > Metazoa > Chordata > Amphibia > Anura > Leptodactylidae > Engystomops > Engystomops pustulosus. The sequence continues at coordinate 189,094,863 of CM033642.1, read as the reverse complement.
AGCCAATCACATGGCGGCAACTGAGTTCATTTAGGCATGAAGACATGGTCAAGACAATCTCCTGCAGTTCAAACCGAGCATCAGTATGGGGAAGAAAGGTGATTTGAGTGCCTTTGAACGTGGCATGGTTGTTGTTGCAAGAATGGCTGGTCTGAGTATTTCAGAAACTGCTGATCTACTGGGATTTTCACGCACAACCATCTCTAGGGTTTACAGAGAATGGTCCGAAAATGAAAAAACATCCAGTGAGCGGCAGTTCTGTGGGCGGAAATGCCTTGTTGATGCCAGATGTCAGAGGAGAATGTGCAACCGTTCGAGCTGAAAGAAAGGCAAACAGTGACTCAAATCCCACCCCGTTATAAACCAAGGTAGGCAGAAAGAGCATCTTCTGAACGCACAGTTGTCGAACTTTTGAGGCATATGGGCCTACAGCCAAAGACCACACCGGGTTCCACTCCTTTCAGCTAAGAACAGAAAACTGAGGCTACAATTACACAAGCTCATCGAAATTTGGACAGTAGAAGATTGGAAAACTTTGCCTAGTTCTGATGAGTCTCGATTTCTGCTGCGACATTCGGATGGTAGGTCAAATTTGGTGTCACAACATGAAGCAATCCATCCTGCCTTGTATCAACGTGTTCAGCTGGGGTTGGTGGTTGTCATGGTGTGGGGAATATTTTCTTGGCACTCTTTGGGCCCTTGGTACCAATTGATCATGGTGCAACGCCACAGCCTACCTGAGTATTGTTGCTGACCATGTCCATCCCTTTATGACCACAATGTACCCAACATCTGATGGCTACTTTCAGCAGGATAATGCGCCATGTCATAAAGCTGGAATCATCTCAGACTGGTTTATTGAACATGACAATGAGTTCATTGTACTCAAATGGCCTCCACAGTCACCAGATCTCAATCCAATAGACCTTCTTTGGGATGTGGTGGAACGGGAGATTCGCATCATGGATGTGCAGCCGAAAATTGCGGCAACTGTGTGATGCCATCATGTCAATATGGACCAAAATCTCTGAGGAATGCTTCCAGCACCTTGTTTAATCTATGCCACGAAGAATTGAGGCAGTTCTCAAGGCAAAAGGGGGTCCAACCCTTTACTAGCATGGTGTACCTAATAAAGTGGACGGTGAGTGTAAATTAATGACATATGTGATAGATGTCAAGTAACATTAAGAGAGATATATTAATCTGTCTAAAACAGAATACTGGAGTAATTTACACCTAAAATGCAGAGTACCACATTTATTGAAGGTTTTAGACCATTTTTAGGTAGGTTTCTGTTCCTGCTGGAAAAGGGGTGGGTCCTCTTTGGAGTGTGGCTAAAAACAAAATAGCCAGTGTCAGTCTGTGCTGCAGAAAACACAGCAAACTCAACCAACAGGTTTTGATTTTTGCTTATGCCTGAAATTAATGTGGATGAAACCTTAAAAATATGCAAATAGGTTTTCCCAGATAGGACAAAGAAAATTGGGCATCTTTAGCTACATTGTGAGCAACTGCCTTACAAGCATGACTTTCAGGAAGCCCAATGACATGATGTGGGAATAAAACCAAAGCAGCATATCTATTCCAGGAGGAAAAGAAGAAGAAGAAAGAAGAAGAAAGAAGAAGAGAGAAGAAGACCAGCATCGCTATCAAGAGGAAAAGGAGCGTAGGTGAGTATGTGCATGTGTTTTTTACACAATGGTACATTTCCTTTAAGAGTGGCCTTTAGATAGTTTTGGCTGGATAGCATAAATTACATCAAAATACCACCCAGATTTAAATGGGCATGTAATCATACTATTATTTTGTGGAGGATCTTGTTGAAATGTCACAATGTTGTATTTAATTGCCTTTATGAGAAATCAGAGTGAATTTTGATCTAAGTGAAGGGTGGACACAACTGGCTTATAAAAGTCTATCCACATATTTGAAATATCTAGACTAGACAAAAAACAGCAAATATATATGTGAGTCACCCTGAATGTTTACCCTAAAAATGATGCACACCTAGCCTAAATCATTTTTATTTTTAACAAATGTTATTATAAGAAAGATCTCTTCTGTGGAAAAAATTGAGCTTGTCAGTTTTGTTAGAATTTATATGTTTGCAAGACATTTAATATCTGATATTGTTTTGTTCTATTCCTCACTCCGCTCTACACCAGGCTACTGTATGTATATCAACAACTCTTGATGCTTCATGGTGATTTATAGAGGAGCATGCTACATTTTAGTTGCCTTTCTTGGCAAAGTAACTAATTTATTTATGATCTTCTGGAGGTCTGTTCCTCTTGAAATCAAAGATAAATAGTCAGCTGCGTCGAAACCTTCCTTACAGTCACTGCCAAGAAACATACATAGATAAATTACCAGTGAGGACATTTACTTATTCCAATAGAAGCATACGTTTTGTCTACATTATCTAAAAGAATCATAAGTTAGGCTGTAAACTATAATCAAGAAAATATGCTAAGCTCCATTTCAATATCAGCTTTAAGTTCTACATTCTACATGAAATATTGCAACTGCCAAAAACAGTTAACTTATGATGCATTTTATTTTTAACAATAATGCTCAACAACGTCATGTATATAATTGTGCCGTTTCTAGTGGAAGAGAAAGGGAATATTTTGATGACTTTTCTACTATGGTTTTCTACTAAATTTGCTCTTTAGTTGTGTACTGTTTACAATACACTATTTTTAACTTGCTAAACTTTTAACTTTCAAAACCTACATTTACACCTACCATAAGACACTATAAGGGGTATTGTGGCATCCATGCCTCAAGCAGGACTAAAACAATAAAGCTGTTTTAAAGACAAATTGTGTTAAAAAAAAGGAAAATAAAATTACCTGGCCTGTCTTGTATCTTCTGTTTAGTATATCAATGACGCACAGCAGTGATGTTCCATGTATTTAGACATTGTTACTGAGGCTTCTATGGTGATCTGTCCTCAAATGGCATGTCAGGGAGATGAGAGGAGATGCTTAACGGAGGAAGTGGGTAAATTTATTTTACTCAATTTTAAGTAAAGCTGCATTCTTACAACCTGAGAATATAACATTCTTTGCTTTTCTCTTGAGACTTCCTAAAGCTCTTCTAGTACAATCATTCTTCTGTACAATAGAATTTTATACAATTCAAAGCCCCGTGCTCATACATGCTATGTTCCCTGGCCCAGGTCACAAACAACAAGCCATAGGACGATTGTTTGTCAGCACTTGAAGGCTCCTCATGTGCTGTTGACAATAGGTAAAGAGCCAAGCTGCAAATTTGGGCTTGGATAGGTCCTGCTCTATGATTTCTGACTCTGGCTCCTGCTATATACATTTATGGCATCTATTAAAGAGACTACATGTAAACCATTATTTTAATCTTAGAAATCATCAAGGCTGTGCTTTATAATTATTTCCTCACTACCTATTATCTTGAGTGGAAGTTTCTGAAATGGGGTTTAGAGTAAAGGATGAGGATCGGCGTGCAGTGTTCAGAACAGGGTACAGGTTCAGGAACAGGTTTCATAATTCTGGATCAGGCAATATACAAGGTTCCGGATCAGGCAGGATACAAGGTTTGCGGTTCTGGATCAGCTTAGGGTACAGAGTTCTAGATCCAGCAGCATACAGGATTCTGGATCCGGCAGGATACAAGTTCTAGTTCAGAGTAGGGTTTAGGGCACAGGCTTAGGTACAAGTTCAGGATTTCAGGTCCAGAAAAACAGAAGCAGACAGGAGTAAGCCAGTTATATGGAGATTAGCTCTTTATCCAGATCCTGGATGTCACCCTTACAGCTGACTGCCTATGTCCTGTATCACTTAATCATCATCTGAAACCTACATTGAGCTCTAGAATGAACCACCCAGCTTTCCAGGGAGCAGATAGTACAAGGCAGCTGAGGCAATTGCTCACAAGCTCTGAACTCAGCAGCCAGAGTACATTCAAAAGATTCTAGTTCAAATTGACCAGACAATACAATCAAGACAATATTATTTCATTGCTGTTGTCATTAAGTAATATGCATTACATATGTACCATATATACTCGAGCATAAGCCGACCCAAGTATAAGCCTAGACCCCTAATTTACCACCAAAAACTGGGAAATCCTATTGACTCTAGTATAAGCAGTGGGTGTAGTATACAACAAGCTAGCCCCAATGTAGTATACAGCCAGCCAGCCCCCTGTAGTATACAGCCAGCCCACTGTAGTATACAGCCTGCCAGCCCCATGTAGTATATAGCCAGCACCATGTAGTATACAGTCAGCCAGCTCCCTGTATATAGCCAGCCAGCCCCCTGTAGTATACAGCCAGCTTCATGTAGTATACAGCCAGCCTTATGTAGTATACATCCAGCCCGCTCCCTGTAGTATACAGCCAGCCCGATCCATGTAGTATACAGCCAGCCTGATCCATGTAGTATACAGCCAGCCTACTCCCTGTAGTATACACCCAGCCCCCTGTTGTATACATCCAGCCCCCTGCTCCTTGTAGTATACAACTATCCCCATGTAGTATATAGCCAGCCCGCTCTCTGTAGTATACAGCCAACCCCATGTAGTCTACAGCCCGCCCAATGTAGTATACAGCCAGCAGCCCCCTGTATGCCAAGTACATAAAAAATAAACTTAATACTCACCCTCCGGAGATACTCACTTGCCCCCAATGCAGGGGGCGGCTCCTGATCCTCGGCGTGGCTCCTCTTCTTTCTTCTCTTTGCTGTAATAGCTGTCAGAGTCGCATCTATGCGATCTACGGGCGGGTGCACACTATGATGTGGTGGTGTCACTGAAAAATATGGTGTATACACGAGTATATACTGCAATCCAGGACCTCCCCTTTTCAAATTCCACCAACTACTTGCCACATGTACAGATCCATTTGCGGGTATTAAATATGAATACTATTTGACACAAGACCTCTATTGGTCCTTGTGTCAAATTGTAACTTTACAGTGTACAGGCAGTCCCCGGGCTTCATACAAGATAGGGTCTGTAGGTTTGTTCTTAAGTTGAATTTGTATGTAAGTCGGAACTGTATATTTTATCATTGTAATCCCAGACAGAACATTTTTGGTCTCTATGACAATTGGATTTTAAAAATGTTGGGTTGTCAATATAAGAATCAATATTAACACTAAATCTTCAGTACAGACACATTTGATAACTGTTATAGCTTAAGATGGGCGAATCGATTGTAATGATTCTAACTTCAGTTAGAATTTCAGGAAAAATTTGATTAGCCACGAAGCCGAAGTTTATGCTGATTCGCGGGAACAAAGTTGTTTTTTTCCCCTCATGTTTCTGCTAAATGGGCGCGAGAACAATGTGTTACATGGGGCAGAGAACTCTTAGAAGGAGAAAGGAACACCCCCGATGACATCTGCAGACCTGTAAGCTAATCAGCGACCGGCAGGCTTATGTGATGTCACACAGCCCTATAAAACCCAGCCATTTTCTATCTCAGCACTTCACACTCCATGTTGTAGCGTCCAGCTGCTGCTATTGTGCTGTACGATTCTTGCTGCAATCCCACGCTGTTCTCTAAGGGGGTTCTATATACCCCAAATAGCAAATCTATTTAGTGACAAAATCGAATAGGAAGAAATCTGTTTGACTTTCATGCATCTGCAGTAGCGATTGGTGGACCAATCCCTGGTTGTTCTTTAAGGGGGATCTGTATACCCCAAATAGCCGTTCTATTTAGTGACAAAATTGAATAGGAAGAAATCTGTTTGACATTCATGCATCTGCAGTAGTGAGCTGTCAGTTGTGGGTTATCTGTATAACGCACATTGGAATACCTTTTGGGGGCTCTAGTTTACAGCCAGATTCACGTGTCAAATCCACGTAGTTTATACAGTGATTTTCGCTGAAATTACACTGTCAGTTGTGGGGTATCTGTATAACGCACATTGCAATACCTTTTGGGGGCTCTTTTTTACAGCCAGATTTACGTGTGAAATCCACATAGTTTATACAGTGATTTTCGCTTAAATTACACTGTCAGTTGTGGGGTATCTATATAACACACATTGCAATACCTTTTGGGGGCTCTAGTTTACAGCCAGATTTACGTGTAAAATCCACATAGTTTATAAACCACTATGTCAGACAGAAAGGTGGCAGGTGGAGCAGGCAGAGGTGGCAGCACAGTAAGGGGATGTCACAGCAAAGGTGACTCTGTGATGCCAGAACTGCAGTTGTCATCTAGTGGCAGTGTGTTGATCAACGATCCAAAGGTTGTTGAATGGTTGACTAGGTCATCCAATTCCTCAATATAACATCTGACAACCCTAGCCAAGAGTCCGTAGGGTCCTCTCATACAACAATTAGTTGGCATGGCCCAGGAGCAGGTCAGCGGCCCTCAACTGTCCTCAACTAGGCTCTGTCCTGTTCCTTTCCCACAGCCATAGAGCTACCAGGTGGTCTGGGCTCACCACCACTATTCAGCGAGGACAAAGTGTTTGAGGACAGTCAGCAGCTGCTTAGCAGTGAAGAGGTGGGGCAGACTTCCGCTGCTTCCTGCAGTAGGCAGGCTGTGCATACTGACACCGGTGAGGAGAGTAGCAGTGACCGAGAAACGCAAATTGACGATGATGTAGCAGATCGCACTTGGGAGCCGGGTGTAGCAGGGGATTCATCATCGTCGGGCGAAGAGAGTGTCAGCTGGTGGAGCAGGCAGCAGGTGGCTACTATGGCTGTGAGTCTGCAGGGTGGCAGCAGTGCGAGGACGGGAGCCAAACGTCCGCGGGGTACAAATCCCGATTCGCAGGCCCAAATAAGCAGTGGCATAGGGGCTCAGCGAGGCAGCGGCGGTAGTAGTCGCTCAGTACAGAGTGTTGGCGGTAAAATTACCACCTCAGCGGTGTGGCAGTGTTTTGTAAAGACACCAGAGGAGCCGAGCGTGGGTATATGCGGGCAGAAAGTGAAGCATGGACAGGGAGCTAACCTTGGCACCATGGCCCTGCGCCAGCACATGCAGCATCACCATCCAATGGCCTGGGAGAAACAGGTGTCAGATGCGGTCCATCCTCCAGGCTCAGCAACAGCAGCAGCACCTAGTGGCACACATGCTGTTTCAGAAATTCAAGGCTCCAGCACCTCTGCCGAAGGGAGCTGTTTGTCTTTGACATCATCTCCCGGTCCAGATGCTCCTGCTCCTCGCTACGCATGGCGCCAGCAGTAGTTGAGCGAGGCGATTACAAAAGGACAACTCTATGCGTCCAGCCATCCTAAGGTGCCGAAGCTGACCGTTCTCTTGTCGAAGTTGTTGGTACTGCAGTCTCTCCCTTTCCAAGTCGTGGACTCTTTACCCTTCAGAGAACGGTTGTGCCGAACCGAGGTGGAGAGTTCCAAGCCGCAATTTTTTTTCCAAAAAGGCTGTGCCAGCCCTTCACCAATATGTACAACATAAGGTGAGCCAGTCCTTGAGCTTATCAGTTTCTTCCAAGGTGCACGGCAGCGCGGACATGTGGAGCTGTAATTATGGTCAGGGCCAGTATATGTCCTTTACTGCCCACTGGGTGAATGTGCTTCCCGCCCAGCCACACCAACAACTTCCACAAGAGACGGCGCTTTCTCCTCCACGTTGTCAAACTGCAGCTCCTGCGCCAGTGTCCTCCTCCTCCTCCTTCTCCACCACCACCTCAGCCTCCACAAGTGCTGCTCCATCATACCACCTGTGCAGGGCACAGCGGTGTCACGCAGTTCTACACCTGGTTTGCCTGGGCGAACCAAGTCACACAGGGGAGGAACTGCTCTGCGTCATGCAAGAAGAATTCAATGTGTGGCTTTCTCGGCGACAACTAAAAATCGGAACCATGGTGACAGACAATGGGAGGAACATGGTGTCCGCGCTGGACAGAGGAGGGATGGTCCATGCGCCCTGCATGGCTCACGTGTTCATAGTCAACAAGTTCCTGAAGTCTAACACCCATCTGCAAGACATTCTAAAAATGGCCAGGACACTGTGCACGCACTTCAGCCATTCTTACAAAGCCAAGCACACCCTCCTCGAGTTGCAGCGCCAGAACGGCCTACCCCAACATAGTCTGATATGCGATGTTTCCATCCGTTGGAATTCCAGCCTCCATATGTTAGACCGCCTGTATGAACAGAGAAAAGCCGATGCAAGCGGACCGTAGTACTCCCCTGTGTAACTTTGATGTCGGCCACTGGCAGCTCATGCGTGACACCTGCCGTTTGCTCAGGCCTTTTGAAGAGACCAAGTTATTTTTCAGTCGCCAGGACTGCGGGATGAATAACGTCATTCCACTGCTTCATGTCCTGGAACTCATGCTGCAAAATCTGTCTGGTGAGGGCACTGGAGAAGTGGAGACTACTTCTCATGGCCATATGAGTCCTGTGGGGGCTGAACTGGAGGAGGAGGAGGAGGACATTGGAGCACAAGCAGAGTCTGGTGCAATTTGTGGTTTTTCTACTCAGGTGACAGGAGAGGAAGAGCAGGAGCATCTGGAGGAGGTAGAACACGTGGCAGATGACCCAGAAGCACCGTGGCAGTATACTGTGGATATGGAGACCGGGAGTCCCTCAGAGTCACTTGCGCAGATGGCCGCAGCATGCTGCTTTGCCTAACTAGTGACCGCCGTATAGTCAACATCCGGCATAGGGATGACTTTTGGCTCTCCACCCTTTTGGACCCTCGCTACTGGTCCAAAAAGGGTGACTTTTTTCCTGCTGCTGAGAGGAAGGAACAACTGGCATACTATAGAGAAATACTGAGCACACAGTTGGCCGCTGCCTATGTGCGCCATTGTCCATCCTCTTTCAGGTATGACCGGGGGATCCCTGGCAGTCATTGCTCACGTACTACTACCACGGCTGCTGTGGGGAGCTGGGGGGGTAGGAGCAGTAGCAGTTCCATCAACAGTCGCTTATGTCTGGATTCCTTAATGAGCAATTTCATTCACCCACCTAGTGAGGAGGGTAACCGCCACCAGCAGCAGCAGCAGGACATGAAGCAGACCCTTCACCAGCAGGTGGTGGCCTACTTGGACAGCACTTTACCACCTGAGGTAGAGGATCCCATGGACTACTGGGCAGCCAAACTTGATGCGGGGCCGCAACTTGCGGAGTTTGCAGTAGAGAAGCTGTCCTGCCCGGCCAGTAGTGTGGCATCATAGCGGGTGTTCAGTGCAGCGGGGGACATCGTTACCCCCAGGAGAACCCGCTTGTCCACCCGTAATGTGGAGAGACTGACCTTTGTCAAGATGAATCAGGCTTAGATCGGACAGGATTTCAACTCACCAATGCCTAATGCATCAGATTAGATCAGCCATGACGCCTCCTCCAAACGTTGAGAAATGAGTCAGGGTTCTAACTACCTTACTCAGCTACTATTCTGATGCTGCCACCTGCCTGATGCCACACATCTGCTGCTAGTTGCACCATCTGCCTCCTACCATCTTTACCAGGGACTGGAATTGTCCGTCACCTCCACACTATATCATGGTGCCACTCTGCAGGCTCCTGCTGCTTCTGATGCCACCTTCACACTATATCATTGTGCCACTCTGCGGGCTCCTGCTGCTGCTGCTTCTGATGCCGCCTTCACACTATATTATTGTGCCACTCTGCAGGCTCCTGTTGCTGCTGCTTTTGATGCCACCAACACACTATATCATTGTGCCACTCTGTGGGCTCCTCCTGCTGCTTCTGATGCCACCTTCACACTATATCATTGTGCCACTCTGCAGGCTCCTGCTGCTTCTGCTTTTGATGCCACCAACACATTATATCATTGTGCCACTCTGCCCCTCTTGCTGCTTCTGATGCCACCTTCACACTATATCATTGTGCCACTCTGCGGGCTCCTGCTGCTGCTGCTTTTGATGCCACTTACACACTATATTACTGTGCCACTCTGCCGCTCATGCTGCTTCTGATTCCACCTTCACACTATATCATTGTGCCACTCTGCGGGCTCCTGCTGCTTCTGATGCCACCAACACACTATATCATTGTGCCACTCTGTGGGCTCCTCCTGCTGCTGCTGCTACTGATGCCACCTTCACACTATATCATTGTGCCACTCTGCGGGCTCCTCCTGCTGCTACTGATGCCACCAACGCAGTATATCATTGTGCCACTCTGCAGGCTCCTGCTGCTTCTGATTCCACCTTCACACTATATCATTGTGCCACTCTGCAGGCTCCTGCTGTTTCTGATGCCACCTTCACACTATATCATTGTGCCACTCTGCAGGATCCTGCTGCTTCTGATGCCCTACAGGTCATCTGGTGTGAACAATTTTTGGGGATGCCACATACAGGCACTCAACTCTTCCATTTTATGGAGGGCCACCTACCTGCTCCTCTGGTTTGAAGCAATTTTTGGGGACTGCCACATACAGACATCATATATTCCATTTTACTGAGGGCCACCGACCGGCTCTACCTCTGGTTTTGCAAGAATTTTTTGGGACTGCCACATTCAGGCACTCAATCATTTCCATTTACTGAGGGCCCACCTACCTGCTCTCTGGTTGAACTTTTGGGACTGCCAACATACAGGCACTCAATCTATTCCATTTTTACTGGAGGGCCACCTACCTCTTGTTCCCCTTCTTGGGTTTGGAAAGGAATTTGGGACTGCCACATACAGGCACTCAAATCTATTCCATTTTAACGGAGAGGCCACCTACCTGCTCCTCTGGTTTTAAAAATGTTTTGGGAGCTGCCACATACGGCACTCAATCTACCATTTAAATGGTAGCTCCACCTACGCAGCATCCACTCGTTGGTCTCAGTGGGATGACAATGGTGGCTCCACAACAGGCACTCATACGTCCATAGAGCCCTACTGTGCATTGCTACCCCCAATCGCATAACTGCCAATCGTCCCTTTATCAACGAGGGTGTCAGCAGAAATTTGGGTTGTTTCAGGATTCACAGCATCAAAGTTTAAACTTGTCGCCCCTCTGTGTTATTCCCACAAACTATACTGGCAAACCTTTATACCATTTAGTGTGATATTAATTTCCAGCGCTTCGTGTCGCATCTGTTTCATTCCCCTCGCCCCGCATAGTCCTAAACTTATAAGAGCCGTAACTCACTTGATCTTATACAAAAGTTCCTTAGAAGTGACTGTTTGGAGTGCCTAGTAGAAAGGGGCTTGGATTGGCGAAATCTCGCCTGGAGCGGCTGCGCCGCTCTGCCAAATCCAAACTACCATAGTTTTAAACTGCAGCACCTTTAATCTACTACTAGTTCGAATGCTCCATACAGGGTCCCCTTATCAACGAGCGTGTCAGGCAGAATTTTGGGGTGTTTTCATGGCTTCCATGTTACACTGTTTGTCGCACCTCCCGCGTGTATCCAAATAACTGGCAAACTTTTATCATGTACGATATTATTTGAGCAGCTTCTTGATCACCCTCTTGGTTCCTCTCTGCACCAATTGGTTTGAAGCCTGAGTCCATTTAGGGTAATGCGTCCATGACCACTCTCTAGGCCTGTCTTCGCTGGCCTCTGCATGCCGTCCCCTTAGTGTCAGTCATTATTGATTTTTAGATAGCTATCTACTTCATTTGTCACTTTCATGGCCATGACTTCCCATAATTTTGGCATAATGGTGGCGTTTAGCAGCCTCAGAGGCATCCATGCATGCTGCCCCGGCTGTTTCTGTCCAGTTTCCGTGGTGTTTCCAGATCCTTTTTGAGGTTCCCAGGTGTTGGCCAAGCCGTCCCTGTGCAACCTTGGTCCCCTTGAAAAAAATGCCGAGTCTCCCATTGATCTCTCACATGGGTCGTTTAATTCGAGACGAGCATCGAGCATCGGGAAAAGTTCGGTCTCCGAATAACGAGTAACCGAGCATTTTGAGTGTTCGCTCATCTCTATGTTACACATCTGGTTGAAGATGTATCGTTATATTTGACATATTTCTGCTTATTAGCTATTCCCAAAAAAATATTTTGCCCTAGAAAAAGCTTAAATGGTTTAGGGATAACTTGTATCGTGGTCTAGAAAGTAAGATTAGTATTGAGGGTACAAATATCTCTAAGTAGTAAACACAAAAATAGAAAATTTATACCAAATTGTTTTGTTTTCTCATGGGAGGCTGTCTTGATCCTGCTCCACGGGATGGATTATTCGTCCCATGTTAACAAATTGGTCTATGTTAATTAAGCTTTTGACATTACGTGTGACATTTTAAGGTGCCACCTATCCTCGCTCATCATCCTTGTCTGGCTCTCCGACTCATTTCATCGTTGCCTGATAAGCTGCTGTTCGGCCATTCATTTTTTGTCTGTATTGTATGCGTGATGATACTATCAATTGCCACAGTTGATCTTGAAATGCAGATAGAGTTCCATGTATCAATTACTGGACAAGACATTTAACTTGACAGCAAACAATCACATGTAATTAGTTGTGCAGCGGATGCTGTGAAAACATGTCTTTTGGATGGTTTAACACGCATAGCACCATTGCTCAGTACAAAGTTACTATACAAATCCCTGGGTCTGTTCTGTTAACTTGACCCTTGAGTAAGTTTGTTTTGGAGATGAACATGTTGCAGACTACATTTTTAGAAATGGTTACATTTGTGAAAAACTATAAACGATCAACAGTAAACTGGTCCCGTTAAAGATGAAATTCCATTTGAACCAGCAAAAGAGAACATAGTGATTTGTACCTTGGTTCAATCTCTCATAAGTAAGGGGCAGTCAATAGCATGAACAATTCTAGTAAGCAATGTGAATGGTGTGAAATGCCTCTGTGAAGATGTAGGATTTTCTTCAAAGAAACTATGGTGGACTGCCCTAGTTTAATTCTAAAAAAAAACATATTGTTCTTCACATACTGTCGTGAAGAACACCAGCTCAAGTCTCCCATTGACTTCAATGGAGTTTGCTATTCGAAACGAGCACTCGAGCATCGGAAAAGTTTGACTCGATTAAGGATGGAGAGAGCCACAGCACCCGGTACGAGTCAATTCCAAAAAAGTTTTATGGTCCATAATCCAAGCATAAAAATGTGAGTTTCGATTCAAGTTGAATCTTTCTCAAGCATAGGATCATACAAAGGGTTAAAACAAAAAAAACCATATTAGAAAAAAGTGATAGTGACATCATATCCTGTGTAGCGTGATCATCCAATAAAATTCATTATCAGTGTTCAAGTGTACAATTGTTTATATCGCACAAAAATGTAAAATATATAATAACATATCTTAAAACATCTGTGCCCCGTAAACATATACAATAATATACAATAAAGGGAGAAGTGCACTGACATAAACAAACACCTCCTGTGTCTTGGCCCCACCTTGTGTAATCATTGTCGTTGTCATGGTGATCAAGTAACCAGTTGATTCAGAGGGCCCGTGGCTCAAACTCAGGCTCGAGTCATGTGACTGATCTAGGTCATGTGATCCCCTCCATAAGTATACTGAGATGATGCATGTGCTAGTAAAAAAACACTGTCACAGATGAGTCGGTCTCATCTTAAAAGCAAAGAGACATAGAATAAGGAAGAGGGTAACTATGGCATATAGCGTTTACAAATATAATGCATGAGGATATGGTTATTTGGTAGCGGGATATTTAAAGGCAAGCACTGGGTCCTGTTAGATCCAGACAAAGGAGTCTGGTGGTCAAAGAAATTAAAAATGGGAGAAAAAGGTATTCGGAGGTATCCGACTCGATAACGAGCACTCAACGCAGGCGTAGTGCTCGCTCATCTCTAATCTTTATCTAGGGCTAAAACGCCCATTATCAGTGAAGGTAACTTCCGAAGCTAAGCTGTTGTAATCGAAAAATGGCTACAGTACCCGAATGGAGCGCAGACAATAGACATAAGACACGCAGTCTTTGAGCAAAGGATGACTTCACAATGTTTATTGGCGTGCAGCAGCATATATAAAACACAGAAGATACTCGGCCATAGAGGTGTAAAAGGGGATAAAATACTGCAATGCTATAGGCCAGCTTGAATATACTAAAACCTCCCCTATAAGATGTAATTCTTCCAAAATGTATAACTTTGCATCATTTCTTACAGAAGGGTTATGCAGTTGTCCTTGTGTAGCTTCTATGAGTCACAACATGGCCCTCAACAGAAAAGCTGTCATAAAGACAAGTTAAACAACGTGAGGACACAGTAATTTCTAAACAGACTCACACAAATGATGTTTGAATCATGACATGGCTGGACCCCCGGCTAACACAAATGGTATTCTGGTTGGACCAAAAGGACTTCTGATAGAGAATATATCTATCACAGGGTGCAGGTACAGTTAGTGGTGTGCAATATGGTCCATTAAAAACACGATCAGGGACAAATCTCACATGGCAATAATGAAGTGTTAATGTATCCTCCATAACTCATCATTTTAGAGACATACAAGCAGGTCCAAATCAATCTCTTTACCTGCAAGGTATATTTAAGTCATTAAAAGCAGCGAGAGGGGGCGGGATCACTTCAAGAAATGTGTTTGAAGGGAATCTTCTGGATTTTTGTATTAGGATGCCGGACAACCCCAGGTCTAAATCAACGTCACAATCTGATTTATGCTTTTGATAATTCAGAAAACTGGTATCCATTTATAAGATAAAACGAACTATGAATCTCCAGTGGGCTTCATGTTATTTCCTCTTGGCAATGATAATATAAGAAAGTTATCTCTTTTCTCCAAAGAATAGTCAAGAGAACAATTGTTAATGAATTATACGGCACGGCATCAGGTTTTGAAGTCGTGCAAATGTTCCTCTGTCGTTGTGCTGATAAAGTTTTATATGTCAAGACAAGTTTTCAAGGTGTGTGTTTTTTATCATGTTTGGTCTTATGTGGACTGTGAAAAAGCCTGAAAAATACTTTTTGAAAGATAAAGGTTGTACCGGTTTTTTTTCTGGATTGATTTGCATTATAAAACACTGTACAATAAAAGACTTTGCTGTTTCCACATTTTTGACACCAATCTACGGTCTAAGTTGGCTGGTAATGTGCAAAAAAGTTATGTTTGTTCTGCTACTTGTACTCAAAAGGAACTGTCTGATAGTTTAACACAGTAATAGGACCAGCATGGTTTGCAGCTAGGGGTGAGCGTTGTTATGATGCATTCACTACACTCCACATCCAAAGAAGTAAAATCATAACCTTTGAATACTACAGAGACCAAACTTTAACCTACTCACATTTCTCAAGGGTAAATAACACCCTTAAAATGTATGTCCCTCTGTCAGCCATCTTACTCTGTCCATAGGTAGCACAGTCAGTTCTAAAACAGATTTCCTACGAGGGGAGGCCCTGCACAATGTGAGAGAAGAGTAAAAAGCAGATAACAACTAGTTTGTGATTATTTAGTTTTCTCCAGTATTGCGGCAACATGGCAACTCTTCTATACAGCTGTAGGCACTGAAATGGACCTTGGTCGGCCTGCCGCGACAGTGCAGCCTGTTTGGAATAGATCTTGTGGTCCCCAGTCTGTCCTGGATGCAAGTCTTGCAATAAATTTAGGTGTGGGTGCCCAATTAACGCCTTACCAACATTGGTAAGATGGCCGACTTGCACTGAGCTTTTAAGCAGAAGAGTTCCCCAAACTAAAGATGCTATGTGTCAGCAAAAAAACGTCTTGCGGTGTCACCCACAGACATAAAAGTGTCATAAGTTAGAAATCCCACTCTGGAGTGGAAGTAAATATGAAAATATGTTTCTTGTACGTATGAATGAGTTACACCTGGTTTGACTACTGTACTATCCAACACCATGTCACTAGGTTTCTTAGTTCCCTTAGGCTGCCTATAATAAAAATCTACCATCCAAATCAAGCATGATGGTGACTTACTCATGATTTCGCACTGTGACTGTTGGTATCTGATATTTGTTACCATGGCCTTCTTGTTCTTAAAGTCAACTTTTAAATGATGTTACTGAGTCAGAAGGGTCCTGGGGGTGTTACAGAGTCAACATGCTGCAGCTTTTACAAGACATTACAAAGTTCAAGGATACCTCCCCACTCCCACTGTGTGCTGGAATTTCCTATGCTGCAAGGATTAAATCAGGCCAGAAGGAGAAGAAATGATGAGGGAGCAAAGAGAAGGGGAGACAGTAACTTTATTGTCAATTTTACGTTGTCTCTATAGTTTTGCTTTTATCTGTTTCTTACAGATTTATTTTCTGTAAAATTCTGTGATGCCTTATGTTTTATTTTACTTAAACGTCTTATCGTGTCATTCTATTGTTCTAGTGCCCTATCCACGGTCTATGTCTTCACAGGGCCTTTTTAGAATAATTTTTAACCCCTTCAGGACTCTGTGCCTATTTTGGCATCTAGGAGCTAGCTCCATTTTTCAAATCTGCACTGTGTCCAGGATATTTGGAGATTATTTCTCTTGACATTTGTACTTCAAATTAGTTTAAAATTGGATTTTACCTTTTTGTTTAGTTAAAATTTGGCAAAAAATTGTAAAAATTCCTTATTTTTAATGTTTTAAAGACTATAGCCCGATTTGTATATGCCCAATTATGGAAGCTACACACCTTAACATATGAAAAAGCACCTTTAAAGACGTTAAGCTAAACCCTTTATGTGTTTTATAACGTATAAACTAAGTGGTATGTGCAGTCTACAAATGTAACAATTTGGATAATACA
Organism: Engystomops pustulosus; assembly: GCA_019512145.1. Classification (NCBI taxonomy): domain Eukaryota; kingdom Metazoa; phylum Chordata; class Amphibia; order Anura; family Leptodactylidae; genus Engystomops; species Engystomops pustulosus. The sequence continues at coordinate 189,078,244 of CM033642.1, read as the reverse complement.
ATCAATTTTGGGCGGCAATGAAAAATTTTGGTATGGATTAATGAAAAAAAACTTCACAAAGTTTTTGATACCACAACTTCTTCTCGAGTCGCCTATATCCCATATGTTGTGCGTCACTGCTGTGTAGGCACAGGCTGGGCTAAAAAGGAAGAGGCGACATTCAGAGTGATTTGCATTGTCAAAGTAACAATCCAGTCTATAAAATTTTTTTTTATGTGGACTTATTTTTCTTGCCACAAGAAATTCACTTCTTGTACCATTTTTCTGCTTTCTGGGGCAGCTATCGCAATATAAGATGTTGATAAGATGTTGTTAACTCTTTCTTGGTAGAGAGAAATTTAAATCCAAAATTCTGTGGTAAGATTTTTTTGTTAGTGTTTTGGCCATTTACATACCATAAAAATTAATACATTATTTTTATTCAACTGTGTAACAATTACGAAAATAACCTAATTTATATGGATTTTTTATTTTTTTTTTTTTCCCAATTTTACTGAATAAAAACTAAATGTGAGAAAATGTTGTTAATGTAAGCATCACGTATTTTCAAATGGATAACTTTGTTATTTTTGGATGACAAATCTGGTTAAGGCTTACTTTTTGCGAGAAGGCATTGTTCTTTCATGGGTCTATTTTTGAGCAAGTAACATTTTTGACACAATGGGCTTATTTTTGCAAGAAGAGTGTTCTTTTTGGTCTTATTTTAAAGTGCATCATCAATTGTACAGCATGTTTTTAGGTATTAATTAAAAATTATATTTTTTCTGTGGGGGGGGGGGGGGGGTGGTATTTATCGTGTGGGTCCGTAATGATTCTGTTTTATTATACAGGATTTTATGGATGCGGTGATGCCAAATATTGTGTGTGGCTTTGGTGTATTTGGTTTTTCTATACTTTATACGTGTTGATGGATAAGTGACATTTAAGGGGCTCATATTGTATTTATTTACTGTTTAAACGTTTTTTAAACACTTTTTTTAAAGTGGGGCACTCAGCAGACTTGAAGCTGCTCAGAAGATGATGGTTTCTCCCTGGTAAGTAGTAAATGGGTCTTATCCTTAGGGGAATACCCTCACACTCCTTGGTCATGCTTGACAGCAGGTGTAAGGGTTAAACTGTGATTGGAGCCCGGCTCGGACCATGAGTGCCAGAGTGAGATGACAGATGCTGATTCTGGTGCCGCTCCGTTTAAGCTGGTGCCAGAAGTAGTAGGAAGTAATAGAACGTTCCTGTACAAGATAGTATCGTCATCCGGAACGTACTATTAAGTCTAGTGCCCAAAGGGGTTAAAGTATGCCATTCATTGTTCAGTGTTTCATTTTAAGAAGATGCCCACATTTATAAAAAATAGTGCAGTCTGTACTACGGTGCAGGTTTGCCGGGAAAGTGTGCAGGGTGTGCAAGATTCATTGTGGTGTGCCAGGGAATGTGGGCACGTTTATCATCCAGATGTCACCCCATGCCTGCTCTGAAGTTTTGTACCAGTTTTTTTCTTGGGTCCACTATGTTCTGCTGGCATTATGGTATAGACACAATGTGGTGGCTATGTCGAACAGAATTGGGGCGTATGGTCCGACTAAGCACTGACAGGCCCTTTTTGGTGCACATTTTTTTTGCCTTGACGGACACAGCACAGCACTTACAAAACGGTGCAGACACTGTCTAAATTACATGTGCAGGCACATTCTTTCAAGTGACAAAGTCAGACAGAAAACGGAGTGCAAACACTTATGCCACTTATGCCTCAAGTGCTCAATAGCTGTTGAAAAGTTTAGAGTTCCTGTTGCCGTATTCTGAAAAGTATATTGAAAAATAATCAAAGTGAATGTTTATGGTCACTGCTACGTAAGAGGACCTGCCACCCTAAATAACACTCTAGGACAGTGATGGCAAACCTTTTAGACACCGAGTGCCCAAAACTACAACCAAACAAGCCAATGCAACAATTTAGCGTAGTTGCATTATTACTTATTAATACTCCTGACTCTGTCAAGGTTCAAATTAGATAGGCTCAAGAGGACACCAATACAGTAAAAGAAGTAGAAGTCCAGATAATCATTGTGGCTTCCTTCCTGGGTCCTGGGCTCCCTCGAAAGTACAGAGGCCTTGAGTCCTGTTTGGCGAACTCTTTGTGGAGGTGATAGAAACGGGTGGCCCGTAGAGAGGCTCAGAGTGCCAGCTCTGACATCCATGCACGTAGGAACCACCACTGCTGTCTACTAAAGGTAAAAATCTGCCCGAGTTCTCCATGAACCCTAACACCTCCTCCTGCGGCCATTTTCTAAGCCACTGATTTATACCCCTGTAGGTCAGCGTCTCTCTGTGATGTTGTGGGCACTGGTAGTATTTATGTATTTAAACACTACCTTGGGGATTTAAACTTGAATTTCTGCCTAGTTCCAGCAAAAAAAAAACAACAAATCATTCTTTAGGACCTCCCACTCCCACTGTCATCAACATAGCATATGGAAGCATCACTCCCATTGAGACTGCCGCGACAAAGTCTCCTAAGACCTTACTGTCTGCCAAAGGCAATAACATCATTAGTATGCTCCCTCCTCTCTTGATCTGTCCTTTGATACTGTGAGACATCAATGAGCAGGCGTAGCACTGTACAGGGCACTACAGAGAGGGACCCACCTGCTGAATCTCTTCTGCAATCCAGAGAATATGGCATATATAGTTAATAGAAGTGGTGGAAGACACTGGCATGTCACAGTACTGCATAGGTATAAGGTCTATTCTAACAGACGATATATTAACCTGCTGCGGGGGCGGCAAATCATGGTCCTTTTCCCATCGGAGCTGGCTGGCTTTCCTAGACACTAATGGTCACACCCTATGCTTCCTGTGGCACCCCTGCTGTGCCGGGATTACAGTAAGAGCCTCCCGCCCACTTGATAATTCTGCTATACAAGTTCAATCAGAGTATGAGAGAACTCGACACAGGATTAAAGACGTCACACACAGCCTCCAAGGTATGTGTACTCTAAGATGTGCCACTTTGTGTGATTTAGTGCATAACTCTGACATCTCATATACAGGTTAAGCTCTTCCACTCTCTCCCGACTGCGTCTGAAGGTGACATGCAACGCGTCCCACCAGTAGGCAGACATGTATCCATTACCCGCAAACAAGGAGGTAGAGGGGAAATGTAGTGAGCTCATACCCTCCTCTCTTTCTAGGCAAGGCGATGGCAATCTACAATCCTGCCATGTTATAGGCCCGCTGTATGACTCTGTGTGAAAGCTGCACAGTTTAGATAATGCAGTGAAAACCAATGTTGCTCATTTACTAGGAGTTTTGCACCTGTTTTCCAACGACGGCTTGGCATGTTCTTTAGGTATAACTTCTGCACTATAGTTAAGAGTGTCTGCGGTACAAGAGTGTCGACGTTGACTCCTATTGTGGCGTAGCTGCCTAGCCACCATGAGACACAAATTAGGGGCGTTCTGGGTGCTTATCACGACTATGCACCAGATTGTACCTTGAGTCTGTAACACACCCTATGTAAAGTGAGCACCCATCAAAAAAAAAGTTGGAACTCTGTTGGGTTGAGTTGGTGCAGGAAAGCGTCATATCATGATTATCTGGTGGCACATTCTTAACTCGTGCACCCAGCATTATATCACGGTAGTTTCCCTACATTTAGTGCAGTTTCCCCACATTCGTTGTAAATGTGCCCCATGGTCCAAATATATCATAAGTAGTAGTAAACGCGCATACTGCAGTTTACCTTCTCCCTTGCAGGGATGAGCAGATTATTGATGGTCTTCCATTATGCTGGCACTTTCTTGCATGCTCGGGAAAGTATCACCTAACTTGGTGCACCAACTTGTGCTCTTAACATAGGAGTTGACCACAATTCTGTGTGAGTCACAGTCGAAAGAGGAAAATTGTGTCGCAAAAGCACTGAAGTCACAACATGCTACCTTTAGGTGCAGTGTCTGTGTCTAACGCAAAACACTCTTGGTCGCAGGCTCGCAAAGATGTTCAAAGAATGTACAGAAATTGGCTACAATATAGATTTGTGGCCAATGTTCACGCACACTGGGTCTTTGTAGATAATTCACAGTCTATGGTGGCCATGAGTTCCTGCTGTCTTAGCGCTAACCAGGCGTTCCTCACCCGTGAGGATGGGTGTCAGATGTTATCCGTTTGAAGATGCATGTTGAAACACATTTCCACCAGAAAGGCGAGGAGCTGCAGTGAAACTGCCTGTGATCTGTAACATGCACATTTTGTCCTGTTTGGCATTCGGGAGAATTTTCCCAATGAGCCTTGACACCCATCAATACTCGAGTCATGGGCTACATTTGAATTAGCCTTAGTGTGAATTTAAAGTGTAGCTTACGTTTCCAATGTAATGTAATGTGGCACATGTTATTACAGGTGTCACCGGAGTTCACTGAAAGTTGCATGTCTTAGCTATAATGCTGGACTCGGGATTTCACTAAGAGTTGTGAGGGACGAAATCATGATATATGGCTCTGTCCAACAGAGTGCACCATCTTTTTGTGGCACACCTTTAACATAGGACGTGTGACACATTTAAAAGTAAAATACACGCGTCAGTCCAAATCAGTTGGTATTAATCGACGGCATGCCCCAATATTTGTTGTTGGCATGAACTTCATCGCTGTTCACACCTGCACACACAACTTTATTCATGACTGTGGCACGTCCTGACAAAATGTTCAACGTGGACCCTTAGTTAAAGGAGGCCCAATGTGTATAAAATTTTGTATGTGATCATCAGGCACTATAAGTATTTGTATTGTAAAGTAATTATTAAAATTACTATATGATCACTCTATTCATTAATAGGTAGGTTGGAGTAGAATCAGGTTACTTCTTCTGTCTTGTTTTTTTAAACAGTTTCAACATATAGTACAGGAGAGAGCTTCATAGTGTATACGCTGAACATTTCCATAGCATCATATAATTGGCAGATGAATGGCGTCAATCGTGTTGATGTATGCTCAATATATATTAACAACAGAAGGAAACAGCTGATGGAATAGGTTAAAGACTGGGGCCTTTTCATCCTGCTTCATGCTGGGAAAAAGTTTGTATATTAGCAAGATGTAGCTATATAGCACCCATATGGGCCGCTGGCCCAAAACCATACCATGTGCGAGCCTTCCACTAGTTTTTGCATCATAAGCCAGAAACAAAGAGTCATTGGCTTCTCAAAGAACACGAGACATGCCTCATGCCGCCCCCTGCAAAGGCACGCCTCAACCCCACTACGTCCCCTCTATGCCCATATGGTGTCGAGGAGGATATTTGCATTATATCAGAAAACTGGCGAAAAGTATGATGAATTCTCCTTACACACGTCTATATCCTCCTTCAGCCGCTGCTGCCTAACGTTCAGCAATGGCAATGACGCATTTGAGGCATTACTGGCACTGCTGGGTCATCAGTGAGGGACAACCGTAGTAGGACCTCATACAAAGACAATAGCAACCACCAATTGATCCTCATAACCTGTATACAGGCAACCAATTTCGGGCATTATGTGACTTATTATTTTCATGGATTTTGCTTAAACACAAGAAATAAGATACATTTTAGATAAAAGTCAATTTGAGACAAGTTTTGTATCAGACAATATAAAACATCTATTTGAGTTTAGAATGGATGTAACATGTTTTAAACCTTGAGCTTCAAAGAGAATTGTCGTATGCCCATAAAATTCTAGAACAGATTTTGCATAAGTTGAGTTATGTTCAAGCAGGAACAGTATTTTGTGCAGGTAATGAATTATTGTTTAAATGCACATATAAATAAATGTTTAGAGAACATTAAAATTGGGCTGAACCTCTAATGGTTTTTAAAGTAAGGTTTTATGAGGGTAGGTCAATGAATGCATATCTGCGACATGAACTCTAAAAAACAGCGAGGTGACTAATTCATATAACTATCCCAAGGTGACTCATAAAATGAATCGACTCTGCCACAGTGTATGCTTCAGAAGTAAAGTGAAATAGAGATGCAATAGGTAAAAACACATATAATTCTTATTTCTAATTAAGTAAGTAAGCTTGACCTAATAACTTTACTATTGCATTTCTGCTATAATGTTAACAAAAGGAGTGTTTATGGAATATTCTTAGAACATTCTTTCCCTTGGAAAGATTACTTGGCGATAATAATAACCCACTACATTGATGAAAGACATGGTAGAAATTTGTAACTATACTACATCTTATTAGGTTCAATATAAAAGGTACAGATATTTATTGGAGTATTCTAGGTGTAATGTGAGATATCCACCGGTATGTAAAGTACATTATTAAGATGGGTCCAACCTATAGGACATGCACCTAGCCTTGAGATTGTGGTCTCGACTACTGCACTCTCACATTCCATTTATATGGGTAGAAATTAAATAGCCAAGTAAAAAGACCTCCGTGGCTCCTACAGGGCCTCATGGAGTAGTGGCGAAACAAAATGTTGCAAACACCTCTGTTCAAACTGGCACAGGCAGGGGTTACGGGGACTTATGCTCTTCAGATCGGTGCACGAACTATGGTAGAGTAATAATCCCTTAGATAAGTGTTAATCCACAGATCACCAAAAAGGTCAGCAGTCCATAAATATAGACCTCCCTAGAGTTAGCCTCTCATACCAGATAATACTCGCGGATAAAGGTTAAAACACATCCCCATTCACCTAAACTTGATCTACCACTGAGGCAAGTTGTACCTTAAAGGTTATCGAGGTTTAAATTTTTTTATGTCCGGGCTGGGGAGTGGCTAGTTATAAAGATAAACATGTACTTTAGCCTACACCTCGGTGCTCTAGCCGATGTCCCGCCGCGGCCCGTTTTCTCTTGTGCGCCGGTCTATGCGTTCGACCGGGCCACAGGAACTTCAGACGCCAGCTGAAGTCTCCCAGTCGCGCACCATCTCTCACGCTTACAACGCGAGAGATAGGGACGCTGGAGAGCGCGTCCACATCGGGACCGGAAGCTCCCTGTGCGCGTCTTCCGTGCCCCTGGTATAACAAACGGGGACGGATCGAAGGGACCCGCGGCGCGGGTCAAGGCGGCGACGCGGAGGGGGTAGTAACATGTTTATTATGTTTGTAACTAGCCTTCCGCGGCGCCCGGACAAAGAAAAAGTTTATAACCCGATAACCCCTTTAATTACACATGAAATGTTTTGATTTGCAGATGAATAAAAACAAGAGTCGTTATCGCAATGATAGAGTCAAGCTTTTCTAAAGTGAGCTGTTGTTAAAACGCTAGCTTTCTTTTATTAAAGCTCAAGGGTGTGATTACCTTCATGATCGGAACAGGAGGTCCTTTCCCTGTCCACTTCGCTGGTCCACTAGCAGTGAGAAACTGTGGGAAATGGGATCTTATAACGCATTTCCCACTAATCCCCCGCAATGGGCGAGTCCATCATAGACAAAGCATAAAAGTTGGAGGACGGGGGGGGGATTTTACAAGGCAAGGAGAAAAATTAAGCGGGATGGACAGTGGGGGGCAGAGAGTTACAGGTTTGTTGTTTGCCTATTTCTTCATGACACAAAATGCTTCTGTCACGATGACAATGCAGGCCACTTTACTTTTTATTCTCTCATTCTACATTGTGGTGCTGTCAATAAATAAAAATGATTTATTGTATTTAAGTTCACATTGTATTTTTAAAGCATTCCTAGAAAACTATAAACTACCAATTTCTTCATGTAGCAACTTAGCTTCGCAGCCTGATGCTACATAGACAACAACATGCCTTTGAATGCTCCTCTATTACTGTAACAATCACCACAGGGAGATATCTGCTTGTGTTCAAGTCTTCAAAGTAAGTCTCTAGCAGAATTTAAGATATTCAAACCAAGTGCCATCACCTATCACCTTTGCTTGTTCAGCATCCTGGCCGAACTGGGATGCTCAGTCATTTGCTCAAATGTGTTAGGTACATTGAAGGGAATAGTTGTAGATATTGTGAACATGTTGGAAGTCCAGCCAAGGCTACCTTTTAGGGTAACTGTCAGAATGGTAATAGTTCGTGTTTTATATATGGTGTAATCTTCACAAGCCAAACTACTTTTGGCTACATGATACTAACTTTGAAACGTAAGTATGATATCTTCACATTTCATTACAGAAATGGACTTTTGGCATTCCAGTTTTCCTAAGAACCAAAAAACTCGTAGTTTAATTTTGATTTGGTGTTTGTAAGCGAAAAGATTCATGCAGACTAAAATACTATTTAAGCATACCCAGTTTGACACTGGTTTATAGTTCAATATGAACCCTTAAAGGTGGTTTGTCCAATGTGTTCATCCTCCGTCTAGCACTCCTCCACGCCATGGTTGTCTGAGCTGTCCCCAACCTGTAAAGAAGTACTGCTCAAGCAAAATAGAATGGGTTTAACAAAAATAATTAATAATTATATAATATATTCCTAGCTATTAGCGCCACACACACTTAGCAGCGCTGCACACGGTTGCCAAATTGGTCCCTGTTGCCCCAATGGCGGCTTACAATCTAATCAACCTGCAGTTGTTTCTTGAGGTATGGGAGGAAACGCCAACACGGAAAGATAACATACAAACTCTTTGGCGAGGTTGACCTGGGACTTGACTCAGGTCGCCCTGCAAGGCTGTAATGCTAACCACTAGTTGCTGCCCAATTATTACTATAGACGGTCTCAGACTACTCTAGACGTCTCTTGCAGCTTGACTGCTCTGGTCACTGAGTACTTTCTGTCTCGGGCACTTCATCCAGTGACTGTCTGTCTTGGGGCATTCTCATTCAGTGACTGTCTGTTCTCGGGGCAGTTCTCAATCATTGACCTGTCTCGGCACTCTCATTCGCGTGACCGTCTGTCTCAGGAGTCTCATTTCTAGTAACCATTTGTCTCGGCATCTCTTCATTCTAGTGACTGTCGGCTCGGGGCAGTCTTATACACGTGACGTTGGTCTTGGCATTCTCAATCCAGTGACTGTCTGTCTCGGGTCACTGTGGCATCTTTCAGTGACCGCCTGTCTTGGGCAGTCTCATTCCAGTGGATCTGTCTCGGGCATTCATCCATGACCATCGTCTCGGGCACTCTCATTCCAGGACTGTCCCCGTCTCCAATCTTTCACTTTGTCTTGGAGAGATTTATCAGTGTCTATAGTCTCTGAGAGAGAACTGCTCTAGTTGGCATGGCAGCCAATCAGAGCTCAAGTTTTAATTTTGCACAGCTGTTTATAAAATTATAGCTGATCTCTGATTGGTTTCTATGGGCACTGGAACAATTTTACCTCAGACACTTCTGATAATCTCTCCCTATCCCTGTCTTTATCCATCTTACCTCACACATAAGTGTCTTATACTCATTGCCTATAGTAACCAATCAAGTTCAGAGCTAATATTAAATACCTGTGCACGGTCAGCTTCCAAACTGCCACAGCAGCAGCAGCTCAGAAAATGTCTATGACATTCCTGAGTGACAGAGAGTGACTGTCCAAATTTTGGGACTGTAAAGCGATGGTAGCAGATTTCTTTAGTCAGACATACATACATACATACATACATACACACACACACACACTCAGCTTTATATTAGATATTAAAATATATAATATATTATAAATACGATATATATTTTTTATTTCCATCAGCTGTGCCACTTTGCTTTGTGTTATATTTAGATTTGATTTTTAATAAAGTCTTTGTTTGTAGGTTATTATATGAAGTATAGGTTGGGTTCCATTGTTGTCCTCTCCATGCTATAAATCAGTCTCATATACTTTTTGGTAATACTTCTAAAAATATTAGCATAAAAAGTGAATAAAGTTGAACATTCTCATAATTGGTATCAATAAATTAAGACGGCTGTAAAACATTGGGGAAGGATTTATGTCTGTTTTTGAATTCTTTTAAAATTTTCTCCGAAAATTGTCTGAATTAGACAGTTTTAGACAGTTTTCCAACTACTTCAAAAAAGTTTGTGATCAAACATTTTGTAAATTTTGTCATCAGAAAAACTAATAGTTGGTGCAAAGTAGACTCACCTTCAGATGTCTCCTACACACATTTCCTATAGTCACCAACTGATGTCCTTAGCCGACAAAAATGGGTGTTTGCCACCCTTTGTCACTATATTTGACAAAAAAGGGGAGGCTGACTTAAGAGTCACTAGCTTTGTCCCAATCACCTTGAGCGTCACACAATTATGTTAGCTAGGAAACTGAGCTGCAAATACGCCAAAACGTATATATGGATGTCAGTAACAAGTTTGTGTTGTACAACTGTTTCGTAATGTTAAAGGAAATCTACCAACAAATCCATCATGATAAACAAGGGACACTTACTCATGGATCCAGGGATTGTCACTATGGTAATCTTCTTATATTTGTTATCTGTGGCCTCCTCCCTAAATGGACCTCTGGGTCGTTACCAGAGGCCCCTCCTACCTTCCCCTCTGCCGGATATTATCTCAGGGCAGCCAAGAAGGTTCGACACACCGTGGGGGAGTGCTCCTTGATTTGTAAAGAGCTGCAGAATTTAATGGTGCTATATTAACAAAGATTATTATTATTATTATTATTTCCAATGTAAAAGCCTATGAAATGGTGGGTCTCTGGTAAAACACCCCCAAAACCATTGAGGATATTAGCAATAATTTTCAAACGCTGATATTACACAATAAGCTATGCAGGCGCAACATCTATGACATCTAAGTGACCCCACACTGTCTCATACACTGGTTGCCACACACCTGCGCTATGCAATAAGTAGCAGCTAGTGTACATATATCTAGGCAGTTTGTAGATTTGAACTAGGGGCACTAGATTGCCTGTCTTGTTAAGGGTTTTCTCTCTTGATTCTGACTTTCACGAAGAACATAATTTGCAGTGCCGATATTTTCAAACTGCCCAGTATAATGGCACAGTAGTGGAGGGATTTCCTGACATACTTTTATGTATGGCACCAAAAACCTAGGTGAATCCAACAACATCCGTATATGCATGATCTAGCAGACTTATATTTTATGTTAATGTTGTAATTCTTTATTTTTCTAAAGTTTGGACTCCTTTAGGTATATACCCACAGCAGCCTCTTAAAGCACCTAGACTATGCAAAATAAACAATGTTGGATCAGCATTTGTTCTTCCTTCTTATGGACACTTGTTATTAGCTCAGCATCATTTCCACATTACTACTTCTATATTCATTTACTACTTGCTGACAAAACATCCAATCCACTTAAGAAGTTTACAAAAGATATTATTTTGAATTTTGTCCAAAGAATGACGTTTACTGAGCATGAAGTCCGGCTGCTTTGTGACACTGCAGAAGGCACATGACATTTCTGTAGATGTGCAGTCCCTAATTCGCAGGGAACATTTTAGAAGATTAGTCTGAGATATAAGTAATAGGATTGAGAAAAGGATGCAAGGCAGCTGTGAGTGACAGTGCTGGCTGCTATCATGATGAGGCAGAGGAGACTACTATATCCATGTGATATCTTCAAAGAATTCTCAAACGCCATGTGCAAGACTTATAAAAAATTATCAGTATAGTAACAACAAACTAAAAAGGCTAACACAAAAAACGGATCATTTACAAGAAAATTTCAGTGCTGAGTTCTAAGGCTCAATCGGATCACGTGTGGAATCAAAATGAATCAGAGAGCCTGTAGGGTGTTGTAGAACGTTGTGCCATGCTTAAATATTGCATAGGGAGCATGGTTGGGTCTTCAAACAATGCTGTTTTTTAGTATGACACGCACATGACAGCCGCGGCTCTTAAATCGCTTCATCTCTTCACTTCCATGTGCACTACATAGGCCACTTCTACAAATAAGCAAAGCGGGAATGCAGCCTGACAAGGTAACGTCTGTGCCAGCTCGAAAGGACTGAGGGCCAGTATCCCACTATAACAACAAAGAGTGCACTCTATTACATTGACATCGTGAGTTCCATAGATTACGACAGAACTGTTCTGTTAAACGCGGGATACATGTGGAAAGCCCCCCCCCCCAAAAGAGTGCAAGGATGTAGGGTAGTCGGTAATTTTGCATTGACGTCATCCTGATCATTTTGCCTTTTTTCACGCGTCAGTGTCGCTTTTCAATCGTTCAATAATCCATCAGTATTGCTAAAGCCAAAACAAACAGGAGTTGATCCAGAATAGAGATGAGCAGCAAATGGGATACTTGCATGTCCTCGTGTTCTGTATCCAACTCCTGCTTTGGCTATCAATCCTGAAGCTTTTCATCCTTTCTGACAGATGAAATGAAGGGGAAAACCAAACATAGTGGCAACGTCGTGAGTTGATGGAGGGGTGAAAACAGCATTATGGAATCAAAGGGGTTCCAGGGAGACAGAAGTCAGTTGGAGCAGCATGAGTCGGCTGCAGAGTGGCACAATGACAAATTATCGATGGTGGCGGAAACATGGTAGGCCACAAAGTGGCACAATGATAAGAGTGTGTAGGTGGCAGCGCCACAAGCAGCAGCAGGAGCCCACAGGTGGCAGCAACATGGTGGCCAAGCAAACAGGGAGGGTAGTACACAGAGTGGCACAATGATTTAGTGTGGAGTGGGGTAGACATCCAGCAGAGGATCCACAGGTGGCACAGCAACATGGTGGCAGTAACAGGGAAAGTCACAGAGTGGCACAATTATATAGTGTGGAGGTTGGAATCAGCCAGCAAAGCAGAAACAGAGAGGCCACAAAGTGGCACAATGATATAGAGTGGGGAGATGGCGACAGAAGAAAGCAGCAGCAGGAGAGTCCCACAGGTGTCAGCAACATGTTGCAGTAACAGGGAAAGCCACAAAGTGCACAATGATAAGTTGAAATGTGGCATCAGAAGCAGCAGGTGCCTGCGAGTGGAACAATGATATAGTGTGAAATGGCATCAGAAGCAGCAGGAGCCTGCAGAGTGCACAATGATATAGTTAAGGTGGCATCAGAAGCAGCAGGAGCTGCCAGAGTGGCTACATGATATAGTGTGAAAGGGACTATATCATTGTGCCACTCTGCAGGCTCCTGTTGCTTCTGATGCCATCTTCACACTATATCATTGTTCCACTCTGCAGGCACCTGCTGCTTCTGATGCCACTTTCACACTATATCATTGTGCCACTTTGTGGCTTTCCCTGTTCCTGCCACCATGTTGCTGACACCTGTGGACTCCTGCTGCTGCTTCTTCTGTCGCCATCTCCCCACTCTTATCATTGTGCCACTTTGTGGCCTCCTGTTTCTGCTTCTGCTGATTCCACCTCCACACTATATAATTGTGCCACTCTGTGACTTTCCCTGTTACTGCCACCATGTTGCTGCCACCTGTGGGATCCTGCTGCTGATGCTACCTCCACACTAAATCATTGTGCCACTCTGTGGCTATCCCTGTTGCTGCCACCATGTTGCTGCCACCTGTGGGCTCCTGCTGCTGCTTCTGCTGCTGCCACCTCCACACTCTTATCATTGTGCCACTTTGTGGCCTACCATGTTTACGCCACCTCCATAATTTGTCATTGTGCCACTCAGCCGACTCATGCTGCTCCCAACTGACTTCTGTCTCCATGGAACACCCTTTGATTTCCATAATGCTGTTTTCACCCTCCATCACTCTACGACGTTGCCACTATGTTTGGTTTTCCCCTTCATTTCATCTGTCAGAAGGATGAAAAGCTTCAGGATTGATAGCCAAAAGCAGGAGTGGATACAGAACACAGAGGACATGCAAGTATCCCATTTGCTGCTCATCTCTATTCTGGATCAACTCCTGTTTGTTTTTGGCTTTAGCAATACTGATGGATTATTGACCGATTGAAAGAGGACACTGACGCGTGAAAAGAAGGGCAAAATGATCAGTGACGTCAATGCAAAATTACTGCCGACATCCTCTGCACTCTTTGGGGGGGGGGCTTTCCACATGTATCCGCGTTTAACAGAACAGGTTCTGTCGTAATCTATGGAATCATCTGATGTCAATGTAAATAGAGTGCACTCTTTGTTGTTATAGTGGGATCTTGGCCCTCAGTCCTTTCGAGCTGGCACAGACGTTACCTTGTCAGGCTGCATTCCCGACTTTGCTTATTTGTAGAAGTGGCCTATGGATAGGCACAGTGGAAGTGAAGAGATGAAGCGATTTAAGAGCCGCGGCTGTCATGTGCGTGTATACTAAAAAACAGCATTGTTTGAAGACCCAACCATGCTCCCTATGCAATTTAAGCAATGGCGCACAACGTTCTACAACACCCTACAGGCTCTCTGATTCATTTGATTCCACCGTGATCGATTGAGCCTTAGAACCAGCAGCTGAAATTTTCTTGTAAAATGATCGTTTATGTGTAGCCTTTTATGTGTTGTTGTTACTATAACTGATAATTTTTTAAGTCTTGCACATGGCGTTTGAGAATTCTTTGAAGATATCAATGGATATAGTAGTCTCCTCTGCCTCTCATGATAGCAGCCAGCACTGTCACTCACAGCTGCTTGCATCCTTATTCTCATCTATTACTTATATTCAGACTAATCTTCTAAATGTTCGCGAATTAGGGAGCTGCACATTCTACAGAAATGTACTGTGCCTTCTGCAGTGTCACAAAGCAGCCGGACTTCATGCTCAGTAAACTCATTCTTTGGACAAATTCAAAAATAATATCTTTTGTAAACTTCGTAAGTGATTGGATGTTTGTCAGCAAGTAGTAAATGAATATGAGAAGTAGCTAATTGGGAAATGATGCTGAGCTAATAACAAGTGTCATAAGAAGGAAGAACAAAAGGCTGATCCCACATTGGTTTATTTTGCAAGTCTAGTGCTTTAAGAGGCTGCATGTGGGTAAATAACCTAAGGAGTCAAAAACTTGTTAGAAAAATGTAAGAAGAATATACAACATTAAACATAAAAAGTATAAGGTTCTGCTAGATGCATATACTGGATGTGTTGTTTGGATTCACTCTATGGTTTTGGTGCCATACTAGTATATAAAGTATGTCAGGAAAATCTCCCCTATCCTCACATTGTGCCATTTATCCATCCTTCCATCTTGCACATAATATATCTGCTGCATATTATTTGCATAGCTGTCTCATAACATTAAAGGAAATCTACCATCAAAACCAAGCATGATAAACACAGTGCACTTTCTCATAGATCCAGGCACTGTGACTGTGGTCACTTGCTCATATGTTGGCTCCTTTAGTGTAATATCACTGTGAAAATTATGTACATGATCCTCAATGGTTTTGGGGGGGTTTTACCAGAGACCCACCATTTCATAGGCTTTACAGTGTGAAATAAAATAATAATAATAATCTTTGTTAATATGCAACATTAAATTCTGCAGTCTTTACAAATCAAGGAGCACTCCCCCACGGTTGATGAACCTTCTGGTGCTGCACTGAGATAATATCCGGCAGAGGGGAAGGTAGGAGGGCCTCTGGTACGACCCAGAGGTCCATTTAGGGAGGAGGCCAGAAATAACAAATATAAGGAAGATTACCATAGTGACAATCCCTGGATCCATGAGTAAGTGTACCCTGTATTCATGATGGATTTTGTTGGTAGATTTCTTTAAAATACGAAACAGTTGTACAACAAACACTTAGTTACTGACACCATATATATACGTTTTGCGTATTGCAGATCAGTTTCTAGCAACATAAGTGTGACGCTCAAGGTGATTGGGACAAGATAGTGAATCTTAAGTCAGCCTCCATTTTTGTCAAAATAGTGACAAAGGGTGGCAAACATCCCATTTTTGTGGCTAAGGACATACAGTTGGTGACTATAGGAAAGTGTGTAGGAGACATTATGAAGGAGAGTCTTACTTTGCACCAACTATTAGTTTTTCTTATGACAAAATTTACAAAATGATTGAGCACAAACTTTTTGAAGTAGTTGGAAAACGTCTAAAAGCTTCTAATCAGACAATTTTCGGAGAAAATTTAAAAGAATTCAAAAACAGACATAAATCCTTCCCCAATGTTTTAAGGACCGTCTTAATTTAGTTATACCAATTAGTGAGAATGTTCAACTTTATTACTTTTTATGCTAATATTTTTAGAAGTATTACCAAAAGTATATGGACTGATTTATGCATGGAGAGGGACAACAATGGAACCCAACCCTATACTTTATAATAATAACCTACAAACAAAGACTTTATTAAAAATCCTAAACCAAACACAAAGCAAAAGTGCACAGCTGATGGAAATAAAAAATAATAATGTATTATAAATATATAATATCTTTAATATTCAATATAAAGCTGAGTTGTGTGTGTTGTGTATGTATGTATGTATGTATGTATGTCTGTAAAGAATCTGGTACCATGCGATTTACAGTCCCCAAAATTTGGACAGTCACTCTCTGTCACTCAGGAATGTCATAGACATTTTCTGTGCTGCTGTGCTGTGGCAGTTTGGAAGCTGACCGTGCCACAGGTATTATATGAGTCGAACTTTGATTGGTTACTATAGGCAATGAGTATAAGACACTTATGGTGTGAGGGGTAGATGGATAAAGAAGGATTGGAGAGATTATCAGAAGTGTCTGAGGTAAAATTGTTCCAGTGCCCATAGAAACCAATCAGAGATAGCTATAATTTATAAAACAGCTGTGCAAAATTAAAACTTGGCTCTGATTGGCTGCCATGCCAACTAGAGCAGTTCTCTCTCAGAGACTATAGACACGATAAATTCTCCATAGACAAAGTGAAAGTTGAAGACGGGGCCACGGGGAAGTACCTGAGAAGAGGTCCCGGAGCATGCAGAGATTGCCCGAGAAGATGTTCACTGGAATGAGACTGCCATAGACAGGCGGTCACTGAATATGAGAGTGGAGGTCTCGTATTGTGCCCCGACATTTGTCTTGCCTGTGAACTCCGTGCCGCTCCCCGATGTCTCCGTGCAACGATGTCTCCGTGCGGCTCCCCGCCGCTCCCCGATGTCTCCGTGCCCCGATGTCTCTGTGCCCCGATGTCTCCGTGCCGCTCCGTGCCGCTGCCTGATGTCTCCATGCTGCCGCTGCCCCATGTCTCCGTGCTGCCGCTGCCCCATGTCTCCGTGCTGCTCCCCGGTGTCTCTGTGCTGCTCCCCGGTGTCTCTGTGCTGCTCCTCGTTGTCTCTGTGCTGCTCACCGTGTTCTGCAATGTGTTCTTCACACATATATATTGTTCTTCACATACTATTTTGTTCGCACCGTTCCGCGCGTATCTCCCGACAAGTAAGCAGATGTGCCGAACATCTGTAATCTATTCTTCACTGTGTTTTTCACTGTGTTTTTCACTTAAATGATCCTGTGTTCACTGTGTTCACTGTTTTTATTCTATTCTTCATTGTTCTTCACTGTGTTTTTTTAATTAAATGCTCGATCTCGAGCAGGGGAAATACTCGTCCGAGCAACGAGCCGTTTCGAGCACCTTAATACTCGAACGAGCATCAAGCTCGGACGAGTATACTCGCTCATCTCTAGTCTATAAAGAATAAGAGCAAAAAGGACTCAATGGACCACAGAACGTATGAAAAACCGTAATGATGTAATAATATGATATTGCTCATATGTTGGCCTCCTTATTTGTAATATCAGCTTTTAAAATTATGCTAATGATCCTCAATGGTTTTGGGGGTGTTACCAGAGACCCACCATTTCATAGGCTGTTACAGTGTGAAATAATAATAATAATAATAATCTTTGTTAATATAGCACCATTAAATTCTGCAGCTCTTTACAAATCAAAGGAGCACTTCCCCCACGGTGTACTGAACCTTCTTGTGCTACAGTGAGATAATATCCGGCAGAGGGGAAGGTAGGAGGGGCTCTGGTAACGACCCAGAGGTCCATTTAGGGAGGAGGCCACAGATAACAAATATAAGAAGATTACCACAGTGACAGTCCCTGGATCCATGAGTAAGTGTCCCTTGTTTATCATGATGGATTTTGTTGGTAGATTTCCTTTAACATTACGAAACAGTTGTAACAACACAAACTTAGTTACTGACATCCATATATACGTTTTTGCGTATTTGCAGATCAGTTTCTAGCTAACATAATTGTGTGACGCTCAAGGTGATTGGGACAAGCTAGTGACATCTTAAGTCAGCCTCCCATTTTTTTGTCAAATATAGGTGACAAAGGGTGGCAAACAGCCCATTTTTGTGGCTAAGAGACATACAGTTGGTGACTATAGGAAATGTGTGTAGGAGACCTTAGAAAGTAGAGTCATACTTTGCACCAACTATTAGTTTTTCTTGTGACAAAATTTACAAAATGTTTGATGCACAAACTTTTTTGTAGTAGTTGAAAAACTGTCTAAAACTGTCTAATTCAGACAATTTTTCCGGAGAAAATTTTAAAAGAATTCATAAATCCTTCCCAATGTTTTACAGGACCGTCTTTAATTTTTATTGATACCATTATGAGAAATGTTCAACTTTATTCAACTTTTTATGCTAATATTTTTAGAAGTATTACCAAAAAGTATATGAGACTGATTTATGCATGGAGAGGGAAAACAATGGAACCCAACCTATACTTCATAATAATAACCTACAAACAAAGACTTTATTTAAAAATCAAATCTAAAATATAACATACACAGAAAACACAAAGCAAAAGTGCACAGCTGATGGAAATAAAAAAATATATATATGTATATATAATATTATATATATTTATATATCTAATATATAAAGCTGAGTGTGTGTGTATGTATGTATGTATGTCTGCTAAAGGAATCTGTACCATCGCATTTACAGTCACCAAAATTTTGGACAGTCACTCTCTGTCACTCAGGAAATGTCATAGACATTTTCTGCTGCTGCTGCTGTGGCAGTTGGAAGCTGAACCGTGCCACAGGTCATTTATATGAGCTCTGAACTTTGATTGGTTACTATAGGCAATGAGTATAAGACACTTATGTGTGAGGTAAGATGGATAAAGACAGGGATAGGGAGAGACTTATCAGAAGTGTCTGAGGTAAAACTGTTCCAGTTGCCCATAGAAACCAATCAGAGATCAGCTATAATTTTATAAACAGCTGTGCAAAAATGAAACTTGAGCTCTGATTGGCTGCCATGGCCAACTAGAGCAGTTCTTCTCTCAGAGACTTATAGACACTGATAAATCTCTCCATAGACAAAGTGAAAGTTGAAGACGGAGACAGTCACTGGAATGAGAGTGCCCGAGACAGATGGTCACTGGAATGAGAGTGCCCGAGACAGATGGTCACTGGAATGAGACTGCCCAAGACAGACGGTCACTGAAATGAGAGTGCCCGAGACAGACAGTCACTGGATTGAGAATGCCCGAGACCAACAGTCACGGGTATGAGACTGCCCGAGACCGACAGTCACTAGAATGAGAGTGCCCGAGACAGATGGTTACTGGAATGAGACTGCCTGAGACAGACGGTCACTGGATTGAGAGCGCCCGAGACAGAGAGTCACTGGATTGAGAATGCCCGAGACAGACAGTCACTGGAATGAGAATGCCCGAGACAGACAGTCACTGGAATGAGAGTGCCCGAGACAGAAAGTCTCAGTGACAGAGGCAGTCAGTGACAGAGACTGTCAGAGGTAGTCTGAGACAGTCTATAGATACATATTGGGCAGCACTAGTGGCTAGCATTACAGCCTTGCAGGGGACCTGAGTTCAAGTCCCAAGGTCAACATCTGCAAAGAGTTTGTATGTTCTTTCCGTGTTAGCGGTTTCCTCCCATACCTCAAGAAACATACTGCTAGGTTGATTAGATTGTAAGCCCCATTGGGGACAGGGACCAATTTGGCAAACTCTGTGCAGCGCTGCGTAATGTGTGTGCGCTATATAAGCTAGGAATTATTATTATAATTATTAATTATTTTTGTTAACCCATTCTATTTTGCTTTAGCGGAGCTTCATTTACATGGGGACAGCTCAGACAAACCATGGCGTGGAGGAGTGCTAGAGGAGGTGAGTAACACATTGGACAACCCCTTTAAGGGTTCATTTGAACTATAAACCAGTGTCAAACTGGTTATGCAGTTAATGTATTTTAATTGCATGAAATCTTTGTTACCTCATCTAGTTTTTTGGTGCTTAGGAAAATGTGCTCAAAAAGTCCATTTTTGTAATGATAATGTGAATGATATCATACTTAGTTTCAAAAGTAGTATCATGTAGCAAAAGTAGGTTCTGGCTGTGAAGCTTCCCATTATAAACACCGACTATTACCATTCTGACAGTTCCCTAAAGGTGCTTGCTGGACTTCCAACATGTTCACAATATCCTACAACTATTCCCTTCAATGTCCTAACACTTTAGCAAATGACTGAGCATCCCAGTTGGCAGATGCTGACAGCAAAGGTGATGGTGTCACTTGGTTTGAATTATCTTACATTCCTGCTAGAGACTTACTTTGAAGACTTGAACACAAGAGATATTCTCTGCTGGTGATTGTTACAGAATAGAGGGCATTTCAAGGTCATGTTTTGTCTATGTAGCATCAGGCTGGAAGTAAGTTGCTACATGAAGAAAATTAGGTTTATAGTTTCTGGAATGCATTTAAAAATACAATGTGAACTTAAAGATACAATAAAATCATTTTTATTTATTGAAGCAACACAATGTAGAATGAGAGAATAAAAAGTAAAAGTGCCATGCATTGTCATGTGACCAGAAGCATTTTTGTGTCATGCAGAAGAGGTACAACAAACCTTACTCTCTGCCCCCACTGTCCATCCCAGCTTAAATTTTTCTCCTTGCACTTGTAAAATCGTTCTCCAAACTTTTACTGCTTTGTCTATGTTGGCTCTGCCCATTGTGGGGGATTAGTGGGAAATGGTGATAAGATCTCCATTTTCCACAGTTCTCACTGCTAGTGGACAGGAAGTGGACAGGGAAAGGACCTCCTGTCTGCTCAGGAAGAGTTATCACACTGAGCTGTTAATAAAAAGAAGGAGGCAGAGTTCACAAGCAGCCTTGAGAAACATGACTCTTCTATTCAGAAACTGACTCTTTGTTTATTCATTTGCAAATCAGAAAAATTATTGTAATTAAGGTACAGTGCCTCAGTGGTAGATAAAGTTAGGTGATATGGGGAGGTGTTTTAACCTTTATCGGCAGCTATTACTGGTATGAGGGCTAAAATTCTAGGGATAGGTTATATTTACGAACTGCTGACCTTTTGTTTGGTGATCTGTGGAGTTAACACTTATCTAAGGGATTTATTACATATCCATAGTTTGTGCACCTATCTGAAGAACATAAGTCCCCTAAACCCCTGCCTGTGGCCAGTTTGAACAGAGTGTTTTCAGCATTTGTTTCACCACTCTCCAATGAGGCCTGTAGGAGCACTGAAGGTCTTTTTGCTTGGCTATTTTAATTTCTCCCATATAATGGAATGGAGAGTGCAGTAGCGGACCACAAATCTCAAGCTAGGTGCATGTCCTAGAGGTTGGACCCATATTTATAATTTTCTTATTACATAACCTGTGGATATCTCACAATTAAACCTGAGAATACCCCAATAAAATATTGTAACTTTTATATTGACACTAATAAGACAGTATATAGTTACAAATTTTACCATCTGTCTTCATCAATGTAGTGGTTATTATTTATGCCAATAATTTTCCCAAAGGGAAATCTAGAATATTCCATAAACAACATCTTTTTTTAACATTAAGCATGTAGAATGCAATAGTAAAGTTATCTGATCAAGTTACTACTTAATTAGAAATAAGTTATATGTTTTCCTATTGATCTCTATTTCACTTTACTTCTGAAGCATACAATGTTGGCAGAGCTATCATTTTTGAGTCACCTTGGGACTGTTATTGAATTAGTCACCCTGCTGTTTTTTGAGTTCATGTCGCAGATATGCATTCATTGATAACCCTCATAAAACCTTACTTTAAAAACCATTAGAGGTTCAGGCCAATTTTAATGATTCTCTAACATTTTATTTAATGTGCATTTAAACAATATTTCATTACCTGCCAAAATACATGTTTCTGCCATTAACATAACCAACTTTATGAAATCTGTTCAGAATTTTATGGGCATAGACAATTCTCTTTGAAAGCTCAAGGTTATAAAACATGTACATCCATCTAAACTCAATAGGCTTTTTATATTTGTCTGATACAAAACTTGTCTCAAATTTGACTTTTATCTAAAAATGTTATATTATTTATTGTTGTTTAAGCAAAATAACTCTTAGAAAATAATAGTCACATAATGGAAAATTGTTGCTGTTATGTACAGGTTATGAGGATCACTTGGTGCTTGCTATGTTTTGTATGAGAGGTCCTCTACGGTGTCCTCACTGTGACCCAGCAGTGCAGTAATGCCATCACATGGCTGTCATTGCATTGCAGCAGCAGGTGAAGGAGGATATAGACGTTGTAGAGGAGATTCATCAATACTTCTTCGCCAGTTTTCTGATTAAAATTGCAAATATTCCACCTCGACACCATGTGGGCATAGAGGGGAAGTAGTGGGGTAGGGCGGCCATTGGAGCGGGCGGCATGAGGCATGTCTGTGTTCTTTTGAGAAGCCAATGAACTTTTGTTTGCTGGCTTTGATTCAAAACTATGGAAGGTCGGACATGGTATAGTTTTGGCCGGCGGCCATATGGGTGCTATATAGCTACATTTTGCTAAATATATACAACTTTTTCCCAGAAGGAAGCAGGATGAAAAGGCGCAGTCTTCTACACTATTCCATCCAGTGTTTCCTTCTGCATGTTATATATATTGAGCATACATAGACCAAAATGAAGCCTTCATCTGCCAATATATGTATGCTATGGAAATGTTCAGCGTATACACTATTGAGCTTTCCTCGTCTATATGTTGAACATGTTAAAAAAACAAGACATGAAGAACGTAACCTGATTCACGCCAACCTACCTATTAATGAATAGATGTGATCATATTAGTAATTTTAATAATTACTTTAACAATACAAATACTTATATGCCTCATGTGATCACATACAACAATTTTATACACATTGGGCCTCCTTTACTAAGGGTCACGTTGAACACTTTTGTCAGACTGTGCACAAGTATTTAAAAAGTGTGTGTGCTGGTGTTGTGGCGCAAGCAACCCTTTTTGTGACAAAGCTGTGAAGTTCATGCAACACAAATTAGGGAGCATGCCGTCAGATAATCCAACTGATTTGGACTGAGCGTGGTATTTTCTTTTAAATTGTGTCACACGCCCTATGTTAAAGGTGTGCCACAAAAAAGATGGTGAACTCTGTTGGACAGAGCAACATATTCATGATTTCAGCCGCACAATCTTAGTGAATCACCGCACACAGCATTATAGACAGACAATGCACTTTCAGTGAACTCCGGTGACCCTGTATATAAATGTGCCCCATTACATTTCATTTGGAAACTTAAGCTACACTTTACATAAATTCACACTAAAGCTAAATTTAAATGTTGCCCACGACTTGTGTCTTGAAATGGATGTCAAGCTCATTGGGAAAAATTCCTCCCGAAATGCAAACGAGGCAAAATGTGCATGTTACAGATCACATGAGTTTCACTTGAGCTTCTCCCTGTTCTGGTGGAAGTGTGTTTCAACATGCACTTCAAACGGAACATCTGAACACAGCCTCAGGGTGAGGAAGCCGTGAGTTAGCCGCTAAGACAGCAGCTAGCTCATGGCCACCATAGACGTGAATTATCTACAGACCCAGTGTGGTGAACACATTGGCCATGATCTATTATTGTGCCAATTTTCTGTCCTACTTTGAACATCTTTGGAGCCTGTACTCAAGAAGTGTTTTGCGTTAGACAAGACACATGCACCTAAAGGGTCATGTTAGTGCTTAGTCAGTTTTTGCGACACATTTATAACTGTGACTCGACAGAATTGTGTCAAACTCTCTATGTTAAAAGAGCACTAAAGTTGGTGCACCAAGTTGGTGACACTTCCCGAGCAGTGCAAGAAATTGGCAGATAATGGAAGACCATTCAATAATCTGCTGCACCCTGCAAAGGAGTAAGGTAAACTGCAGTATGGCAGTTTACCTCACTTATGATATATTTGGACCATTGGGGCACAAAGAATGTGGGAAACTGCACTAAATGTGGGAAACTACCCGTGTATAATGCTGGGTGCAACAGATTAAGAATGTTCGCCAGAAATCATGAATCTCACCCAACAGAGCACTCACCCAACAGAGTTCACCAACTTTTTTTTGTGGTGCTCCTTTAACATAGGGTGTGTTAAAGACTTTGCAATGTAAATCTGGTGCATAGTCTGACTAAGCACCAGAACGCCCCCTAATTTGTGTCTCATGGTGGCTAGCGCAGCTACGCCACAATAGGGTCACGGTCGACACTATTGTAACGCAGACACTTCTTAATTACCTGTGCAAGAAGTTACACCTAAAAGAACATGCAAGGTCCGTTAGAAAACAGGTGCAAACTCCTTAGTAAATGTGCACCATTGTGTTTCACTGCACTGTATCTAAACTGTGCAGCTTCTCCGCAGAGTATACAGCGGGTCCTATAACTGCGCAGAATTGTAGAGTTGCCACTCGGCTTGCTATAAAGAGAGGAGGGGATGAGCTGCACTAACCTTTCCCCTCTCCTCCTGGTTTGCGGGTAATGGTAAATGTCTGCTACTGTGGACGTGTGCATGTACCTTCAGACAGCAGGGGAGAGTTGAAGAGCTTAACTGTATTGAGATGGCAGAGTTACGCACTAAATCAACAAAAGTGGCCACATGGAAGGCATCTACCTAGGGTGCAGAGCACAGGGCCACATATTAGAGTACACATACCTTGGAGGCTGTGTGTGACAGTCTTTAATCTGTGTCTGAGTTCTCTCCTCTGATTGCACCTTTATAGCAGAATTACACAGGTGGCGGGGAGGCTCTTACACTGAAGCCCGGCACACAGGGGGTGCACAGGAAGCATGGGTGTGACCATTAGTGTGTGGAGAATGCCAACAGCTCCGATGGGAAAAGGACCATGATTTGGCCGTGCAGCAGGTATAATATATCTGGCTGTATGCAAGAGAGGCCCTGCAAGACCCCAGTACTGTGCCCTGCATGCAGCTACATAGACAATTATACCTATGCCAGTACTTGTTGCACTGCCAGTGTCTTCACCACTTCTATTAAGTCTATATGCATTCTCTGGATGCAGAGAGAGTGTGGCATGCGGGTCCCTCTCTGTGAGTGCCCTGTAGCAGTTGATACGGCTGCTATGATGGTCTACAGTATCAAAGGACAGATCAAGAAGGAGAGGAGCATACTAATGATGTTTTGCCTTGGCATACAGTAGGTCATTAGAGACTTTGGTCAGGGCAGTCTCAATGGAGTGATGTTCCATATCAGTATAAATGACAGTGGGAGATGGAAGGTCCTAAAGAATGATTTTAGGAACTAGGCAGAAATCTCAAGTTAAGATCCCCAAGGTAGTGTTAATACATAAATACTACCAGTGCCACAAGCATCACTAGAGAGACAGCTGGACCTAAGGGGGTTAAATAAGTGCCTTAGAAAATGGTGCAGGAAGGAAGGGTTAGGGTTCATGGAGAACTGGGCAGATTTTACCTTTAGTAAGCAGCTCCTAGAGCAGTGGTGGCGCACCTATGGCATGGATGTCAGAGGTGGCACTCTGAGCCCTCTCTACGGGCCCCCGCTCCTTCACCTCAGCAAAGAGTTCGCCAAACCGGACTCAAGGCCTCTTGTACTTCAAGGCAGCCCAGGACCCAGGAAGGAAGCCACAATGATTATCTGGACTTCTACTTCTTTTACTGTATTGGTGTCCTCTGGAGCCTATATAATTTGAACCTGTGACAGAGCAGGGAGTATTAATAAGTAATAATGCAACTACCTAAATTGTTGCATTGGCACTGTTTTGGTTGTAGTTTGGGCACTCGGTGTCTAAAAGGTTTGCCATCACTGTCCTAGAGTGTTTATTTAGGGTGGCAGGTCCTCTTTAAGTAGCAGTCACCATAACACAATTCACTTTGAATTATTTTTCAATATGACTTTCAGAAGACGGCAACAGGAACTCTAAACTTTTCAACAGCTATTGGAGCAGCTTGAGGGCATAAGTGGCATAAGTGTTTGCACCAGTTTTCTGTCTGACTTTGCACTAGAAAGAATGTGCCTGCACATGTATTTATAAAGTGTCTGCACCAGTTTTGTAAAGTGGCTGTGCTGTGTCCGTCAAAAAGGGCCTGTCAGTGCTTAGTCGGACCATACGCCCCAATTCTGTTCGACATGCACCACAATTGTGTCTATGCCATAATTCTGCAGCATTAACATAGTGAACCAAGAAAAAAAATGGTACAAACTTCCAGAGCAGTGCAGGGGGTGACAGATTGATGATAAACGTGCACCACAATTCTTGCACACCACAAATGAATCTTGCACACCCTGTACACTTTCCAGGCAAACTGCACCTAGTACAGACTGCACTATTTTTAATAAATGTGGGCCAATCTTCTTAAAAATGAAAACACTGAAAATGAATGGAATACTTTAACCCCTTTGGGCACTGGGACGTAATAGTAAGTTCCTGGAGGAAGATACTTCTTGTACAGGAACGTTCTATTACTTCCTACTTCTGGCACCAGCTTATAAATGGAGCTGGCACCAGAAGCAGCATCTGTCAGCTCGCTCTGGCACTCATGGTCAGAGCCAGCTCCAATCACAAGTGTTAACCCCTTACACGCTGCTGTCAAGCATGACCAAGGAGTGTGAGGGTATTCCCCCTAAGGATCAGACCCCTTTACTGCTTACCAGGGAATACAATCATCTTCTGAGCAGCTTCAAGGTCTGCTGAGTGCCCCACTTTAAAAAAAGTTTAAAAAAAAAGTTTAAAACAGTAAAATAAATGAACCCCTTAAATGTCACTTTTCCATCAAACACTTAATAAAGTATAAAAAACACAAATACACCAAAGCCACACACATATTTGGTATCACCGCATCCATAAAAATCTGTATAATAAAACAGAATCATTACTGGACCCACAAGATAAATGCCACCCCCCCCCCCCCCCCCACAGAAAAAAAATATAATTTTTTAATTAATACCCTTAAAAAATGCTCTACAAATTGATGATGCGCTTTAAAATAAGACCACTAAAAGAACACCTCTTCTTGTAAAAAATAAGCACAATAATGTGTCAAAAATGTTACTTGCTCAAAAATAAGACCAATGAAAAGAACAATGCTTCTCGCAAAAAGTAAGCCCTTAACCAGATTTGTCAGCCAAAAAGTAACAAAGTTATCCATTTGAAAATACGGTGATGCTTAAATTCACAACATTTTCTCCACATTAGTTTTTATTCAGTAAAATTGGGAAAAAATAAAAAATCCATATAAATGAGGTATTTTCGTAATTGTGACAACAGTTGAAATAAAAATAATGTATTATTTTTATGGTATAGTAAATGGCCAAAAAACTAAACAAAAAAATCTTACCAAATAATTTTGATTTAAATTTTCTCTACCAACAAAGAGTTGACAACATCTTATCAACATCTTATCAATTAGCGATAGATGCCCCAGAAAGCAGAAAATGTACAAGAAAAGTGAATTTCTTGTGGCAAAAAAATAAGTCCACAGTAAAAAAAAAATTATAGACTGGATTGTATACTTTGACAATGCAAATCTACTCTGAATGGCGCTTCTTCCTTTTTATGCCCAGCCGTGTGCCTACACAGCAGGTTACCACCACATATGGGATATAGGTAGACTCGAGAGAAGTTGGGTATCAAACAAACTTTGTGAAGTTTTTTTTCATTTAATCCATTACAAATGTTTCATTTTCCGCCCAAAATGATTGTATTATCCAAAATTGTTACAATTTGTAGACTGCACATCCACTTAGTTTTATATGCTATAAAACACATAAAGGGTTAACTAACTTCTTTAAAGTGCTTTTTCATATGTTAAGGTGTGTAGCTTCCATAATTGGGTAATTTACGAATCTTGCTAGAGTCTTTAGAACTTTGAAAATAAGGAATTTTCAAATTTTTTGCCAAATTTTAACTAAACAAAAAAGGTAAAATCCAAATTTTTAAACTAATTTGAAGTACAATATGTCAAGAGAAAATAATCTCCAAATATCCTGGACACAGGGCAGATTTGAAAAATGGAGCTAGCTAATAGATGCCAAAATAGGCAAAGAGTCCTGAAGGGGTTAAAAACTATTCTAAAAAGGCCCTGTGAAAGACATATACCTTATAGGAAGCACAATAGAACAATAGAATGAGAAAGACATTTAAGTAAATAAAACATAAGGCATCACAGAATTGTTTACAGAAAAATAAATCTGGTAAGAAACAGATATAGGCAGAAAATACAGAGACAAAGTAAAATTGACAAGTAAAGTTTACTGTCTCCCCTCTCTCTTTGCTCCCTCATCACTTCTTCCCTTCTGGCCTGATGTAATCTCCTGGCAGCAGAGGAAATTCCAGCACACAGTGGGAGTGGGGAGGTAATCCTTGAACTTTGTAATGGCTTGTAAAGCTGCAGCATGGTTGGACTCTGGAAACACCCCCAGGACCCTTCTGACTCATTAACATCATTTTAAAAGTTGACTTTAGAAACAAGAAGGCCATGGATAACAAATATAAGATTACCACAGTCACAGTGCCGAAATCTATGAGTAAGTACCATCATGCTTGATTTTGATGGTAGATTTTATTTATAGGCAGCCTAAGGCAACTAAGAAACCTAGTGACATGGTGTGGGATAGTAGTCAAACCAGTGTAACTCTTTCATAAGGGACAGGAAAACAGATTTTCATATTTACTTCCACTACAGAAGTGATTTCTAACTTATGACACTTATTTCTGTGGTGACACAGCAAGACATTTTTGCTGACACATAGCATCTTTAGTTTTAGGGAACTCTTCTGCTTAAAGCTCAGTGCGAATGGCGGCCATCTTACCAATGTTGGTAAAGGCAGTTAATTGGGCCACCCACACTAAATTTATTGCAGACGTGCATCCAGACAGCTTGGGACACAAGATCTATGTCCAACAGCTGCACTGTCAGCGGCAGGCCAGACCAAGGTCCATTTCAGTGACTACAGGCTTTATAGAAGAGTTGCCATGTTGCCAGCAATACTGGAGAAAACTAAATAATAAACAAACTAGTGTTATCTGCTTTTTACTCTTCTCTCACATTGTGCAGGAGCCTCCCATAGTAGGAAGAAGCTGTTTTAGAACTGACTGTGCTACCTATGGACAGGGAGTAAGATGACTTGCAGAGGGACATTACAGTTTTAAGGGTGTTATTTACCCTCCAGAAAATGTGAGTAGGTAAAGTTTGGTCATCTGTAGTAGTCAAAGGTTATGATTTTACTTCTTTGGAATGTAGAGTGTAGTGAATAGCATCATAACAACGCTCACCCCTAGCTGCAAAACATGCTGGGTCCTATTAACTGTGGTTAAACTATCAGACAGTTCCTTTTGAGTACAAGTAGCAGAACAAAACAACTTTTATTTCACATTTACAAGCCAACTTATACAGTAGATGGTGTCAAAAATGTGGAAACAGCAAAGTCTTTTATTGTACAGTGTTTTATAATGGCAAATCAATCCAGAAAAAAAAAAACGGTACAACATTTATCTTCCAAAAAGTATTTTTCAGGCTTTATTCACATTCCACATAAGACCAAACATGGGATAAAAACACACTCTACTTGAAAACTTGTCTTGACATAATAAAAACTTTATCAGCACACGAAAGAATGAACATTTGCTCGACTTCAAAACCTTGATGCGTGCCGTATAATTCATTAACAATTGTTCTCATTGACTATTCTTTAGAGAAAAGAGATAAGCTTTCTATATTATCATTGCAAAGAGGAAATAACATGAAGCCCAAATGGAGATTCAATATTTAGTTTTATCTTTTATATGGATAACAGTTTCTGAATTATCAAAAGCATAGAATCAGATTGTGACGTTGATTTAGACCCTGGGGTTGTCGCATCCCTAATACAAAAATCCAGAAGGATTCCCTGTTCAACAAATGTCTGAGGTGATCCCGACCCTCTCGCTGCTTTATGCACTTTCAATATACCTTGGCAGGTAAGAGAATTGATTTGACCTGCATGTATGTCTCTAAAATGAAGAGTTAGGGAGGATACATTAACAACTTCATTATTGACATGTGAGATGTGTCGCCTGATCTGTGTTTTTAATGGACAACTAGTGCACACCACATACTGTACTCTGCACCCTGTGAGAGATATATTTCTCTACAGAAGTCATTTTGGTCCAACCAGATACCATTTGTGTTAGCCGGGGGTCCAGCCATGTCATGATTCAAACATCATTTTGTGTGAGCTGTTTAGAAATTACTGTGTCCTCACTGTTGTTTAACTTGTCTTTATGACAGCTTTTCTGTTTGAAGACCATGTTGTGACTCGTAGAAAGCTAACACAAGGACAACTAGCATAAACATTCTGTAAGAAATGATGCAAAGTTTATACATTTTGGAAGAATTTCTTACAGGGGAGGTTTTAGTATATTCAAGCTGGCCAATAGCATTGCAGTATTTTATCATCTTTCTACACCTCTATGCAGATGATCTTCTGTGTTTTATATATGCGGCTGCACGCCAATAAACATTGTGAGTCAGCATTTTCTAAAAGACTGGCGTGTCTTATTGTCTGCTCTCATCCGGGTACTGGTAGCCATTTTTCGATTACAACAGTTAATTCGGAAGTGAACTTACAACTGATAAGGGCTGTTTTAGCCCTAGATAAAGATTAGAGATGAGCGAGCACTAAGATGCTTGAGTGCTCGTTACTCGAGTCGGATACCTCCGAATACCTTTTTTCTCCCATTTTTCAATTTTTTGACCCACCAGACTCCTTTGTCTGGATCTACATGGACGCAGTGGCTTGCCTTTCAATATCCCGCTACCAAATAACCATATCCTCATGAATTATATTTTTAAACACTATATACATAGTTACCTCTTATTATTCTATGTCTCTTTGCTTTTAAGACGAGACAGACTCATCTATGACAGTGTTTTTACTAAGCACATTAGCGTAATCTCAGTATACTTATGGAGGGATCACATGACCGGAGTAGCAGTCACATGACCGGAGCCTGAGTTTGAGCCACGGAGCCCTCTGAATCCAACTGGTTTACTTGATCACCATGACAACGACAATGATTACACAAGCGCAGTAGAGCTCCTGGACCTCGGACGATAGGATAGGCCAATTACCTTAACAATACACATGTGTGGGGCCAACACACACGGAGGTGTTTGTTTATGTCAGTGCACATTCTCCTCTTTATTGTATATTATGTATATGTTTATATATTTTAGATTTTTGCTGCGATATAAACATTGTAAACTTGAACACTGATAACGAATTTTATTGGATGATCACGCTACACAGGATATGATGTCACTATCACTTTTTTCTAAATATGTGTTAACCTTTGTAATGATACCTATGCTTGAGAAAGATTCAACTGGAATCGAAACGTCACAATGTTTATGCTTGGAACTGAATCGTACCGGGTGCTGTGGCTCTCCCCATCCCGTTACTCGAGTCAAACATTTTCCGATGCTCGAGTGCTCGTTTCGAATAGCAAACTCCATTGAAGTCAATGGGAGACTCGAGCTGAGTGTTCTTCACGACAGTATGTGAAGAACATTATGTATGAATATAAACTAGGGCAGTCCACCATAGTTTCTTTGAAGAAAATCCTGACATCTTCACAGAGGCATTTCACCATTCAGATTGCTTACTATGTTGTTCATGCTATTGACTGCCCCTTACTTATGAGATATTGAACCAAGGTACAAATCACTATGTTCTCTTTCTGGTTCAAATGGAATTTCAGACTTTAACTGGACCAGTTTACTAGTTGATCGTTATAATAGTTTTTTCACAAATGTAACCATTTCTAAAAATGTAGTCATCGCAACATGTGCATATCCAAAACAAAACTTAGTCAAGGTCAAAGTTAGACAGAAAAGCCCAGGGATTTGTATAGTAACTTTGTAATGAGCAATGTGCCTATGCGTGTTAAACCATCCTAACAGACATGTTTTCACAGCATCCTGATGCATCAACTAAGATTACATGTGATTGTTTGCTGTCAAGTTAAATGGCTTGTCCAGTAAATTGATACATGGAACTCTATCTGCATTTTCAAGATCAAATGTGCAATTGATAGGATCATCACGCATACAATAAGAAACAAAAAAATGAATAGCCGAACAGCAGCTTATAGGCAAAGATGAATGAGTCGTGAGAGCCAGACAAGGATGGATGAGAGAGGATAGGTGGCAAACTTAAAATGCACAAGTAAATGCAAAAGCTTAATTAATCAATAGACCAATTTGTAAAATGGGACAGGGAAGTAATCCATCCGTGGAGCAGGATCAAGACAGCTCCCATGAGAAAACAAAACAATTTGGTATAAAATTTTCTAGTTACTACTTAGAGATATTTAGTACCCTCAATACTAATTTTACTTTCTAGACCAGATACAAAGTTATCCCTAACATTAAGCTTTTTCTAGCAAAATATTTTTTTTGGAATAGCTAATATCAGAAATATGTCAAATATAACGATACATCTATCATACTAGATGTGTAACAATGTTATTTACATAGTTAGTAAGGTTGAAAGAGGATATTGGACAGCAATGAGGAGTGACATCACTCACCCATATTTGTCATCCAAAAACTAAACAATGCTCTTTTGAATCCAAGTGCCCCCCTGTGCCTGTACAGCAGGGTACAGTAACATACTCAGGTGGAATTTCACTAAATATTGTAAAATGCATTTTTCCTTTTTAACCTCTTTTGAAGTTGCAGATTTTAGTTTCAATAAATATATTCTTAAATACAATTTCTGTAATTTCACTTACATTTATTTTTCGACCTCATGAAATGCTCATAGGGATAACAAACTTCCCAAAGGTTGTTTTGAATATTTTAAGGGGTGCAGTTTCTATAACGGTCTCATTTGTGGAGGTTTTCTGCAATATAGGCCTTATAAAGTCACTTATAACTAAATTGGTCCCCCCAGAAATTTGGAAATTTTCCAGAAGACTGGAAAAATTGCACCTAAAGTTATAAGCCTCCTAACATCCTAAGAAAAGGATGTTTGAAAAATGATGCCAAGTTAAAGCAGACTTATAGACAATGTTAGTTATCAAGTTATTTTGGCGATATGACTAACTTTTCAAAAAGTTGAACATTTTGTATTTGGAAAACATAATTTGTTTTCAAAATTTTCACCAAATTTTTGTTTATTTCATAAATAAATACTAAACATATTGCTTAAGTTTCTCAATCAACATGAATTACAATGTGCCACGAAAAAACAAATCACCTAAATATTTCAAAGTTATGACCACTTATCACACATGTCAGATTTGAAAAAACTCAGTATTTCAGAGTATTATAATGAACAAGCAATCAGATGATTGCCTGTTCATGTCCCATGTGGAAATAGTAAAAAAGTAAAAAAAAATGTTATTCAATAAAAATAAAGTAATAAATCAACAAAAATGCCCATAAGCCCCATAACATATAAAGAGACATATAACCCCAAAAAAAGTCTAAATCATAACACAAACCCAACATATATAGTATCACTGCATCCATAACAACTCGTAGAAGAAAAGAAATTAATTATTGAATAACCCACCAAAAATTATGATTTTTACCTATACAATCCTACAAAAAATATATATTTTGTAAAATATAAGATAATATTAACTAAAATAATGTAAAAATATTAATGTATGGTATCCCCATAATCGTATAGAATAAAGATAACATGATTATTAGGCTATATGGTGAACAACAAAAAAAGAAAACAAAAAAAAAGTTAAAAATCCAGTACAGAATTGATGCTTTTTTACGCCTGCCCTCAAAAAAATTCCAAAATTTTCAACAATAGGGGATAGCAACCAAAACTCTAGCACTGGAAAAAGCATCTCATCTCGCAAAAAAAATGCCATCACATGGTCCCAATAACGAAAAAACAAAAATTTTATAGCCTACAAAAAGGACCAATGGGAAAACTAAAATCCTGGCAGCTGCATGGCGCTCCTTCCCTCCTGCGCCTCGCTGTGCCCCAATAAAACAAGTAACAGCCACATGTGGGGGGTCTCTGTACTCAGGAGGAGTTGCAGAACAAATGGTAAGATGGGTTTTCTCTTTTTATCTTAAATTAACCTTTAACCGACAAAATTTGTCCATTCTTAATTTCACCTCCATTTTGATTTGATTACTATGAAGATCTCAAAGGGTTAACAATCTTCCTAAAAGAGGTTTCTGTTAGTTTGAGGGATGCAGATTTGAAAATAGATTGGTTATATAGGGGGTTTGATGTTACATTTGTTAAATTTCATTCAAAAATAGTCATTTCTGAAAATACAAAAAATCTATATTCGATTTGTAAGCCTCGTGACATCAAAAAAAATTATCCAGACATTTAAAAAATGATGAAAATGTAAAGTATACATATGGGAAATGTTATTCAGCAACTTATTTAGGTGGTCAATCTATCTGCCTTAAAACTCAATGATCTTGAATTTCGAAAATCATTTAAAATTTTGCAAATTTTTCAAAAAATTCATCATTTTTTTTATTTTTTTGTAATTAAACACCAAAACTTTTCAGCCCAAATTTACCACTAAAATGAAGTACAACTTGTGGGGAAAAAACAATCTCAGAATCGCTTTGATAAGTAACAGTGTTCAAAAGTTATAGCCATATAAAGCAACGCAAGTCAAAATGCAAAAATGGGGCTGAGCCTTAAGCTATGAAATGGCTGTGTCCTTAAGGGGTTAAAGGAGCACATAGCAGAATGTCAAAAATTGACCTGGACATTCAGGCACCAATGACCATCGGTCACAAAGGGGTTAATGGTCTGGTGCTGTTCTGTTACTTCAGGACCTGGATGACTTGCTGTGATAAATGGAACCATGTACAGTATTCTGTTTCCACAAAAAAATCCTGAAGCTGAAGTGGACTTGGGTTTTGCAGCAGAATAATGATCAAAAACATACCAGCAAGTCCATCTTTCAGTGGCTTAAAATTATAAAATTGAGACTTTGGAGTGGCCCAGTCAAATGAAGATGCTGTGGCATGACCTAGAAAAACTGTTCATGCACTGGAACCCTCTAATGTAGGTGAACTATAGTAAGTCTGTAAAGATGAGTAGCATGGCTTACTGGTTAGCATTACAGCCTTGCAGCAATTTGGCAAGCTCTGTATAGTGCTGCATAATCTGTGTGCACTATTTAAATAAAGGAATTATTATCATTAGGTCTAAAAATTCTGTTGTAAAAGACTCATTGGCCATTATCACAAATGCTTGATTGCAGTTATTGCTGCGAAGGGTGTCCCAATCAGTTCTTAAGATTAGGAGACAATTCTTTAATTCAAAGGGCTCTTTTTCACATCACAGCTCTAGTTAAGACTTTGGGAATGAACCAAAGTATAGTCACCCATGTGCACTTCACAACACACCATGGCCCCTAAGATGGAAAGAAATCTGTTATATGTGAACACCACTGTTTTGCTTCTTAGGTGTCATTTATATAGGTGAATAACATAAGTAATGTCAGGATCAGGTGCAGTGAACCCACTGTACCACCGTGAGCGATGATGTAAGCCGAGACACCTGGGAGCGGAATCTAAGTGGTAACTGGTTTTCCCCAGAGACCACCACCAAGCGGACTGCATTTCCTGCTGAGGGATACCACCAGGTCGCTCCATAGGTGTGACTTTGCTCCCAGTGGTGGCCAAGGTGAAGTACAGAGTCATAGAGAAGAAACATAATCGGGGACAGGCAGGAGGGCAAGAGGTCAGGAGAGGCAGCACAAAGGGGCTGGATATTTAACAAGGAAGATGGCTGTTCAGCGCCAATCTTCGGCACGCTGGCCTTATAAATCTTTGAAACCTGCATGCCGGAGCGTGGAGACCACTGCTGGAGTGAAAAGAGGTAAGACACGCTGCAGCCAGGCACTATAGGCACCCGTGACAAGTGATAACTAAAGTATAAGCATAGGCATATTGATCTGTTTAGTGGAAAGTCCAAGAACAAAACAGCAGAATGGCACTCACTTTTCTCAATCCACGATTCTTTTATTCAAGCGTTTTACATCAGACATCCTTGTTTGACAAAGCACTATACGCGCGAAACAGGCTGTTACCTTGTGGACCCCGGCGTCCTCAGATGTCTGATGTTTTAATGCTTGAATAAAGGAATCGTGGATTGAGAAAAGTGAGTGCCGTTCTGTTTTTGGACTTTCCACTACTGGCTTCTATTCTATTGGGAACAGAGCACCACAATAGATCCCATTACACCAGCGATTAGAGTAGGTACCGTTCCGTGCTATTGGGGAGAGTTCACACTGTGTTCACAGTATGGAGAGACTTGGGTAGTGCCTGTTCTTCTGCATCTTTCTATATTTGAATATTGATCTGTTTAGAATGTGCATGAGCAAACCTAAATTAGAATTGTTGCTTTATCACTGAAGGTCAAAGATAATTGGTTTAAAAGACTGTAGGATAGTGACCTTTACATTTTACTGTCCTGCAGCATCATAAAGATTCACCTAAACCTGTTGCAAAATGTAAGTCAAAATGAATCCATACTTTAATGAGCTGCACGGATATCATCACTAAACCATTTCCCTATAACAGGTATTAATCTTCTGTGTGATATTAATATAAGGGTAGGAGGAAAAGCTATTAAATAGAAGATGCAGAGCAATATGGAAACAATTAGGTAAAGGCTTCTCTGCTAATGAGTATACAGAGTATGGAGTTCTCTTGTGTAAATGCATTAAGCTCCTCATTAAAGTGAATAGTTTGAAGGTTTTACTTTGTGTCCTGTGTATCAAAGTCCGAAGAATAATACCATTAAACATAAATGAACAGATGTTGCTCAAAACGTGCAGATTGATGCTGCCTTAGTGTGTCAGTCATATCTCTAAGGTGAAATAATATCAGGGAAGTGAACTCTATATCATAATTTTAGATTTGTTTACTATATTTAATAACCTAAAACATAAAACTTTGTTTTGAAAATGGAACTACTATTTTTATATTTCCTTTTATATTTTCAAGACTCCTTCTTCTCAGTTTTATGTGTGACAGATATATATATATAAATATATACAAGTAGCTTAGATAAAGCAGTTTTGATTATATCCAGTGATTTCTTCTTTGAATGTAGTGAGAAAGGTAGAAAAATTGTAGCAACAGTATGAGACTGAGCAACAAAAGCATGTGTAGCCCCTTTCTAGACATTTTCTAATATTTTTATTGATTAAACCTCTATTCTAACCATTGAAGCTAATGTAATCCTACTTTGAATATTCACTGTATGTGAACTGGGCAACTATGAAAACATGACATACATTTTGTGACTCAAGGATTTGTTCCTTGGGCTGTGGGAGAGAGACCTATTAATTGAAGATCAGGATATCTCTATGGACCATGTCATATTTTGCCTGTCGTACATCGATGACATCCTAATAGTCTGGAGATCCTGGAGATCATTTGGATCAGTTATTTGTTTGGTTTAATCAAAATATGTACAACATTAGATTTACATACCATTTGTTGTATTCTTGGAATGCAACAAAAACAGATATATACTAACAAATATCGTCCGAAAAGAAAACATCAGTAAACCTGCTCCACGGATTATCAACCTATCCTCAGTAAGTTTTTAATGCCAAACCAACTGGACAATTCTTCAGATTAAAAAAAATGAGCTTCAGATTTGAGCTAAAGATTTTAAGACAGCATACAGCAAAAGAGCTATTAGGAGATCATATAGATAAGCTAAGTATAAACCATGGGAAAACTTATTACGGCAACAAGAACAAAAACTTGAGAGCCAGAAGTGAGAACCAAATAAATTTCAATACAAATTCTCATTGGTCCGCTATGAAGACAATTTTAAGGAATTACTGGCTCAAACATCCCATACTTAATGCCAGATGATTTAAAAACGTGCATTACATATTAATACATAGTCAGTATGACAATGGAAAACCCAACACCTTTTTTGGGGCAATAAAACCTAGATGGGGATGTCAACCATGTGAAAAATGCGTAGGATGCCCCAATAATATTCCAAGCAAAAAAATGTTGTGATTCAACCGGTAAAATAAGAATGTGCCATCACCCACAAAATTATGTGTTCAACCAAATATGTTGTATACCATGCCACATATCCACACATGTATACATGGGTCTCACATCAAGGGGAAACTTGAGTCACAGAACACATGAGGGATATTGGCCTAGCTTTGGATCCTGAATTTTGTACCGATGAAAAACCACTGGCTAAGCATTTTCAAAAGCACAACAATTGTAATTCCTGTGGACTTCTGGTCCATGTGATTGACCACATCTTAACAAGAATCTGTGGAGGGCCTGTACAACAAAAATTTGCACAATTCATCAAAGTGTACACATTATCTTGATACAGTTACAATTATGTAAATGTCTTTTGATATTTTATATTGTAATTGCTAAGAGTTGTTAAAATATGCACAGTTGAAGTCTGTGGGCTGAGTTCTGTGTACCAATGCATCTGTTTGCATTTATTCTACCATATTTTTAACACTTTAACTCATGAAATAAAAAACTTATATTTTTAGTATAATTATTGTGGGTTGTCTTTTTCTGATAGGTTGTGTGACTCAAAGAACACCTATGCCCAATGCTTTTATTTAGAGAATATACAGTTTGTTAGAATTACAACAAAGCTTGTTTTTAGTCACCTGTAAATTCTCTGATAAAGAAAAGAGAAAAGCAAGAGCATTGCAGTTTATCTATTTATGTTGGTCATTCTTCCAGTCCTATTTCTATAAAACTTTAGGACCTACTTGGACAAGTGAAGTCTGCATGAACATTCAAGTCCAATGTTATTTAGAAATTTC
This sequence comes from Engystomops pustulosus, assembly GCA_019512145.1. Classification (NCBI taxonomy): domain Eukaryota; kingdom Metazoa; phylum Chordata; class Amphibia; order Anura; family Leptodactylidae; genus Engystomops; species Engystomops pustulosus. Next base: position 189,039,345 of record CM033642.1, on the reverse strand, counting down.
TCCCAAAGATAGCATTTATTGTAATACATGTATTTATATTGTACCTATATAATGTACTTTACATACATTTTAAATGAAATCTACCATCAAAATAAAGCATGAATAAACCCTGGACATTTATTCATAAATCCAGACACCATTACTGTAATCTTGGCCTCCTTTCTTCTAAAATGAACTTTTATGTTTAAATTATTCTAATAAAATGGTGGACATGAATCTCCTTATGATGTAATGTATGTTATTCTTGTTTTGTTCAGTAAAAATGTAAAAAACAAATAAAAATTCTAATAAGCCTGAAAAGCTACTGGGACAGATCACTGAGCCCATTCTGTACATTCACAGGATGTTACACTATCTCACCCTCTGCTCCCCCTCCTTCTGGCTGATGGAATCTCAGTGCAGCAAAGAAAGTTCCAGCATACAATGTGAGGTGCAATTGCTCCTTGTGCACTGTAACAGCCTGCAAATCTGCAGCACAAAGGTGTTCTAGTTAGGTAAATGTAATTTAATAGCACATAGTATTTACTTTTTCAGTTTTTTCTTATTTTAATTGTTTTATACATTTTTTCCAAACAGATAAATAGTAGCAAGAAAGAGATTCTTGACACAACATATTTTATCCATATTAGCATTTCATATGTAGTGTACATCAACAGCGGAAATGCATAATAATTAGGTAGTAGGTCATATCATTAGATAGTACACAAGGATGAAAAAGCAATACAAATAATAACACAAAGAACCATTTGAAAATTCTCTTCAGAACACAAATATCTTTCACCTTTTACTTTTTTAGTTTTTAATACATTTCTAGATGTCTCTTATCTCAATCACTTAATTCTAATTGGAATTTCATTAATCCAACATGAAAGATTTTGCGGGTTCTATTCTTTTTTCAAGCTGTACTATCACTTTTGAGAAAAAAGATCATTTCAGAGGTGCAAAGGTCTCATTGGCAGTTATATAAATTGCTTGATTGTAGTAATTGCCTCAAAAAGTGCAGCAAAACATTAAGTTAAAGGAAACCTACGACCACGCATCTACCTTTTAAGGTAGATCTAGCCAAAGGTACCTCTAATGTATGTAAGGATAGCTATTTTAAGGGTAATCTTTAGTCCCCTTTATCTTTTTTAATCTTTGTTTGTGGTAATATGCTACTTTACCAAAGAGGCTACTGGAGGGTGGAGTAGCAGGAGCTGAGGCTACACAGTGCAGCTACGCCACGCCACAGTAGCCTCCATGATCCTCCTACCCAGATATCTTCAGTGTGCAGCTACAAGGAGCTGCCCGCCTTGTCCGCAAAGCCAGAGTTCTGCGCATGTGTAGAATGCAGGCCGCCGGCTCCGTGGTCTTGGGTCTGAAGCCAGAGCTACTGCACATGCACAGAATGCTGGCTTCACGGACGAGTGCATGCAGCTCCTTGTAGCAGCACGCTGAAGATATCTGGGTAGGAGGATTAAGGAGGCTACTGGGGCGTGGAGTAGCTGTGCTGTGTAGCCTCTGCTCTGGCTACTCCACGCCCAAGTAGCCTCTTTGGTAAATTAGCATATTACCACAATTAAAGATTAAAAAAGATAAAGGGGACTAAAGGATTAGCCCTTAAAAGGGCTATTCTTACATACATTAGAAGCACCTACCACCAGATCTATCTTAATAGGTATAAAAAACATTAAACTACAATAAAGTAGTAAAAAACGCCCAACCATGGGACCTCAAAATGACATTATAACTTCAGCTTCCTTCCGGTGCATGAGAGTGATCCAAAGCCCTATGGATGAAAAGTACGAAAAGAGTGCGAGCCAGCACTGCACGTAGGAAATCCGTGTTGAGTCTTGAGCCAAACAAAATATCCTTTATTCTTTAAAATGCACAGGTTCACATGAAGGGTTGATAAGGTTAACACGTTTCGATGCTAGTGTCTTAATCATAAACTGCAAGTACTACTTACGTTCTTCCTTATATCTAGTTCAGCTGGACAGATTAAGGGAGGAACCCAACCTCCCCTTCGGTCACATGACTTTGTTGGCACACCTACTCACGTGAACACGGGTAAGTTTTGAAACATTACATGCAAATAATTAAAAACGCAATAGTCCTTAAAATTGTAATTCATAGCTGACTAGTGATGCAAGTTCACATTGAAAGCATAGGAAATACAATATGACAATGGGAAACAAACCATGAAATTATCACTCATCGGAGCAAAAAGAAAATGAATACAATATGTAAAGGACATTATCATTTACCATCATATACGTTTCCCATATTTTACGGCAAAAACTTGGGCATGGAGAACAAACACAATACTAGATATTAGATCAATAAGTCTAAATTACACATAAACTAGAGGCACATATATAGAAAAAATAAATATCATGCTGCAGTTTATGAATCTTGAAGGATACAATGACAACAATAACAGCTCTCTTCTTCTTAAAAGAACCAATATATGCATAAAATGTGAGGATAATTTTAGACTGTTCTAGCCGTCTTCTATCGCAAACTTTGAGCTCGATAGCAAGACTTCAAAGACTATACATTAATAAGTAAGAATGAGATCTTGTCGTTTGTTTAAACCTAATAGGTAAATCTATGGTGGTAGATTTCCTTTAAGGAAAACATCATATCTGTCCAGGCCTGTTTCATGAGGTTAATTTGCACTGACCAGCCTAGGGAGTGATAGGAGCGAAAACAGCAATGAAACTGAGTAAAATTGTGAAGTAAAGGGTTAAAAATGATCTTGGACTTTCAGTTCCGGCACTGATGGGAATGGCATTGTGTTGAGCTGCTTCTATGTCCCCCCGCCAAGTTCAACTCCAAGACCAGCAATTAAAAGCCATCCAGGCTAGGAAAGTGAGAGGAAAAGCCCGGACCACTGGCCTTAGTAGTATATGGAGTGGTATTTGCTCCAGAGCGGGCAGAAGGTAATAAAACAAACACGGCCACGCATTGCACCATCAGACCACCCTCCTGTCATGGCACCAGTGGGAAAGGAGCCATCAGAGAATGTGACACCAGAGGTGTAGCAGCTCCCAACTAACATGCCCAGAGTGGAGTGTGAGACCCAGAATCAGTCACATCCAGCTCCAGCTCACAATGAAGTGGGCCCTCAGGAGACCACGAGATAGTGCCTAGCCACCTGCTCGGTCGGGGAGGTGAACTATCAAATACTAGCTAAAGAGGTGGCGAGATTCTTAGTCTCAGACTTGGTGAGCAACCTGACCACAACCCTGCAGAGTTCCCTTGCTGAGGTAAAAGAATCAATTAGTTGAAATGTGGAGAAGATAGAGACAATGGAGTCTTAGTTGACAATGCTGCAAGGAGTAACCTACAAGTAGTGTGTCTCTCCTTGAAGATATCCCTAATGGTCAACATAGCGAGATATATGAGGAAGATTTACCTAAAGCCTTGGGCCTGAATAGAAGGCAGCAAATCCAGAGAGTGCACAGGGTTGGACTGCTTTGCAAGGGGGTGCAAGGGAGCTCTGATGGACAGATGCTAAAACCAAGACAGGCCATTGCAAAATATTTGAATTATTCTGACAAGGAGTATTTGTTACAAGCATATCACAATTCTCACTCTCCTCTGCTTGTTCAAGGCCATAAGATCTTGCTATTTGAGGACTTTTCTCTGGCAGTCACCAGAAGCTATTTTCCCTGCTCTTCAGTCTGCTCTTCTCTACACTATCACAATAGAGCATTCGCTTTCAACAAGCTTATCCTGCAACACTACAGCTCAAAAGTGCCGACGGAGTACAGCATGTTTTTCAAGAGCCGGCAGAAGCAGAGGTGTTTCTGAAAGCAGTGCCGCATGATTCTTTACCTTTGAGGGACATCACAGAGGATGTTGGAGGAGGGAGTTCAATGCAGGAACTATGGTGACCCAACTCCGCGACCTCTGAGGGGTCCTGAGATCCTGGTAAGACTCGTGAGGGGTACCCACTATCCTGCCATGGCAGAGGAGGAAGAAACTAAATCAGTTTCCAGGGATGATAGCGGCAGAGATGGTATAAAGTCGTTATCACATCATTTGTTAATAGTATTGGGAGTATTGCTCTATTCATTGAATCTGTGGGCCAGAAACAACCTAATTTTTCAGTTTTCCTTTCTTACAGTATATGCTTTCTATAGTGATGGGCATTACAAACAAATAATGAGGGTGGAGGATGGTGCTTTTTGGGGGTTTGTACAGAAGTGATGTGTTTTCAGTGTCATAACAATGCTCCTTCACTGATTATATTGGCGACGGTTAAGTGTGTGTGTGTGTGTGTGGGGGGGGGGGATTAAGCTAAGCATCTGTGCCATTAGAAAAAAGGGAGTCCACAAAGGAGTTAGAAGATATAGTGTTAGGTGAAAATAGAAATTGTAGTCAAAGGTGTTCTTATAAGTTCTTATCTCTGTTCTTATTTTATGTTTTTGCATAAAAGGGAAGTTGGTGGAGAGGATCAATATTGCATATTATATTTCAGCTGTTCCAGCAGTCTTGTAATTATAGGCCACCACAGTACTAAATGAAGGTGGTCACCTGGAATGTGAAGGAGTTGCTCTCCCCTCAGAAACACATTATGGTGCTTCACCGTTTGAAATGCCTCCGGGCAGACATTGCTATTTTGCAGAAAACACACCTACATGAGGCAGACTTGACTAGAATGAAAAGGCTTTGGGTGGGAGAAATTTACGGCTCCCTGGTGGTGGAGCGTAAGGCTGGAGTTATCATTTTAATAAATTGCACATTGCCCCATAAGGTTATCGCAACAGAAAAAGACATTGAGAGGAGAGTGATCCATATTAAAGTATCCCTAGCGGCAGAGACCATAAGCATCTACGGAATATATGCTCCTAAGTCAGAGCAGAGACCTTTTTATGAAGCATTGTGAACAAGGATTATGGCAGACGGGGAGCCCCTAAAGAACCTGGGGGGAACTACAATCTGACAATGGACAGCAGGGAAGACAGAAGTGTGAGGGAGGGAAGGGGAGGAATATGGAGACAAAGGACCTCTCCACTGAACGACTGGGTAGAATCTCTGGCCTTGGATGATGCCTGGTGCCTAATGCACCCACAGGATAGAGAGTACACTCATTATTCCCATCCGCATGACACTTAGACGAGACTGGATTATTTTTTCTTGAGCTCGATATTAATGTCAAAAGTCATTCAGATACAGATAGATTATATGGTGATTTCAGACCATTCCCGAGTCGTATTAGAGCTGGCTGATAAGACCCGAAAGGCCGTGACATACTATGGAGATTCCTCTCCTTCTTGACGAAGGACAAGGATTTAGTACAACTACTACATGGTGGTGGACTGAGTATATCGAAGGCAATGGATGACACACTACTGACTCTATGTTATTTTGTGAGTTAGGAAATGTAGTAGTCTGGGCCGTTTAGGGACCATGTGTGGGCGCTTAAGAAAACAACTAGGGACCTATTTAAGAGAGCAAGTGATGAGGTATACAGAGCCTACTTGGATTTCTTAGAAAGACCAAGGGATATCACAAAGGGTGTATGGGGGAAAGCCAAGGAGGAATTTACCAATTGAGCAGAAAGAAAGGAGGATTCCACTAGGTCAAAATTTGAGCTGGAACACAAATTTGGGGGTATCGCACCATGACCCATTTTTTGAGAATGAAGCTCCCAGGAGATGCAGTGGCAGTGTACCCAAGGGAGATAAATGAAATATTGGGAAAATACTTTGAAAACCTGTAGGTGGATTCCTCCACGGGAGAGGACTATGGGCGGTCTTTTCTACATGACTTGGAATTGACTCATTTGTCACTGACTCAGGTGCAATCCCTCAATGCTCCAGTAAAAGCAGAGGAGATTCAACGGACCATAAAGGCCCTCCCCAGTGGAAAGATGCTTGGGCCGGGTGCTACACGGGGGTAATTTTACAAGGCTGTACATGAGCAAGTTGCCCCTACTTTATCTAGCCTGTTCCCCAAACTGTTAGAGGGTTCTCCCATGTCCACACGTATATCAAATTGCTTGTTAACGAGGGGAAGGACCCGGAGAATCCTTCCTCTTACCAAGCCATCTCATTGTTGGACGTTGATGTTAAAATTCTTTCCAAAATTCTAGCGAACCAGCTGGCATTGCTGATGCCATCGCTTGTCTCTCCTCTCCAAGTGGGTTTTAGGAGCACACACACATATATATATATATAGCATGTACATATAAAAGCTATAAAAACTATGATGCAAGGGAAATTGTTAAAAGGGGTAGAACAGCGTTGTGTAGGGCACTTTATACGCTTTCTAGATTTATATCCTCAATGAACATAGCAGGTGTATCAGGAAGAGAGACCACGATCCAGCGAAAACATGAAGACAGCATTTTCCCTGGTGCGAGAAACTAGGCAAGGTTTGCTCAGAAGGCTTACAAAGTTTTTTTATACAATACTGTTTTACAGTGGGGAGATCCATTAACTACACAAAACCTTGTGTGTATGTTTATATGTAGAAATAATTCATGTTAATATATATTGTACCTGTTCTATGTTAAAACACTAACTATAGGAAGATTTATCAGGGTAATTCTATGCACAAGCTGTGCTCTCTCTTTATTGTAAAACGTGTCACTGAGTGAAAAAAATTAGGGAATCTTAGAGCTATTTGATGTGTACAACACACCTTTTATATCCTTTCCAATTATCAAAGTTCCACCTGTACTGCCTAATATCATCTAATACATCAGCTTTAGAAATAGTTATTTGCATTTTCACTCTGTTCTGCTCTACAAGGTCAAGCAGTTAATGAATGGCAAAGCTGAGCCATGAAAAATGGATCTTAATGAAGTGTAACCTAGGGTAATAAAGCCATGAGCACCCTGCAATACCAAACAAGCTTTCTAATAAGATTTGCAATTATCCTCTGTAATGTCTATGCAGACAACCCTGTACAGAAATGTTCAGCACCACGGACAGAGGCACAATTAGTCTGCAGGAGTTGCCTGCCTCCCTTAATTCATCCAGCAAACTGTTTATTGATGGAAGGCTTAAGCAGTAATAATGGGCATTTATCTGAGTTAGTCAATACCATGTGCTTTGCACATAACAGCATACCCCCAACAAAATGAAACAGATGTCAAATAGACAGATGCAAAAAGCGCTCTGTGTTTATGAAGTGCTGCCGACTGGGTATGAAGAATAATTTCATTTTTCTAAAGCACAGGCAGGGGAGTCAGCACTGTGTATAGAATGAAAAAAACAATATTATCCCAAATCAACTCACAAAGAAGTGTATGTAAGGGCAGCACAGGCATCCAAATAGTCTTTGTTTATACTAGATGAAGATTCAATCCAAAGTCCTTTTTCATAATAATGTTCAGGTTTTCCAAGTAAGGATTAAATCTTTGAAATATTATACTGTAGGATCCAATATATGGTGTAAATATAGAGCATGTCTTATTTCACTGTGATTTCTGTAACAATAACAATGACATACTGAAGAAAAGATCATTTGGAACATAGAAAAACAAAAGATTACTTTTTCAACAAAAGCTTTTGTGTAGATTGGAGCTGCCATACACTCTTACAGGGAGCTGTATCATATCAGATGTATGATAGTGGCCACAACCAACATCTGGCCAGATACATCAAGAGGGTTAAGCCTCTTGATGTATCTGGCAGGCGGTGCGGCCTCTGGGCAAAACTACAACAGGTCTGACTTTAAAAGAATGCAAGTACAGGGTGTGAACACCCCATGCCTGCCCCCTCCATGGGCAGCCGCACCCCTCTCCATTCCCTCCACTCTTACACGGCATGGAGGTGGCGTATTTGCCATTTTATTCACAAAATCTTGCACTGTGCAAGAATTTGTGATTATTTTACTGCTTCTACGCGAAAAAACTGGTGTAAAAGCAGTGATAAATATCCCCCTTATACTCTTACCCCATGGATCTTTACCTTTTGTTTGCTATTCTAGTCCTCTTCTGCAAATATTATATGGTGCAACATCATAGGTTTCCTGCAGAGTTTCAGAAGTCGCAGTACTCTTAGCAGGCTGTAGGGAGACCAGGTAAGTATAACTTGAGTGGGGATAGAGACGCTTTCCAGAGGGAAGATTGTTATATGTTTTTACAACTTCTCTGTAAGCACTAAGCCAGAATACTTTGACATGTAGAGTTAGAAATACATTTAAGGAGTAAATATACATTTCATACACAATATCAACAAGTCGCATAATCTTTAACTGAATCTTACAGTTCTTGCTAACGGAAAATTAATAGTGAAATCAAGTAACTGATGAGAACATGTCTGTATAAGTTTGTTATCATGTCAAATCACAGCAAACTCGCACAAACCTGGAGAAGGAAAAGTCTTGGTGCCAATGTATTAAAACTTGCTTCTGAATTGTATTACATCTCTATTCTGCTGGCCCTGTTCCCCACCAACTCCAATTATTTTAAAAGTGAGGCACATGGGGTGAAAGGGACAAAAAGTGATCCAGGTCCATACTCCATTAAAGTTGAGGTTTATAGATCTAAAGTAGATGTAAACTTTCTTAATGGATTTTTCAAAATATGTTTTAGAACAATTAATGTATTACCTTACTGTCTTAATGTCAGGTGCTTTCTCTTTTTCCTCACGTAGCTCATGAGCTAATATTTCTAGCTTCTACTGGTGAAAATTAGAAAAAAAAAGAACAAAATGAAATGAAGTTAAGATGTTATTGAACTGTGACCCACAAGAGGCTAAGTTCCTAATTTCCAGCTTTGTCAAGGCACATTCTTTTGATATATTGCCCCAGAGCAAAGGTATGACACTTCTAATGACAGTATAATGCATGTATTGCGCCACTTCGCTGTCTCTTGTTCTATGGGTATTCATTAACCTTGACTTCTACAAGTGCATATGGAGCTGTCTTGTGATGAATCAGTTTTACTGTACCTAAGAATCTCATTTTGAGAGCATGTTATGATTGCTATTGGTATTTTATTCTTTTGCAATATAGAAATACATGTATCCGTTCACTGAAGCGATTGAATCTTGTTTTAGTTGGACATGATAGTTTAGTTAGATGCTGGAAAAATAAGTACAGGCAGTCCCCGGGTTACATACAAGATAGGGTCTGGAGGTTTGTTCTTAAGTTGAATTTGTATGTAAGTCGAAACTGTATATTTTATAATGGAAGTTTTAGACAATTTTTTTTCTTTTGCCCCAGTGACAATTGGAGTTTCAAAATTTTTGGTGTAATTGGACCAAGAATTATCAATAAAGCTTCATTACAGAAACCTTACAGCTGATCATTGCAGTCTGTGACTATAGTAAAGCATCCAGAGAGCTTCACCAGAGGTCACAGTGGGCAGAGGGGTCCGTCTGTAACTATGGGTTGTCTGTAAGTCGGGTGTCCTTAAGTAGGGGACCGCCTGTATAGGATAAACTGATGACAAATAATTAGTTGCAAAAAATAAAAAGCGCAAAAAAGGGGAACACTTAAATATAATATCCTAGATTTCAATGAGATATTTCAGTTGCTATTCTTTGTTCTTTACATTGTGGAAATGATTCATAATAAATACAGTAATATCAAAGTAGAAAATCAGGCTGATCAATTTTCAGTTGAAATGCCTCACAACAAGGAAATGAGGCTCAGTAGTGTGTGGCCTCTACGTTCCTACATGATCACCCTACGATTCCTGGGCATGCTCCTGATAAGCAGCGCATGTTTTCTTGAGGGCCCTCCTTCCAGGACAGCCTGTGGTGCAACCTGTTATTGGTGGATGGAATGAGACATGGGGACTCAGATGTGCTCTATTGGATTCAGATCTGGGAAATAGGCAAGCCAATCTCCTGGAATACTCCCCTTTCAACAGGTATCTGCTCTATGATCTGGAAACTGTGCTGACAGACATAGCTAACCTTCTTTTCAAATCTCACATTAACATGCCATTCAGGATGAGCTTCACTACTGGAGCAACTTCTGTATTTTGTAGACACCACCTCATTCTACCTCTACAGGTGAGAGCAATGACAAAATGTAGAAGTGACAAAAACAACAGCCGAATGAGTACAGAGAAATGGTCTATGGTTAAGAAATGTACTGTGGTCACTATACAGAGAACCACTCCATTACAGGGGAAGTCCTACTAATTACCATCCATTTGCACAACAGCAGGATAAATTAATTTAAAATCAATGTTGATTCATAACTGGACAAGTTGATTTCACAGCAGTATGCTTGACTTACATTTACATCATGTTGTTTAAGAGTTAACTTTATTTTTTTGAGCAGTGAATTTAATGTTTTGGGTTTTTTTAAAACTATAAAATAATCATTGATGCCAAGGACAATTATTTTTCAGAATCAGTGAATCATAAAGAGCAGGATTGTTAGTAGCATTGATTTCTCATGCTAAATCTATAGAAGTACTAGAAGTACTTTTTAGTATTAGTTTCCATTAAAGGGGCATTTATCCTACCATGCTGCAGTAAAGAGGGCCCATATAAATTATAATTATTACATATGCTATGAGAAATGTAGACAGTGTCACAATTCTATTTCTGTGGCTAATGTTTTGGCTTGCACTGAAAAATGAAATCTTGAAAATTGATTTTCAAATGATTACTGCTTCCTCTCTACGTTTGTTGGATTTTTCTACCCTTTTGTGGTAAGGACCATGTGTTGGCATGCACCACTGCAATGTAGAAGTCAAATAGATGATGTTTCACCTTTATCTAATACATAAATAATAGAAAATGATTAGTGGGATATCAAATATATTAGTAAGGGGATGGATTAGTAAGGAGGAACCCTATGGGTTGCTAGGCTGTCCACACCTGCTCTGAAAACGTGTTTCATTGGATCACTCCCCACTTTGGAGCCCAAATACCATGTAGTGTAATAAAACATAATCTCTCATTTGGTCTTTATGGTAAGCATGTTAGATTAGCATAAAACTCTTCAAATTTGCACAAAACTGCTTTAACCTTTTTTTTAACAATTTGAAAATAAAAAGAAAAATTAATCTAATATGAATAGTAAAGATGATGCAGTGGAACAATTCCGTTCTGCAGTTTTGTTTTACCAGTAGATTCAGTAACACCTGGGAATTTGTGGTGCTGGACAGTGTCACCAGGGGAATGGGTGAGATGGACAGTGGTGGGTATAAAGCCTGGTAATGTCCAACTTAATATACAATGGTTTGGTGCATGTGGATTTACTATTGTGGTAATCTTTGTTTGTTCAGAAAGGTTTCATTTGATGCTATAGTATAGTTGTCCCTGGCCATCTAGCCATGGTTATGATTGGCCAGGGAGACACTGGGACCAATCTAGCGGCATACTGTCAGTTAATATACCAAAAAGAAGTAACCCTGTAACATACAACTGCAGTACACCCCGCATCAGCAATAAAAGATACAAAAGCTACAGAGCTTGCACTTAGCCAACTTTCCATGAATGTTTACCTTCACAAGGATGAAATCTAGATTGATAGTGCTTAGGATTTGAGAATCAATGGGATTACTTAATATCTGTTTTAACATTTGCATGTGAAAAAATACTTGTTTTATGTAAATGCACCACACTGTCCTTTAGCTGCTGATCTGAGGTGTAATTTTACAATGAAAATCTGCCTCTTGTAAAAAGCCTATCCACCATGTGCAAACATGGCCAAAAAGCCAAATCTGCAAAAGCCCTGTTACAGAGACTGTAAAGATATGAATATAAACAAAATGTATTATAAAACATTGTCACTACATGGACAGAGTAAAGGAAGGGGATATATATTATATTTTCAATATTAATAATAAACATATTATGGTTAGTGACAAAATTGGTGGTAGGGGAGAAGAGAAAGAGTAGTTACATCTATTTTAAAAGTTTTTGAATAAGATAAATGGTTTGAGGCTAAATAGATTAGGTTGGGCACAAAGCGAATAAAAACCATTAGTCAGAAACCATTAGGTGCTGCCCCAATAAGGAGCAGTAGCAACACTGGTCGATATACTGGTATTCACAAGATGGTGTGGAAAATAAAGTCATTCTCTTCCACCCTATTGTAACATCTTGTGAATACAAGTGTGCAGTGGCGTAACTAGAAGCTGATGGGCCCCAGTGCAAAGTCTCTGCCAGGCCCCCGACTATAATGTATGGTTTATAGTAATAGTCTTCTCATATGGGAAAGTGACACCATAAGGGCCCCTCTTGGGCCCGGGTGTGATCGCACCGCCTCAAGTTACACCCCTGCTAGTGTTGGTTAATATCCCACTCCACGATTACTTCCACAATTAGTGGTACAGAATTCTTTACATTTTTAGTAGTTAAGGTATGGAATGTCTTACTCCAAGAGGTAGTGATGGCAGAAACTATGGCAACATTTAAATAAAGGCTAAATTGGTTTTGACGGATGTGTGACTTTTTTTTTTAACCTCAACAACTGTGAAACTATGCAAGATCAAAAAACATATGCTGTGAATGTTAAAAGATAGTAACAACACTGACTGACTTTCATTAGATATAATTTTGTCTTGACATGATGAATAATAGGTGATAAACTCAAATTCCCATCTTAATTTTAGAACCAAACCTATCAAGCTTCCCCTGTCATCTCAGTACTATTGTCAGAGTCATCTCCCATTAGTAACACAGCAATATGATTAAATTGTCACTTTCATAATTTGTTTCCCATGAGGGAGATGATGTGATATGATATGAATGTGAAAACTTCTTAAGCTCCATCAATTAGCAGGTTTCCTCATTAAATCCTAAGTACATTAAAATGATTGAATCAGATTCTCCTAAGAGCCTATTGTCAGTTACAGCTCTCAGACACTTGTCTTCTGATACCATTGAACTATTGCAAGTTAAACATAAATATCTTCTCTAGATAAAAAGCGGAAAACAGTATCTTTATTTGTCACATTAAACTTCATATATGCATAAGTAGTAGATATTCTGTGAAATTCCCCTCTGCATTTTGAGACCCAAATATTTATAATATTAATTGTAAGAGAGAGGTTGTCTGATAATGAATCAACCTGTATAAAATTTCAAACTGGAAAGTAAATGCACTGAATTGGCTTTCCTGACATCTAAACTCCTTCATTCCATAATTTAATGCCAATATACACTCACCGGCCACTTTATTAGGTACACCTGTTCAGCTGCTCGTTAACACTTAATTTCTAATCAGCCAATTACATGGCGGCAACTTAGTGCATTTAGGCATGTAGACATGGTCAAGACAATCTCCTGCAGTTCAAACCGAGCATCAGTATGGGGAAGAAAGGTGATTTGAGTGCCTTTAAACATGGCATGGTTGTTGGTGCTAGAAGGGCTGGTCTGAGTATTTCAGAAACTGCTGATCTACTGGGATTTTCACGCACAACCATCTCTAGGGTTTACAGAGAATGGTCCGAAAAAAAAAAAAACATCCAGTGAGCGGCAGTTCTGTGGGCGGAAATGCCTTGTTGATGCCATAGGTCAGAGGAGAATGGGCACACTGGTTCCAGCTGATAGAAAGGCAACAGTGACTTAAATCCACCCGTTACAACCAAGGTAGGCAGAAGAGCATCTCTGAACGCACAGTACATCGAACTTTGAGGCAGATGGGCTACAGCAGCAGAAGACCACACCGGGTGCCACTCCTTTCAGGTAAGAACAGGAAACTGAGGCTAAAATTTGCACAAGCTCATCGAAATTGGACAGTAGATGATTAGAAAAACATTGCCTGGTCTGATGAGTCTCGATTTCTGCTGCGACATTCGGATTGTAGGGTCAGAATTTGGCGTCAACAACATGAAAGCATGGATCCATCCTGCCTTGTATCAACGGTTCAGGCTGGTGGTGGTGGTGTCATGGTGTGGGGAATATTTTCTTGGCACTCTTTGGGCCCCTTGGTACCAATTGAGCATTGTTGCAACGCCACAGCCTACCTGAGTATTGTTGCTGACCATGTCCATCCCTTTATGACCACAATGTACCCAACATCTGATGGCTACTTTCAGCAGGATAATGCGACATGTCATAAAGCTGGAATCATCTCAGACTGGTTTCTTGAACATGACAATGAGTTCACTGTACTCAAATGGCCTCCACAGTCACCAGATCTCAATCCAATAGAGCATCTTTGGGATGTGGTGGAACAGGAGATTTGCAACATGGATGTGCAGCTGACAAATCTGCGGCAACTGTGTGATGCCATCATGTCAATATGGACCAAAATCTCTGAGGAATGCTTCCAGAAGCTTGTTGAATCTATGCCACGAAGAATTGAGGCAGTTCTGAAGGCAAAAGGGGGTCCAACCCGTTACTAGCATGGTGTACCTAATAAAGTGGCCGGTGAGTGTATATATATTGATAAAATATGCATAACATGGTTCCTTTTTATTATATTGGGGAGGGCGACAATCCCCCTTTCCATTAGATCATAGCTACTCAGCAGCTGCTAAAAATAGAATAAAATTGGAGAAAACATTTCTTTTCTCCATCTTGTGGCCATACGGAATCACTGAAGATTGCCTCCAATTCATTTCAATGGAAGATAAGCTACATTGGTTCTGTCCAACCACTTCACAGAGCTATTCCATTTCAATCTATCAACTGCTGCTCACAGTTCATCATTAGGGGGTCCAGGGTGAAGGACCCCCTCTAGTCGTTTAGTCAGCTTTTGACTTGTAAATCCAAACAGAATTTAAGATAAGTTATTGCTCAGTCCTATTTCTAGTCGGCCTATGGCACAGCAGACACAGACTATATGGTTACACAAACTTTTTTCAATTTGTCTACACAAACTTCATATGAAGGAAGTTCAAAACTGTCCTCACCCAAGAGTTAAGTTCTTTAAAGTTAATGTGTAATATGTATGTGCTTTTAACCTTTTCTCTTAGATCAAAGTATTCCAAGATGTGTGACACAAAACGACATCTTGAAAAAAACAAAAACATAATTATCCATACTTGAAAATTTGGCTTTGGCTAGACCATCAGGTTCCTGGAACTTTGAGTCAATTGTGGCAAACTGAAGCATTTTACCATGATTTCACAGTAATCTCATCAATGCAGCAACAATACCATAATGGCAACAGAAAGCTTCCTAACTTAATATATCACTTGGATTCTGGGACCGGAATCTAAGTGAAACCTGGTCTTCACCAGAGGCCGCAACAAAGCGGGATGGTCTTGCTGCGGCAGGATGCCAACAGGTCGTTCCACAGGTGCGACTAGCCCGCAGTGCAGCCAACGTCGAGTAACAGAATCAGGATCTAGGCTCGAGTTCAGGAACAGGCACGTAGTGAGGGCAGGCGGCAGAGATGCAAGGTCATAGGTCAGGTTTAAGGTCACAACATGAATTCAAGGTAGAACGAAACAGGGAACAATCACAGGGAACAGGAAGCTTTCTCTAAGGCTAGTGAGTGCAAAGATCCGACGGGGAGTTGTGGGAGCCAGCGGTCTTTATGGGAAACCCGGAAGTACCAGCGCCAATAAGTGGTGTGCTGGCCCTGTAAATCTTTGAGTGCCAGGACAGGAGCAGGAGCATGGAGAGGTGAGTGCGGGCTGAGGAGCGCAGTGCCACGGAGAGGGGCACGGGTGTACCCGCGATCCATAACATGGATCGCAGGGGCACCCGTGACAGTAACAAAAATACACAATAATACAATGTCACCTTTCAATGTATTATATGAAAGGTTTGTTGTGGTTACAAAGGTCCAATACATCTCAAGTCATGGAAGGGGATAAGTCACTGTAAATCTATAATTTTTCTGTCTGAGATGTTACTAAACATTTATCTGCATCACAAGATAATGGCATTTTTTGTGTAGTTAAACTGGGTGTACAGAGAACTCATGGACTGAGGCCTCTATATAATGGACTGAGCCCTCTATATATAGAGCAGGTGTCTACTGTATTGTATAAATACTGATCAAGACAGTAAATTTGTTTAGGTGTCTTGGTTCAACTGTGTCAACTAAAAGTTTAATATGTAAAGAAAAAGTTGACCATTTTATCTAGAAATTAACTGCATTAAAGTAAAAGATGAACAATAGGGACAATAGAGCAGACTGACAGATTGCAGAATTTATCTAATGAAAGTTATGAAATGATCAAGCAGAGAATCAATTCAAGTGTCAATAAGGTTTCGTCAGCAGACACAAGAATGCACCCTGTCCTTTCACTTTGTCCAGCAGCATTTGGTAATTCCATCTATAGAGCTAGGATTATTCTACATATTTTCTCTTTTCCTTTCCTTTGTATATTGTAGGCTGTGGCTTTGTATAGGAGCCTGTGGCTCTTTCCTGGCATTAATACATGCCCTCACGGGTATAAAATCTAAGTATATGTTTTTGTATCCATTTTTGTATTATACATATATATTTATTTCTTCCCATTCCTATTTTATTGCTCTATATGTGTTTTTGTGTACACATGCTAGTATTTGACCATGGGACAGTGGTTTAAACAGGGCTCTAAAGGAAGACAGGAGCAATATCAGATGTCTCTGTCCTTCCTGCATTGTTTTGCTATGGGGTCACAGCGTGGCTGTTTTACCTTTTTAAAATATTTTTATATTGTTTTGTCTGACCAGTTGTTGTATATTTATACACTTTTGTCAATAAAGATTCTATTTTCCTTGCTACCTTAGATTTTGTACATGTTTTTCATGTGCGTAGAGCCTTATATTCACCATTTTTGGTCACCCCCTTCTTTTGTATATTGTAAAAATGTAGGTCATTCCACAAAAAGTAGAAAATTGGTCACAAATTGACACAACAATTTTGCAACAATTTAAAGACAAAAAACTTTCATGCTTACAATTATCCATCCACCTATGTTGTCAACATTTTTGACAAAATATATAATACTCTGATTCTGTAGTTTCCTGTAGTTAATCAATAAATCTAATAATCAAAGAAAAGACAGAATTCCACAAATAATATCTACAAAAAATTCATAATTTTATTAAAGCATATAGATACAAAGAATTCAACAGCCTGTGCTGAAGGGACAGTACAAAAACATCTAGTGTACGTGGTCATTGCCAGAATGAGGTGAGAATTCTATTGATTGTTTTATCATTGGCCCTAGGCCAAATATATGTCACAAGTTTACTGGCAAAGGAAAATTACATAATTGTATATCTGAAATACATCTAAAGTTTAATGCATATTGGACATTTTTGTTTTGTATTTTGTTTCTGTTCGTTATGAGCATGTACAAGTTGGGCTTGTAACCACAACTGGCAATACAGACTGGAAGTCAAACCAGTGTTTGGGGTAAAGGGGTAAAGACAGACAGACAGAGAGAGGTTTATTAAACCCAGAGTAGCCAATAGGATCCTCTGTCCTCACCTGATGGGATAATTACTAAGGCTTAGTGTTCCGTTATTGGGCGCATGTGACTAGACATTACTTCCGGCTCAGGTCCTCCCGTTGCACCGTTAATTTGATCCGATCATGTGACTGTTTTCGTCACGATAGGATGCACATGCATCATGCAACACATCGGTTGCACAGTGGAGATCAGTCTGTGCATGCGCGCAAAACTGGCGCATGGAGTAGTAGAGTAACCTAGGGTTAACTTCTACAAACAGAAATATTAGACATTTCAATTTGGTGCCATGCAATCAATACATGATATAATTTAGAGCTTTCACTATAATAAATAGATGTAATATATAGTATAATACATGTAATAGCATAATTTGTATACATATCTCTAAGACCTAAGATGAAATCAAAGTATATAGCCAGATGATATCAGTCGAAGTTACAACTAAACAGTTTCCTGTAGTTCTGAAGTATATTTCTGTGTATTTTTGTGTTTTATTATTTCTCATGGAATCATATTGCAACATTACAGAGAAGATGGGTCAGTTACCACTTTTATGTACTTTGCTTTTGTAACAGTTTTGCTAACTCTCACAATCTTGAAGTGTGTTTTAGTAGAAAGCTTAAAGATATTTTCTACTGCACTTGAAGACAATTTAAAATCAATTTTCTTGATTGTTGCACCTTCATTTTTCAAAGTAATGAGCAAAGTAATGATGAATTTTTGTTCTTCATTCTAACCACTTAGGTTATTTTAGGCCCACTCCATTTTGTCAGAACACAAATGGTTTGCATAAGGTAACAATAAAAATTCCACAAATTAACTGAGATAGGTGCCTTTTCAAGTTATATATTGAGTGTCTATATATTAAAGTGACTATTTACATTTATAGTCTTAGACTTATCTCTGCACGTTTATCTTTGTTTTCAAAAATATGGATCGGCCCAAATAAAATTATACACTGTTTTTGGTCATGGGGTAACCTTTAATCCAATTTTTGTAGCAGCTCTTATCTGTGGAGACTGTGGAAGTCATTAATCAGTGCATCGACACTAGTTTCTCGTGTAGAAGCACTGAAATAATTGTAATTGCTTGCACACTGCAAGAAATTGCAATTATTGTTATGGCTACTCCAATTCTATGCCACGTGGTCGTGGAGGAACATAGCTGCTGAAGGAATAGGCCAGCATGGGACATTCTTGCATACTTTCTTAAAAATGGACAACTTTCACTGGTAGGTTTTTTGGCTGGCGTAATTTTTCCTGGTGGGGCAGCTGCCCCACGGATACATTATGAGGCCTTTGCCTTTCTGGCATGAGTGTCACTGTTTGATAAATACTCCCCTGTATCTTTACTCTGCGGCCTTTTCTATGTAGATGCGCGGAAACCAAGTAGCAATGACTCACTACTTTCACTCCCCTTGGATAGAATGAATGTGTATCTAGGCAACTCAGTAAGCTTCTTCCTGTCTTACTAGCATGACTAAATTTATCAGACTTTTTAAAGCAAATTTAAAGTATCATAGAATAGAAGGTCAGAAAAAGATTCAAGTCCATAAAGTCCAAAAATTTTCCCCATAACCTGTGATATTTGTGCTCTACAGAAAGGCATCCAGGCCTCTCTTGGACATATACAATGACAAACAAACATAACAACCTCCTGGTGCAGAGATTTACACTGTCTAAATCCTTTTACAGTAAAGAGTCCCCTCTATCACAATGGTAGAGCCACCTCTCCTCTAGACATCCTTGCTACAGGCCAAGGTATAAAAAGATCTTTGGAAAGATCCTTGTACTGCCCATTCAGGTATTTGTACATTGTAATGAGGTCTCCCCTCAGCCATCTTTTTTCTAAACTTAAAAATCCCAATTCCCCCATTCCCCTAATAATCTCAGCTGCTCTCCTCTGCACCTGTTCTAGTTGTACTATGTCCTTTATATAACTGGGGTCCCAAACTGTGCACAATATTCCATGTGTGGCCTGATCAGCTATTTTGTATAAGGGCAAAACTATGTCCTTATCCTAGGAATCTTTGCTTCTTTTGATACATGCCATAGTTTTATTTACTTTAGTAGCAGCTGCCTGGCACTGGTCATTAAAGTTAAGTTTACAGGCCACCAATACCCCACAGTCTTTTTCAGTTGCAGTTTTACCAAGTAATTGACTGTCTAAACTAGAATTGTACTTTTTGTTTTCATGGCTCAGGTGCGTAACCTTACATTTATCTACATTAAACCTCATCAGCCATTTATCCGCCAATTCCTTCAGCTTCCACAAATCCCTCTGTACTGCTATGCTATCTGCATCAGTATTAATTACTGTACAGAGCTTAGTATCATCAGGAAATATTGAAACTTGATGGTGTAAACCTTCTATAAGGTCATTAATAAAAATATTAAAAAGAAGTGGCTCCAGTACTGACCCCTGCGGCAAACCACTGGTAACTTCAACCCAATCTGAGAATGTGCTATTATTGATGACTTACTGTTTTCTATCACTAAGGTAATTGCTTAACCACATACACAGATTTTTCCCTCAGTAGTCTCATTTTACGTACCAACCTGTGTGGCAATGTATAAAATGCCTTGTAAAAGTTCAGATACACAACAGCCACAGCTTCCACAACAACCAGGTCCAGACCAGAATTAACCTCCTTATAGAAGCCAATTAGATAAGCATGACAGGACTGATTCCTTTATAAACCCATGGCGATGCTGGGTTAAAAGGTTTAATACAGTGAGGTACTATAGAATACCAAGAAATGTCTAATATATTTTCTTCACAACCAAGTTAATCTCACAGGTCTGTAATTTCCAAGATCGCTTTTTGATTTTTTTTTGTATATTGGCACCACATTTGCAATGTGCCAGTCCTGTGGAACAAAACCTGTCTTCAAATATTAAAAATAATTGTCTGTCTATTACAGTACAACAAAATCTGATTAGATAAGAGGGAAAGTTGGAGGATTATAAGAACTAATGAACATGGATAAAAAGACACTTTTCTTTGATATAATATATAGAGTAATACAAAGTACCTTGCAGTAACTTATCCAAAGAATTTATGCAATGTTTGTTGAAAAGTTATTGATTATTGAGTATTTCAAGATTTCTGAGCTGCTAATTAATGGCCAGTGATCTCCTTTAATTTACAGTAAAATTGAAACAAAATCAAGTGGAAAAAAACATTTTCTTTCTATGTTTTTGTCCTTAAAAGTGCACATAGCGTTTTTTGGAATTCAATAGGATTATACGAGAAAATATTACTGATGTGCAATATATGTTTACAATTTTATTGTATAATGATAGGGTCTAAGAACTTAGACAGAAAGCAGATATGTTCCAAAAAAATATATACTTCAGGCCAGTTTTGCATGGTAGCTTTTTAATTACTACTTAGCGCCAATCTTTGGGACCCAAAAGCAGAAATGCATCATAAACACAGTGAGGGTTTTTACCATTAGGAAGGCTCCTTGTGACAATTCTATGTTTGTCTTTAGAGCTCCACTTCTCGACAGATTCATTATATAAGGGCTTTGGCCTTTTAATAAGTGTTCTTATCCTCTACTTGCTGTCTAGGATTTTTGCTTCAAAAAGTCGTAAAAAAGTCGCAAAATGCATCAATTGTCCAATATTTTTAAATTCACAAGCCTGACAGTTTGTTTGGGTCTATTTCTGTTTATCCGTTTACTTTGTATGTTCGGAATGATCATTGTTCTATATGTATGAAAACAAAATGAAGCTGAAAGGCAATTTCATGTATTTTGTGTGACTGAAACACATTATTATGCCTGTATGCTTTTTGGCTTCACTAAAGTTTTATTTAAAAAAGGTCACAAGTCATGCATCAGCACACAGCGTTGTAATACCAATAGTTCTTTGTTTTTGCCAAAAAAGTGAAGTGGCCAAAATAAGCATGTGCCACTTTTAAGCAAAGTTGGAAACAATTCAATGCATCATTTTTGAGGCTTTTTTTGCATGCAATTTTTTAGCATTCTATTTCTTCTATGTTGAATTTTATTCTGGTTTTATCTAGCAAATTATTGTGTAAAATACTGACCAAATCGCGTTTTCAAATAGCTACAATATAGTACATTGATGGGAAAATGAATCTATGACTCTTGGAATGTGACAATGAAATGCATATCAATTGTGCTACAGCCCAAAGTTGTCAAGTTTTTTAGGGGTTTGGTTAGATACAATGTAACTTTAGCTCGATATTTGTGGCCTAAGTACTAAGTACTACATTCTTTATTTGCAAATGTCATTAGTTTCGTTTTTCCAGTGTTTTTATATTTGTTGTTTCTCTTTGATTGCCCCAAGCACTTACTGTATCAGTGAATGAAGGGAGAAGATACATAACTTGACAAAATATTGTACATGCAAAAGCAGTGAGTGTTAAATCTTGCTGTAAGGGATTTCATGTTGAATCTTAGCACAAATAATCTCTCTTGATTTATTGTCTATAGTTTTATGTAGAGAACTAGTAGTAAATTGATTTAGCAACACCTATAATGCATATAGATTTGTTTTCATTTATAAACATTTGGGGTATTTCTTTCTATAAACTTCTTTCATGATACATTATAGCCTTTCTTTCTATAATACTTTTTAACCCAATCATCCCTCTCTGACCCCCCGCAACCACAGCATATCAAGACATAATGCAGAAAGATATAATTCCTCTTCTAACTCGCTACCTGTAATTGTGGTGGGTAGTCAGAGTCAAAACTTTTTTTGCTTGTTTACAGAATCCCATGACAGCTTGGAAACACATGGAGAAATTGTACTTCCTACTGTCAATATTTGATATTTAAAACCATACTCTGACGCCAATAAATGCATTGCCAATTTAATAGATCCATATTAGATCTGTCATAGAAAGCAAAGACTTCACAGGGAAAGAGAATGACAATTGGATTCAAGATAGCAACACCATCATTTGAGAGCCATGGTTATCTTGCTCCTGGGACACTTAAATGGTTAATACCCACAATTGATACAGCCACGTATGGAAATAGATTAGCCACAAGCCCTCTTCATATATCCTTAACAACTCTGTGACAGAAAAGTTTGCAGGAATCTATGATCTGCAACGACATTGTCCTAAGGCAGTGGTGGCAAACCTATGTTACTGGTGCCAAAGGGTGGCAGTGAGAGCGCTCACCCCAGCAAAGAGTTCACCATACAGGACTCAAGACATCCTCCTGAAGGACATTCCTTGTTCATCGCTATTTTATAGTTCCTGGAACTGGAACTGCAGAAGAGCAAGAAGTTGTGGACAGAGCTGAATTAGCACTGGAGCTTCTGCCCTCTGATACTACGTGTTCAGGGACTCATGAGAGTCCTAAATAATAGTAAACCCCATAAATTACCCCATTATAGAAAATAAAGCCCTCTACACACGTTTCTTGACCCTAAAAGTGTTTCACATGGGTTAAAATAAAATGGAGGTGCAAATGTATACATTTATAAACAATGAAAAGCCAAAATGCACCAAATTGTTTGACCATATCTATTTCCCTGTGTATTCTGATAACCAACAAGTGATCGCAACATGCTGTGTAGGCACGCGGCAGGGCTTTGGAGGGAAGGAGTGTCACCCAAAGCAGATTTGCTTTGTCACATTTTATAAATGTTAACATTTTTATTGTTTTGGTACAGTGGAAATATTAGGGTTTTCTTTTAGGGCCATTCACCATACCATGAATGTAGTATGTTATCTTTATTCCATGGGTGTCCTCAATTACAGTGATATCTCATTTATGTAGTATTTTTTATTTGCTCAATTTCACTATATAAAAAACAGAAATGGACAAAATCTCATTGGTTTTTGCATCAAAAAATGGTATGTACTTCTCTTCTTTTCTGTTAACAGTGCTGGTTGAGGGATTATTTTTTTGGGCCATTTTAGTTGTATAGTTTTGGACCCCCATTTTTTTCACAGTGTTCACCATGCAAGTCATATTTATTTTACAGATTGTTCCAGAGGTGGTGATATGGAATATGTGTGTTTTTAATACTTTATTATGGGGAGGACTAGTCTTCAGGGACTTAATTTGTTTATTTTTTATTTATTATAAAAATGATTGCCACTTTTTTTTGGATATTTTACAATTTTTTTGGACTTGAGCAAGCAATGCTTAGATGGCTTGTTCAAGTCCAAATCACTGCAGTGCAATACTTATGTATTACAGTGCAATGAAATGTAACTGACTGAGCATGCTGATGCATCCTGAATTATTTACAGTCAGGCCCTGCCAGGAAGCAGAGCCTGATGTATCTGAGCATCGGGCAGCCCACAGGGTGCACATTGGAGCTGTCAGGGGAAGGATCAGAACCCACGGTAAGTGTCTCTGGTGGTCCAATCCAGGGGATTGCATTCTCCTTTCAAAAAAAAAATTACTCCCTTCCTCTGGCGCTTGGACAGGAGATGGGTGGGTGTGCCAGGCAGCCTAGAAGTCACCAGATCGGAGCTATATCTATATATCTCACTTGAGAAAGGCTCACGAGCCGAAACGTCGTCTTTTATGGATTAAACCACCGTCTTTTTCACCCAATTTTTGTGCTGCCTTTTCGTCATTTGTTTATTGGAGGGTCCTTTTCCTGGCCAGGACCCAGTACGGCTTTGCACACAACTAGCTCTGTTTGGCTAATCAATTTTCTAATAACTGCTATGCTGCTTGAACTTTCTTTTTCTCTATATATCTCTATACATATAAAGAAAGTCGTAATAAGCCTTTAAAAAGTTAACTTTACTCGTTTCACAGAAAATATCTTAGTCATACTGTGTCCATCCACTGTCCCAGAGGGTGGTGAATATCAATGCATGTTGGTCTATGAGACATTCTGTAGTTCTCTGCTTTCCTCCAACTGGCTAATCATGCCTCAGGATGTGTACTTCCACCAAGTAGTGCTTCACAGAGTATCATACATTTATGGGTTTTAAGGTATTTTCAAGCTAAATTTAACATTGAAATTTGTTTTTTAGAAAATTGTTATGTTACAAGGATCAAAAGTAAGTCACATAAAGCCATATTCCATCCTTTGAGTGACCCTTTAAGCATAGGAGATATGTTTGGTGCCCATCCCTGCTATCATATGGACTATGTTTAGTGTGCATGTTTACACAGCTGAGGCTCGATTTAGTGGCTGAGAATGAAAATTAAAGATCATTATATTTCCTGAAATGTGCAAAAAATCAGGAGATTAGTAAATAGATATTTAGATTAAGAACAAATCTGACCAATTTCTTTTGAACTTAATGATGAGCCACATGAAACTAGAAATGTTTTAATTATTGCCTCAAATTTATAGGACAGATCATAAAATAATTGTATCTGCTGTATTCTCCATTCTCATAATGCCATTCTTGAGCTGGAAAATAATTATCTTGAATGAATGAAAGCGACTGGCAATTTAGATTAATTAAATTTCCCAACCCCACACCTTCAATAGAAATGTCAGGCATGTACCTAGCAAAAAGTTTTGTCTCAGTTCTCCCCTTGACACCTAATCATAATTTAACTGAGGGCACCATTTGGGCAGAGAGGTGTTCTTATTGTCATTTGAATAATTATTTTGTTCTACTACATACAACCGACGTTATTGAGATTAAATACTACTGATCTGGCACAAATCCATAAAATCTTTTAAACTTTATATAATCAATCAAAATGTAGAACAGATCCACACACAATAATCCAGAGACAAGCTACATATTTGGAACTGATTATTCACGGCATGACTACATTTATACTGAGCTGATTGAAGTTTCGGAACACTCCAGTGAGGTTTGCAAGGTGAGCTTTTTTATTTATTTTTATTTATTTTTACTATTTCTTCTGCTGTTTTGTGATTTTATTTTGATGTTGTTAATGTATTCATTTAATCCTATTAAACAAATTAATATTATACAACTTTGATTCTCTCTAAGCCTTTACGATAGTCTGGGTGTTTACAATAAAGTTGCTATATATGAAACACATATTTTTTTTAAATGCTATATATAAAATGCTATCAAAACTGTGATTATATGTTTTATTCCTGTACCACATATATCACCAAACCTTCCTTAGAGAAGGGTACTTGCTCTCTTCTTATATAATTACTGTTCACTAAAATAAATGGCTTGCAATGCAATTGTTCTCTAGCAGTAACAAGTCTTTGTCTATTCACCTTTCCAAATGCCATAGTGTCATTACTATTTGTCTTCCTCAGTGTGAAAAATGTCTGCCTTGCGGACACCTCCGGATTCTTCCCACCTCATTTGACATCAGACTGGCGGCTTAAGTATGGATGATGATGAGAAATATAAAACTAATATTACAATTTTCCACAGTTTGACAGCAATCAAGAAAAGACTAATGGAAGCTCTCTGTGACTAAATCATTTTGAATCCAGGATATTTTATCTAATTCTCATTAGATGGGAGAAGGGAAAACAGTTTAACTAATCTCATTAACTGGTTTGAGCTACCCGAGAAATGTTCTCAGACAGATGAATCCATCAAAAGACTTCTCCACTGATAGTATCATTATGAAGGATGTGTGCGATCTTGAAGACCTGCAAACACTGGATGACACACAGCTTCTGTAGGGACTGCTGATAACACCGCTCTATATGCTTTGTTTCTAAGCCCTCTGACAACTATTATGAATTATGTTGTACCTCACTCCTGTTGTGCTATCAATGGTTCTGGTTTTTTGACTTTTCATCATATTGTAATACATAAAAATACATATTCCATAGAAATGGCAAAATTAAAACACTAACTTAGTGATGTTACAATGATCAAAGATAAAATAAAAACAGTATCATTTCAACTTTTTATATCGGTTCTAAAGAATAGGTATAACACACATTTTCAAACTTATCAAACTTCCCTGACTTGAAGTCAGTGCAAACAATTCCTCACAGTTTTCTGGATCTCTGCTTGCTGTCCTTCTATAGAAAGCTTCATTGTTTATTTTCAGTGAACAGAAATCTGACCATGATCACACAGGTGCACAGCTCGTTATATGACACAGCTCTGATTACTCTCTATGGTACTAAAGAGCCGCTCACCTGTGTGACAATAGTCAGATTTCTGTCCACTGGAAGTAAACAAGATTTCCATAGAAGGACAACAAGCAGAGATCTAGAAAACCGTGAGGAATTGATACAGAAAGTATATTGGAAAATTGCATAACTTTTCATTATTCAAACAATATCCGTTACTTGTTAAAATGGGAAAATCCCTTTAAATGTTCCCCATAATGAGCAAGCACTAGAATTCAAGAGCAAGGTGCTTTGGTAATGGCATTATGCATAAAGTCAATAACAGCGACAGGTGCAGTCTCAGTCAGGATGTCAGAAAGTATTTCTGGACTCATATTTGCAAGGGAATGACTAATTACTAATCATTCTTCCATGTCTACATGAAATACACAACCAGCAGACAGAGAGAAGTTGACTGCCATTGACCAATGACACCGTGAGGTAAACAGATGATCTTAGAAAGGAAGGGGGTGGCTGTAGCCATAGAATTTATTTAAAGTTTTATAGGTTGTGCTATAGTTGTTCATACTGTCAACTCATGTTAACGTTTTTTTAAAACCTACCAAAGCTGCACATTTGATTCTTTGGGGAAGATTTATCATTAGTCCTATGTAGCTTCTTGGCATATAATTGTCACAATTTTTTGCGCAAACATCGTTTTTGCTGGGTTTTTTAGCGAGGAGAAAACCGCAACTCTAAAGTCACGCAAAGGCATAAAAAATACACCACAGAGTGTGTAACACCAGATTTATCAACTGAGAATTTTCAAAAGAACCCAAATTTAATCGCAAAACTACACCACATAGGAGGCGGTGTATGTGGCTCCATTCAGACTACAGGGGGGAGATTTATCTCAAACTTGCTCAATTTTAAAGTTTTTACTCAATTTTAAGTTTGAGGTATGATAATTTCCTGTGCAAAAACATTGCAAAAAGGCAGAAATTCAGCAGATGTTAAACATAAGTGCGGCTGGTGCAGTCTATTCGCATAGAGCACACACAGCTGATGGTCACATCAGAAGGTATTCAACACTGCGCATACACCTGACTGTAATTCAGACTGGTGAAAACCTGCCAGTCTAACACATAGACAACTGCTCAAAATCGTGCCTAATGATAAATATGTGTCAATGGATTCTTCCTAGACATGATATTTAGCTGGTTGGCTTTGTTTGAGTGAAAATATCCTTTAATATCCTTTAAAACTGTTGTGGAATACTGTATGTCAGATGCTATTCAAGTAAATTATAACAACTATGTTTAATAATAAACTGATCATAAAAGAATCAGGCTCAATGTATTTTCAATGGCATTGTTCTAGTGACTGTAAAAAGCAATCAAACAATCCATGGGCCACTTAAAGGGCACCTACCACCACAAATCTACCTATAAAGGTAGATTGGGTGGTAGGTGGATCAATGGGACGTGAGGATAGCCCTTTTAAGGGCTAATCCTCACGTCCCCACACTTTTTTGATAACTTTTATTATCCCTATATTCAAATTTACTTATGCGGCTACAGGGGCGTGGAGTAGCCGCATCTGAGGTTACACGAGGCGGCTACTCCACGGCCCGGTAGCCACTTTACCCCTCCTACTCACCCATCTTCGGCGCGCAGCTCCGCGTAGCTGCGCGCCCTCGTCTGGCGATCCTGCCGTCTGCGGCAGAAGAGCAGGCCCGCGCCTGTTTCGGAGCAGTGAGCGCAGGCGGCCGGGCCTGCTCTTCTGCGCGGACGAGGGCGCGGAGCTGCGCCCGAAGATGGGTGAGTAGGAGTGCTACCGGGACGTGGAGTAGCCGCCTCGTGTAACCTCAGATGCGGCTACTCCACGCCCCAGTAGCCGCATAAGTAAATTTGAATATAGGGATAATAAAAGTTATCAAAAAAGTGTGGGGACATGAGGATTAGCCCTTAAAAGGGCTATCCTCACGTCCCATTGATCCACCTACCACCCAATATACCTTTATAGGTAGATTTGTGGTGGTAGGTTCCCTTTAAGCATGACTTTTTCATCATGTTTTATCATAATTAAAGGGAACCTGTCACCACATTTTCACATACAAAGCTGGTGACAGGTTCCTGTAGAATCCTATTAACTGACACCCTTCTTTTAGTTAAAAATAGTTTCCCTTATATCCACTTAAATCAACATTATATTATATTCCCTGACATCAAAGAAGGCAAGTTCTTCTTGGCCAGCACTTCCCATCTACTACTCCCCATGTTCCATGCCTCTTCTCAGCATGTCATGTGACCAGAGTGACATCATCACATGTCCTTTAGCCTCCTAACATAAGCAAAACTGTACACCATGCATACATCTGATCATATGAAATCATAGCAGCTTCCATGGATTTCTACTTCTCCTAATCCTCCATGGAGGCATGCTGTGATTTCATGTGATCAGATACATACATGGGTTAGATGTTGCCGATGCAATGTGACCTTTGATGATGTCATCCTGGTCACATGACTTTAAGTGCCCAATGATGTAACAGAGCTTTCCATACAGCAGAATATCATAGTCTGTCAATCATGAACAAGAAGGCAGAGCAAAGGTGTGATGGACTCTAAAGTTGCAGATAAGTTGCAGATAAGTTTACAAACTGATTTTTGTAACATTGCAGCAATGGAAAGGACCATTCAGGAATAAGGGTGAGGCTTTTTAATCATAGTTTTTAATAAAGCTTTTATTTTGGGTGGGTTAATTTGCATGACAGGTTCTCCTTGTCTTTCTGAAAACATATTCTGTAGCAGAGAGACAATCAGGAACAAGGAGACAGTCTTAATCCGCCCCTGGAGAGCACAAAACCATTCTCCTGTTCATATATGTAGAGTTTTAAAGGTTGCATAGTACATCCCATGTATTGTAACATGCCAGATTATCAAGTATATTACACGGTTCATTTTGTAGCCTAGGTGTGTTCTGGATTTTGTAATGTCTGTAACAGAAGATGTAAATTCAATTGTTTTGCATACATATTGACACAAATTACATCTCTTTTGACAGCATTTTGAGGTACTTTCATATTGTAACCAATTCTTTGCAGTTGTATGTTACAGGATCAGCAATAACTCACTGCTTCCATCATTCTGCTTTCCGGAAATGATGACAAATCACTCCACTGTCTTTCCTTACAGGCGTCCTATAATTATCAATAGTGGAAAACACTGATAACAGTTTCTATGTTTGGGTTTCTATGCACAGGGGGTTTTATACCCATAAGAATTGCTGATTCCTAAGGCGATTGCTTTTTCTCATCTGCAGTTGTACTCTATATAAGCTGTAAGTCAACTATTGATCGGACAAATACATCAGTGTGACATTAGCTGATCCACAGTCGTAGTCTAAATGGACATGAAGGAACAGTTGTCACAGGGATCAGTAATTTTTTTTGACAGCTGCATGTTTCTGGCAGTATCTATTTATTGTGGCAAGAGCTGTGCGACATCTTACAGAAAAGAGTAGTGTTTGCAATCTATGGTGCATTCGAGGACATCAGTCTTACTATGTATCCATCTATCTATCAATATATCTACTAATGAAGGACAATTTGCATTCTCATTTCAAATTCTCATCTCATCCCTATGATATTTTTAAAAATTCCTCTTTTAAAAGTTTTGAAGCTGTCCATGAAGCTGTCATGCAAAAGCCATCATTTAAGTCCTCTTCATTTATATTTGCCGTTGGATATTCTATATTTTACAGTAACTCTGTTTCTTAAATCTCTTTTCCTTTTTTTTTCTATTCCTAATTTAAAAATATTTATCACCAACTTTCCAAAGTGTTGACAAACTCATTAAGTATGAAAAATAGCAGCGGAGACCAAGCAAAAACTTCCAAAGGCAATTTTCAATCCCCGACAAGCATATGTTTCAACAGCTGAATTTTAAATTGAGAGATTTTTTTTTCTTTCCTTTACTTTTACTAATCTTTTTCCATGGCAGTCAGTTCTTATTGAGAGCAACAAATGTTACAAACCAAAGACAAAATATTGGCTATGCTATTATACAGTCTTAATAGACCAGGAAAAAATGCACTTAAGTAGAAGGTCGGAGATTTTGGGGGTTTACAGCCATTTAAGAATCACCTCTATTTCTTTATGTTCTGGAGACCTCCTCTCCTCCTCCCTTTTCTCTATAATTGTCTCTTCTCTGATGTGTGAAGTGCCTCAGTAATTTAAGCACTAGGGGTGAAATCACTAATGAAAAAAGAACAGCTTGATAAAGCACGTCTGGAGCAATTCTGTATTAATGATGTTTTTTCATATACGATCAATTACATTCCTTGTCTGGCAGCACCCAGTAGATTAGCACAAAAAGGAATAATTAGCTGAGAATGCTGGGAGTTTTTCTGCAGCAGTACTAGTTCAGTGCAACTTAACTTTTATTGATAAAACTATTCCCCAGACTGCACAGCTTCTCTATAGCCAATTTTTTATAGGAACACAGGATTTTAATGTACATTAAATGAAATACTCTAAATATATATGTAAATAGAGAGGATCTAGTTGTTTTGCAATCCTGGAATGAACTGAAGAGGGAAAAGGGATGTGTGGTCTAATGGTTCCTACACTAATAATTCAATGTCCTTTATTATAAATCATACAACATACACATTATTTAGACCAGAAAGAAAAATGTTTCAAACATGTACTTCTCCACTATCTAAATACCTACATGGCACTTTACTGATGGGGGAGAGAAGGAGGGATAGGACTTGAGACTAGTTTAAGGAGGGGGGGGCACCGGTACAACTTATAGACATATATAGTACAACTTATTGACGTATATATAGACATATATAGGAGGAGGGAGTGGGCTACATCATACTCTCCCAGGCATCCCAAGGGGGAATGTTTATCAGCTAAGCAGAGGATGCCCTAAATATGGCTTTAACTATTAATTATTCAAGTACCAACTTTAGCCAACAATTCCAGTTTCGTTTAAAATTCTTGTTTTTTGATTAAGCCTTGCTCCCACATAGAGTTCTCATAGTGATAGCACTCATTCATGTTTTCCCTTATTGTATCTAGATTGATAGAGTTTAGAGATTTCCACTGTTGAGCAATTACCAATCTCTCCACCGCACATAACCTACTAATTAACCATTTTTCTTTTTCGGAGAAAGTGCTGGTATAGATATCCAGCAGAGCGATAGGCCGGGCATGGGGGGGATGGTTCTATAGCAGATTTTCGTAATGAGCTTAAAAATATATTTCCAAATATCAGCCGCCTGCACACAGTCCCACCACATATTTACAGTTGTCGCAGTGGCCATACAGCCTCTCCAGCAAAGATCACTATGATCCGAATTTATTCTGGCTAATTTTTGGGGAGTCAAATACCATCTGGTGCGTAGTTTAAACAGATTAGTTATATAATTCGTACAGAACAAGTTCATATTTGAATCCGAGATAGCCTTTAGCCATTGCTCTACTGATAATGACAGATTTAATTCTTCCTCCCATTTCAACATATATGGCTTTACCCCTGCCGTAACAGAATATAATATCCTTGTAAGCTGATGATGTCCCCCTGGTTCCTCTGACCGAGTCTAAAAATGGGAAAAATCTGGGTCTATCGCATGCCTGCTCCACTAGAGAATCCTTTAGCAGATGAGCTATGGAACTCAGGCTATGATAGGTAAACCAATGGGGCCTACACATTAGAGATTATATTTGAATATATATATATTTTCCCTTTTAGACCTTGGGCCAGAAAAACAAGCAATTAAATTTTAAAAATTATACTTACCTACTACGGCAAACCCTACTGTCCCTTGCCACCTGTTTGCTTACAGCGGTAGGCAAGGCGGTACGAAAACTTCCTGCCTGGCATGACCAACCAACCCCTTCTCCTGCGTCTGATAGTCATTGAAACTAATGCTGTATCAGACGCGGCCGCAGGAGACGGATGGGCCTGCCAGACGGGCAGAAGTCATTAGACTGGAGCATGCCTGCCTCTAAAGCAAACAGGGGCATGGCACAGTATATTTTGCTGGACACCCACACAAGCCATTTGGCCACCTATAATGTCAGTATAGTGGTATAATATTTATTGAATAAAAAATACAGGTTTCACTTTGGCATGTGTTTCCATTGCGAATCTGTTTCCTTTTGTCCCTGAGGTGTCTCCTTTATGCCCATTATGCTCACGTTTTGGCTCTGTTTCCGCAAAAAAAAATTCTATTCCCTTTCATGATACACATCAGGTTATAACTTAGGAACGCTTTAACATATTCAAGTGACTTTGAAATTGTTTTCTCATGACACTTAGTACTTGTTAGTTGAAAAATTTTGGTGGTATGTTTTGCATTTATTTAGGAGAAAATTAGATATTTAGTAAAAAATTTGGAAAAATTCTCGATTTTTGAAATTGAAAATGTTCTACTTTTTCCACACAGTCATAACAGCAAAAAAACTAACATTCACCAAATGTCTTCTTCATGTGGACATGTTTTTATATGCATCCTCTTATTTTTGTAGGATATTATGGGTCTTTGAGTGTTGAGATTTTTCACATTTTCATAAACAACGCAAACTCCTGCTATTGAGGGACCTGCTCAGGTTTCAAGTACCATTGAGAGACCTAAATAAAAGTAAAACCCCATAAATTACCCCATTAGAGAAACTATACCTCTGTTTTATGTTTTTCATAAAATGTACACATTCTCAGTGGATAAAATACCAAAACGCTCTACAAAGTTTGATATCCAATCTCTCCCGAGTATAACAATCCCCCATATGTGGTGGTAACCTGCTGTATGGGAAACTGTGCCATTCAGAGCATATTATGCATTGGCACTTTTCTGTGACAAGAGATGCACTTTACAAATACTTAATTTTAGTGGGTCTATATCTTATTGATGAGATTTTATTAACTTTTGAATGTATGGAGGAAAAGGAAAATTTTTGTTTTCTTTCTTTTTGTATTTTTTGGGGGTCGTAAATACTATATTTTCTTTATTCTATAGATCACTACAGTTATGGTGACACCTTATTTCTATAGTTTTTTATATATTTTTACAATTTTACTGGAAAAAAATAAAATAAAGAAAATCTCATTTGTTTCTGTATCACCATCTTTTTTGGAGATATAACTTTAATATTATTTGGATGACAGGGCTGGTTAAGAGCTTTTTTCTTTACGTGTTTCAGTTTTGGCACACAACTTTGAGGGATTTTATGAAAAATGTAAATTTTCTGCAAGTTTTTCGGGTTTTGTCTTAATTCTGTTCACTGAGCAGGTCAAATTATTTTTATGAGTTATTTTATAGATAGTTACGGAAGCATACCAAATATGTAGGGTTTGTTGTGTTTTTTTAAATATTTTATTCCATGTGTATAGGGAAAGTTTGTATTTAGGGGACTTTTACTTTATTTATTTAATTCTTTTTATTACAGAAACTTTATTGAGTGTTTTAAACTTTTATTTTTTAATTTTTAAGAGGTTGGCTTGAACATACAATGTTTTGATTGCTTGTTCAAGTCGTCATTCATATAATACATATAGATGTATTACACTCTTTTATGTAACACACTGAGCATGCTGCTAGAAGACAGGACCCGGCTCCAGGAAGATGATTGCGCAGCTCTGGGGCACTGTAACGTGTAACAGGTTAACACCTGTGATCGAAGGTGGGTGTCAGCTATAATATACAGCTGACTCCCGCAGCTTCCGGTGCTGGCTCCGTTCGGGAGCCGACACCAGAAGCTTGACTTAATAGTACTGCAAAATGTGGGATAAATGGTTACAGGGGTTAATGGTTATAAAGGTTTCATAACACCAAAAAATGATTTGAGTAAAAAATCTAATTTATGTTTAATTTTTAAACACATAAATGAAAACTGGTGGGGGAGGGGCAGCTTCAGAGGTTTAGTTAATTTCTACAAAAAAAAGAACTTCCATGTTAAAATTTAGCTAAACACTTGCACACAGCAAAGTAAGAAGCAATACCACTTTCAATATTAGTTGTCACAAATTTGAGAACTCTAAATAGCAGATTCCATGAGTATTAAGGAATATTTCCCTAGCTTTTGTTGGAATGCAACCACCCCTTTTATTTAAAAAAAAAAAAACCCTTGATATGTCAATCACTCTCCTCCTCTCCGCCTTCCTCCATCCTAACTAAAAAATGTTAATTCCTCCGTTATTTGCCTTACTGCCTAGTTTTTCTTATGTACTCATTTATTAAACCAGATTTTCTATTTCTTTAAACTTGGTTTATCTTCCATATACTATTTTTTAGCCACAATCAATCTGGTCACAAATATCAGTTTGTTTAACCCATATACACCATCCTGTATCCTTAAACCAGAATCTCTGCATTAAATAACAATTCTACAACATATGTTCCAATGTTCCAAATTAGTGTTATATGCCTTACATCTATTACATTTATCTTTATAGTAGAAAAGTGGACTAGAGGATATAGGGGAACACAAAGCGCAGGAGACTCAAGTGCAGGTTATAAATAATTATTGGAAATTAGAAAGTAACATGCTCACCTTCTGATCTGGGTTATATAAGCATATAATAGATGGTGTCTTCTTCACGAGGAAGAGCAGCTTGCAGTGGCTATGTAGTCACGGGGTAACCACGTCCAAAGATGAGACCCGTTTAATAGTAGAATCAAATGTGCAGCAAGCGATGACAGTCCACTCTAGAAGCGCATCTTCCCGAAGTCAAAACATTCTTTATTTTTTTTTACAAAAGGTATATAAAAGGTGTATAAAAACAACGCATTTCCGCATTGGACTAATGCCTTCATCGGGTTAAAAAAACCAATATAAATACTTAGTTTTTAACCTGATGAAGGCATTAGTCCAATGCCGAAACACGTTGCTGGACTGTCATCGCTTGCTGCACATTGGATTCATTTATCTCTATTACAAAATACTATTTTTTTTAAACTGTGTCAGAATGTTATACAGTTTTAGTATTGTAGAAGTGCTAAGCAGAGGTGAGATAATGGAGCAGATTTATCAAGTGTCTGAAAGTGAAAATATTTCTAGTTGCCCATGGCAACCAATCACAGCTCCCCCTTAAAATATTCATGAGAACTGGTAAAATAAAAGCTGAGCTGTGACTGGTTGCCATGGGCAACTAGAAATATTCTGACTTTCAGACACTTGATAAATCTGCCCCAATGTCAGTTAAACCATATCTTTTTTTCCAAAACGTGTCTTCCGTATTACCTATTACATTTGACCATTTGTTTATGACTTTTAGACTTACTTTTTGTGCCCATACTCTCCTTACATTTTTTTACATTAACTTGTCTACTCTATACCCTTGCTTAATTGTAACTAGAATGGACACCATGGAGAAGATTGGGGAGAAGCTGAACTCTGACTGGTTGCCATTGGAAACTAGAACAATTATGGTGTCAGGCACTACTTATAAATCTCCCCTCATGTTATTATCCTCCACTCCTAAAGACTTAATTATCATCTATATTTATTTTTTTACCAATCCTTTTTTTTAAATTACATTTTATTCGTTTTCCACAAATAACAGTTAACCAAGTCAACAGCCATATCATACATAAACAACAATAAACAATTGACAAAAAGCAACAAGACCAAGAAAAAGAAAAAAAATGACATAAAAATGTCAGATCCCAATTAGTTTTCACAAGAAGTTCCTAAATATTTTAGTGGAATAGAATGTTTAGTTTAGCAGAATCTAGTCTGCTAAAGCCTGGGATAAACCTTATTTAATGTTAAACAAGCTCTTTATCTTCATAGATAATATTTTTTCATATTTGTAATAGGTGGTAAGTCTCTCAATCACCTTTTTCAGGAGTGGAGGATTCGCACTATTCCATTTTGAGGTAATCTCAGCCCGGATGGCTGAAAATAATTTATCAGTTATCCATCTTGCTTTTTTTGGAATTGTTTCTACAGCCAAATTCAGTAGTGCTTTGATAATATAAAAAATACTGTCCCAAAGATCTTTTATTTGGGGACAGCACCATAAAACATGGTAAATATCGGCCTTCATCCCACACCCTTTTCCACACTTATCACTGTAAGCATGGAATACTTTTGAGAATTTAGAGGGCAACAGATACCATCCTAACTGAATTTTCTTAAGTGTTTCTATATGATTGATACAGATGACTGTCCTACCTGTTAGGTACAGTGCCCTCCTCCATTCCTCAATAGTAAACTGTTTGTTAAGATAGCCTTCCCATTTTATCATATAGCTTAGTTTGTACCTAATTTTTGTAGATATCAGCTCCGAATAGATGATAGAGATACCCCTTTTAGCAGATTTATTAGATTGAAGAAAGTCACCATATCTGCAATGACTGGAGAGCTTCAACTTGATTTTTTCCAGTATTTTATTTATTCTAAAGTAGTCTCTAATTTTTACCAATCCTATAAAGCTGATGGTATTGAAAAGAAAATACATTTTTCCCCGTTTCACACTTTTATCTTTCTTTACTTTTTAAAATATCTTCTACCATAAACTTTGATACATACCAAAACCCTATTCCACCCCTGCCCCCCAGTAAGTTCTATCAATACTATCCATATACTCTTCCAGTGCTTGATAACCAAAGGTATAAAATTCAACTTACTTTTAATCCCAAAAGATCCTTTTGGATCAACACTCAACACTTTGCTAATAATTGCATTGTTGGTGTTGAATTCATTTCCTCATATACCCCAAAAACCTCCATCAGATCTTGCACCTTCACTTTAGATTCTGATACTTGCATACTCTTCTTTTTTAAGGTATGTTTATCTCTTACAGTTTCAAATACAAGATATATTCATATTACAAATAGATGTTAGGTACTGCCAGTCTTCCTTGATCTCCTGAAAACATTAATATGTCTACCTTCAACCTAACTGTCTTCCTATTCCAAACTAGTTCATTTAAGGTAACTGGTCACATCATTAATCCCTATAAAACTGCTCTAAACCTTGACTGTCTCTTAGCCAGGAATATAAGTACTTTTTTTTTAACCATGTTGCAAATGTGTTATGCAATAGAAATATGTAGGAAGATGTACAAATGCTACAATAAGGTTATGTAGCTGGTTTTATAGGGGTTAATGACATGACAGGTCACCTTTAAGACCTATTTCAATCCCTTAAACAACCTTTTTACTAATCTTCACTGGACAGTTGGTAAGGACATGCGCCAGGATCACCATCTTTAGTAGTCCTAATTTTTCTGCTCTCAAGAGTCTCTCCAAAACTAGGAAACTATTCTCATAGTCTTTAATGTTATTTGAAATCTTAATCCATAGATATTTAAAACTCTTGCTAGAGACTTTGATCTTTGCATCTGAACTTATGGTAGGTTCTTATGTTAAGAATACATATTTAGACAAGTTGATTTTAACTGGTTTCTATATTTTATTGTTTTATTTCAGATAATACAAGGTATTCTTGGTTGTATTCAAATCGGGCTATCTTGTCCTTTCTGCTTCAACTGTAAACCTCCAAATACTTTCATCCTTCCTTATACTTTCCTCCAGTGGCTCCATTGCTAGGGCAAAAAGCAAGGTCGTAGAGAAGACAGGCCTGCCTCATGACCTTTTTATTATGAGAAAGTTTTACTTTAGCTGGAAAGGGGATCAGTATAAATTACTTTCACCCAAATTCTAAAATTTGGACCAAGGCATCTCATTTCCATTGTCTTCCACAGGTATAGACACTGCATACTATCAATTGCATTTATTGCCTCCAGTGACAGTATGGAGCAGTATGTTCTTCACCTGCAGATTTGTAAAGTCCCAAATATATTTTCCTGTACAGGCGGTCCCCTACTTAAGGACACCCGACTTACAGATGACCCCTAGTTAAAGACGGACCCCTCTGTCTACTGTGACCTTTGGTGAAACTCTCTAATTGCTTTACTATAGTTCTAGACTGCAATAATCAGCTGTACGTAAGGTGTCTGAAATGAAGCTTTGTTGATAATCCTTTGTCCCATTACAGAAAAAAATGTTGAAACGCCAATTGTTGTCCAAGTGGTTGTCTGTAAGTCAGGTGTTCTTAAGTAGGGGATTGCCTGTATACCTAACCTTTGAGCTCTAATGCAATCTTAGCTTCATTACATATTTTAGGCTTGTTTTACTTTTCTATATACAAAACTCAATGCAAATAATAGAGCTTTGCAGTCAATATAATGCAAATATTATTAGATTTGTTTTTACTACTCTTACTGACCTATTAAAGCTAGCACTGAAATATAAAGAGCTCTGCCTCGGAGTGATACTTCTTAAGACATCAAGCAAAGGTTCACGTATGTTGCAGAAAAGAGGTACTTATAGTGTTGAAAACACTTTCTTAAGAGAACGCTTTAACACCAAACCAAACATCTAAGCCATTGAAATTCATGGTACTGATGACATATATTGTATTTTTAGAATTTATATAACTGCAGTGGGAGGTGGAAAATATTATAAACCCAAGGTAAAAGGTTGTGTTGTTTCATTTCTTCAAAGTACTTGAAGTTTGTTTCAATCTTCATAGTGATAAAACTTTGTTGTTCATATTCTATTGCAGTTCAATACCTTCAGAAACTCAGTTGTATGGGCATACAGAATATGCCTGTTCCATTATCTGTAGCAGATTCAGATGCATTCACTTCAAAAGGAACTTAGCTTGCAGTGTCTTGGTCCATCACAACAAAGTATAGAGAGTTTTATAGTTGTGCTATACTTCAGCTGCTGATGTCAGCCAATCAAATATTAATGAGTAGAGATTTAGAACTTACAATATTCATTTTGCTCCTAAATCATTAAGCCTTTGATTTTGTTTGTCTCAATTATTTGGCTCTAAATTGCAAAGTTCTTTAATTGTTATGAAAAGATTTTCATGACCCCTGGGGATGTCCTAGACCATAATGGGGCATATTTACTTATCTGGCCACCGGAGCACATCCAAAGTGCATTGTCCGACGATCATGCACTCTGCTGCGATTCCATTGCTGTTCGCTGCAACACACATTGCGACCGACCAATGAGATGCCTGGAATAGAGCCAGACAATCAGGTAGAGGGCAAGGCAGAGCGATCAGTTTAAAAGGGCAGAAATATGTTCTAATGATGCTAACCTACTGCCATACCGCTCACTATGGTCCCACGATCCACCACTAGGACGAGGCACCAGCGGTATATAATTTACTTGCATATAATTCGGTTTTTGTAATAAATGAGTTATATTAACACCAATGCATATGGGTATGCTGACATTCTATAGTGACAAACCGCCTGTTTAATATTTAATACAGTGGTAGTTGTTAAGGTTTTAAGAGAAGACTTAATGATTCAAGGCAGAATAGACTGGATCAAGATAGGGTTAGTACGGTAGTTGTTACAGCAACCAGAGTTTCATAGTATAGAAAATGTCATGTAATGCTCCTGTC
Organism: Engystomops pustulosus; assembly: GCA_019512145.1. Taxonomy (NCBI): domain Eukaryota; kingdom Metazoa; phylum Chordata; class Amphibia; order Anura; family Leptodactylidae; genus Engystomops; species Engystomops pustulosus. The sequence continues at coordinate 188,999,642 of CM033642.1, read as the reverse complement.
TTACAGCTTAGTCACAACTTCAACTTCTAGAGCTACTATAAAGGAAAACAATGCATCTTAGCTACCTTGTAAGTCAACCCCCTCTCTTCCATCTCTTCTAGATGGGACAGATTTCCCAACTGTAGAATGCACTGTTTAAACGTCTTTTCATCTCTTCAGTAAAGTGTCCTTAACACTCACAGTCTGATGTTGGCAATCCAGAATTAATCTTACCTTGATTCAGACGTACTGTGGTGGCAATATAAACGGGAATGGGGTGTGTTCCAGGGGGTACTTTCCCTGCCGGGTCCCCAATAACTCCTGCTCTTATAATAGCAGTACCAAGACCGTCCCTGTGGCCTTACGCTTCCCCCCGTTCACATAAGCTTCCATGATGTGTTTCATGAAAGTAGAATCTTCAGAGAGACTTGTATTCTGAGGTAGCTAAAAGAGGAAAGTGCTCCAGGTTAAAGTGCAATAAATCCAGGGGGTACTTTCCCTGCCGGGTCCCCAATAACTCCTGCTCTTACAATAGCAGTACCAAGACCGTCCCTGTAGCCTTACGCTTCCCCCCATTCACATAAGCTTCCATGATGTGTTTCATGAAAGTTGAATCTTCAGAGAGACTTGTATACTGAGGTAGCTAAAAGAGGAAAGTGCTCCAGGTTAAAGTGCAATAAACGTGCAGGGCATGCTGTAAGCCTAGCCTCCCGGGGAGCCGCTGGTCCCTCGTCCCGGTGGTGGATTGTGGAACCCTAGTGGGCAATATGGCAGTAGGTTATTAACATGCTACAGAGTTGGAGGCTTTTTACTAGTTTCTGGAAGAATGAACTCTCCTTACAGAGACTTTGAAAATTTAGTCGGGCATTGGGAGACTTAAAGTCATTGATGCTTCACTAAGTGCTACTATAACTAAGTCAGTCCATGTGAATATGCTCATAGACAATAATGGGTCTATGTGACATCCATGTAAAATCAATTTTTTTCCATGGCTAAATAATATGGTAATAAAATGCTCAGGCATTCTAATGACTGATACTACTCATCCGTCTGCTCAGTGACACTGCTGAGCAGCCATATATATCACAAATAAGTCTTTTTTCTCACTTTCTCTATAACCTTTCCTGTAATAATCCGGCTGACATACAGTGTATTGATATGTCCATTCTACATCTTTCTAATCTCTCTCTTCCCATCTATCCAAGCTATCCAACAGACAAAGGTTAGCTTTTTTTTTTAAAGTGAGCTTAGCAACAGCTGTTGCCATTCCTTTCTCAGTAGCAATCAAGCAAAATGGATGTGATCTCCGAATCAGCACCTTTCTAATATCTGTGAATCATCACTGACATCACTGCTAAGAATCCACTCACAACTGTAGAATAGCTGCGAGGTGACTCATGATGATTCAAGACAAGTCCATCTGGGCGCTGCCCAAGGTCATGTAATTTATTCTCTTCATGTGGTGCCAACTATTCTACTAGATTTGCTGAAATCTTATCCCAAAAATTCTAAATTCTCATCTCTATTGATTACCTATTCTAATTTGTTGTGGAAAACCACATAAAAATAGGATCTTAGAGATCATACTTTTAAATGCTGGTGGCAAGGAACTACCTTATATATATTCAAGCTGAGATTATTATTTTACTAAAAATATTGTTTTGAATTAGTATTTTTTTAGAGAAACAAATATTTCTGCGATGATGAATATGTTCTTAATGAAGCATTACAAACTGGTATTATTAAGGAAGCAGAGGGGTATATTGTGTATGTTATTTTCATTAAAAATCATTTTACTGGAACATTTACAAAGGCAGAAAATGCAGAATATGACTCATAATAGATGACATTGTCTAGATTTGTCCTTTTGTTCTGAGTTGAAAATTGATTGTGCTGAAGTTTTCTCAGTAAAATAATCACAAAATATAAGTCATAATCACAGGATGATAATGAGAAGAAAAGCTTGTGAAGGAAAAAAACTCAAACCTCGATGAGACAAGAAAACAAAAAATAGAATAGAAGAATAATAGTTGTAAAAATGACAATACAGCTTATTAAAGATACACTTGAAGATTAAAGTAATTAATAGAGATGAGCGAGCACTAAAATGAACTTTTCCAGATGCTCGAGTGCTCGTCTCGGATAACGAGCCCCATTGAAGTCAATGGGAGACTCGAGCATTTTTCAAAGGGACCATGGTTCGGGAATAAAATGTGTTAATTAATTGAAAAAGAATGTCTTCTGATAAGTTAGCAGATGTGTGCAAACATCTGCAATCTATTCTTCTATTCTTCTGCGCGTATATTATCTCCCGACAATTTAGCAGATGTGAAGAACAGTGAAGAATAGAATAAAAACAGTGACCACAGGATCATTTAAGTGAAAAACACAGTGAAGAATAGATGCAGATATCGGGACCATCTGCTACTGTCGGGGGATCCGCTCCCTTCTACCACTGAAGTCTCCCGATCTCTCCGTGCTGCCACGGTCTTCTTGCTGCCCGATGTCTCCGCTACCGGTTCGCGCCCAGTTCGTGCTCCCGGTCTGCTGGCGCCCCATTGATCCGTCTCCGATGATCCTTGCGCCCTTGTCTCCGTGCTGCCCGATGTCACTCCGTGCTGCCCGATTTCCCGATGTGCCCTTATCCATGCTGCCCTATGCGCACCATGTCCCTGCTCCCAGTCTGCATGCCCCATGTCTCCCTGTCTGCCCGATGTCTCCTGTTGCCTCCCCATGGTCTCCCTGCTGCCCAGTCTCCGGCTTGCCCAGTCCTCCTGCCTGTTCCCTGCCCCATGTCTCCCCTGCCGGTCCTGCGCACCCATGTCTCCGTGCTGCCCATGTCTCCCTGCGCCCGATTGTCTCCCTGCTGCCGATTTCTTTGCCCTGTCTCCCTGCTGCCGCGATCTCGCTGCCATGTCCCTCTGCCGTGTTCCCTGTGCCGATGCCTCCAGTGCTCCCATGTCTGCCTCACCTGCTGCGCCCGATGTCTCTCCCTGCCCCTTGTCTCCGCCATGATCCCTCGCCTGCCTGCCCGATGTCTCCCTGCGTGCCGTTGTCTCCCTGCTGCCTGATTGTCTCCCTGCTGCCCGATTCTCACTGCTGCCCGATGTCTCCTCCGTTGTCTCTGCGGCACGATGTCTCCCCTGCCCTATGCCCCATGTCTCCGTGCTGCGGTCCCCCGATGCTCCTGTCCAGTCCGTGCTGCCCGATGTCCTCAGTGCTGCCCTAGTCTCCCTGCTGCCCTATGTTCCATTTCTGCCCGATGTTCATGTGGCTGCCGATGCTCTGCTGCTGCCCGATGTTCTGCTCCCGTGTTCTGCTGCCCCGATTGTCTCCGTTTGCCCATTCTCGCTGACCAGTCCCCTTCGCCCAGTGTTGTCTCCGAGTCGTGCTGGCTTCCATTTGTCTCCCCTGGTGTCTCTTTGCTGCTCCCCGGTGTCTCTCTGTGCTGCTCCAGGTGTCTCTTCCTGCGCCCGTTGTTTTCAATGTTTTTCACAATAATATATGTGTTCTTCACATGCTATTTGTTTGCAACCTGTCCGCGCATATCTTATGACAAAGTAGAGCAGAAGGCCAAAACATACTGTAATCTAATTCTCCTGTGGTTTTCCACTTAAGATACTGTGTTCACTGTGTACTTTGATTATTATTCTTCATTGTTCTTGCACTGTGTTTTTTTTAATTATATTGCAGATCTATCGAGCAGGAAATACTCGTCCGCCAAAGAGCGTTCGAGTACCTTTAATACTCGAACGAGCATCAGCTCGGACGAGTATACTCCCTCATCTTAGTATTAATAATTAACGTGAAATATATAGAAAAATTTTCAAGCGTACTTGCATTAAATAACAGTATTTTTTGTAATAGAAATAACATTTTTTGTGATGTTTTTCTATCACAAAACGCAATTTTGACATGATGCTCGTTGAGACAGTCAGAAGACAGGACCTTGTTTAGTATAAAAGATGTTATCGCAGTGTCATTTTCAAGGTTTCAGTAAGTTCACTGTCGACACTGATAGCTCAAAGATGAACACCCTCTTCTTGTTATGTCTTGCCTCTTGAGTGCAACTATAAAAGTTTTAGGGCCAATATGTGTCTAGGAAAGTTGCTGGTATGGTTCCAAACAAGATAACTGGGTGTGCACCAGGAGATTGTTAGAATGCTGGGCTTGCCTTAAGATCACCAGGCCTGCCATACAGTCCTGTTCTCACTAGCCTGACAAGCTACCATACGTCTACTATCGCACACAGGGCTTATGGTTAGCCTGTTCCAGGAAAACGACATGGAGATTCTCTTCTGTTAATTAATTTTTTAATTTACTGCTGTGAAATAAAATTTTAGATTTTAATGTCAAAGTCATACCTCTTATGAATATACAGTGACTTGGTCTTGGGTCTTCTCTAGACCTCAGCCATCGTGGGGGGCCTTACTAAGAAAGTTGCCAATCCCTACTTGGCCCCTTCCAAATATGTATGGCTGAAGATTACAAGTTCATACAAGCTGGCCCCATCTCTTTCGCTCTCTCGGTCCCTTTTAAGCATCACCTCATCCAACCTTTCTGGTGGGCCTCACCCTCCTCCTCCTTCCCTCTATGCCGCTCTGAACTCTTGCATGTTCCCTCCTGAATCTACATGCTTGAACCAATCTCTCTCAACAATCTCCTCCTCCTGCTCTGAGGTTTGACTCCCCAGACATCTATGAAGTTAAGAGCGCTGCTGGACATGAGCGGTTTTCTCTTGCTGTATACTGGAAGGGTTGGGCCTCTGAGGAGAGAACCTGGGAGCCAAAGAGAATATTCTGGACCGTTATCCGCCCTAGAGGTTTCATGTGGACCAGAACGAGGGAGGACCGAAGGGGGGTCGACTGGCACGGTTTGGCCACTGAGGATCCATGTCCCGGATCGGTCAACCAATTCCTCCTCTTTGTGCATTGGCGGCGCTATCCAGGCCCTCTACTTTCCTATCCACGATCATGCTCTCCTCCCTCTTTGCCGCGCGGTGTCTCCATCTCTAGGATTCCTTAAGTGGAAACTCACAAGCATACATGATTAAGAGCGGTACACACAACACACCCGTTTAAACGCATTGACGTGTACTGCATACTGATGTGGAATAGGTGCAAGGTAAAAGTACGTTTTTAAAAGATCCACGAGCTGGATTTGGTTCTTTTTAATATTATTATGCCCTTGCAGTAGGGTTAACCGTCTTGTCAGGGGGGCACTTTCGGGCGAGGTTGGGAGCTGGGTGGACATTTCTTTTTATGCTATATGCAAACCTGTTGTCCAAATGTAAATCTTCATTTTTTTGTCGGGGGCAGGACAGATCTCTTCTAGAATTGATGCTCCTGAATTGAGCCTTGATATGCCCATGCCGTGTGATCTCAGACTTTTCCCTCCATTACAAGACGAGCCTCAAAACATAGACACTCCTGCGGCCGCCGCTTGCCCAGATTGCTGTCCAGTCCGCTCAATATAAAATTATATCAAGGGAAGGAAGCATGTAGTAAGTAACTAATTGGGTTTGCTCAGCAGGGCCTGGTCTGCCCCTTGTTGATACTATGAGAGGGCTTGTGTTGAAGCGGTAGGGAAAGGGAGCGCGATGGAATCGTCGCGCAACCCCAGGTGCGGTAAGCCAGGGTACAATAGGGGATGTCGTTGGAGAACAAGTAGGGCAATGGCAACCGTTACGATATAAGCTTTTGCTCACCTGCCCCTCCCGCCCTTCCTTTTCCCCTTCTTTCCCCCTCCCCCTTCTTCCCTCCCCCTCTTGCTTCTGGTTCCTTTTTACCCTCCCCCTGATCGTGGTCGCTTCTTCACGCTGTGCGAACGGCCCGGGCCGTCAATGGATGTTTTCCAAGATCCGCCGCCAAGGGGTGATTGTTGTGTGAGGACCAGGGCTTCCCTCCCCCTTCTTGTCTTCTGATAATTTGCAAACATCTGCGATCTATTCTTCACTGTTCTGCGCGTATATTATCTCCCGACAATTTAGCAGATGTGAAGAACAGTGAAGAATAGAATAAAATTCCCAGAATTTGTGCTAAATGACTTTACAGCCTCTAGATCCTATCATGCTCCGCCTTGTTTTACCTGCCATTTCCTGTGTGTCCTCCTTTTCTGATCCCAGGTTTGCCACTTCACTGGCAGCCTTGTCCCCGTGAAAATCTCACGCCCATTGATTCAATGGCTCGTTTTCGACACACGCGAGCAGGGCAGTCTCTCTAAACATCCCCAGCATGGTAGGTCGCGCTCATGCCTACGCAGGCCGGATTTGTTACTGAACATCATGATAACAAGGGACGAGAGTAGTTTTTTTTATTTAATGTAAGTTGGGTTGTGCCAGATCCCTAGCTCGGATGGCAGAATCGGCAGGCCATTAATGATCCAGGGGCCGCGGTCAGAGACGCAAAGACCCATCCGAAGAGAGACAGGGGATTCAAGGAGCAACACCATCATAGTGAGCGCCAGGGTTTTTTTTCTTCTCCCCGACCTTAAATTGTTAATACCCCATTGAGCACGCAAACGTTGGAAAGAGAGTACCACAGCCCTCATCGATCCGTAACAACAACTCTTGGCAGAAAGTTTGGCAGAAACATGATCTGCCAAACACCTTGTCCAGGCGTTGGCAACCTATGTCACTGGGGCCAAAGGGGTGTGCAGTGGAGCGCGCACCCCACCAACAGATTAGTCGACACATACAGGCCAAGACAGCCTCTTAAAGGCATTCCTGTTCAGACGCTATTTTATAGGTCCGGGAACTGGGTTACTGGCAGAAGGAGCAAGAGTGTCGACAGGGCTGTATCCAAGCACTGGAGCGTCTGCCCTCTGAGACTAACCTGTTCAGGACTCATGAGAGTCCGAATAATAGTAACCCCATAATTACCCCATTAAAAAAATAAAGCCCTCGACAACTCCACGACATCACACGTACCACGACTTTATCACTTTCGAACCTAAAAGTGTTTCACATGGGTTAATAACATGGAGGTGCAATGTATACATTTAATAAAACTGAAAAGCCAAACTGGCCCAACATTTTTGAACCCTATGGTCTCTTTTCCCTCCCTTGTGGTCTAGGCGCCTTGACTGCCCCCCCCCCCTTCCTCGCAACATTCTGTGTTAGGCACGCAGCAGGGCTTTGGACTGAAGGAAGTGTCACCCAAACAGATTTGCTTTGTCAACATTTTATAAATTGTTAACATTTTTATTGTCTTGGTACAGTGGCAAATTAGGGTCTTCTTGGTTTGCTGAATGAATCCTCTTTACAGATCCCTTCATTTAGGGGTGTCGATATCTTCAATTCAACCATTTCACCATAGTTTACTTTATTCCATTGGTGTCCTCAATCACAGTGATATCTCATTTATGTAGATTTTTTTATTTGCTCAATTTCACTATATAAAAAACAGAAATGGACAAAATCTCATTGTTTTTGCATCAAACAATGGATGTACTGCTCTTCTTTTCTGTTAACATTGCTGGTTGAGGGATTATTTTTTTTGGGCCCTTTTAGTTTATAGTTTTGGACCCCCAATTTTTTTCACAGTTGTTCACCTACAAGTCCCATAGTTATTTTAAAAGATGTTCCAGAGGTGGTGATATGGAATATGTGTGTTTTTATACTTATTTATGGGGAGGAATAGTCTTCCGGGACTTAATTTTTGGGTATTTTTTATTTATTTATAAAAATGATTGCCCACTTTTTTTTTGGATATTTTACATTTTTTGGACTTGAGCAAGCAATGCTTGATGCGTTGTTCAAGTCCAAATCACTGCAGTGCAATACTTATGTATACAGTGTCAAATGAAAATGTAACTGACGAGCATGCGATGCATCCTGAATTTTTACAGTCAGGCGCCTGCCAGGAAGCAGACCTGATGTATTGACGCATCGGGCAGCCACAGGTGCACCTTTTAGCTGTCCATTGGAAGGATCAGAACCCACGGTAAGTTGTCTCTGGTGGTCAAATCAGGGGATTGCAGTCTCCCTTCTCCTTCAAAAAAAAAATTTACCACTACTCCCTTCCTCTTGTGTGCTTGGCAGGAATTGGTGGGTGTGCCAGGCGCCCAGCCGTCACCATAATTGGAGCTATATCTATATATCTCTATACATATAAGAAAGTCGTCAATAGCCTTTAAAAAGTTACTTTACTTACTCGTTTCCTAGAAATATCTTCAGTCAACCTGGTCCATCCCTGTCCCAGAGGGTGGTGAAATATCAATGCATGTTGGTGCTATGGAGACATTCTGTAGTTCTCTGCTTCCTCCAACTGGCTTAATCATGCCTCAGGATCCGTACTTCCACCAAGTAGTGCCTTCACAGAGTAATCATACATTTATGGGTTTTAGGTATTTTCAAGCTAAATTTAAACATTGAAATTTGTTTTTTAGAAAATTGTTATGTTACAAGGAATCAAAAGTAAGTCACATACAGCCATATTCTCCTTTGAGTGACCCTTTAAGCATAAGAGATCTGTTTGGTTGCCCCTCCCTGCTATCATATGTGTAGTGTTGCATGGTCCACCCTGAGGCTTCGATTAGTGGCTGAAAATGAAAATTAAAATCATTATATTTCCTGAATGTCAAACAAATCAGGGATTAGGTAAATTAGAATATTTATTAAGAATAAATCTGACCCCAATGTTTCTTTTGAACTTAAATGATGACCACATGAAACAGAAATGTTTTAATTATTGCCTCAACTTTTATAGGACAGATCAGAAAATAATTGTATCTGCTGTATTCTCCATTCTCATAATGCCATTCTTGATCTGGAAAATAATTATCTTGAATGAATGAAAGCGACTGCCATTTAGATTTAATTAAATTCCCAACCCCACACCTTCAATAAAATGTTCAGCATGTCCTAGCAAAAGTGTTGTCTCAGTTCCCCCTGACACCTATCATAATTTTAAAAAACGAGGGCACCATTTGGTGCGATATGTGTTCTTATTGTCATTTGAATAATTATTTTGTTCTACTACAATACAAAACCGACTGTTATTGAAATTAATACTACTGAGCTTGGCAAGACTGATCCAAAAGCTTTTAACTTTAATATAATCAATCAAAATTAGAACAGATCCACCCACAATAATCCGAGACAAGCTTACATATTTGAACTGATTATTCACCGCAATGACTACATTATACTGAGCTGATTGAAGTTTCGGAACACTCCATTGCTTGGCAGTGAGTTGCAAGGTAGCTTTTTTATTTATTTATTTATTTTTACTATTTCTTCTGCTGTTTTGTGATTTTATTTTGATGTTGTTAATGTATTGATTTAAATCCTATTAACACACATTAATATTAGACAACTTTGTATTCTCTCTAAGCCTTTACGATAGTCTGTGGTGTTTACAAGCAAGGTTGCTATATATATGAAACACATTTTTTTTAAATGCTATATATATAAAATGCCTAAAACTGTGATTATATGTTTTATGTCCTGTAACCCATATCTCCCAACCCAAACCTTCCTAGAGAAGGGTACTTGCTCTCTTCCTTATATAATTACTGTTCACTACAATAAAAATTGGGCGTTGCAAGCAATTTTCCTAGCGTAACAAGTCTTTGTCTATTCAACCTTTCCAATGCCTAGTGTCATTACTATTTTGTCTTCCTCAGTGTGAAAATGTCTGCCTTGCGGACACCTCCGGATTCTTCCCACTCATTTTTACATCAGACTGTGGCCTTAATATGGATATGATGAGAAAATATAAAACTAATATTACAATTTTCACATTTTCGCAATCAAGAAAAGACTACTGTGAAGCTCTCTGTGAACTAATCATTTGAATCCAGGATATTGTGCTAATTCTCATTAATGGGAGAAGGAAATCAGTTTAACTAATCTCATTAACTGTTTAGCTCACCCCTAGAAATGCTCAGACAGATAATCCATCAAAAGACTTCTCCACTGATTGTATCATTTGAAGGAGTGTGCGATCGTGAAACCTGCAAACACGTGGATTACACACAGCTTCTGAGGGAACCGCTGATAACACCGCCTATATGCTTTGTTTCTAATCCCTCTGGACAACTATTATGAAATTATGTTTGTACCCACTCCTTTGTTTCTATCAATGTTCTGGTTTTTTTTTACTTTTTCATCAATTGTAATACATAAAATACATTTTCCATAGAAAGGCAAAATTAAAACCTAACCTTAATGATGTTACAATGATCAAAGATAAATAAAACACTATCATTTCTTCACTTTGTATATCGGCTTCAAAGAATAGGTATAACACCCTGTTTCAACTTATGCAAACTTCCCTGACTCTTGAAGTCATGCAAACAATTCCCACAGTGTTTTTCTCTGGATCTCTGCTTGCTGTCCTTCTATAGAAAGCTTGCATTGTTTATTTTCAGTAACAAATCTGACCATGATCACCCAGGTGCAACGGCTCTTATTGACACACGCCTATTACTCTCATGGTACTAGACGAGCCGCTCACCTTGTGACAATAGCAGAATTTCTGTCCACTGGAAGTAAACAAGATTTCATAGAAGTGACAACACGCATAGATCTAGAAAACCGTGAGGAATTGATACATGAAAGTATGAATTGGAAATTGCATAACTTTTCATTAGTCAACAATATCCCTACTCTTGTTACAAGGGAACATCCCTTTAATGTCCCCATACTGAGCACTCACTAGATTCAAGAGCAGGGTGCTTGTGGTAATGGGCATTATGCAGAAAGTCAATAACACGACATGAGGTTGCAGTCTCAGTCAGGATGTCAGAAGTATTTCTGACTCATATTTGCAAGGGAAGACTAATGACTAATCATTTCTTCCATGTCTACATGAAATACACAACCATCAGACAGAGAGAAGTTGACTGCCATTGCCCAATGACACCGTGAGGTAAACAGAATCTTAGAAAGGCAGGGGGTGGCTGTAGCCATAGATTTTATTTAAGTTTTATAGGTTGTGCATATTGTTCATGACTGCACTCATGTTAAACGTTTTTAAAACCTACCAAAGCTGCCATTTGATTCTTTTTGGGAAAGATTTATCATTAGTCCTATGTAGCTTCTTTGGCTATAATTGTCACACTTTTTTTGCGCAACATCGTTTTTTGCTGGGGTTTTTTAGCGAGGAGAAACCGCAAACTCAATCAACGCAAAGGAATAAAAAATACAACCACAGAGTTGTGTAACAAACCATTTTTATCAACTGAGAATTTTCAAAAGAACGCACTTTAATATCCGCAAAACTACACACATAGAGGCGGTGTATGTGGCTCATTCAGACCTACGGGGGGAGACATTTTATCTCAACTTGCTCATTTTAAGTTTGTAAACTACTCAATTTTAATTTTGAGGTATGATAATTTCCTTGCAAAAACATTGCAAAAAGGCAGACAATTCAGCAGATTTTAAACATAGTGCGGCTGGTGCAGTCCTATTCGCAGAGGAGCACACACAGCTGATGGTCACCTCAGAAGTGTATTCAACACTGCGCATACACCTTACGTAGATTCGACTGGTGAAAACCTGCCAGTCTAAACACAAGACCTGCTCAAAATCCTGCCTAATGATAAATATGTGTCAAGGGATTCTTCTAAGACATGATATTTTAGCTTGTTGGCTTGTTTATTGAAAATATCCTTTAATATCCTTTAAAACTGTTGTGGAATACGGTAGGTCAGATGCTATTCAAGTAAATTCTAACAACTTTGTTTAATAATAACTGATCATACAAGAATCAGCTCAATGTTTTTCAATGGCATGGTTCTAGTGACTGTAAAAAAGCATCAAAAAATCCAGGGGCAATTAAAGGGCACATACCCCACAAATCTACCTATAAAGGTAGATTGGTTGGTAGGGGATCAATGGACGGGAGCGATAGCCGCTTTTAAGCTAATCCTCACGTCCCCCACACTTTTTTGATACCTTTTATTATCCTATATTAAATTTACTTATGCGGCACTGGGCCGTGGAGTAGCCGCATCTTGAGTTACACGAGGCGGCTACTCCACGGCCCGTAGCCCTTTAAAACCCCCCTCCTCTCCATCTTCTGGCGCGCAGCTCCGCTTAGCTGCGCGCCTCTCTGGCGATCCTGCCGTCTGCGAATGCTGCAGAAGAGCAGCCCGCGCCTGTTTCGGAGCAGTGCGCCGGCGGCTCGTGCCTGCTCTTCTGCGCGACGAGGGCGCGGATCTGCGCCCGAAGAGGGTGAGTAGGAGTCAAGTGGCTACCGGGGGCGTGGAGTGCCGCCTCGTGTAACCTCAATGCTGCTACTCCAGCCCATAAGTCCCGCATAGAAATTTGAATATAGGGATAATAACAGTTTATCAAAAAGGGTGGGACGTAGGATTAGGCCCTTAAAGGGCTATCCTCACGTCCCATTGATCCACCTCCTACCCAATCTACCTTTATAGGTAGTATTTGTGGTGGTAAGGGTTCCCTTTAAGATGACTTTTTTCAAATCATGTTTATCATAATTAAAGGGAACCTTCACCACATTTTCACATACAAGCTGGTGACCGGTTCCTGTAGAATCCTATTAACTGACAGAAACCCTTCTTTTAGTAAAAATAGTTTCCCTTATATCCACTTAAATCACATTATATTATATTCCCTGACATCAAAGAAGGCAGTTCTACTTGGCCAGCACTTCCCATCTACTACTTCCCCATGTTCATGCCTCTTCTCCACATGTCCATATGACCATAGTGAACATCACACATGTCCTTTAAGCCTCCTAACATAAGCAAACGTACACCATGCTACATCTGATCATATGAAATCATAGCAGCTTCCCGGCTATTCTACTTCTCCTAATCCCTCCATGGAAGGCATGCTTGTGATTTCATGTGATCAGATACTACATGGGTTTAGATGTTGCGATGCAAATGTGACCTGTGAGATGTCATCCTGTCACATGACTTTAAGTGCCCAATGATGGTAACAGAGCTGTCCATACAGCAGAATATCATAGTCTGTCAATCATGAACAGAAGGCAGAGCAAGGGTGTGATGGACTCTAAAGTTGCAGATAAGTTGCGATAAGTTTTACAACTGATTTTTTTGTAACATGCAGCCAATTGAAAGGACCATTCAGGAATAAGGGTGAGATTTTAATCAATAGTTTTTAAAATAAAGCTTTTATTTGGTGGGGTTAATTTGGCCTGACAGGTTCTCCGGTCTTTCTGAAACATATTCTGTAGCAGAGAGCCATCAGGAACAAGGAGAAAAACAGTCTTAATCCTCCGCCCCTGGAGAGCACAAAACCATTTCTTCCTGTTCATATATGTAGAGTTTTAAAGGTTGCATAGTACATCCCATGTATTGTAACATGCCAGTTATCAGTATATTACACGGTTCATTTTGTAGCCTAGTGTGTACTGGAATTTTGTAATGTCCTGTACAGAAGATGTAAATGCATCAATTGTTTTGCATACATATTGACACAAATTAACAATCTCTTTGACACATTTTGAGTACTTTCATATTGTAACTCATTCTTTGCAGTGTGTTAACAGAGCGCATAACTCCCTGCTTTTCCATCATTCTGCCTTTCCGGAATGATGCAAATCACTCCACTGTTCTTTCCTACAAAGGCGTCCTATAATTATCAATAGTGGAAAACACTGATAACAGTTTCTATGTTTGGGTTTCCTATGCACAGGGGTTTTAATCCCATATATTGCTGATTCCTAAGGCGATTGCTTTTTTTCTCATCTGCAGTTGTAACTCGATATAACTGTAGTCAACTATTGATCGGACAATACATCATCAGTGTGTGACAGTTAGCTGATCCACAGTCGTATCTAAATGGACATGAGGACCAGTTGTCACCGGATCATATTTTTTTTTGACAGCTGCATTTTTCATGGCAGTATCTATTTATTGTGGCAAGAGCTGTGCGACCTCTTACAAAAGAGTAGTGTTTGCAATCTATTGCATCGAGGACAGGTCATGTCTTACTTTATTATCCTCTATCTATCTATCATATATCCTTACTAATGAAGGACAATTTGCATCTCATGTCAAATTCATCTGCCCCTAGATCTTTTTAAATGCCCTCTTTTAAAACAGTTTTTGGAGCTGTCCTGAAGCTTCATGCAACAGCCATCATTTGTCTCTTCATTTTAATTTGCCGTTGGATATTCTATATTTTACAGTAACTCTGTTTCTTAAATCTCTTTTCCTTTTTTCTATATTTCCCTAATTTAAAATATTTATACAACTTTCCAAGTGTTGCAAACTCATTAAGTCTGAAAAATAGCAGGCGGAGACCAAGCAAAAACTTCCAAAGGCAATTTCAATCCCCGACAAGCATATGTTTCACACAGCTGCATTTTTAAAATGAGAGATTTTTTTCTTTCCGGTTACTTTTTACGCATCTTTTTCCATGGCAGTCAGTCTTATGAGGAGCAACAAATGTACAAAAACCAAAGACCAATATTGGCTATGCTATTATAAATACAGTCTAATAGACCAGAAAATGCACTTAAGTAGAAGGTCGGAGATTTTGGGGTTAAGCACCATTTAGAAATCCCTCTATTTCTTTTGTTCTGGAGACCTCCTCTCCTCCTCCTTTTTCTCATAATTGTCTCTTCTCTGATGTGTGAAGTTCTCATAATTTAAGCCTTGGGTAAATCACTAATGACAAAAAGAACACTGGAATAAAGCACGTCTGGATCAATTCTGTATTAATGATGTTTTTTCATATACGATCTTACATTCCTTGTCTGGCAGCAGACCCCGTATATTAGCACAAAAAGGATAATTAGCTTAGAATGCCTGGGTAGTTTTTTCTGCACATTACTAGAGTTCTAGTGCCAACTTAACTTTTTATTGATAAACGACATCCCCAGACTCTATAGCCTTTTTTATAGGAACACAGGTTTGTACTTACATTAAATGAATACTCTAAATATATATGTAAATAGAGAGATCTCGTTGTTTTGCAATCCTTAATGAAACTGAAGGGGAAAAGGATGTGTGGGCTATGGTGCCTACACTAATAATTCATGTCCTTATTATAAATCATACAACATACACATTATATAGACCAGAAAGAAATGTTTCAAACAGGTACTTCTCACTACTAAATAAATAACCTAAATGGCACTTACTGAGTGGGGAGAGAGGAGGATAGGACTTGAGAACGAGTTTACGGAGGTGGGGGGGGCACCGTTACAACTTATAGACATATAGTATACAACTTATTGACGTATATATAGACATAGTATATGAGGAGGGAGTGGAGCGGGCTACATCATACTCTCCCAGGGCAGTCCCAAAGGGGAATGTTTATCAGCTAGCAGAGGATTCCCTAAATATGATGGGCTTCAAACTATTAATTGATATTCAAGTACCAACTTTTAGCCAACAATTCTATTTTTTCGTTTAAAAAAATTCTTGTTTTTTGATAAGCCTGCTCCACATAGAGTTCTCATAGGATAGCACTCATTCATGTTTTCCCTATATTGTATCTAGATTGAAGGGGTTTAGAGATTTCGGGCACTGTTGGAGCATTACCAATCTCCCCCCGCACATAACCTACTAATTACCAGTTTTCTTTTTTTGGAGAAAGTGCTGTATAGATATCCAGCAGGGTGATAGACCTGGCATGGGGGGAATGGTTCTATAGCAGATTTTCGTAATAGCTTAAATTATTTTCCAAATATCATCCGCCTGGCACAGTCCCACCACCACATATTTGCAGTTGTCGCAGTGGCCATACAGCCTCTCCACAAGATCGCTATGATTGCCGAATTTATTCTGGCTAAGTTTTTGGGGATCAAATACTTCTGGTGCGTTTAAAAAACAGATTAGTTATATAAGTCGTACAGACAAGTTCATTTTGAATCCGAATGCCTTTAGCCATTGCTCTACCTGATATGACATCTTTAATTCTTTCCTCCCATTGCAACGATATATGGCTTTTTACCCCTAGCCGTAACAAATATAATATCCTGTAAGCTGATGATGTCCCCCCCGGTTCCTCTACCGGTTCTAAAAATGGGAAAAAATCTGGGTCTATCGCATGCCTCTACTAGAAATCCTTTAGCAGATGAGCTATGGACTCAGCTATGATATATAAACATATGGGGCCTACACATTATAGATATATTGGAATATTTCCTACATTTTCCCTTTTAACTTTGGGCCAGAAAAACAAGCAATTAAATTTAAAAATTATACTTCCTACTCCGGCAATCCCTACTGTCCCTTGCCACCCTGTTTTGCGTACAGCGGTATGCATGCGGTACGAAAACTTCCTGTCTGCATGACCAACCAAACCGCTGTCTCCTGCATCTGATAGTCATTGAACCTAATCTTGTATCAGACGCGGGCCGCAGGAGACGGGATGGGCCTGCCAGGACGGGCAGAATTCAATCAGACTGGAGCATGCCTGCCTCTAAGCAACAGGGGCATGGCACAGTAATTTTTGCTGTACACCCACCCAAGCCATTTGGCCACCTATAATGTCAGTATAGTAGGGATCCTATTTATTGAATAAAAAATACCAGGTTCACTTTGGCAATGTGTTCCCTTGCGAAATACGGTTTCCTTTTGTCCTGAGGTGTCTTCTATATGCCCATTATCTCAACTTTTTGGCTCTGTTTCCCAAAAAAAAAATTCTATTCCCTTTCATGGAGCCACATCAGGTTAAACTTGGAACGCTTTAACATATTCAAGTGACTTTTGAAATTGTTTCTCATGACCTTATACTTTTTGTTGAAAAATTTTGGTGTCTGTTTGCATTTTATTTAAGGAGAAAATAGCATATTAGTAATAAAATTTGGAAAAATTCTCGATTTTTTGAAATTGAAAATGTTCTATACTTTTTTCCACACATAGTCTAACAGCAAAAAAACTAACATTCACCAATGTCTTCTTCATGTGACATGTTTTTATAGCATCCTCTTATTTTTGTTATGATATTATGGGTCCTTTGAGTGTTGGAGATTTTTGCACATTTTTCATACAAACGCAAACTCCTGCTTTGAGGACCTGCTCAGGTTTTTCAAGTACGTTTGAGAGACTTAAATAAAATTAAAACCCCATAATTACCCCATTAGAGAAACTATACCCCTCAATGAATTTTTTTTAACCCTTTAATTTCTTTACAGGGGTTAAAACTAAATCGGATGCAATTTTGAATTTCTTTTTTTTTTTGGCTAAATGAATGTGTTTTTCATAAAATGTACACATTCTCAGTGATAAAATAACCAAACGCTCCACAAAGTTTGATACCCATCTCTCCCCGAGTAATAACAATCCCCCATAGGTGGTGGTAACCTGCTGTATGGAAACTGTGCCATTTGCATAGCATATTTGCATTGGCACTTTTCTGTGACAATATTGCACTTTCAAATACTTAATTTTAGTGGGTCTATATATTATTGATGAGATTTTTAACTTTTGAATTTGCGAGGAAAAGGAAAATTTTTGTTTCCTTTCTTTTTGGTATTTTTTGTGGTTCGTAATACTATATTTTTCTTTATCTATAGTTCAACTATAGTTATGGTGATACCTTATTTCTATGTGTTTTTATATGTTTTGCATTTTACTGGAAAAATAATGTTTCTGTATCACCATCTTTGGTGGAGATGTGTAATCTTTAATATTATTTGGTTGACAGGGCTGGTTACAGTTATTGTTCTTTAACGTTTTTCATTTGGCACACGAACTTTTGAGGTGATTTTATGAAAATGTAAATTTTTCATTCAGCAGTTTTTCGGGTTTTGTCTGAATTCTGTTCAACTGAGCAGGTCAAATTATTTTTTCTGATGTTATTTTACAGATCGTTCCGGACGCATACCAAATATGTAGATTTGTTTGTTTTTAAAATTATTTTATTCCATGTGTATAGGGAAAGTTTGTATTTTAGGGTCTTTTCACTTTATTTATTATTCTTTTTATTCAGAAACTTATTGAGTGTTTCAACTTTTATTTTTTATTTTTAAGAGGTTGGCTTGAACATACAATGTTTTGATTGCTGTTCAAGTCGTCATGCATATATACATATAGAGTATACCTCTTTTATGTTACCCCTGAGCATCGTCTGGCTAGCAGACAGGACCCCGGCTCCCGGAAGATGATTGCGGCAGCTCTGGGGCACTGTAACGTGTAACAGTTAACATCTGTGTCGAAGGTGGGTGTCAGCTATAATATACAGAGCACTCCCCTCACTTCCGTTTCAGGGAGCCCGACACAGAAGCTTGCTAAAGTAACTGCAAATGTGGGATTAATGGTTACAGGGTAATGGGTTATAAAGGTTTCATAAACCAAAAATCTTTGAGTAAAAAATCTAATTATGGTTAATTTGTAAACACATAAATGAAAACTTGTGGGGGAGGGGCAGCTTCAGAGGTTTAGTTAATTTCTACAAAAAAAGAACTTCCATGTTAAAATTTAGCTAACACTTTGCACACAGCAGTAAGAAGCAATACCACTTTCAATATTAGTTGTCACAAATTTGATAACTCTAATAGCAGATTCCATAGTATTAAAGGAATATTTCCCTAGCTTTTGTTGGAATGCAACCACCCCTTTTATTTAAAAAAAAAAACCCTTTATATGTCCATCACTCTCCTCCTCTCCGCCTTCCTCCATCCTACTAAAAAATGTTAATGACCTCCGTTATTTGCCTTTACTGCCCTAGTTTTTCTTATGTACTCATTTATTACACCAGTTTTCTATTTCCTTTAACTGGTTTATTTTATCTTCCATATACATTTTTTAGCCACAATCAATCTGGTCACAATACAGTTTGTATCACCCCTACACACCATCCTGTATCCTTAAAAAACCAATCTCTGCATTAAATAGCAATTCTACAACAATATGTTTCAATGTTCCATTATGTTTATACTCCTTACACTCTATTACATTTATCTTTATAGTAGAAAAGTGGACTAGAGGATATAGGGGAACACAAAGCGCTAGAAGACTCAAGTTCAGGTGATAAATAATTATTGGAAATGAGAAAGTACCCATTCTCACCTTCTTATCTGGTTATATAAGCAGATCATAGATGGTTTCTTCTTTCACGAGGAAGAGCGCTTGCGGTGACTATGTAGTCACGGGTAACCGCGGCCAAGGTGAGACCCGTTTAAATAGTAGAATCAAATGGCAGTGCAGCGATGACAGTCCACTCTAGAAGCGCATCTTTTCGAAGTCAAACCTTCTTGTATTTTTTTTTTTACAAAAGGTATATAAAAGGTGTATAAACACAACGCATTTCCGGATGAAGGCATTAGTCCAATGCCGAACGTGTTGCGGACTGTCAATCCCGTTTCTGCACATTGGATTCATTCAATCTCTATTACAAATACTATTTTTTTTAAAAACGGTGTCAGAATGTTATACATTTTAGTATTGTATAAGTGCTAATCAGAGTGAGATAATGGAGCAGTTTATCAGTGTCTGAAAGTCAGATATTTCTTCTAGTTGCCATGGCAACAATCAGCAGCTTCCCCCCTTAAAATATTCATTAGAACTGGTAAAATAAAAGCTGAGCTGTGACTGGGTTTTGCCATGGGCAACTAGAAATATTCTGACTTTCGACACTTGTAATCTGCCCAAATGTCTTTCAGTTCAACCATTCTTTTTTTTCCAAAACGGTCTTCGTATTACCTATTACATTTGACCATTTTTTATGCTTTTAGACTTACTTTTTGTGCCCATACTCTCCCTTACATTTTTTACATTAACTTGTCTACTTCTATACCCTTGCTTAATTGTAACTAGAATGGACACCATGGATGAAGATTGGGGAGAAGCTGAACTCTGACTGGTTGCCATTGGAAACTAGAAACAATATGGTGTCACACTACTTATAATCTCCCCCTCATGTTTATTATCCTCCACTCCTAAAGACTTAATTTATCTCTATATTTATTTTTTTACCAATCCTTTTTTTTTAATTAATTTATTCTTTCCCACAAATAAGCAGTTAACGAATCAACAGGCCATATCATACATAAACAACAATAAACATTGACAAAGCAACAAGACCAAGAAAGAAAAAAAAAATTACATAAAAATGTCAGAATCCCAAGTTATTTTTTCACAAGAATTCCTAAGTATTTTTAGTGGAATAGAACTGTTATTTTAGCAAATCTAGTTCCGCTAAAGTCCTGGGATAAACCTTAGTATTAATTTCTAAGTGGAGCCATTCTAGAGCCTTTATCATAACATTCAATAGATAATATTTTTCATATTTTGTAATAGGTGGTATCTCTCAATCACCTTTTTCAGGAGTGGAGGTCGCAGTATTCCATTTTGAGGTTGTAATCTCAGCCCGGATGGCCTGAAAAAATTTATCAGTTATCATCTTGCGTTTTTGGAAATTGTTTTAACACGCCAAATTCAGTAGTGCTTTGATAATAATAAAAATAACTGTCACACAAGATACTTTTATTGGGACAGCAACATTCAAACATGGCTAAATATGCGCCTTCATCCACCACCCTCTCCAACGACTTATCACGTAAGCATGGAACTACTTTTTGAGATTTAGAGGGCAACAGATACCATCCAAACTGATTTTCTTAGTGTTTCTAGATGATTGATACAGAGGACCTGTCCTTTAAATTTTAGGTAGAGTGCCCTCCTCCATTCCTCAATAGTAACCTGTTTGTTAAGATAGCATCCTTCCCATTGTTATCATAATAGCTTAGTTTGTACCCTAATTTTTGTAGATATCAGCTCCGAAAGATGATAGAGAGTACCCCTTTTAGCGATTTATATGAAAGCACCATATCTGCAATGAGGGCTAGAGCTTCAACTTGATTTTTGCAGTATTTTATTATTCTAAGTAGTAGTCTCTAATTTTTCCAACGTAAAAGTGATGGATGAATGAAAAGAAAAATACATTTTCTCCCCGTTCACCACTTTTATCTCTCTTTACTTTTTAAAATATCCTCTACCATAAACCTTTGATACATACCAAAACCCTAATTCCATCATCCCCCTGCGCCCCAGTAAGTTCATCAAACTATCCATGTACTCTTCAGTGCTTGATAACCAAAGGTGTACAATTCATCTTCTTTTAATCCCAAAATCCTTTTGGATCAAACACTCAACACTTTGCTATATGCAGTGTTTTGTGTGTTGGAGATCATTTCCTCATACCCAAAACCTCCATCAGATCTTGCACCTCACATTCATTAGTTCTGATACTTGCATACTCTTCTTTTTTAAGTATGTTATCTCTTACATTAATCAAATCAAGATATATTCATATTACACAATAGATGTTAGGTACGCAGTTCTTTCCTTGATCTCCAAAAACATTAATATGTCGACCTTCAACTAACTTCTTCCCTATTCCAACTAGTTCATTTAAGGAACTGGTCACATCATAATCCCAATAATAAAACTGCTCTAAACTTGACTGTCTCTTAGCCATGGAATATAAGTTACTTTTTTTAAACCCCATGTTTTGCGACTGTGTAGTGCATAGAAATGATCGTACGAAGATGTACAATGCTACAATTAAGTTATTTAGGTGGTTTTAGTGGGTTAATGACATGACAAGGTCACCTTTAAGACCTCTTCAATCCCTTACAAAAACCTTTTTTACTAATTCACTGGACAGTTGGTAAGGACATGCAGTACCTGCGCACAGGATCACCATCTTTCGTAGTCCTTTAATTTTCTGCTCTAAAGAGTCTACAAGCTAGGAAACTATCTATAGTCGTTTAATGTTATTTGAAACTTTATCCATAATATTTAAATCTTTTTTTTTGCAAGAGACTTGATCTTTGGCATCTGAACTTATGTAGGTTCTTTGTTAAGAATACATATTTAACAAGTTGATTTTAACTGGTTTCTATATTTATTGTTTTTATTTCAGATAATACAAGTATTCTTGGTTGTACTTCAAATCGGCTATCTTGTCCTTTGGCTCACGTAAAACCTCAATACTTTCATCCTCCTTATACTACTTCTCAGTGGCTCCATTGCAGGGCAAAAGCAAGGTGTAGAAGAAGACAGGCTCCTCATGACCTTTTTATGAAATAGAAAGTTTTACTTTAACTGGAAAGGGTGAATCAGTATAAATTACTATCTCATTCCCCAAATTCTAAAACTTGGACCAAGCATCCTCATCTTTATTTCCCACGGTATAGACACTGCATACTATCCATATCATTTATTCCTCCAGTGACAGTCTGGAGTCAGTATGTTCTTCACCTGCATTGTTGTAAAGTCCAAATATATTCTCTGACAGGGCGTCCCTACGTAAGTGACACCCGACTTACAGATGACCCCTAGTTAAAGAACGGGAACCCCTCTGTCCACTGTGAACCTTTTGGTGAGAAACTCTCTAATTGCTTTACTAATAGTCTAGACTGCAATAATCAGCTGTACGTAAGGTGTTCGAATGAAGCTTTGTTTGAGTAATCCCTTGTCCCATTACAGAAAAAAAAATGTTTGAACTCGCAATTGTGTTCCAAGGGGTTGTCTAGTAATCAGGTGTTCATTCAAGTAGGTATTGCCTGTTATAACCTACCTTTGAGCTCTAATGCAATCTAGGCTTCATAACATTTTAGGGCTTGTTTAATTTTCTATATACAACTCAATGCAATAATAGAGCTTTGCAGTCAATATAATCAATATTATTAGATTTGTTTTTTTCTTACTCTTACTGACTTTTTAAAGCTAGCACTGAAATCATAAAGAGCTCTGCTTCGGATGTAATACTTCTTAGAACATCAAGCAAAGGTTTCACGTATGTTGACAGAAAAGAGTGTAAACTTTAGTTGTTGAAAACACTTTACTTGAAAGAGAAGCTTTAACACCAAACCAAAACATCAAGCCATTGAAATTCATGGTACTGATGAATATATGTATGTTTTAGAATTTATATAACTGCAGTGGGAGGTGGAAAAATATTATAAACCCCAGGTAAAAGGTTGTGCTTGTTTCCATTTCTTCAAGTACTTGAAGTTTGTTCTCAATCTTCACAGTGTGATAAACTTTGTGTTCATATTTCTATGTCAGTTCTTCAATAACTTCAGAAACTCAGTTGTATGGGCATACAGGAATATGCCTTTCCATTATCTGTAGCAAGATACAGTATGCATTCACTTCAAAAAGGGAATTAGCTTGCAGTGTCTTGGGTCCATCACAACAAAGTATAGAGAGTTTTGTATAGTTATGCTATACTTCAGTTAGCTGCTGATGTCACGCAATCAAATATTATGAGTAGAGATTCGAACTTAACATCATTTTGCTACCTAAATCATTAAGCTTTGATTTGTTGTCTCAAGTTATTTGTCTACTATTGTCAAATTCTTAATGTTCTGAAAAGATTTTCATGAACCCCTGGGGATTGTCTAGACCATAATTGGGGCATATTTACTTATCTGGCCACCGGACACATCCAAAGTGCATGTCCGACGTTTACATGCACTCTGCTGCTATCCTTGCGTCGCGTGGCACCAACACCATTGCGACCCGAACTATGAGATGCCTGGATAAGGCCAACAATCAGGTAGAGGGCAGGCAGAGCACATCAGTTTAAAAGGGCGAAATATGTTTCTAATGATTGCTAACCTACTGCCATACCGCTCACTATGGGGTCCCCAATCCACCAGCTAGACGACCGGCACCAGCGGTATATATTTACTTGCAAGACTTCGGTTTTATAATAAAATGTTATATTAACATCCAATGCATATGGTATGCTGGCATTCTATAGATACACGCCTGTTAATATTTAATACAGTGGTAGTTGTTAAGGTTTTAAGAAAGACTTAAGATTCAAGGCAGAATAGACTGGATCAAGATGGGGTTAAGCAAGGCCAATGAGGTACCGTATAGGTAACAGTTAAGTTGTTACAGCAACCAGAGTTTCATAGTATAAAAAATGTCATGTAATGGCTCCTGTCTTACAGCTTAAGTCAACAACTTCAACTTCTAGAGCTACATAAAGGAAAAACAAATTGCCATCTTAGCTAAACTTGTAAGTCACCCCTCTCTTCGTATCTCTTAATGGACAGATTTCCCAACTGTAGAAGCACTGTTTAAACGCTTTTCATCTCTTCAGTACAGTGTCCCTACCACTCACAGTCTGATTTGTGCACTCCAAACTAATCTTACCTTGATTCAGACGACTGTGGTGGCATATACATGGGAATGGGGTGTGTTCTCAGGGGTTCTTTCCCTGCCGGGTCCCCAATAACTCCTGCTCTTACTAATAGCAGTACCAAGACCGTTCCTGTGCCTTAACGCTTCCCCACCGTTCACATAAAAGTCTTCCATGATGTGTTTCAGAAAGTAGGGAAATCTCGTCAGAGAGATGTAACTGAGGTAGTCTAAAAGAGGAAGTGCTCCATGTTAAGTGCAATAAACGTGCGGGCATTCTGTAAGCCTAGCTCAGCCGGGAGCCGCTGGTCCCTCGTCTGCCGTGGTGGATTGTGGAACCCTAGTGGGGCAATTCTGTAGAGTTATACTGCTACAGAAGCTGGAGGCTTTTTATCGAGTTCTGGAAGAAGAACTCTCCTTACAGAGACTTTGAAAATTAGTACGGGGCATTGGAAGTACTTAAAAGTCATTGATGCTTCCTCAGTGCTACTATAACCTAAGTCAGTCCATGTGAATATGCTCATAGACACTAATGGTCTTATGTGACATCAAGCAAATCAATTTTTTCCATGGGCTAACTAATATGTAATAAAATGCTCAATATTCTAATGACTGATACTACTCATCGTGTCTGGCTTCAGTGACACTGCTGTGAGCAGCCATATATAATCACAATAAGTTCTTTTTTCTTCTTCTCACTTTCTTCTTTCTTTATAAACCTTTTCCTAATATCGGCTGCTACAGTGTATTGATATGTCCATCTACTACCTTTCTAATTCTCTCTCCCTCCTTATCCAAGCTATCCACAGACAAAGGTTAGCTTTTTTTTTAAAGTGAGCTTAGCAACAAGCTGTTGCCATTTCCTTCTCATAGCAATCAAGCAAAATGGATGTGGATCTCCGAATAGGCACACTTTCTAATATGTGAATCATCACTGACATCACGCTAAGAATCCACTCACAACTGTAGAATAGCTTCGAGGTGATCATGATGATGCAATAACGTCCATCTGGGCGCTGGCCCAGGTTCTGTGAATTTATTCTCTTACATTGTGGTGCCAACTATTCTACTAGATGTTGAACTGAAATCTTTATCCCAAAATTCTAAATTCTCATCTCTATTGATTCCTATTCTAATTTGTTGTGGAAAACCACAAAAAATAGGATCTTAGAGATCAGAACTTTAATGCTCGGTGGCAGGAACTACCTATATATATTCAAGCTGAGATTATTATTTTACCAAAAAATATTGTTTTGAATTAGATATTTTTTTAGAGAAACAACATATTTATCGCGATTATGAATAGGTTCTTAAGGAAGCATGACAAACTGTATTAATTAAGGACGCCGAGGGTAATTGTGTATATTATTTTCATGAAACAATCATTTTACTGGAAATTTACAAAGGCCAGAAAATGCAGAATATTTGGAACTCATAATAGATGACTTGTCTAGATTTGTCTTTTGTTCTGATTGAAAATTTATTGTGCTGAATTTTCTCAGTAAATAATCACAAAATATAAGTCATAATAACAGGATGGATATAGAAGAAAAGCTTGTGACAGGAAAAAACTCAAACACCTCGATGAGACAGAAAAAACAAATAGAATAGAGAATAATAGTTTTGGGGGTTGTAAAATGACCAATCACAGCTTATTTAAGATACACTGAAGATTAAAAGTAATTAATAGAGATGAGCGAGCACTAAAAAATGCAGCTTTTTCGGCGAAATTTTCCAGCTGCGAATGCTGTCTCGAATAACGAGCCCCATTGAAGTCATGGGAGACTCGAGCATTTTTCAAAGTGGACCCTGGTGCGGGAATAAAATTGTTACTTAATTGAAAAAGAATGTCTTCTGATAAGTTACAGATGTGCAACATCTGCAACTATTCTTCTATTCTTCTCGCGCGTATATTATCTACCCGCACTATTTAGCAGATGTGAAGAACAGTGAAGAATAGAATAAAAACAGTGACCACAGGATCAGTTTAAGTGAAAAACACAGTGAAGAATAGATTGCAGATATCGGCCATCTGCTTACTTGTCGTGGGGATCCCTCCTCTTCACCACTGAAGTCTCCCATCTCTCCGGCTGCCGAGTCTTCTGCTGGCCCGATGCTCCTGCTACCCGATGTCTCATGCTGCCCCAGTCTCGTGCTGCCGATTGCTGGCTCCCAATTGTCTCCGTGCTGCCCGCATGTATCCTGCGCCCGTGCTCCCTCCCGTGTCCTCCGTGCTGCCCGCATTTCTCCGTGCTGCCCATGTTCCCTTGCTGCCCGATGTACTCCTGCCCATGCTGCACCTGCTCCAGTCTCCGTGCTTGCCCATGTACTCCTGCTGCCCCATGTCTCCCTGCTGCCCATGTTCGTATGCCCCGCCCAGGTCTCCCTGCTGCCAAGTCGGCGCCAGTCTCCTGCTGCTGCCCCATGTCTCCCTGCTGCCACATGTCTCCGCTGCTGCCGATCTCCTTTGCTTCTCCCCTGTGACCG
Source organism: Engystomops pustulosus (assembly GCA_019512145.1). NCBI lineage: Eukaryota > Metazoa > Chordata > Amphibia > Anura > Leptodactylidae > Engystomops > Engystomops pustulosus. Next base: position 188,973,113 of record CM033642.1, on the reverse strand, counting down.
CCCGATGTCTCCCTGCTGCCTATGTCTCCCTCTGCCGAGTCTCCTGGCCTGCCTGATGTCCCCATGCTCCATGTGCCAATACTGCTGCCCCATGTCTCCCCTGCGCCGATCGCTGCCCGTACCCTGTATGTCTCCTGCTGCCATGCTCCCGTCATGTCTCCCTGCTGCCGATGTCTCCCTGGTCTGCCTGATCTCCCGTGCTGCCTGATCTCCCTGTCCTGTATCCTCTGGACGTGTCTCCCTGCGGTACCTGCTGCCGAGTTGTCTCCGTGCTGCCCGATGTCTCCCCTCTGCCCATGTCTCCGTGCTGCCAGATGTCTCACGTGCTGCCCGATGTCTCACGTTGCTGCCCTAGTCTCCCTGCTTCCATATGTTCCATTCTGCCCGATTTCTCCGTGGCTGCCGATGTCTGCCCCTGCTGCCCGACTGTCTCCCTGCTGCCCGTGTCTTCCTGCTTGCCCCGATTGTCTCCGTTCTGCCCCCAGATTCTCCGTTCTGGCCCGATGTCCTCCTTCTGCCCGATGTCTCCGTCTGCTCTCCCCGATGTCCCCGTGCTGCCGCTTCACCCAGTGTCTCTGTGCTGCTCCCCTGGTTGTCCTCTTTCTCTGTGCTGCTCCCCGGTGTCTCTGTGCTGCTCCCTGGTGTCTCTTTCCTGCGCACCGTGTTCTTCAATGTGTTCTTCACACATATATATTGTTCTTCACATGCTATTTTGTTTGCACCGTTCCGCGCATATCTTTCGACAAGTAAGCAGAAGTGCCAAACATCTGTAATCTATTCTTCACTGTGTTTTTCACTTAAATGATCCTATGTTCACTGTGTTCACCGTTTTTATTCTATTCTTCATTGTTCTTCACTGTGTTTTTTTAATTAAATGCTCGATCTCAAGCAGGGGAAATACTCGTCCGAGCAACGAGCCGCTTCGAGTACCTTAATACTCGAACGAGCATCAAGCTCGGACGAGTATACTCCCTCATCTCTAGTAATTAATAATTAACTGAAATATTATAAAAAATTTCAAAGAGTACGTGCCATTAAATAACAGTATTTTGTAATAGAAAATAACATTTTTGTTGATGTTTTTCTATCACTAAAAGCAATTTTGACATATGCTTCGTTGAGACACGTCAGAAGAACAGTGACCTTTGTTTTAGTAAAAGAATGTTATCGCAGTGTCATTTTCTCAAGGTTTCAGTAAGTTCACTGTCGACACTGATAGCTCAAAGATGACACCTCTCTTGTTATGTCTTGCCTTCTCCAACTATAAAAGTTTAGGGCCAATATGTTCTAGTGAAAGATGCTGGTATGGTTCCAAACAAGATAACTAGGTGTGCACCAGGAGATTGTTAGATGGCTGGTGCTTGCCTTAGATCCCAGGCCTGCACTAAGTCCTGTGCTCATCTAGCCTGACAAGCTAACCATAAGCTCTATCGCACACAGGGCTTATGGTTAGCCTGTCCAGGCTAAACGAGCATGGAGACTTCTCTTCTGTTATGAATCTTTTTAATTTAACTGTGAATAAAATTTAGATTTTAATGCTCACAGTCATACCTCTTTATGAATATACAGTGAACTTGGTCTTGGTCTTCTCTACTGACCCCATCGTGGCACTTACTAAGAAAGTTGCCAATCCCCATACTTGGCCCCTTCCAAATATGTATGGCTGAAGATACCAAGTTACAAGCTTGGCCCCCGCTTCCTCAGTCCCTTTTAAGTCATCAAGTGCATCAACCTTGCTGCCTACAAACTCCGCCTCCTTCCATCTATGCGCATCTTGAACTCCTTGCATGTCTCCCTCCTGAAGCCTGACATCTTGAACCACTTCTCTCAGCAATCTCCTCCTCCTGCTCCTGAGGTTGACTCCCCAGACATCTATGAAGTTAAAGAGGTGCTGGACATGAGCGGTTCTTCCTTGTAGACTGGAAGGGGTTGGGGCCTGAGGAGAGAACCTGGGAGCCAAAGGAGAATATTCTGGACCGTAGCCGCCTCTAGAGGTTTCTTGGGACCAAGAAGAGGGAGGCCGAAGGGGGGTACTGTCACGGGTGCCACTGCGATCCATGTCACGGATCGCGGTCACACCCGTTCCCCTCTTTGTGCCATTGGCGGCGCTCCCAGCCCTTACTTTCCTCTCCACGATCCTGCTCTCCTCCCCGCTTTGCCGCGCCGGTGTCTCCACTCTCTAGGGATTCCTTTAAAGTGGAAACACTCACAAAGCAGTCATGATTAAGAGCGGTTACACCGTTTAAAACGCATTGGGGGTCATTTACTAACGGCCCGATTCGCGTTTTCCCGGCGTGTTACCCGAATATTTCCGATTTGCGCCGCTTGTACATGAATTGCCCCGGGTTTTTGGCGCACGCGATCGGATTGTGGCGCATCGGGGTCGGCATGCGCGCGACAGAAATCGGGGGGGCGTGGCCGAACGAAAACCCGACGTATTCGGAAAAACCACCGCATTTAAAAACCGAAATGTGTCGCTTGGGAAGCGCTCACCTTCACCTGCTATGGGATGGTGCATTCCGGGGCGTTAAGATTATTTTCGGCGCAGCAGCGCCACCTGGTGGACGGCGGAGGAACTACCTTCTTAAATCCCAGCCGGACCCGAATCCTGGGTGTCTCTGTGCTGCTCCCTGGTGTCTCTTTCCTGCGCACCGTGTTCTTCAATGTGTTCTTCACACATATATATTGTTCTTCACATGCTATTTTGTTCGCACCGTTCCACGCATATCTTCCGACAAGTAAGCAGATGTGCCAAACATCTGTAATCTATTCTTCACTGTGTTTTTCACTGTGTTTTTCACTTAAATGATCCTGTGTTCACTGTGTTCACTGTTTTTATTCTATTCTTCATTGTTCTTCACTGTGTTTTTTTAATTAAATGCTCGATCTCGAGCAGGGGAAATACTCGTCCGAGCAACGAGCCCTTTCGAGTACCTTAATACTCGAACGAGCATCAAGCTCGGGCGAGTATACTCCCTAATCTCTAGTAATTAATAATTAACTGAAATATTATTAAAAATGTCAAAGAGTACGTGCCATTAAATAACGGTATTTTGTAATAGAAAATAAAATTTTTGTTGATGTTTTTCTATCACGCAATTTTGACATATGCTTCGTTGAGACACGTCAGAAGAACAGTGACCTTTGTTTTAGTAAAAGAATGTTATCGCAGTGTCATTTTCTCAAGGTTTCAGTAAGTTCACTGTCGACACTGATAGCTCACCAAGAAGACCAAGAAGAGGGAGGCCGAAGGGGGGTACTGTAACGGGTGCCACTGCGATCCATGTCACGGATCGCGGTCACACCCGTTCCCCTCTTTGTGCCATTGGCGGTGCTCCCAGCCCTTACTTTCCTCTCCATGATCCTGCTCTCCTCCCCGCTTTGCCGCGCCGGTGTCTCCGCTCTCTAGGGATTCCTTTAAAGTGGAAACACTCACAAAGCAGTCATGATTAAGAGCGGTTATACCGTTTAAAACGCATTGACTTTTTACTGCATACCTGTCTGTTGAAAGTAAAATTAAGTTTTTAAAAGATCTCCACGAGCTGGATTTGGATCCTTTTTACATATTATTATGCCCTTGCAGTAGGGTTAACCGTGTCAGAGGGGATCACTTTCGGAAGGTTGGTGAGATGGAACAATTCTTTTTATGCTACAATTCAAACCTGTCTGTCCAAATGTAAATCTTCATATTTTTATGGTCGGGCAGGACAGATTCTTCTCATGAATTGATTCTCCTTGAATTGATGAATTGATCTGCTCCATGCGGTGTGATCTCAGACTCTTTCCCTCCATTACAAGACGAGCTCAAACATAGACACTTCCTGCTGGCAAGCAGCTTGCACAGATTTGCTGTACAAGCTACAGATAATATAAGAACTTTATAGCAGGGGAAGGAAGCATGTAGTAATTCACTAATTCAGGGTGCTTCCAGCAGGGCCTGCGTCTTGCCCCCTCTAGTTGCATACTATGAGAGGCTGCTTTATGTTGAAGGAAATGGGGATGAGAGATGGAAAGTAAGCTGACTGCAGCACACCCCAGCTAGGCTGTGTAAGTATAAGGGTACTTTAATTTACATGTGGGATCTGTGTCCCTGTTGAGAACAATATTGTTGCACTGCTGCCAACAGTTCCTTCATATGTATTATCTACAGCAAGTTCTTCTACCCAACGGCACAAATCGGAAATATTCGGGTAACACGTCGGGAAAACGCAAATCAGGCCCTTAGTAAATGACCCCCATTGTGTTTTCTGGCTTGTGCAGCATTGTGCCACTTGCACTCCACTGTATGATGTCAGGATCAGTGGATCCTCTGGACCACCGCGGGAGATGGAACTAGCCGACACCTGGGACCGGAATCCAAGTGGCACCTGGTTTTCACCAGAGCCCGCCGCAAAGTGGGTTGGACTTGCTGTGGCAGGATACCACCAGGTCGTTCCCAGGCGCGACCAGCCCGCGGTGGCAGCCAAGGTCGAGGTACCTTAGCAGAAGACAGTCTCGTAGTCAGGTCCAGGCTCGGGGTCAGGGCAGGGCAGGCGGCAGAGAAGCGAGGTCCAAATCCGGGGACAGCAATGGGAGGTCCAGGCAGGTGGGAACACAGGCACATGGAACACAGGAACTCAAGTAACATGGCTACACAGGACTTGGGAGCGGAGACACACAGGAACGCAGGAATACACAGGAACGCAGGAATAATCACCAAGAAGCTTTCTCTTAGGCTGTGAGGCATAAAGATCTGGCAGGAGACACAGGAAGAGGCAGGATTCTTAAAGGTGAGGTGTTCAGCCAGTGTACCAATTAGCGATGCGCTGGCCCTTTAAATTCTCGTCAGGAGGCGCGCGTGCACGGCAGTCTGGGGAAGAGCAGGAGTCGGGAGAGGTGAGTGACAAGACCGGGCAGCAGCGGGGGCACACGGAGGAGCACGGATGCGCCCGCGATCCGAGACAGGGATTGCGGGAGCACCCGTGACATATGAATATATATATATATATAAGCTATTAACTGTGGAATGATTTCCATTACTCTTCCACATGTTTTTAAACAACTTCATTAATTTATTAAGAATCCAAATAATGACCCTCAGGAACTATATACAATGCATTTTTTAATCTTTCTTTGTTTCCATCTGATTTCTCTGTGTAATTGGATTGATATCAGAGGCCTGATTACAGAACACAATCATTCACTTATTCTCCTAACATTTCAGGCTATTTGTTAATTCACCCGCCTCCTCTCTTTTTTCAATCCTCTCATATATGTCCCCCCACCTCCTGCGCAGTAATTATCATCTCAAGCATCATGTAAGCCTTTCTGACGAATTTCAGCTTCTAATTGCTAATTGAAAAATTAGAATCTAAGTCAGAAAAGCAATCTAATTAAAATAAAATTGAATAAAATGTCTTTATATATTTATTTTGATATTTAACTATATAACTGGCATTTATTCAAGCTCTGCATTTCTACACCATGAAAACAACTCTTAATATGCAGACACTCTCAATGTCTTTTTACGGCAAATTTTATGCCTTTATGCCTAAAAATATATTTCCAATGTATAACAACGCATTTTGTCTTCAAAAGCATTCTTCTTATGAATTACTGTAGCATGAAATGGACCCCAAACTAGTCCCCTTATAGCACTTCCAATATCCTATGTACTTCTGACCCCGTAATCCGTCTTATTATGCCTCCCATGGTTTGTTACAGGCTCAACGCAGTTATCAGAGCCATATGTTATAATGCGTCTTGCACCTGTGTGTCTATCACCTGATCATGGACAAATTAGAGAGTGGAGCTTCCCATTGATTGACAGTAAGCAGAGATCTAGAGAACCATGAGAAATTGTCACAAAAAGCATATTGGAAATTATACATATATGAGACAATTATTTACTAAACCATTTAGCTACCAGTCAACATAAAATTACATTGACTGGGAGTGAAGGAGTGTATGCAGTCGCTGAGTGCCACTATCAGTGCTGGTGGGTTAACTGCTGCAGATTATTTTCACAGAAAACTTGTAGGCATTCATCAAAAGCATAAAACTTAGTATTTATTTCATTCTATTAAAATAAATTAAATTACAAAGAAGGATTTTTAAAAATGAAAATATAGATGCATCTTGGTTGGCTACATGTAAGTAATTGAATGGATTGGACATTGAAACATGAAAAATGGGAATTTGTGACACAGATTTATCTTGCTACTGGTATAAGAGAGCCCCACTTCTTGTTCTATCTCTACAACCTAAAAGTGTTTCATAGCAAACTCTTAAAGGGGTATTCCCACAAAGACAAGTCTTGCACTCAGGATAATAAAATAACACATCGTTTACGTTATCAACAAATATACAGCATTTCTCAGATATAAGTCCAAACTGTCTCTATCAGTCCTTACACAATTTCAGTTGCTCCTAGAAACGACATCTGTAACTTCTGACTTTAGTGTCGGGTGGCCGCCATCTTGGATTTCTGTGTGACAGCCGTGCTGCTGACTTTCTGTGTCTTTCTGCTCTGAGTCTGTACCCATGGCCCCGGGTTCACACTGATCACTCTGCCAGCACATTGTGAGGTTAACCCCTTCACGCTCTGCGACGGATATATCCGCCGCAGAGCTATGAAGGTTGTATGAAGAGGGCTCATGGGCTGATCCCTCTTCATACAGAGATGGGCTTTGCCTACATATTCCAGTGAAGACCCATTGCCAACACCCGTGGTCAGTGCTTGCCACTGATCGCGGGGTGTTAACTCTTCGCCGGCGGCACTGAAGGCATAGCTGTGCATGGGCGGCACAATGTACCGCGATCGGCGCTCCCTGAATGTCATCGGGAGGGCAGCTGTTAGTGCCATAACAAGCTCTCGGTATTCATCAGAACGGGGCTGAATGGTATCTGCACATTCGTACAATGAGCCAGTGGTTCATGCCAAAAAACTCCATAATCTGCAATTCAGTGTATCACAGTATAAGGTAGGAACTTCTGACCATCTAGGGTTAATGTACCCTATTAAAATGTGAATAGTGAAAAAAAAATGAAAAAAATTATTTATTAAAAATATAACACATCAGGTATCGCGCGTCCCAAAATGCCCGATCTATCAAAATCTAAAAAGCGGTTATACCGGCAGTGACCTCCGAGAAGGGAATGGCCCCCAAATGTCCGAAATGGATTTTTATACCTTTTTACATGACATTAAAAATGTAATGAAAAGTGATCAAAATTTCGCACAGTCCCCCTGCTCTGTACCCCAAAGTATGGAAAAGTTATTAGACGTCAGAAATGGCGGAAAATATTTTCCATTTCGGACACATTCATTTAATTTTTAAAAACGCAATTATGCAAAAATGAATTTTTAAAAACGCAATAAAACCTATATAAATTTGTATCACCCGATCTTACTAAACCAAGAATAAGTAGAGGTGTTATTTGGAGCGCAGAGTGAAAGTCGTAAAAACAGAACCCACAAGAACGTGACACACATGTGGCTTTTTTACATTTTTCCACATCTGGAATTTTTTCCTGCTCCCAGTACACGGCATGTTACAATAAATAACATCGCAGGAAAGTACATTTGTTATGCACAAAATAAGCCTACACGGAAAAATGAAAAAGTTTGGATTTTTGAAGGTGGGAGCAGAGAATGAGCGAAAAAAAAAACCCTGCGTCCTTAAGGGGTTAAAGGCTGAACTCATGGAGGAAGTGATAGGGGGAAAGGGAGGCAGGCACATATCTGTGAGATGTAGCAGAGCTAAAAGTTATCTATCATCTGTCTCAATCCCTTTTATGTGTCACTAAGAATTATAGCACTACATCCCTAGCGTCCAGGGCTGGCCATCAGCACTGGCTGACCTGGGCAGGGCCGGGGCCTCGGAGCTCCAAGGCGCCCACCACGACGATGGATCAGAAAACAGTGGTGACAACAGCCGTATTATGTGTCCCCGGCAAAGTATAATTTGGAATCCCATCCACTCCTGACTGTCTCTTTAGCTCCCTGACTGCTGCTGGAAAAGCTTGGCCGCCTGCCCCAACCACCCTACATGTGGCCCACCCTGCCTTGTGCATGTTGCATATGTTGTAAATTTGATGTGTATATACTGTATGGTTGTTATAAACGTAGGAATCTGAAGAACATGTAAAACTGATTGTGTAAAAACATGCATGTGTTTTTAGGGAACGAGGAACCATTCAATGGTTCCTAGGAGTCCAGACTCTGTGGTACGCCCCTGATCGATAATTTAATTACACCAGTGACGGCATCTTGTGACCTATGTTTTCATACATCTGCAATGTGTTCTTCACACATATTTGTTGTTCACATACTATAGTGAAGAACACCGCACACGTTGTCTTCGATAAGTTAGCAGATGTATGGAACATCTGCAATGTGTTCTTCACTGTGTTCTTGACTTAAATGATCCTGTGTTCACTGTGTTACTGTTTTCATTGTAATCTCACTGTTCTTCACTGTGTTTCGTTAAGTAAATGCTCGATCTCGAGCTGGCGAGATACTCGTCCGAGCAACGAGCCGTTTCAAGTATGCTAATACTCGAACGGACCACAGGACACGGACCACCGGACACGAACCACAGGCTACGGACCACCGGACACAGACCACAGGATATGGACCACAGGATACGGACCACCGGACACAGACCACAGGCTAAGGACCACAGATACACAGCCATACATGTCACATACCATCACACCCCGTGGTGTCTGCAGCAGCCCTGGGGTCACACTGAGGAGTCTTCAGGCTTCTCCTCCTCCTCCATCTCTTCGTCCCGATCTCTAAGCTGCCAGATCTCTGCTATACTGCAGCTCTGTGTGAAGAGGAGATGGGGGAAGGGTGGGTTAACCCATTATGTGCTGTATCTCCCAGGCTGCTCAGCAGCCTCTAACTCTCCTGTGCCTTGTCCAAGTGAGGGAGGAACAGTGCAGGGAGTGAAGCTGTGCACAGCGTGTGTGGGCCCCTGGCAGCTCTCTGGGCCCCGGCACTTGCCCAGGTATGCCGGGTGCTGGAGCCGGGCATGCAGTTATGCACTGATACAAATACATACAATAATATACATTATAATATGAGTTGTATACACACATTTATACGTGCAAAATACACTAATATATACACATACAATTATAGGCTCATATATAAACATGTATACTCATAGACACCTTATACACACAATATACTGTACACTCATATAAACATCATACACACAATGAATACACTCATATATACACATTATATACTCATATACACATTATACACACATTATATACTCAGCATAAAACTTAGTATTTATTTCATTCTATTAAAATAAATTAAATTAAAAGGAAGGATTTTTTAAAAATGAAAAATAGACTGCCATCTTGGTTGGCTACATGTAAGTAATTGTAATGGATTGGACATTGAAACATGAAAAATGGGAATTTTGTGACACAGATTTATCTTGCTACTGAGTATAAGAGAGCCAATTCTTTGTTCTATCTCTCTACACTAAATAGTGTTTCATAGCAAACTCTTAAAGGGGTATTCCCACAAAGACAAGTTTCTTGCACTCAGGATAATAAAATAACACATCGTTTACTGTTATCAACAAATATACAGCATTTCTCAGATATAAGTCCAAACTGTCTCTATCAGTCCTTACACAATTTCAGTTGCTCCTAGACACGACTCTGTAACTTCTGACTTTAGTGTCGGGTGGCCGCCATCTTGGATTTCTGTGTGACAGCCGTGCTGCTGACTTTCTGTGTCTTTCTGCTCTGAGTCTGTACCCATGGCCCCAGGGTTCACACTGATCACTTCCTGCCAGCACATTGTGAGGTTAACCCCTTCACGCTCTGCGACGGATATATCCGCCGCAGAGCTATGAAGGTTGTATGAAGAGGGCTCATGGGCTGATCCCTCTTCATACAGAGATGGGCTTTGCTACATATTCCAGTGAAGACCCATTGCCAACACCCGTGGTCAGTGCTTGCACTGATCGCGGGTGTTAACCTCTTCGCCGGCGGCACTGAAGGCATAGCTGTGCATGGGCGGCACAATGTTACCGCCGATCGGCGCTCCCTGAATGTCATCGGGAGGGCAGCTGTTAGTTGCCATAACAGCCTCAGGTATTCATCAGACCGGGGCTGAATGGTATCTGCACATTCGTTACAATGAGCCAGTGGTTCATTGTAATGAGTCACATGCAAAAACTCCATAATCTGCAATTCAGTTGTATCGCAGTATAAGGTAGGAACATTCTGACCATCTAGGGTTAATGTACCCTATTAAAATAGTGAAATAGTGAAAAAAAAATGAAAAAAAATTTATTATATTATAAAATATAACACATCAGGTATCGCCGCGTCCCAAAATGCCCGATCTATCAAAATATAAAAGCGGTTATAACCGGCAGTGACCTCCGAGACGGGAAATGGCCCCCAAATGTCCGAAATGCGACTTTTATACCTTTTTACATGACATTAAAAATGTAATGAAAAGTGATCAAAATTTCGCACAGTCCCCCTGCTCTGTACCCCAAAGTATGGAAAAGTTATTAGCGTCAGAAAATGGCGAAAAATATTTTTCCATTTTCGGACACATTCATTTAATTTTTTAAAAACGCAATTATGCAAAAATGAATTTTTTAAAAACGCAATAAAACCTATATAAATTTGGTATCACCGCGATCTTACTAAACCAAAGAATAAAGTAGAGGTGTTATTTGGAGCGCAGAGTGAAAGTCGTAAAAACAGAACCCACAAGAACGTGACACACATGTGGCTTTTTTACATTTTTCCACATCTGGAATTTTTTTCCTGCTTCCCAGTACACGGCATGTTACAATAAATAACATCGCAGGAAAGTAACATTTGTTATGCACAAAATAAGCCCTGTACACGGAAAAATGAAAAAGTTGTGGATTTTTGAAGGTGGAGAGCGAGAAATGAGCGAAAAAAAACCCTGCGTCCTTAAGGGGTTAAAGAAGCTGCAAACTACATGGAGATAAGTGATCCGGGGGAAAGGGAGGCAGGCACATATCTGTGAGATGTAGCAGAGCTAAAAGTGTATCTATCATCTGTCTCATCTCCTTTTATGTGTTCACTAAGAATTATAGCACTACATCCCTAGCGTCCAGGGCTGGCATCAGCACTGGCTGACCTGGGCAAGTGCCGGGGCCTCTGGAGCTCCAAAGGCGCCCACCACGACGATGGATCAGAAACAGTGGTGAACAACAGCCGTATTATGTGTCCCCGGCAAAGTATAATTTGGAATCCCATCCACTCCTGACCTGTCTCTTTAGCTCCCCTGACTGCTGCTGGAAAAGCTTGGCCGGCCTGCCCCAACCACCTCACATGTGGCCCACCCTGCCCTGTGTGCATGTTGCATATGTTGTAAATTTGATGTGTATATACTGTATGTGTGTATAAACGTAGGAATCTGAAGACACATGTAAAACTGATTGTGTAAAAACATGCATGTGTTTTTAAGGGAACGAGGAACCATTCAATGGTTCGCTATGGAGTCCAGACTCTGCTGGTTACGCCCCTGATCAGATAATTTAATTACACCAGTGACGGCATCCTTGTGACCTATGTTTTCATACATCTGCAATGTGTTCTTCACACATATTGTTGTTCACATACTATAGTGAAGAACACCTGCACACGTGTCTTCGGATAAGTTAGCAGATGTATGGAACATCTGCAATGTGTTCTTCACTGTGTTCTTGACTTAAATGATCCTGTGTTCACTGTGTTCACTGTTTTCATTGTATTCTTCACTGTTCTTCACTGTGTTTCGTTAAGTAAATGCTCGATCTCGAGCTGGCGAGATACTCGTCCGAGCAACAAGCCGTTTCAAGTATGCTAATACAGGACACGGACCACCGTACACGAACCACAGGCTACGGACCACCGGACACAGACCACAGGATATGGACCACAGGATACGGACCACCAGACACAGACCACAGGCTAAGGACCACAGGATATTGACCACAGGACACGAACCACAGGATACGGACCACCGGACACGAACCACAGGATACGGACCACCAGACATGGACCACAGGAAATGAACCACAGGACACGGACCACAGGATACGGACCACCGGACACAGACCACAGGCTATGGACCACAGGATACGGACCACAGGACACGGACCACAGAACACGGACCACAAGGAAGAAATTAGAGAGATCACCAATAAATTTTTGGGATGTTCTTCTGCATGACAAGGAAGTAGCCAAAATAATTCCCTCACAGCAGTTACCTACAGAGGAGGAAGGAATTTAAAAGGATCTATTTTTCCATAGCTACCTTCCTCAGAAAAGATCAAAGGGTACATGGTTAGATAGAAAACCTAAAGGGACGTTTAGATGTCTGCTCTGCTTGTAAGCATGTTATACCATTAAAAACTATTGTGAGTGCACCCACAGGTGAAATCTTTGAGATACTTCATAACTCATTTATCATTAGGTGTGGTTTACCTTGCCACATATACATGTCCAGATGATTACGTTGGAGAGACTTTCAGTCAATTAAAAAAAAGAATTCAGGAACATATGACAGACATTAAAGATCAAAATGATTCTCCAATATCAAAGCATGTGGTCACACTACCACTGGAATCAAAAAGCAATCACCTTCAGATGCATTGAAGAAGTGAGACCATCCCCCAGAGGGGGAAATTGGGATAAGATGATCCTGAAAAAGGAAGCACACTGGGCATTTATATTGAATTCGATTAAACCAGCGGGAATAAATTACTTTATTTCCTATGCTTGTTTTATTGAATAACATCACACCCTTGAGAATAACGTATCATCAAGGAAAATCTATGATTCTAAAGAAAGTAAAAATTTAATTATATTTCTGTCAAATTGGGAATATTTGAGCATCTGTTCCTGAGCATTTTCTGAGTATTTGTCTTCTATTTCTACAATCTGCCATATAAATGAGACCGACAGGAATCGATGATAAAGGCACTGGAAGAAGTGCCCTTTCCTGGTAAAACACTAAACATAAAACAAGTAAATCTGATCCCAAGAGACCACATTGTGTTTTCTTATTAAGGGGGTGCATGCCTACCTAGTTTGATGTCAGTAGTGACGTCTCATCAGCTGGCAGTGCTCCTCTCCATGGAGCAGCTACGAGATCCCATATGTTTGGGTGGAGCAAAGGCAATGATGGATCATCTGCACTTCGGCACTCTTAGCTACCCACTTGTTTCCAACACATGATGGGTAAGTTGCCGATGTGAGACGTACTAGTTGCCAATAACAAGAGAGACCCCAGGAGGTGGGAGCAAAGGCATGTAGTTTCCCCTCTCCATACATCACTACTGACATTTAAGAAGCACATTGGTGGATAAGGGGGTTCATCATCGGTGATGTGGGCTGGTCTATGCAATAAAGCTAGGGTGAATGTCGGACGGGCCATGAATAATAGCATATTCTAAAGCATTGCCTAAATAACTGACTCTTGATGAATTTAAGGCACAAATTAAACGTGTTGGGTCATATTATTAGGGTTCACAGTAGGGCAAATAGCAAGCTAGGTATGTAGTGCTAGAATCCTTAAGGCTAAGAGATGTAGTCAGAACAGCCGAATTAAGGAGTGAGCATTTTAGATCTTGATCATAGCTCTAACCTTGTGGTACGCTGAAATGTTACACTTATTTTGGAGTACACTTACACTGGAGTGTAACGCCCAGTGTAATTCTGAGTAACTTTGGTCAGTAGTGATAATGACCGTTGACAGACGACAAGTTTTTCTATACTGAGGAGAATTTTGAATTTGAAGAGTTAAACCCCTTGACAACCTGGCCCTTTTTTAGTTTTTTCACTTCCATTTTTCCCACCTCCAAAAATCTCTAACTTTTTTATTTTCCATATAACAAGCTCCATGATGGCTTATTTTCTGCATAACAAATTGCACTTCATAGTGACGGTATTTAATATTTCATGCTGTGTATTGGGAAGCGGAAAAAAAATTCCAAGTGCAGTGAAAATGGTGAAAAAACGCATTTGTGACATTTTCTTGTGGGCTTGGATTTTACAGCTTTCACTATGTGCCCCAAATGACATGTCTACTTTATTATTTGGGTCGGTAAGATTAAGAAAAGATCAAATTTGTATAGGTTTTATAATGTTTTCATACATTTACAAAAATTTAAACCATGTACAAATTATTTTTTTGATTTGCCATATTCTGACGTCAATCAAACCAAGCCTCCAGTTTTCAGTGGAAACAACTGCAGGGGCACACATGGGTATCACCACATTGAAAGATGGTAGGTGTCCCAGTGACGTTGCCAGAGTCTGCTGATCAGTTGCCTATAAGAGTCTCCCATAGCTGTCATTCAGTAGAGGTCATTGCAGTCTGTAATGGAGAAGCAATATTTCGCAATTCATTTGCTGTGAACCTATCCACCAACAGCACAACCACAACCAGACATGGCGCTAGCTGTCAGACTGGGTCAGACAGAACTGGGTAAAAGCCAAGATGGCGGCAAAGTTACAGAATCATAGCAATAGAATGGTCATTAACATGTAGCTTAAGTCAGATGCACTGAATACCAAGCAGGGCAATACAATTTGATATAGCAAAGAGAAGAGTGAAATAACCAGCACCCTCTGAAGGGATTTAGCAGAATATAAAGGAAGCAATGGACACTGCCCACAGCACTGACTGGTTCAGCCGTCTTAACACTCAAGTCACAGCTGAACACAAAACAAACTCAAACTCATACCCAGCTTTCTCTAAGGAAAGATCCTGAAAGGGAGCTGTCTTGATTGAAAAGAAGAATGGAAGAATAGAAGTGCAATAGACTTAAAGCATGTATAACCGAACCACCAATCAAGGACAGTGTGCTGGACAATGTGCTGGACAGTGATATCTTTAGTATTAATCAGAGTGTATCATGTGAACAGTGTGCAATTAAAAAACATACAAAAAATCATTTAAAAACACTCATTACACGGGTACAGAATAATAATAATAATTCTTTATTTATATAGTGCACACAGATTACTCAGTGCTTCACAAAGCATGTCAAATCGGTTCCTGTCCCCATGGGGCTCACAATCTAAACAACCTAAGAGTATGTTTTTTGGAGTGTGGGAGGAAACTGGAGTACACATAGGAAACCCACGTAAACATGGAGAGAACAAACAAACTTTTTGCAGATGTTGACATGGGTGGGTTTTGAACCCAGGACCCCAGCACTGCAAGGCAGGAGTGCTACTCACTCAGCCACCGTGCTACCCTATTAAATGCTACCTTTTAAAAGTAAAAATTGTTCTCCAGATAACAAGCCCTCATATTGAATTGTATAAGTAAAAATATCAAAGATATAGCTTGTGGAAGCTGTGAACAGAGGATAGTGAAAAATAGAAACAAAAAACACACAAAAAAGTGGCCAATGCTTTCATTCTTTACAGGTCTACTGGGAGTAGCTCAGCACTGTATTGTACTAAATATGACAGTCCAATAGCAAATTAATGGAATTGTGCATTGGCAACGTGCTGCTCAAATTTAGAAGAACGGGACCTGTGTGGTCTATGGCATTCAGGGGTAGAACCCCACTTGGAAGTAGCCACCTATATCAGACATTTTACTTAATAAGAACAATTCTGTATGTATATGTATACTGTATAAAAAAAGTTTAGCAATACATACAATAAGGCACCAAAAAACACAAACAATACACAGTAGTGCAGGTGGAAAAAAACATATACAAAGAGCAATATTTCTATATGCTGAATAAATGAGACTCTGATGAACCCTCCTATATCAGCTGAAAATGTATACCGACCTAAGGTAATGCACCCAACCCTGACACGTGTTCCGCAGAAATAGCTTCATCTGGAGGAGTGTCAGACAAGAGAAAGAGCACATATTTTATGTGGTAAAGTGCATATCACACAACAACCTATAATAAACATAAATGTCTCCAGGCAGGAGTTAAAGGACATCTACCCCGAGGTGGAAAGAGTGTATGCAAATAAGCCTAAGGGGCTGCAGGCTCCATTAAAACCTATCTGCATATGCATACAGTTCTTCATCCTGGTGGTAGATGCCCTTTAAACATACTTACCTAGTCATACCAGCATTACCGCTGGCCATCACATCCTAGCAAGACAACCCTGCACGCAGGCGCCAACAGTACTTACTGATGACATCACGTATTGCGAGAACAGGAACTCAGTATGAACAATCATACTACATATACTGGTATGTCAGTATAACATCATTTGGCATATAATATAGGAATTACCGTATGTATAAAGTATTTATATAGTATTTATTTACATTTTTACATGTGTTCACGTGTACTGCACTTCACTTTTTTCACATATTTTTCTTAATAGCCTTTGCATTTACATTGACTTTCATCTGATATGACAATGGTGTTATATGATTATCTAAACATGTGGTCTTTGTCTGGCCTTTTGTCTGGTGTTATTGCTTAGATCCTTATGTACTACCAAGATATGTGGCTCTTTCCTGAAAACTTTCTGTGCCATAATGCATCCATGCATAAATATCTAGGACTAGGGTTGCTATGACTGCAAAGTCAGCCCAGTGGGGTTGTGTCTCTGTTCTCGCGATATATGTGGTATGCTTGTTCATACTGAGGCGAGTTCCTATTCTTATGATACGTGATGTCATGGGAATGTACTGTTGGGATTGTATGTTTTGCACAGCCCACATATCCTTCATAGTTTTGGTGTATTAATACATACGGTAAGTTACATAAACACAATATACATCTGAGGTCTCAGGAAGCATGTGCAGCACGAAACGGCCTGTAGTTATGTGGCGTGTTTGCCACCCTACTGCATGCTGTATATATATATATATATATATATATATATATATATTTTATATATATATATATATATATATATATATATATTATATATATATACCGTATATACTCGAGTATAAGCCGACCCGAGTATAAGCCGAGGCCCCTAATTTTACCACAAAAAAATGGGAGAACCTATTGACTCGAGTATAAGCCGAGGGTGGGAAATGCATTGGTCACAGCCTCTCCAGTATGTAGCCAGCCAGCCCCTGCCCCAGTGTATATAGCCAGCCAGCCCCTGCCCCAGTGTATATAGCCAGCCAGCCCTGCCCCAGTGTATATAGCCTGCCAGACCCTGCCCCAGTGTATATAGCCTGCCAGCCCCTGCCCCAGTGTATATAACCTGCCAGCCCCTGCCCCAGTTTATATAGCCCCCCCTTCCCCGTTGTGCAGGGGGGCCGGGTGCCGCCAGAAAGGCGAGTTTTGATTTATTTATTTTTTTGACTCGAGTATAAGCCGAGTTTGGGTTTTTCAGCACATTTTTTGTGCTGAAAAACTAGGCTTATACTCGAGTATATAAGGTATATACACTCACTGGCCACTTTATTAGGTACACCATGCTAGTAACGGGTTGGATCCCCTTTTGCCTTCAGAACTGCCTCAATTCTTCATGGCATAGATTCAACAAGGTGCTGGAAGCATTCCTCAGAGATTTTGGTCCATATTGACATGATGGCATCACACAGTTGCCGCAGATTTGTCGGCTGCACATCCATGATGCGAATCTCCCGTTCCACCACATCCCAAAGATGCTCTATTGGATTGAGATCTGGTGACTGTGGAGGCCATTTGAGTACAGTGAACTCATTGTCATGTTCAAGAAACCAGTCTGAGATGATTCCAGCTTTATGACATGGCGCATTATCCTGCTGAAAGTAGCCATCAGATGTTGGGTACATTGTGGTCATAAAGGGATGGACATGGTCAGCAACAATACTCAGGTAGGCTGTGGCGTTGCAACGATGCTCAATTGGTACCAAGGGGCCCAAAGAGTGCCAAGAAAATATTCCCCACACCATGACACCACCACCACCAGCCTGAACCGTTGATACAAGGCAGGATGGATCCATGCTTTCATGTTGTTGACGCCAAATTCTGACCCTACCATCCGAATGTCGCAGCAGAAATCGAGACTCATCAGACCAGGCAACGTTTTTCCAATCTTCTACTGTCCAATTTCGATGAGCTTGTGCAAATTGTAGCCTCAGTTTCCTGTTCTTAGCTGAAGAGTGGCACCCGGTGTGTGGTCTTCTGCTGTGTAGCCCATCTCCCTCAAGTTCGACGTACTGTGCTTTCAGAGACGCTCTTCTGCCTACCTGTGTTGTAACGGGTTGGCGATTTGAGTCACTATTGCCTTTCTATCAGCTCGAACCAGTCTGCCCATTCTCCTCTGACCTCTGGCATCAACAAGGCATTTCCGCCCACAGAACTGCTGCTCACTGGATGTTTTTTCTTTTTCGGACCATTCTCTGTAAACCCTAGGATGGTTGTGCGTGAAAATCCCAGTAGATCAGCCAGTTTCTGAAATACTCAGACCAGCCCTTCTGCACCAACAACCATGCCACGTTCAAAGGCCTCAAATCACCTTGCTTCCCCATACTGATGCTCGGTTTTGAAACTAGGAGATTGTCTTGACATGTCTACATGCCTAAATGCACTTGAGTTGCCGCCATGTGATTGGCTGATTAGAAATTAAGTGTTAACGAGCAGTTGGACAGGTGTACCTAATAAAGTGGCCGGTGGATGTATATAATAATATATATTGTGGAGACACTGAAGGGGTTAACTGTGGATGGGCGGTATGTTTCCCCTAGGTTTTGCTTCATGCAAGGCCTTAGTGCTGAGGTGGTTTGTCCAGCACCTTGGACACAGGTGATGGGAACAGCTTTATTACCTGATAAATGACTCAGCAGAGTTGAGTGGGTTGTCCTCTGTGGAGGAGGCTGAGAGGACACAGCTCTGACCTGTGGGTCTGGAGCAGCCACATGATCTTTTGTTTAGTGTGATCTAGTGGACTATATTGTGTATAGTTAGCAGCACCCTGACGGGTAGGTTTTCTTTTGTTTATTAAATACCTGAATGTAAAGGCTGGTTTTATTTGCTGCAATAAACGCAGGCGAGACCTGTTGGACTGTACCCTGGTGTCCCTGTCTTGAAACTGCATCCCCAGCACCCTCTACCACGGTCTCTACTGGGCCAAATCCCACATATGGTGGAGGATGCGGGCAGTTCAAAAGACATACACCTGGAAGGCTTGATACATCCTGCAACATTGCATGGCCTGGCTGAAAGCATCAGGCAAATTGCAGGATACAGCCAAGATGGAGGACTTATTAAATACCTGCAAGAGGAGGCCAGAGCTAATCGGCAGCAAGCAGCAGGAGAGTCCCGGCTAATCGGCAGCTGCAGCAGCCTGCTCGCACACAGGAGGAGAGTCCGTCAGCACAAGCCATGTTCCCTGCAGGAGGAGAGTCGGTCCGCGCCGCAGCAGCAGGAAGACATCCGAGCCATGTTCCAGCTGATGATGGAGAAGTTTTCTGGCATATGGCAGCACCGCAAGCGACGCTACTGAGGTCCCATACTGGTCTGCAAGGGTACCGGTTGTCCAGCATTCCGCACGGCTGCAGTACAAAAGGCCTTACAAAAATGGCGACGACCAACGACTGGAGGCTATCTCACTGTGTTCGGCGAGTAGCTGAGCGAGAGGAGTTACCACGGCTGAGCAGTGGGCAGATGTCCTGGCCCCGTTCTGACCGGCGAGTCGCAGAAGGCTTCTACGACCTGAGTGAAACGGAGGCCCGTAAGTACCCCCTAAAGGCGGAGATTCTGGCTCGTCTTGGGGTCACGTTCAAGTTTCGCTCCAGCGGTTCCACCAGTGGGCTTACTCAGAAAAATTACCCCCACGCTCCAAATGCATGACCTGATCCATCTTGTCCGGAAGTGGCTACAACCAGAGGACTGCACCCCAGCACAGATGGTAGAGAGAGTGGTCCTCGACAAGTCCCCGTTCTCTGCCCTCTCGGCTCCAGCGGTGGGTTGGACAGGCCGTCCACAAAAGCTAGGAGCTTGTGTCCTTGTAGAGAGGTATCGGGCTACAGAGGACCTTCTACTTACCTCTCCCCACACGAAGCAGTGCCAGTACAGGGTCACCAAACCGCTGTAAGACTGCTACTGCGGAAAAGGGGAGACATGTCAGGTTTGGGGGGGTTCATTGGGGGGCGTGGATACCCCAGAACCCAGTGAGGCTCGACAGAGGCCGTATCCAGTGCTGGCGGTGCCATGAAATGGGCCATATTGCGCCAACTGTCCACTGTCAGTGGAGCCAATGGACTGCAACCAACCCGGCGAGTGTCACTGTTTCCCGGCCAGTTCTGGCGCAGAGTCAGTCACGGGTGCAGAACCCCAGTATGCATGGTCACAATCGGTGGTCACACATGGAAGCCTTGCTAGACTCAGGAGTCTGGTCACCTGTGCGGGGAACTTTGGTTGATCCTGGACTATACAGTGGGGGAGCGTGGGAGTGTTGTTATACATGGGGACACTCGCGAATATCCCACTGCTGTCATCAACCTACATACCCCTTTGGTACTGTTACCACTGAAGTGGGGGTGGTGGGGACCCTTTTTTCATGAGGCTATATCGGCAGAGACTTACCGTGTTTTGGGACCTCTGGAGACGAAGACCCACCTCAGGTGCTGTTGCAGATAATGGACATCAGGTATGTCCGGCCTTGGCCCCTGAACCCTTTGAGGCCGATGTACACACACCAGCAGTAGGGTGACCCATGTGATAATTCTCTCCCCTAGAGGTCCTAGTCTGTGAGGTCGAGGGCCACGAGGAGGTGGCCGACATGTTGGACCTTGAGATTTCCCGTGACAATTTTGGGGCTGCACAGCTACAGGACCCTACTTGGTTAAAGCACGCGGAGAATGTCAAGGTGATAAATGGGTACAAAACCAGGGGCTGATAAAATTACCCCGAATGGTGATATTGGGAACTGTTGTACAGGGTCGACCAGAACGGGGTGAGGAGGTTGAGCAACTTGTAGTACCCCAATCTCACCGTAGGCTGGTGCTAGAGTTGGCACACAAACATGTGCTGGGAGGGCACTTAGGTGATCTGAGAAGACCAGAGAGGAGGCCTGCAGCGATTTTTCTGGCCGGGGTATGGGAGGAGGTAAACCGGTATTGTAGCTCCTGCCCTGAGTGTCAACTTACTGCCCGGTCTCCCACTTCAGGAGTCCTTTGGTCCCGTCTACCGATCATTGAAGTGCCTTTGAACGGATGCAATGGATCTGGTTGGCCCCATAGTCAAATCCTCCAGGGGGCACCAATACATCTAGTTATCCTGGACTACGCTACGCGGTATCCCGAGGCGATTCCATTAAGGAACACCTCCTCCAAAAATATTGCTAGGGAGCTTCCAGGTGTCTCCTCACGCCAGGCCTCCCCAAGGAAATCTTGACTGACCAGGGTACCCCATTCATGTCGGGTAATGAAGGAGATGTGCAAGTTACTACAGGTAAAACAGCTCCGCAACCTCTGTGTATCATCCTCAGACAGATGGCCTGGTCGAGAGGTTTAATAAGACCTGAAGGGATGCTTAAGAGGGTGGTCAGCAAAGATGGGAAGGACTGGGATTGTTGTTGCCCTATTTGATGTTGCCATACGTGAAGTTCCCCAGTCCTCCACGGGTTTCTCACCCTTTGAGCTGTTATATTGCCGTTCCCACGTGGGCTTTTGGATGTAGCCAAGGAGACCTGGGAGCAGGAGAGTACCCCCCACCGTAGTGTGATAGAACACGTCTCCTTATGCAGGACCGCATAGCGGCGGTAATGCCCTTGTATAAAGGAACACATGACAAGGGCACAAGAGGCCCAGTCTGAGGTCTACAATAGGTCAGCCAGACTCAGGACCTTTAACCCAGGCGACCGAGTGCTAGTTCTGGTGCCCGTGGAGAGCAGTTCTGGGCCAATGGCAAGGGCCATATGAGGTCATGGAGAGAGTGGGGAAGGTAACCTACAGGGTATCTCAGCCGGGGAGGAGAAACCCGAACAGTATACCACGTGAACCTCCTAAAGCCATGGAGGGAAAGAGAGTCCTGATGGCCATGGGGATAGAGAAGGCATCTGTCTCCAAGAAGGGACACCGGAGGTAGGTGTACCCGATGCCAAGGTGCTGAAGTACGGATCTCGGAGTCCCTCTCCAGGGCCCAGATTCAGGAGCGAAGAGTTTGTGCTCCGAAATATGGATGTGTTTCTAAGTTACCTGGACGTACTTCAGTATCAAGCATGGACATCATAACCGAACCCACATCCGGGTACACAAAAACCTTACGGGTCCCGAAGCGCGCCGGCTTGCCATATCCGAAGAAGTCAGGCAGATGTTAGACTGGGGGTTATCGAGGAGTCTAAAAGGGACTGGTCGAGTCCTATTGTGTTGATTCCCAACCTGATGGTTCCTACGGTTCTGCAATGATTTTAGGAAGTTGAACGAGGTGTCCAAATTTGATTCCTATCCCATGCCCAGGGTTGACGAGTTGATAGAACGACTTGGACAGGCTAGGTTCTTCTCCACCCTTGACTGACGAAAGGGTATTGGCAGGTACCCCTGATGACAGGCTAAAGAGAAGACCCTTTTGTTACCCCTGATGGCTTTTCAGTACGTGGTACTCCCCTTGGGCTACATGGGGCTCCCGCCACATTCCAGAGGTTAATGGATCTTCGTGCTAAAACCTCACGGAGTTATGGCCTCGGCCTACTTAGATGACATTATAGTCTATAGTAACGACTGGGAGAGTCATCTAGCCAAAGTACAAGCAGTGGTAGACTCCCTGAGGGCAGCAGGGCTGACAGCAAACCCCCAAAAGTGTGCACTGGGTCTGGAAGAGGCCCGTTACCTGGGGTACCGTATTGGGCGAGGGGTCATCAAACCCCAAGTAAATAAAGTAGAGGCGATCCAGCAGTGGCCACGACCTTTGAGCAAGAAGCAAGTGAGGGCTTTTCTGGGCATAGTGGCTATTATCGCCGATTATCCCCGATTTTGCGACAATACGCACCTCTGACTGACCTGACTAAGGGTAGCAGGGTGCGGTGATGGTAAAGTGGAGTGAAGAGGCTGAGGGGGCGTTTCAGCGACTTAAACGGTTTTGTGTGAGGGACGATACTGATCAACCCCTAACTTCACCAAGACCTTTATTGTGCAGACTGACGCTTCTGACGTGGCTTGGGGGCTGTCCTGTCCCAAGTAGTGGAGGGTGAGGAACATCCTGTAACATCCTGAGCCGCAAGCTCACACACCTCCTGAAAAGACTATAGTATAGTGAAGAGGGAGTGCTTGGCGATCAATGGGCTCTGGAATCCTGAGGTATTATTTGGTAGGGCGGCAGTTTACACTGGTGACCGATCACTCTCCCCGTAACCTGGATGAGTCAGGCCAAGAGAGGAACGCCAGGGTCACAAGGTGGTTCCTAATGCTCCAGAATTTTAAATCACGGTGGAACATCGAGCAGGAAAATTGCATGGGAATGCAGATGCCCTGTCCCGTACCCACTGTCTGATGGCCCAAAAGTGTTTCGTCCCACAGGGTCAAACAGAGGGGGAGGGGTATGTGAGACACTGAAGGGGTTAACTGTGGATGGGCGGTATGTTTCCCCAGGTTTTGCTTCTATGCAAGGCCTTAGTGCTGAGGTGGGTTGGTGTCCAGCACCTGGACACAGGTGATGGGAACAGCCTAATTAGCCTGGATAAAATGACTCAGCAGAGTTGAGTGGGGTGTCTCTCTGTGGAAGGAGGCTGAGAGGACACATCTCTGACCTGTGGGTCTGGAGCAGCCACATGATCTTTTGTTTAGTGTGAGCTAGTGGACTATGTGTATAGTTAGCACCCTGACGGTAGGTTTTCTTTTGTTATTCAAATACCTGAATGTAAAGGCTGGTTTTATTTTGCTGCAATAAACGCAGGCGAGACCTGTTTGGACTGTACCCTGGTGTCCCTGTCTGAACTGCATCCCAGCACCCCGCTACCACGGTCTCTACTGGCCAAATCTCCACAATATATATATATATATATATATATAATATATATATATATGGTAATTGAAAATAGGCAGCACTCCAAGGCATTCAGTGAAAAAGCGGTGTTCTTTATTCCATGTTAGAGTACATTAAAGTACATAAGCAGCGACGTTTCGGCTCCAGGGAGCCTTTTCAAGCCTGGAGCCGAAACATCGCTGCTTATGTACTTTAATGTACTCTAACATGGAATAAAGAGCACCGCTTTTTCACTGAATACCTTGGAGTGCTGCCTATTTTCAATACCTACCTCTGGAGGACCTAAAGCCTGTTCTGAGTGCCTGCACCCACCACTGCTGTTTGTCTTTGATGTGCTGTTTTGGACTTTCCTACATATATATATTATATATATATATATATATATATATATATAGTGTCTATGTGTGTGTATACAGTCGCTTTTCATTATCATCCCCTTTTAATCAATCATAAATCTTCTTTTCCCCTGTGGTCTATCTTCCATCTCCATGGTACATACTATAGGAAACACTAAAAGCATCATCTGCAAATGGATAGAGCAGCATCACCTGCCAGATCACAGCTTAATGCAGAACGATGCTCCTGTCAAGTTATATTTGGTCAACACAAATAAGATGAGAAGTGCCTACTCTGGGGAAGAATACAATTCATGCATCTTCTTGAATAGGACTTTACAATATTATATAATTCCTTTATGTATTAATCTGTTTAGGCCAGTGATTCTGTATATTTGTCCTAAGGGAGTACAACAAGTGAGAGTTGTAAGGACGAATCCTGATACCGAAGCAGTTAACTGGGGTCACTGAATGACCTGCTATGTACTAGAAAAGTCCTCCAGTATTAATGTTTAATAACGAATATGCAGTTTATAAAAACAAGAATTACAGGATACAGATGTGTCCTTCCAATTTAATTCCAATATAATATGGTTTTATAGTATTGCATCACTAAGTAATTCATTACATGTATTTGTGTGCAGCTTTTCGAGAGTTTGGTCTTATATTGCAATAGGTTCCTGAGAAACTGGAGTACTCAAAAGGGCTATCCTCACATCCTATTGATCCACCTACCACCTGATCTACCTTTATAGGTAGATTCATGGTGGTAGGTTCCCTTTAAAGGAAATTCACCACTTTTGTAACTAAACATACCTTCAGAAAGCATTTGTTATGTTGATGCTTCTTGGCTGGTTTCTACTGTAACTAAATGTTTTCTGCGTTATTCTTCTAATTATGTAAAGTTTAGTCCATCCTCCCTCTTTCTTTCCTGAGAGCCGGTGACATCACATCGCATGCGTGCTAACAATTGGTAATGTGTAGCCGGCTGTTTTGCTGTGTGGCTGTACAAACTACCCTGAAGTCTCCAAACTGACAGAAGCCTTCAAACTAAGTGCTAGTGCTAGTGCAATACATTGCCCCGAGAACTTCTACACGTCACTGTTCTCAGGAATTGGGAAAGGGAAGTCCGGTTATAGTGACATATAAACTGGAGGCATGCATAATTTAAATAATAACAGAGCGCCGAGCCTTCTGTGTGACGCCATGAGGAACGCCAGAGAATTATTTGCATAAACTTATAATCAAATTTTTTTTTTTTTGCAGAAAATGCTTAGTTAAAGTAGATGCCAAGATCAGTTCCTGCATCAGCATAACTAATTTTACCTGAAGGTATTTTTCCTTAAAAAAAGCTCCTTACTAAGTCGCAGAGTTCCTTTAAATGTATTTGATTTTTAAAGTCACTATAATATGCTAATTTTTACAAGCACCTTGCAGTAACATTGGAAAATGCAGTAGTTTGTTAGGCTGAAAAAGACATAAGTACATTCAGTTCAGTCTGTTCTCTGCAGTGTGGGCAGATAGTGGGCAGGTGTCCAACATGAGAAATGTACTGTATCTTTGTCTGGCACTTCATTGTGTATAATATCTGACTTACTCCAACTGGCATTATAGGGGTTCTTTGATACAAAGTCAATGATATTTTATTGCTTTTTTGTTTTTTCATTTCTATTTTTCACTTACCATAATCAAGAATCTATAACTTTTTTATTTTTACACGTAAATAGCTCTTTGAGGGCTTGTTTTCTGTGTAACAAATTTCACTTCATAGTGACAGTATTTATTATTTATAAATTTGTATAGATTTTATAATGTTTTCATACAAAATAAAACCTTCTGTGCAAAAGAATTTGGGGGGATTTTGCCATATTCTGGCATAATAACAACGTTTTCATATTTCGGTGTACGGAGCTATGGGTAGTTTTACTCTTTGTGATTTTTGATAATGTTTTCAATGATACCATTTTTCAGACTATATGATTTTTTGATCACTTTTTATTGAATTTTTTCTATTTTTCAAAATGGCAAAAATGCCATTTTCAACTTTGGGTGCTATTTTCTGTTACGGCGTTAAAGGCAGTGAAGACCTGTTATTATATTTTGATAGATCAGGTATTTTCGGATGCGGCAATACCTAATGTGTTTATGATTTTTACTGTTTATTTATATCAGTTCTAGAGAAAGGGGGATGATTTGAATTTTTAGGTTTTTTTATTATAATTTTTTTTTTACTTTTTTAATTTTTACTTTTACTGTTTTTCAGACCCCCTAGAATGCTTTAACCCTAGATTGTGTGATTGATCCTACCATATACTGCCATACTTTAGTGTGGCAGTATATGGGGATTTTCCTCCTCATTCATTACAATGTGCAAATCGCCGTTGTGTGCCCTCTCCATGCACCCGCACCCGACTTGCGTCGTACTATTTAGGCGCGCGTCGTTAAAGGGTTAAAGTACACAGTATATAGTACTTATATACTGTGCAGATAGTGGGAAAGATAATGGACAGATAGTGTGCAAGTGTCCAACATGAGTAATGTACGTTATATTTGTCTGGTACTACATTGTGTATAATATCTCACTTACTCCAACTGGTATTATAGGGGTCTTTAATACATAGTCAATGATATTTTAATGCTTAAAGTATACAGTATATAGCAATTACTTTTTAAGCAGAGTTATCTCAGTATCTCATTTCAAAATCACGTTTATTTAAAGACTTGTAAACAGAGGGATAACATAGACACTTTATTCAGATGCTATGATTTCTTTTAGTTAGGGCTCATTCACACAAATGTAATAGATATGTGACTGTACCATTTGCATCATTGGCGTCTATGGTGGACGGTCATTGAGACGTTACTATACATTGTCTCACCGCACCGTGACCGTGCACATTGAAATACTGCACATGTCATGTTACAACGCCGGCCCCTCGCTTCTCTCTGGAGAGGGAAGGGGTGATCTGCGCTCATCTCTCCTACTCTTCAGCGCGCGGTTTAATATTACATATGTCATGTGAATTTACCCTTCCACTTAGTGCCACTAGTGCGTCAAAGCAACAGCACCAGCCTCTAAACTATAATGCAGCCGTCTATAAAAAGAAAATATCTGGCCTTGTGGAAAACAATGTTTCCACTCACCTTTGTCCCTTTAACTTGTGCTGTCGGAGCCATTGCATGGAAAAGCTGGGTTGAAGCAAGGAAATATCCAGACAGGAACAGAGGGTAATCCAGAATACGACCCCAAATTGTCTGTTAAAACACCATTTTATTGAGAATAAATTAATTAATACAGCATAATGTATTAATAATATTAATTAGTACAGAAAAGCTTAGGTGTTTCGAGCTTTGCTGCTCTTAGTCAATGAATTAACTGCTATACTGTAGCTAAGAGAAGCAATGCTAGAAAAGCGTTAGCTTTTCTGTATGTAGCTTACGTTTCGATTCTAATTAAAGGAGTTTAAACAACCACAGAGAACATGTTTTTTTCATATGCTAGATGACTATTTGCTTTTTAGTTTTCCTTTCCTAGGAAAGGTAGTGTTCCCCTGAAAGGTAACTGAAAGAATAGCACAAGTTACAGGGAAGGGGAATAACCTACTGTACATCGTTACTGAATAAAGCCTTGCTCTTCATTACAGGTAGAGTCATTGGTGGGAGAGTCTAACAACTATACCTTTGATGGTATGGAGTGCATTTGCAGCAACATATCTGCATCTAATAAGTTACTACAGCTAAAATCCCACCAAGAGCTCACAACAACGCTACCTCCCAAAGTATTGCATAGATGGTTATCTCCAAATAATGAACTAACAAAAGATATTGTTCAGGGTTGTTATTTTTGTATTAAAATCTCATTTCTGTCACTATGGGGTCAATCAGTTACACACCTTCCAACATGGCCCAGTGTGGTGGCTTCTTCCAGAAGTTCAACTTTTCAGTGAGATGTAAATTGCTTATGTAAAGTCAAGGAGGCCGAGAATTTAACACTGAAGTTGAGCTCTTCCCATCTCAGAACAGCCCTCTGCTATGATTGACACCATGCAGCAGAGCCAGTTAGTGTTCTTCTTAGATGCAGGGTGTTGAAGTGGATGTCCTGTGGCATAGGGAACTTGACTTCAGTGCTAAACTCTCTACCTCCTTGACCTTATACAACCAATTTACATATCACTTCATAGTTAATTTTCTGGATATTGCCACTACCATGTATGCCCATGAAATAAACGTGGAAGGTTTTAAGCCATTTCACAACATACTGGTAGTGGTTTATTAGGTCAATTTCTGCTGATAGAGGAATATTCAAATTCACAGTCTACAGTGCCTCACCTTGTCCCTCTGCTCCTGTTCAGCCCTCCCCGCTCCCTCTTCCTGATTCATTTTGGATGAACCTTTGTTGCTACAACAGTCCTCAAAAATATAACCTGGAATTTAACCTCCTCTAGTCCTCTAAAACACAGATTTTTGTATTTTTTAAAATAAAAAGGTCCTACTTCATTTTGTTCATTTTCTATTAATATTTTAAAAATGGGAATGATTAGCATTGGGTTTAGAGTTTTCACAGTTTTTAACTTAAATCTAACCCTAACTTTAACCCTGACCCTAATGAAAACTGTTAAAAAAAATTGTAAATAAAACAAAAAAGGCCATTTTCGCACCCTGAGGTAATTCTACGTCATAAGATACCGGTAGCTCCCGCACCTTGACATAAAATGACGTCATCGCGCTCGCCCGGGCTCAGCTTATGATTGTCGTGGGAACCCGGAAGTATGCGGTAGCTGGGATCCCACAGTTACAGCCAGGATTGCTACTATCATGGTCCTGTCTGTCTAACCCTATAGACACCAATTGTTGTCTTGGCAACCCTGAGGTCTGATAAGGACCCAGGGCTGCATATAGTAGAAGCCTGTTAGGAACCTGCTTACACAGCACAATCTAACAATGAAGCTGTCAATGTATGCAGGATGTCAATCTATGCACCATATTACAATGAACAAGTGATCAAATGATCACTTGTTCATGTCCCACCCTGGGACAAAATAAGACAGTAAAAAAAAAGTGCAATAAAAAAAAATTATTAAAAAAGAATAAAAAACCATTGAAGTCCCATGCCATGCAATAATCAAATAAAACATTAAGAAGTTAAAATCACCAAAAAAAACCCACAACATATTGGGTATCACAACGTCCGTAACAACCTGTACAATAAAATAAAATTGTCACTGAACCTTTACAGTGAACACCATAAAAAAATGCCAAAAAACTTCACAAAAATTATTAAAGTGATCAAAAAGTAACATTTACCCTCATATGATACCAAGAAAAAGAACAGCTTGTCCTGCAAAAAATAAGCTCTAAAAAAGCTCTGTAAACAAAAAAAAATAAATAAACGTTATGCCCATTGTTACATGGCGATGTAAAAACAAGCAAATTTCTCACAAAATTAGTTTTATGTTCTGCAAAACAAGCTAACCATAAAAAAATCTATATAAATGAGATATCACTGTAATCGTGATGACCCATAGAATAAAGATAACACATTTTTTTTAACCACCACCAAAAAAAGATTTAATAAAATCTGATTAACAGCTATTGAACCCCACGTAAATGATGTACCCGAAAAGTGTCTCATCAACAAAAAAAAAGAATCCCCCATATGTCCAAATTACAAAAAAAGAAACATTTTATAGCCTGTAAAATGTGACATTGCAGATCTGCTCTGAATGGCGCTCCTTCCATTCTATGCCCGGCCGTGTGCCAATACAGCAGTTTAATACCACATATGGGCCATTATCATACTGTTTATCAAACTTTGTGGAGTTTTTTGTGATTTAATACTTTGTGACGGTTTAATTTTTGGCCCAAATTAATATATTGTCTAAAAAAAATTACAGCTTGTAAATTACACTTCCATATTGTTTAAACCCCTGTGAAGCATCTAAAGGGTTAACACAATTCTTAAAGTTGATTTTTCACCAATTGAGTTGTGTAGTTTCTAAAATGTCATGATTTATGGGGTTTTACTTCTATTTGGGCCTCTCAAAGTCCCTTGAAGCTGAGCAGATACCTCTAAATAAGGGTTTTTGCAATTTCATACAAATGAGAAAAATTGCACCCACAATTCTGAACCTCCTAACAACCTAGAAAAGAGAGAGGCGGTATAAAACCATATGCCGATATAAAGAAGACATTTGGGAAATGTTATAAAGTTACTTGGGTGCTATGACTATCTGCCTGAAAAGCAGAAATTTTTAACTTTGAAAATGAATCATTTTTAGAAATATTTGCCAAATTTCATTTTTTTTCATAACTAGACACAAAAGATATCATCAAAATTTTTCTATCACTTTGAAGTAGAATGTGGGATGAAAAAACAATCTCAAAAATCCCCTAGATATGGTAAAGTGTTACAAAGTTATAACCTTCTATAATGGCACAGGGCAAATTTTAAAAATCAGGCCTGGTCCTAAAGGTCTAAAATGGCTTAGACACAAAGTGGTTAAAATAAAAAAAATGTTTATATACCAATTTGCTGAACAATAGGAGAAGCTTCAGCCAATCGAACCTTGAATGATTCACTCATAATTCATCATAGATTTTTTAGCAACACCTGGTTACTAAATAATCCCTTAATTTCTACAGAAGCAGGAAAGTTGTGCGTCATTTTTTAATATGAGTTTTCATTTTGGCTTCATTTTTGTTAAATAAACGATGAAAACTAGTGTAATCTGTTTGTTGTTTCTTATCTGTTTTACTTATGAACAGATTTATTTTTCCCTAATACTTAAAATAAGATAATTCAAAGAAGAATGATGGTTATAGCTACTGCACAGATTTGAAGAGATCTGCAATTCACTGATAAATCATATTAAAGAAATATCTAAATAATCATAGTTGCCCTGGTATACACGGGTAAATTGAGCAGTCAAAGAAGAATAAATATATGTTTGGAAAAACTGAAGGGAAAAAAAACAATATAAATTTTTTACCTCTTCAGATGTTATTCCGTTGAGTAATACTACATTTCTTCAACATCACATCTGTGCAGCATATCATACTCTCAGGTCATGAGGTTTTGTTTGTTACTCCCTGGATCCTGCTAAGTTATTCTTCTAGCCTCAAGCAAGGAATCGGAAAGACAATGATTAATACCGACAAGGGAAATCTGGTTAACAGACTGATTAAAAATGTATTGCTCTTTTGTTATGTAGTAGTCAATGGACTGCTTGTGTACAAACTCTATTTTACCTTTTATTTTAATTGTACAGTATTACAAAATACATTAATTATAATAAGAGCATAGGACGTTAAGAATAAAGGAATTAACCACTTACTGATTTGTCACGTAGTAATATGACGGTGCGTGGGTGCCTTCTTGGCTTGGATCGTTTCTGATCATTTGTTACAATGTGCCAGTGGCACATTGTATAAAATGACCTGTAAAGTCCCCATATACTGCCATTTTGTGGTGTGGCAGTATATGGTAGGATCAATAGGACAACTTTGGGTTAAAATACCCCAGGGGGCTGAAAAATGTTAAAAAATGTAAAAAGTTTAAAAAAAAATTAATAACCCCCCAATAAACATTCAAATAACCCCCTTTCCCTAGAACTGATCTAAAAATAAATAAACAGTAAAAATAATAAACATGTTAGGTATCACCGCATCCCAAAATGTCCAATATATCAAAATATAATAACGGTTATTCCAAGTGTTTACCCCTTATAGGAAAATAGTGCCCAAATGTCCAAAACACAATTTTTTTTGCCATTTTGCAACATATTAAAAATGTAATCAAAAGGTTGTACATTCCTCAAAATGCTAGCAAAAAAAACAGTTATCATGTGACGCAGCTCCGTACACCAAAGTATGAAAAAGTTATAAGCATCAGAAGATGGCGAAATTAATTTATTTTGTACAGAAGGTTTTCATTTTTCTAAATGTATCAAATGTATCAAAACACAATAAAACTTATGTAAATGTGATATCCCAGTGTTCACAATGACCCAAAGAACAAAAAAAGGCATGTGGCGCATGCCACATGCCTTTGGGGCTCATTGAGGCGCATAGTGAAAGCCAAAAATAAAAAGCCCACAAGAAAATGTTGCAAATGCAATTTTCCACCAATTTCACTGCATTTGGAATTTTTTTTTACTGCTTTCCAGTACACAGCATGGAATATTAATAGAGCAACAATTGCATGTATGACCATCTGTTCTGTTCATTTGGGGCTATAATGGACCTATGTTCTTCTGGTCCATAGGGTCCCACAATTAGCAATGTATCCCCTATTTGGTGGATAGGAAATAACATGTAATGGGAGAACGCCTTTATTTGCTGGTCATACAAGTGATTCTATGCATATTCTCAGGTATTTATGACAGTATAGAGTATTGTGTTTAACGCTTTTATTGTAACTACTATATGTAAGGTCTACTGATTATATAGTAGCTTTGTTAATGGAGCTTCTTCATTCTTCTTCTTCATGGTACTGGGAAAAGGAAAAAAAAGGAGAACTTGATAGAAACAGTTGAGCTATGCCATCACCTAATGCTTACAGCTGCCATTTGTTGTCTCTTTGTTGGTTGGAGGTGAATTGGAGATTACGTTAAAGGGGTATTCCCACTAAGACAAATTTCAGAAATATGCTCAGGATAACAAAATAACACATTCTCTATTTCACTGTTATTAACAAAAATACAGCATTTCACAGATGTTCAACCTGTCTCTATTAGTCCTGGTGTACACAATTTCAGTTGCCCTTTGGCACAACCCTGTAACTTCTGACTTAGGGTCAGGGAAGCCATTTTGGATTTCTGTGTCTGGGCCTGGAAATAAAATTTCTGTTTCTCTTTCTGTTCCATGCACTCTAGCCCTCCCCTCCCCCCTGCAGTCCAGGATGGAGCTCTCATACTGATACACAGACACTGAGTTCTTGCCAGCAGCAGTGTGAGGAGTGTAAAGCTACTAGTAGATAAGTACTTTATCAGGGGAGGGGGAAAAAGACACAGCAGATCTAGTGTAATGTGGAATAGCAGAGATTTAGGAGAGCTGTGTCATTGTGTGTAATAGACATCTCATGGATCTTTTTAGGTTAAATTGTTTAAATTTTGAATTGTATATGCTTAGATTCCCATACAATAATATGAGCAAATAAGCAAACCAGAAATTACAGTTCCTGTAGAATTCAAGTTACTATTTGAAGAGTAACTTTGACATGTCACAACTTGCAGATTTATCCTGTAATGGCATGAATATGATCAGATCTCAGGCTTATTTGCTTATAGCCACACGCAGGACTGCTTGGTTGGGAGCGTTGATTGACATCTGCCTTTCAGAGTCAGTTCCTAGGTTGATCTGGGCGTGTCTTTCTCAGATCCTGTGTGCTAATATCAGCTGTGACCTAGTATCTAGTATACTGTGACCTAGTATCAGCTGTGATCAGCTGTATGATTCTGAGCCTCACCTCCATCTTGGATTTGACCCTTTGCCATCTGATTTTGCTTTTGCTTATCTGTGTAATATGTGTTGTTTGTCCTTCAGTGTCTTGTCTATCCTGATGTTAACATTGGTCTGTTTATGACTTTGGTTACCCGTCCTCTCCACCACCCATCAGCTGCCAAACTAAGTTTTTCATGCACCTATTAGAGTCTCTCAGGTTCCATTAGCAGGTTCACCTTTATTGGGGTGGTTTTTTGGCAGGGCCCTAGTCTGAAACGACTTTGCAATGTCAGTTCACCCCCCCCCCAGTATGAGAATACTACAAAGAATAATTTAACAGCACTCAACTTCGGGAAAAAAAATCAATTTCCAAAGATCCGGTTTATTCTACCATAAGAACTGTGACTTTGTGGATTTGCTGGTCATTTCAGCAAATAAATATTAATGTTTTTATAATAAAAAGTTTTTCAATATACTTTCTATAGGAAGCTTTTATGTTTATTACCAGTAGGCAGAAATCTATCCACGGTGACACAGGTGCACGGCTCATTATAACACACAGATCTGATGACTCTCTGTGACTGTAATGAGCAGTGCACCTATGTGTGACCATGGTCACATTTCTGTCTTCTGATAGTAAACTTAGAATCTTTCTATAGAATGACAGCAAGCAAAGATCTAGAAAACAGTGAGGAATATAGATGAAAATAGGGATAGAGAAAGTATATTGGAAAATTGTATAACTTTTTAAAATACAAACAATAACAACAATTTGCTTAAATGGGAACAACGCTTTAATGCTTCTGCAATTATTTATTTCATGTCCTTAAAGAGGATCTTTCACCACCTCACACATAGATTAGCATACCATCCTTGTTGTTACATGAATTCAGGAGTATTTGAATTTTCTTTCTAGCCCCCACTGTTGCAGAGATATTACCAGTATCTAAGCATGTAATCTATGTTTGGTCAGAGAGGAGGAGCTGGGACTTGAGGGGGTGCATTATGCTAATTGTCTCCCATACTGTACAATCAGTGGCAGACAATGTCAGAAAAGCTGCAATGAACAGAAGTGAATTCTCTATGTGCAACTAAAGGTGCAACCACACGTTCAGTTTTTTAGATGCAGTTTTTAATGACCAAACCTGGAATGGAGTAAAAGTAGAGTGCAGTACAGTAGTAGAACCTTTCAATTATGTGTCTCGCTTTTGGCTTCCAAAACTGGATCTGAAAACTGAACTTGTGGACGCACCCTAAAAGCTATGTTCACATAAACACGATGAAAACACCACATAAGCATGAATAGGACGTAAATGTAAATGTCACATTAGCGTAAACGTGACTCAACACAAAATAAATGCAACCGCTTAAGGGTAAGTGTAATCACAAAACACAAACAACACAAATGCAACCCAAATACCATGAAAGTGTGAACACAGCACAAATGCCACATAAGCGTCACAAAAGGCCAAATAAGCGTAAGTGTAAAAATGTCGCAAACATTGCTTAGGATTAATGCAAATGCTGCATAAGCTAAATGCAAACTCAGGACAAGTGTAATGCAAGCACCACATACGTGCAAATGTAAATGCGACAAATACAAATGCCAAATGAATGCGAAGCAAATGCCTTGTAAGTGTAAATGCGATGTAACCACAACATATAAGCAAATTCCACATAAGCACATATTAAATGCAAACGCCACACAATCATAAAGTAAATACAAACTTTACATGTAACTGTAAGTGTAATAGTGGTGCCACTTAAATGTAAACATAATGTAAACACAATGCAAACGACACAAACGCAACCGCCAGCAAAACGCCATGCAAGTGCCATGTCATTGCAAATGTAAGGCAAGCGTAAATGCAATGTTAGCAAAAACACCATGAAAATGTCATGTTTGTGTAAATGTAACGTGGAAACTTTCACATCACGTGTTTTGTTTACATCACATATAATGTTTACATCATGTTATCAAACTTGCATTAACATTGTGTTTTTTGTAACATCACATTCGCTTTCACAACTGTTTTGCAATGATAACAGAATGTATACGCAATATGAACACAATTTTGTAACTTGATTATGTGAATGCAGTGTAAACGCAAAATCAACAGAATATTAACAGAACGTGTGTGAGGATAGCCTTTAGATAAACATAGAAAAAAGAAAAGAAGACGAAGAAGAAGACAAAGGAGAAGACGAATAAGAAGACAAAGGAGAAGACGAAGAAGAAGAAGACAAAGAAGAAGACGAAGAAGAAGAAGAAATAATGTGGTATCAGCAAATGACTGTCCACTGAGTAAGCATTCAGCTTTTTCCTAGGACTGAGATGTGAGTGGACTCTCTGTAATCCGTGTCTCTGATTACTCAAAACAAACTGAATTATTTTATCAGATTTCCATCATTACTCCATGTCTATGCTATATTTATCCATGGCTCAAGCAGCATGAGAAAGAGGCACTGCACACAGTTAGCAATCGTTTGTCTTGTCTCTATTTATATTCCTGGCAAATGATCTCCTGCATATCTCTCATGCATATCCCTGTGTAATACAAAGTATTTGATTGTCTTATTTGTCTTGAACTGGCAACAGTAAGTGTTAATGAGCCGCTTGTAGCAAGCAAAAAGGAAGCTTCTTGTTTTACTGTTACAATGCAGTGCAATACATCACCACGCTGCTAAACTGATCCTGTCCTTGCATCGGCCAAATATTAGCATAGAAAAGTTTATTACGTGAATAAATCAAAACATTTAGAGACGGCTTGTGCATTCTGCCTGGAGTAGATTGCAGTCATTACTCTCTCTGCGCGCTTATGGTCTGGAAGGCAGAGATGAGATTTGATTATGTCGAAGCTGAAACAGGACCCAGAGGCAGCATGCAGCGAGCAGCGAGGGATATGATCCAGCAATCACCGGGAAGGCCGAAGCCCTTGTGTGCCTTTAGGGGTAAAAGGGAGGACGGAAATTAGAAATCCCAATCCCAGAGGAAATGTGACAACAAATTGTTAGAGAATAAAATAAGGCTGATGCGGCCCTGTTTCATGATGTGACGAGAAGACCAGATCCGTTCTGCACTTGTGCTCATCCTTTATTGTCCTGTTATGTGTGGGTGGAGAAGCAGAGGTTGATTATTAGAAAATGCTTGATTAAAAATAATCAAATATTTGCATTTATATTGGCGATATAACATGTGAGTCACCTCTTAATGTATTCTATTGTATCAACACCTACGCTTCATTTATTCTGCTGGTAAACTGATGTATTCCAAGGTTCATAAATAAACACTACATACGTTTTGGTACATGTATTTTAGACTGTGCATAAACCATAGTATAAATAAGCCATGATATAACAATAAACTATCACTGTAATATAACAACACATTTTATGGCAGCTTTGAAACCAGTGTGAAAATATCTTGCTTGGAAGCAGACTGTTCTTTCGAAAAAAAGAGACAACACGGTCTTATTGTGGCAGTCTATGAAAAACAAAGAGTAAGTGTGTTTAGAAAGTGAAACAAATCATGTAATTTTATTAATTAAAAATTTTGGTAGACCTAAGCATAAACCTCTTACACATGGCCATTTCCATAATCTCTTTTACAAGACACCTGTTATAAAGCCTAGTGTGCAACTGTATAGTAACTTTGTGTGTCTGATTTTAGATGACATTTGCTATTGGTCTCATGGATTTCATAGCAAAAAAAAAGCAATATCATTTGTTATAAACCCTAGCCCCTAAGCAGCTTCCTAGCCCTACTCCAGTAAAAGCGGTGTTAAACCACTAGCTTTATCGGAACATACCGATATAGCTAGCAAAAACTGCACTGCCATAATCCTCGGAACGCCAGACCAAGCTGCTTACAGCGGTCAGGCCTATTAATGAGTGGTGTGCAGCATTACTATATACATGTATGGAGGCAAATGAAGCAGCATTATAGTATAAAGCACTTTTTCTGCTGGCATTTACCAGTAATTCTCATGTGTTTATCACTGACGAGATGCACTGTGTATAGGTACCCATAGGTCCTAGAGATATAACTATATTCTTTTCAGTCTGTTCATGCTTATATGAAGGGCTTTCATGACTGCACATTACATTTCTGTGACACATATACCTAACCTATTTCCTCCAATTTTCAATGTTATTTTTTGCTCTGATTCCTATCTTTCTGTTAGTTTTATGATGGAAATCCTCATAGTGAAGATTCTATTTTTGTTCTCATTAAGTATCCTGCTGTGCAATTGCAATGACTTTCTGAGCCCCCATGACAATGCCGGCCTGCTGGTCCATTTTCCAGGCCCTGCAGGAGAAATTGTCACAAGGAATATGATCTTCAAATCTTATACAGTTGAGTCCACAAATCCATGGAATGGTGGTGTGTTTGGGGTAAAGGTGTTTGGAGGATTAGAAAAACATAAATACTTTCTATCAAAAAAATTCTTACACACGTCTATGGGTTTTGTGTGGTTGAGCAACTGAGCCCAATTTACTTTAATGGAGAAGCAACAACATAGTCCAAGTAGGGCACTGCTACTTAAAGCAAGCATCAGTTTATAACATAGTTATGTTATCAAAAGGCGAATAAAGCAACCCCCCTGAATCATTGATACCCATATTTCACAATTACACATAACCCATAGCTAAACGGTAAACTGTGCTTACTATAAATATCAGACACATAACTAGCATAATAAGAGAACAAAGTTAGGCACCAAAAATAAATAAATTACAAAGAAAAACCACAAAATGTTATTCGCTATTGCTTCTATAGTGGGCAATGACTGACTAATGAACCCATGTATATAAAGGAAAGTAAGCCAGTCTGGGAATATCCCTGCACCTGGGAGTGTCAATTATTTGAATGTCACTATAAAAGACCATTCCTCATCATAGTCATGTACCATAATTCTCGGAGAACTGAAAGAATTTGGTCGTCCAACCTCCCAAGTATAGCCCTTATTTTCTGTATTAATGCTTCATAATTACCTGTCGTAATTTTTTTTTGAAATAAATAAATAAAATAAAAATGTTAAAGTATAATTCCCATTTTCCTTGGAACACAAATAAAAATAAACGCAATCATAAACATGTTAGGTATTACAAGCTTAGCCATTTTGCAACACATAAAAATTTAGATAAAAAGTAAACAAAAGGTCTTCTTGTCACCAAATTCAAAGCAATTGAAACTATATCCATACTCCTTAAAAACGATACCTTAAAAGGTCTATGCAAGAAGAGGTGTAATTTAGATTGTACGATGAAAGTCATAAATGCAGAGCCTCTAAGAAAAAGGCACTCCTACACTGTTAATGGTACTGCATTTTGCAATTTTTTATTGCATTGAATATTAAATACTGACACTTAGAAGTACAATAACAAACACTCATGCAGATTTGTAAATAAAACATTTATGTCTTTTGTAAGGTGAGAGAGAAAAATGGAAAGACAAAAATAAAGAAAAGGGTCAGGTCATCAAGGAGTTAATTATTAATGGAAAAAATCCAGTATTACCAAAAGTACAATACCTACAGTCACAGTCACAAAAACAGTTTAAGCAGTTACATGAAGCTCATACTTTATTTGAGCCCATTCTAGGCTACCGTGTTTAGTTGGTCTATCAATATTATTTCCTTCTAAGCCCAGACTTTTTTCCAATACCTCATCATTTTAAATTTTTATAGTGTTTGAGACATACAGTACTGTAAAAATGTGAATATTTTACCTATCCGAATGCTCTAATGCATTTATTGCAGTGCATAGTGGACATTATTATACACTTAGCTCTAAAAGTGGCAATATATTAAACAAAATAGATGTGCACATGTCAAAGAAGCAATTGCCTAGAGATTAAAGTTTTATGGTATAATGAGAAACTGTTATAAGGACCTAATAAATCAGTGCACACAAAACTATGGACTTTCCTCAAAATATTATACTTTGTTAAATTAACTTAAATATTTATGGATGGTGGGATGGATAAATACTTATGTAATAAATGGTTGAATTAAAGTAACTGGTCATTTTAAAGACTGCAGCACTAATAAAGATCACACACTTTGATTTCAAGGAATTCTCCTCTATAGCCATCTAACTTGACATGCATTAGGCTAAGTTTACATTTGAGGTTCATTAACAGCCTCCATTAACAAAATGAAGAATGTTTAGTGCTTGAAAGTAATATGTGCAAAAATGTCTTTATTGATAAACAAATGATTGAAAACAATTAAAATACACATCAATTGTGCATAAGGATACAAACCCTATCCTGTCCAAGCTCAAGTAAAAATATAATGGTCTTCCAAATAAATGGACATCAAAGCCAATAAGGATTCAATAATAATATGGTTGAACAAAAAGCATAATCACATAAGAAATGAATTTAAAACACACAATATAGATAGTAGAGGGCTATTTAAATGGCATGATTAGAATACATTTGAATAGCAAATAAATAAATACACACAACTATCAATTGACCCCTTCCTGCACCATGACCTCATGACCTAACTGTACATCATGCTAAGCAGGTATTTAGGGAACCTTGATATACAGATACATCATGGTGATCCCACAGACTCACCTTTCAACTCCTACCCCTACAATTGTCTTTCCCCTCGACATTGGCTGGATTTGGGCAGATCTGATAGTGTACATTATAGCCCTGGGATCCTATTATTTACCCCACTGATATCTTCATTAGGTGCAAGCCAGTTCCTGCCTCCCACTGTGTCAGCCTATACATCTGCATTACAATGTAATAAAATGCAATACATCAATGTTCCATTACTTGCTTAAGTCTCTCACTCGTACAAAAGATAAACTGTAAGTAATCCTTCAAAAAAGTATAAAATAAAAGAAATCACAAAAAAATAAAACGTAAAAATTCCAGTTGTACTACAGTATATTGTATGAGTGATCAATCCCTTTGGGGTTCTCTAGTAGGACCTGAAGTAATCTAAGGGGCCTGAAATAATAGTACAAATAAAATAACAAAATATAAAAATTCAAAGCACCTTTTCCCTAGAACACATATATGAATACATAACAGGTATAATCATAAACATGTTAGGTATCCCCAAGTCCCAAAATGTTACTAAATTTTTCATTTTACTATAGCTTTCCTATACACTGAACCAAATATAAAATGGTGCCACTAAAAAGAACAATTCTTCTATAGATAATAAGCTCTAATATAATATCTGAGAATGAAAAAATAAAAAAATAAAAAAACATATGGCCTGTGGAAAGAGGGCAGTAAAAGCCAGAAAAACAAAAAAATTGAAAAGGACCTGGTAAGGCAATGGTTAAAGAAGCAATGCCATCATAAAGCAGACGTGACAAATGGAAGTTAGTCTCTATTTTGGGTGGTAGGACTAGCTGAAAATTTTTAAAATTTTCTAAATAAACAATTTCAAAACATTCCTACCAAAATATACCACTAATGCAAAGTACAACATGTCATGAAAAAACATTCTCAAAATCATTGGGTAATTTAATGCATTCTAACTTTAACTTTAGAATCATTGTAGTACATGCACATCCCTATTTTCCCAAAGATCATAGCTCCCTGTAATAGCTTACTGGCAGGGAAAGTGAAGGAGGGTTTTTCCAAATGGTGAACCCAAACTTCTTGCTAAAGTATGGTTCTAGGTTCAGGTACCCTAACCAGGGGTAAGCCTGGTTTCGGATGCCATCTTGCATACTGTCAGCCATTTTAGATACAGCGGCCATGTTAGGTCTGACCTGCGGGGGGGGGGATTATGTTGCCCACTCAGAAGCTATATGGTTAAAAGTCACTGTTCAAACTTCATCCAGTGTGAAAGTGTTCACTGTGTTCTCGCTCCTCTCCACTTGAAGGCCATGTTATGACTTAACAGTGCTAACACAAGGCCAGTTAGTCTGAGAAACAGGGAGGCCTCTGAGAACAGGGAATAGTTTACACTTCATTAACCTTTTTCGAGAATGTGCTGCTAAATTCATTATGGGCAACAGCATTGCAGTATGCTTATCTCCTTTTTCATGCCCAATGCTGCTTTTTCTGTTTTGATATACGACTGTGGTTTGGAAATAAACGGTGTGATTTGAGTGCAGCTGAA
Organism: Engystomops pustulosus; assembly: GCA_019512145.1. Taxonomy (NCBI): domain Eukaryota; kingdom Metazoa; phylum Chordata; class Amphibia; order Anura; family Leptodactylidae; genus Engystomops; species Engystomops pustulosus. The sequence goes on along the minus strand of CM033642.1, from coordinate 188,931,326 downwards.
GACCGTGTCTGCATCTTGGGTTTGTTCTCTCCTCCTGGTACCGGGAGCCATAAAAGATTTAATTTGAAAGTCACCATGCAAATAAAAATCTCTAACAAGCCCAAATGCCAAACCTGAAATTCTGTTGGAAGTCTGGATTTTGGTTCAGGGTCCTGAACATTGTGGTAACATTAAACGTATTGCAAATGAATAAATCAAGATTCCAATAGGTTAAAATTCTCTTTTGCATAAAACAACTTCATATGTACAAAGCGTTTTAAGGTAGTTTTTAATGACACATGTATCCTTTAGTTCTTGTAAAGTTCCTTTAGTTCTTGTAAGGCATTTAGACCATGTATTCCTTTGTCGGGCCCAAAGTTTTGTGACAATAAAGTTCTATTGACAACCCACTAATGTTATAATATATTTGTGAAAGCTGTGAACAGTTCATTGTTAGTAGTTAGGGATCTTCTACCTTATTTAAGCCCCTAGTTCAGTGATGGCAAACCTTTTAGATACCGAGTGCCCAAACTACAACAAAACCCACTTATTTATCACAAAGTGGCAACATGGCAATTTAAGAAGTAACTTACTTCTCCCTGCTCTATCACAGCTTTCCATCATATTGGCGATCTGAGGACACCAATACAGTAGAAAGAAGGAGGAGAAATTTGGTGTTTTATTGTAGCTTCCCTCCAGGGTCCCAGTTTCAGAGAAAATTGCAGGCTCAAGAGTAAGAGCTAAAATGATAATCTAGCTCTGTCCACACCTTCCCAGGCCTCCTGTAGTCCCAGGCAGCCAAGGATGTGTCACTTTAAAATAGCACTGAGCGTGGCATGTCCTTTACAACCTCAGACTGCAGAAGTAGGCCTCAAGTCTTGCAGAAAGGGCTCCAAGTGACTCTTCTGGCACCCGTGCCATAGGTTCGCCACTACTGCCCTAGGTGTTAGGGTATCCAGTTCATTAATTAAACCTGTATCGTTTATATGTGTATTCTCTTTTAGGTTTTAGTGGCTATCCAATCAATTAGTGAAATCTTTACCGGATCAAAATTCCCCTAGTGATTTAATAAACAATATCAGGCAAAACCTTGCTTAAGGAAAACTTTATTGACATTACTGCAGTGTTTATTGATTCTGTTGTGTAGAGCATTGAATGGTCAACCCTACAAAATGTTTTTGATAGACCTGAGGTAAACCACTTTGTTTAAACACCTATTGTTTTTAGGAAAAAGGTATATAGATACCTGAAGAGTGTACAGATAGCATGTAATATTATTGCAGCATAATGATTTACTATGTTTAAAACACTAAAACTCCCATTTTTATTTTTGCCCTAAATCTGTTTATCATAAGTTATATTAGAATGTTGTCGAGGGATGCTGAAACCCTATAGGTATCTTAGAGTAGTGTCTAATATGTCAAATGAGTCTTTAGAACCTGTTAAATATTAAGGCTTTTGTGGAAATACATTCTTGCGAACCCCTTAAGCTAGATGCTCAAATAAGCTCATGAGCCAATTGTCAACTGAGAAAATCTATTCCGATGTGCATTTAACATCAATTATTTAATCCATGTAAAGTATAACCACTTGGCAAATAAATGGAAAAATGAGACAATGCATTGCTTTAGCAAGTACTCTATTACGTACTCTCCACTCACTAATAACTATACAATTCCTTGTTATTTTTCATCAATTACTCACAGTTTGAAATCTTTTTAGCTCTTTTTAGCACAAATACTGCATTAAAGCAGAATAAAGTTTCCATTTCCTATTGTCTGTTTTGTTTAATCTATACACCTTTTAAATGAATACTACCTAAGGATTCAGGAATAGTTTATCCACTTCTCAATAATGTCATAATGTTCACTTCATGACAAATGCTCAATAGGTATAAGGTTGTTGAAATGCAGTCAAGGAAACATTATGTTTGTTTTACGGTTTCTTTACGGTAAATTATTTAGAGTTCAAACAGCTACTTTATTTTATTTTTATTTTTTACATTCCTCCTAAAACTGTTCAATGATGAATGCAAAATATTCTACAAATGAAACTACACAGGACTAAACATGATATTGTCAGTTTACAGTGACCTTTGCAATCTTAGTTCTAAAGCCTGAACTCTAAAATCTGTTCTTTTAAAACAGACAAGCTAAGACACATAAAAGTTTTTTTAAAAAATCAGCAAAAACTGTGTATAAGGCTCTTTTTTTCAAAAAGTGCACAAGAGGTGCTGCTTGTGATGCTGCAGATTTTTGGCAAATATTCTTCATCATTTTTCAACTTACCCTTAAGTGCGAACGTCTTTTTTGCAATTTTGTAATCTACTATTTTTATTTTTAGATGATATTGATTAAAACAATGGCCCATATGTACTAAAAACAGTTCAAACTGCACTATGTGTGCAGAGTTTGCCAGATTCATGATTTGTGGCACCCATTCTTAATGAATCTTGCACCCCCTACAAAGCTCCGACAGAGTGCACCACTGTTTTTGGTGCACCTTTAACAATTCTGTGCTGCACGGTCCGCCTGAGCACTAGAATGCCAATTTCAGCCAATATTTGTATTGAATAAAGAATAATGCAGTATGCACCAGAATTGTGTTGTGTGCACCAGAAATGTGGTGCAGACACTTGTTAAATACATGAGTAAGCAGTTTGCACCAAAAAGAAAATGCAAAGTTAACAGAAAACTGGCACACAGCCCTTAGTAAATGTGGGCCAATACCTACTAGATTACTGCTTTGGGCTTTCAGTATTTTTGTCACTGTATGGATTCCACACTGTAGCAACTTGCAGTGCAAAAAATTTCAGAAACAAACATGCTACACTCTCCTGCCTTTAACAGTACATCAACATATGTGCACATATGCAAGAAAATCAGTGAATGTGCACAGATTTGTGTAAGGATTAAACTAGAGATGCCACAGAGGATTTCTTCTATTTTAGATTAAAATCTACAAAACATGTCAATTTCTGTGGCTGTAATTTCCCTACTGTGTGTTGTATTAACTGTGGATTCACATAGATTTTAAATAAATTCCAATCACCAACTGATTGTCCATTTTTCTTGTAAAAATGTACACAATTCTGCATTCACCATATACTTTCCTTGCGTAACAATGAAATCATGCATATCTATTAATAGTTAATCTAATGATACTTTGATCAGATTAGGAAAATGATGGGTAAATCTCTTGCAGAGATTTTTATTTTATATATATATATATATATATACATATATATATATATATATATATATATATATATATATATATATATATATAATGAGGGAGTCCCCAGGTTACACACAAGATAGGTTACGCAGGTTTCTTCTTAAGTTGAATTTGTCTGTAAGTTAGAACTGTATATTTCTGTATATTTTATAATTAGGACCAAAAGAAATGTATCTGGTGGTACAGAGACAATTGCATTTTAAAAATTTGGTGCTGTAATGGGGACAAGGATTATCAATAAAACGTCATTACAGACTCCTTACAGCTGATCATTACAGTCTGGGACTAAAGTAAAGAACCCAGAGAGCTGCACCAGAGACCAAAGAGGTCAGTCTGTATCTAGGGGTCGTCTTTAAGTCAGGTGTCCTTAAGTAGGGGACTGCCTGTATATATATACACTCACCAGCCACTTTATTAGGTACACCATGCTAGTAACGGGTTGGACCCCCTTTTGCCTTCAGAACTGCCTCAATTCTTCATGGCATAGATTCAACAAGATGCTGGAAGCATTCCTCAGAGATTTTGGTCCATATTGACATGATGGCATCACACAGTTGCCGTAGATTTTTCGGCTGCTCATCCATGATGCGAATCTAACGTTCCACCACATCTCAAAGATGCTCTATTGGATTGAGATCTGGTGACTGTGGAGGCCATTTGAGAACAGTGAACTCATTGTCATGTTCAAGAAACCAGTCTGAGATGATTCCAGCTTTATGACATGGCACATTATCCTGCTAAAAGTAGCCATCAGATGTTGGGTACATTGTGGTCATAAAGGGATGGACATGGTCAGCAACAATACTCAGGTAGGCTGTGGCATTGCAACGATTCTCAATTGGTACCAAGGGGCCCAAAGAGTGCCAAGAAAATATTCCCTACACCATGACACCACCACCAGCCTGAACCGTTGATACAAGGCAGGATGGATCCATGCTTTCATGTTGTTGACACCAAATTCTGACCCTACCATCCGAATGTCACAGCAGAAATCGAGACTCATCAGACCAGGCAACGTTTTTTCCAATCTTCTACTGTCCAATTTCGATGAGCTTGTGCAAATTGTAGCCTCAGTTTCCTGTTCTTAGCTGAAAGGAGTGGCACCCGGTGTGGTCTTCTGCTGCTGTAGCCCATCTGCCTCAAAGTTCGACGTACTGTGCGTTCATAGATGTTCTTCTGCCTACCTTGGTTGTAACGGGTGGCAATTTGAGTCACTGTTGCCTTTCTATCAGCTCAAACCAGTCTGCCCATTCTCCTCTGACCTCTGGCATCAACATGGCATTTCCGCCCACAGAACTGCCGCTCACTGGATGTTTTTTCTTTTTCGGACCATTCTCTGTAAACCCTAGAGATGGTTGTGCGTGAAAATCCCAGTAGATCAGCAGTTTCTGAAATACTCAGACCAGCCCTTCTGGCACCAACAACCATGCCACGTTCAAAGGCACTCAAATCACCTTTCTTCCCCATACTGATGCTCAGTTTGAACTGCAGGAGATTGTCTTGACCATGTCTACATGCCTAAATGCACCGAGTTGCCGCCATGTGATTGGCTGATTAGAAATTAAATGTTAACGAGCAGTTGGACAGGTGTACCTAATAAAGTGGCAGGTGAGTGTATATATATATATATATATATATATATATATATATATATACTAGTTTCAGTTCCAGTAAGGCTCATTTACCATCATGTATGAAATGTTTACAGTCTTTCCTCTTTTCTGTTGCCAAATAATGTCTCTGACCCTTTTCCTGATTTGGAGTCATGCATCATAAAATTCATTTTATGAAATATACTCACAAAGTGAATTAGCATTGATTTCAGAGCGGCAGCTTCTGCTGCTTGTGCTTCTGTGCTAGACCAGAATGAGAGCATTACATTTCTAAATAATTCATGCGGTAGGCATTGAGGAACAACTGCAGTCTATTTAAAAGCACTTTTCAATCAAGCATTTGTCTGATGAGATGTGTGTGCCAATAAAGCTTAAGTCATACCTGCCAACTACAGTAACTGCAGATCCACAGAGTAAATAGGATTCACAACTGCTTTCTAAAGTAGTTTTAGTGATCCCATCACTAAAAATTAACATGAAACAATTATCTATTCCATACAAGTAGAAATTCTAGAATATGCTTATAAAATCCTTTTAATTGATGTTTAGGAGTTATTTGACTTAAAAATATTTAATGTATTTTTGAACATTTATATATCAATGTATTTCTTACATTTAAACTCCTGCTTTTTACTAAGATATGGAGGAAGGTATGAGCCACTCAATGGTACCACACAACCCTTAATTTATTTAGTAAAGGGCATAAAGTTTTAAAATCTTGCTTTATTAAGGTTTCATTAATGGTCCTCCAACAATAAGCTAGGACCATCTTAGACTTTGCTAAGCTGTATTTTGTAGGTTTGTAAGATGTAGATGGACACATGATGGCCAAAACTATTGCTGAAAATAACTATAACATTACTTTTTAAAAGGCACTATAATACTGTTTTTGGCAAATCAACCACTGGCATGTGACCATTGTCACATAAAGTTCCTGGCAGAATGCAATATTATTTGGAATTATCTGTTTGTTTTCCCTTCCCTGCCCTTCTAACCTCTAGTATTCTCATCCATTTCTTCCCTTTTCCTTTCTTATCCTCAGTTGGTCCAAATACTGGATGTCCAAGCAGTGGCAAATTAAGGCTATCATAGTCGGATCAGCATAGAGATTGAAGGCCCCCACCAGTTTCTTGTTTTTAAATACATATTTACTGCACTTAATCCCCAATTTTCTTATATCCTCTAAAATTACCAGGAAATGCAAAATGGCATTTGGTAATTTACAATTGCCTACTCTTCAACAGGTCCAGACCTGCATGACAAGTTCTCCCAACCATGACTCATAATTTGTAATAAACCTTTACTGAAAATACCATAGTAATTTGCAGGTTAGCGATCCCTAAATAACAACTTTACCCCACACTGTACTCTTAATTATGTAAATACCTCAAAACATAACTGACCACACTATGCCATCTTGCCCACATATACTACAACAAAAATATACTCCAACTCCTACATATTTCAAAAATACCACCACTATGACTGACCATGCTGTATCCGCAAAATTTTATTATAAACTATTCCTCCATAAACAATTTATCATATCATACCACATTGAAAAATATATACCTTAGCCACTAAATTAATAAACAATATATACAGTGCAGCTATGGAATAAAAATATACATTGCCCCTGAATTACAATACATGCAGACCCCTCAACTATTTATATTCTATACTTTACTAGGAATTATATTATGGTCAGCAACCCCTATATAAATAATTTATATATATATATTACCCACAAAGTGCCGGGAATAGTGACTTCTCTGCCCCATGCGCTAGTTGGGCAAGGATAGGGAGGTGCCTTGCTGTGCAGTGGGCCAGAGCGGGGCGAAAGGGAGATAGAAAACGGAAATGGAAAAACTAAAACGGGCACTGGGGACAAATGGTTAATTATTATTCGCAATATTCTTTATATTTCTAGATTATACTGAACAGCAGTGTAACAATTGAAACATGTGTTCTTACTTTTATAATACGTGGAAAACTGTAGAAATAAGCCATAAGCTGTGGAGTCATTTTTATTGCTTTGAGCAAGTTTAATATACATTATATTTTTGCCAAAGGATATCAGTGCACTCGCTATTGGATTAGCATCTCATTGTTTAGCATACATATTTAGAAGAATTTTACACACAGTTTATAAGGTAGAGTTCATGGCAGGTCATGAACAACACTTTAAGTGCCACAACTCATTAGAATGATGTTGCAATCGTAATCTCATTTGATTACAGAACTCAGTAAATCTTTACGTTTTATTCTGGAATTTACAGATTCACATCTGGTAACTTTATTATATTTTATGTCACTAACCTAGTTACATATCCGTATTTTAAAGGGCAAGAAAAACCACATTTGATTGCTGGGTTTGGAGCATGCTGCACTGCATTAAAGAACATGGAGGGGAATAAATCCTTCCAGCTTAAAATTAAGTGCTGGGAAAGTGAGACTCTGTCTCAATCCTTTATGTTAATCAGGTAGTAATTTCGGCTTGAATGAGCATTACTACGACAGGTAGAGACGAGCAGTATCATAATCTTCATAATTCTGCTTTCTCTCTTTCTGCAGGAAGTAAAATGTGTGCTTCCATTTTCCTAGAATGCTTAATGGCAGAGCAAAAATGTCATTGCTTTAGCAGCACAGTAAAGGACTTTGTGCATAAACACATAACATAGATAACAGGGGTAAATGTACATTTCTTTGCTCCCTATAGCTTTGGTGTAAGAAGGGACGCTTTCAATTATAGTGCATCACAGTAAATGACTATCATCGACAGACATTTTCACACCATCTACATCTGATCATATATTAGCATGTAAGGGTCCAATGGACTGTTGATTTAGCCCATGTTGCCGAGTAAGGGAACCTAATTATTGTATACTAGGCATCACTGCTGTATTTTCAATATATGACTATTGTAAGTCTAGGAACACGCTATGGCAGGTTGCATTTTTCTGATAATATATGGCAGAAAGCTAAAGCTAAAATTTGCTTTTCTGTTATGTGTGGATTAGTTACCTTATACTTATCTTGTCTACTGCATATTAAAGTTTCTTCACCTGTACATACTTTTATATTTCATCCACATCTTACCTCTTAGTTATACTGTATAGCTTTTATAGATATTTTTGCTTATATGTTTGAATTTCATCTTATTTAGAGAGACAAAAGGGAAGACTAACCTGGCACACAGGTAATATGATTTTTTTTGTAAATGTGTGTTGGGCAGCTACTAGCTACAATTTCCAATGTCCCCCAAAGAATGGGATCCAATAAACTGAGCTCTATTGTGGTAATTATTATGTGGTTACTCTTTTATTTCTAACCTTCTCTGTTTTACCATATGTTTGTATGATATAAAAAGCAGTAAACAAGTGTTTGAAAAACAATTTAATATGGTGAAGAGGATTATTTCTTCACCAAAAGATGGTTTTTTAAGTCACAATGATACATATAAAATGATTTGTTAAATACAATGTAAACTAGCTTCTGCCACAATGCCTTTCACAGCTAGCTATAAAGGGAGACAGGATTAACATTATGCCAGTCTACATTCAAGGACTGGAGAGCGATTTTGTGTAATGTGCTATGACCAATGTGAAATGACCTTCTTTTTCTGAACCACAGCACACAGGACTGACTTCTCCCTCTTATTCTTGCCACGCTCAGGCATCTTTTATTTTTGTCTTCTTGAATTAGCTTTCGGCCATCACAACAGCACATCCAGTTGACAGTTGTCCTAACCAGTTCAGCCACAGACACGTCCTGTCACCTCAGGGTGACAACTGAACATGACATGTTGAAGAAATCATGACACTCATTAGCAGTGAAAATGCCAGTAGTGGGAAAGGAGAGTTTTGCCATTCAGATGATAAACCTACAAGTCATCTTACTCAGCTTTTGTGCAAATTAACTCCATCAGAAATGAAGAACTTTAATTTAGATTCAACACTTAGTTAAATCTCTTAATTTATTCTCATTAATCAATGATTGGTAAAAGTGTGACATAAAGGTTTGGTTGTTATAAAAACTGATGAATTTTACCAGTGCCAGAAAATTTCGCTCTTGAACTCATAAACTATAACTCTTTAAGTGAAGAATCAATAACTGTAACAAGATTTTAAAAATAGCTGGAAGTATTGGCATTGGTACGTACACATGCTCTTAGGGGTAATTAAGAATTTCAGCTACAAGCGAAGATCCATCCCCTTGAATGCATGCCATATAAAATCCCAATTTGATAATGTAAACAGCAGATTGGTCATTTCACTTTAAAGCTATTTTGCCAACTACCTTCCTAAAGTTTCAAAAGTTTTGTAAAACCTAACACAGTTACTTAGAGAATGTTTGCCCAAATCTAAAGCACTTAATTCTCGTAACCTCTGGACAGAATAAAATATGAAAATACATAGGTGTAGCTATAGGAGTGAAAATTATGACAATGTCCCAATCGTATCGAAGGGATGCACAGTTATTGACTTTACTTAACCCTTAATATGACCTGTTTGTGGGCATCATTAGGAGTGATTTGATACCTGCTCTTGTATTGCCTCTTTGTAGTATAGACCCGGTCACTCTTCCTGTCTTTGACTACAGCATCCTTGCCAGAATATGAGACTGTAGTTCACAAAAACTAACATTTTATAGCAGAAATGAATATAGTGAGTAGTAGCAATAAACATTGTTATATACTTCTGTAAATAAAAACACTTTTATGCTGGTTTTATATAATTAGGCAGGTTTATTGCTATAGATCAATGTCTATCTTTGGAGCTCCGCTGCCCATCAGATTTATTAGACATACCAAAAATTATTGGCTGATTGGTAGGGGCCCAAGAAAAAGCTACTATCAGCAACAAATGAAAACCACCAAATGCTTGAACCATCCAAAATTGACACAAATTTGATACAAAAATGTCATACTTTATTGAAAGAAAATGCAAAATACACTTACATAGAGAAAAAGAATAATTAATGGACCACAATGGAATAAAAATAGCGTGAGTATTAGTCAAAGTATCAGTATCAGTCAAAGTTCAAGAGTATGTAGTTCATAAATAATATATTATCATTTTCCCATTTTTTACATCGCACTTTAGTACATTACAGTTTTTATCGGTAAAACTTTACTTATTATAAATCATGTGTCATTATTGATGTGCTATATTTGGGCATTGTGCTATATGCACAGTTGCACAGTTTACACTTGCACAGTTTAGTATATTATATTTTATCTCCTGGGATTGTGCAATACCCTGGTTTTATTCTTCAGATGTATACTCACACCATGGTCCAATATGCTTTATAGCCATTGCGCTGTTTCACTTGACAGGCAGCTCTCAGGACCTGCGCTGTAGCAGCCGGATCGCGTCCTTTGCCCAGGGCGATCCCGCAACACTGCGCTTCTCCCACGCATGTGCCGTGTACTTTTGATTTTGGCCCTGTATTTGGCTGCATTCAGGCACCACTATTACGCGCAGTGTTGCGTTATTACATTGGTACTCGCTCCACCTACTGTTATTATCGCAGGTAACAGTGCACTCAAGTTTCCATTGGCCCATGGTAGTTTAAGTAGCAGCCGCTCCTCACACTAAACACTCCCCTTGATGAAGCGATAGTGAAACATGTGTCAGTAGTCTTGCTTATTGGTATGGTATTCTCAGTCTTTAATCTGGCTTTGTATCTGTGTTCCCATATGGGTCTTATTTACTGTGTAATTGCCGTTATGAATGAGTATGGTATCTAGTTGATACACTCTAATCCCTATTACTCACGCTATTTTTATTCCATTGTGGTCCATTAATCCATCAGATTTATTAGAGTGGCTCTGGCTGATTACTGGATCAGAACTGTCAAATTCGAGACAAAAGTCATGGACCAGTCACTCATTCTGTATTATGACCCTCCTAGCTGTGAATCTGTGACCCATCCACCTGCCCCAGACATTGGGGCACATTTACTAAGAGACGTACAACAGTTAACTGTGAACTCTGCACATTGTTTTAGGTGAAAACTGCTTGCACATGTATTTTAGAAGTGCCTGTGCCACGTTTCTGTTGCATGCAACCATTTTATGGCATGGCTGCAATATTCTGCTTGTGACACAAATTTTTGCACTGAAATGGGCGTTTCAATGCTCAGCTTTAACATGTAAAGGTGCCCCATGTTAAAGGTGCACCAAAAAAAGAAAGATTCATGAAGAACGCGCGCCAGTAATCCTGAATCTGGCACACTCTTCACTATACACAGGGAAACTGCATATAGTGCAGTTCGAACAGTTTTAGTACATGTGGGCCATTTGGTCGCAAGACTCCCAAGACCTTGTGTTGGAGAATGAGGATGTGGACAGCGGACCATCAGAGGAGATCTTTGATGAAACCAAACTGGTAACTGCAGTTGCTTATTTTGATGTGCAAAGAAGAAGGGCAGAAGTAAGGACTGAGTGGTAAAAGAACTTAGGGGCGATGATGAGGTCCTAGAACCTACATGGGTGGAAGACAGTGATAGTCTGGACAAAGATATGGTGGTCAGGAAGCCTCAGGCAGCCAGCAGAACAAGCAAAAGGGTGCCAAGGTGCAGCAGTCAGCACATAGCCATGTTATTGCCTGCCACTGTACAGTGCACCCAGTGACCCATTAAATATAAGCCAGCCTACAGTGTCTCTGTGGTGTGAAATTTCCTGACTGTAATAGCACAGTGCAGCAAGAAGGTGTGTCCTGACCCACAACATACCATTATCACACGTGTTATGGCGCCTGCTCACAATTGGAACCAGCACCATAAAGAGTGGTTTTCAGCTGCATATCACAGCTGAAACCCTGCCCTTACAACAATGACCATAGATACCACAGATGTTGTATATTAACCCCTTACATGCCATGGACATGCCCTGACCTGGGGATCTAAATGGATTCTATATGTGCACCCATGCCATGGTCAAGCATGACCAGGGCATGTAAATGGTTTCTATATGTGTACCCCATGGATGATACCCCCACTAGATTACTGGAGAGGCTCTGATCTTTCTTTCAGCAGACCTACGGTCAGATGAGTGCCCTGGGACTAACTGAGGCCTTGTGACATCAGGCCCTGCCTCCCAGCAGTGCCTGACTGTAGCTTTATTGCATTGTGTTATGTGTGTTAGAGCTTGAAAAAGTAAGCAGAGGATCACTTTTTCAAGCCTAACAGTGAAAAAAAAATGAAAGTAGAAAAAAGTTAATACAAAAAGATTTCTAATAAAAATAAATAAATAAATATAAAGTTCCCACAACATCACAATTACAGATATAACCCATATAAAGTACAAAAAACACAAAACCACAAGCCCCTCCCCCACATATTTAGTATCACCGCATCCATAACAATGTGTCCAATAAATCTGAAATATTATTGGATCCATTCGATAAACACCATAAAAAAATTAAAACTTGGCAAAAATATTGATTTTTCAGCAAATCGAATCAGTAAAAATGTTGTAAAAAGTGATAAAACAAAGTTATGTGCTCCAGCACGATACCACCAAAAAAAAGAATTTTGGTTTTTATTCAGTAACATTGGGCAAATATGAAAAAAACTATATAAATGAACTATCAATGGACCAAAAGAATAAAATGAGTATATAGTTTTAAAGGTACGGTTAAAGACCCCTCAAAAAAGTGCTAAAAATCCAATAATTGATGATTTTTTTCCCTCCACCTGAAAAGAGTTTATAAATTCTCATTAATAAGCTGAATATTCCACCAATGTAAAATATCTGTAAAGTGCATTTCATTCTGCAAAAAATAAGACCTCATTTGTCCACATTGCCAAAAAATAATGATTCAGCAACAAAAAAGAAATCCCTGACACCCTGGGGTACGAGCAGAAATCACTCCAGAAACTATGTGGATTTTACACAGATTTCTTCCTATTCACTTCAGCAACAAAAAAGAACTGCTATTTGGGGTAAACAGATCCCCCAAAACGGACTCCCTTGATGGAAAAATCACTACAGCACAGTACAGTAGAAGCAGCTGGACGCTACAGGCAGCACATGCAGTGTGAAATGCCGAGATTGAAAATGGCCGTCTGTTTTTATAGGGCTGTGTGACATCACATAAGCCTGCCGGTCGCTGATTGGCTTACTGGTCTGCACATTTGATCGAGGTGTTCCTTTCTTCTTCCCAGAGTTCTCTGCCCCATGTAACACATTGTGCTTGTGCCCATTTTGGTAATAAAGGAGAAAAAAAAAAACTTTGTTCCCACGAATCACCGTAAACTTAGGATTTGTGACAAATCTAATTTTCCCTGAAATTTGGACAGAATTCCACTTCGTTAGAATCAATTCGCCCATCTCTACGGGTGGCCCCCAACTAGTTACAGATGGACCTCTCTGCCCACTGTGACCTGTGGTAAAGCTCTCTGGGTGCTTTGCTTAGTCCCAGACTGTAAAGTATCAGCTGTAATGTGTCTGTAATGAGGTTTTATTGATAATCATTGTTCCCATAACAGCACAAAATCTAGACAATTTTTTGTCATGGGGTCAAAAAATGTTTTGTCTGGAGTTACAGTTATAAAACATACCTGTTCTAACTTACTTACAAATTCAACTTAGGAACACCCCTAAAGAACCTATCTTGTACATAACCTGGGAACTGCTTGTATAAAAATCAACAGAGAAGAAACTGTGCAATTTCCCATATTGAGAAGATACTTCAGATTCTTGAACCTGCTGAACCTCATAGTCAAGCCTGAAACAGGGTTTTATAACTATATTGGGCAATTCATGATACAGGTATTAGGGTCTACAGGAAGCACAGTGTTAGGGGCTCTGCACCCTTAGTAGCTTTGCAAATTATAAGCAGCTTATACTTTAGTCTTTTCTTACAGGTTGATAACAGATATAAAATTTGTAATGCCAAGTTTAATGTCAGGATGTCTCCTAACCACCCCATGGTAAGCAGTGTCACACCCCCAACCTCCATAGGGCCAAGTATGCACTTTCAACTGAGAGTGATATTTGATTCATATATACAGGTCAATAATAAGTATTTCATGAAAGAAAGACGACTAGGAAGATGAATAAGAGCTTTAAATCGATGTGTTAAAAGTGGTCATTTCAATTTTATACATTTTTAAATGTTAAGTGTCAATAGGTCATTATATAGAATAAATTATTTTGATGAGCAAAATGTGAGTAAATGTCAAAGATCACTCAATTAAATAAATTAAAACCTAAATATAGAGATGCGTTTTCATCAAGTAGCTTCAGAACTGCAGCTTTAAGATTGGTATTTATCGGAGCAAAAGAACTGTATATTTCAGTTATTTACAAAAGCATAGCAGACATTGGGGGACGTGCATCTTTATTTTTGGTAGTTTTTTGCTTTCTTTTTTGTGACTTTTTGTGTTATTGCGGCTTTTCACTGAGACTTTTGCTGTCGTTTCTTAAGTACACCTTGGTCTGTACTTTATGCAGTGTGCCTTATGTATCTTTATTTTCCAGATGTTCCATGTAACTTTTCACTTTTTTTTGTTTACTTTGCAAATTTTTAGGCGCAAATCCACACTTGGTCCATGGCAGCTGCAGTGGAAGGATTTTTTTTCTTGGACCCTGTTTTAACATGTAAATTTGAATTAATAGATATGCTTCAAGGCTACATTGACATGTGGCGTTTACATTGCGTTTTTAAACATATTGCAGAAACTCATGCGTTTTACATTTTACCATGCATTCAGCTGGTTAGAAAGTCTTTTTTTCTTTATTGCTGAAAGTGTAAGCAGCTGCTTGCTTCTCCAATAATGAAGAGAAACACTTTCAAACCAACCAAATGCGTGGTAACATGTGAAACTCATGCATTTGTCGTCATCTCCCTGGGATGTGGCTAGAGTGCTTAAAAATGCAGGCCATGGCCTGAGATCCAAAATTTACAGTAGTGTTCTCTCCTGTATATAACCTCCTTAATGGCTTGTGTCCAGTTACATTTCAGACATTTGCAACAAAAAGTAAAAAAAAGCCAAAAGTTGCACCTGACAGGACAAAAAAACCTAAATATGTATCACAAGAAAAAAGACATGATCATACATAAGGTGCAAAAAAGATTTTACAAATGTCTCAAATATACACAAAAAAACCTAAGATACATGTCCCCCACAGTCTTGTATTTACTAATTATAATGCTTTAGACAACACCCAGGGGTTTCATATTGATTCAGTTACACCATTGCCTCTTAAAAACAATAAATCTGTATAGTAATTGTATGTACAGTTGCTCTAGCTTTTATAGTTGCCAAATATTACTTCTATTTGAGGATCTGACAGCAACTATTATGACCAATTGTTACCTAGTGGCTGAATTGTACCACCAGAGTGAATCCATCAGGCCACCATTGGGAAATTGAATCCTATGATCATGCTGAGACTAAATGTATCTGACAGAAGTGTGTTGTACGCCCAATATTAAAGGTGCACCAAAAAAAACTTGACACACTCTGTCAGGGCAGTTCCGGTTGGCACCAGATTCATGAAGAACGGGTAACGCAATTCATGAATCTGGCGCACCCTGCACACTACACAGGCAAAGTGCACATAGTGCAGTTTGTTCTGTTGTTATTAAATATGTCCCAATGTCTTTCTACTTCCACCATAATTAACCCTTTAGCACTGCTGTTCTTTTCTGTTTTTTTCTCCCTTCCTTCTAAAAGCCATCACTTGAAAAATAAAACTGTTTCCATACTCTGACATTCAGTGTATAAAGACATATATGGTGTCATATTTTTGTGTGATGCGCTGAAGTTTTCATTGATAAAATATTGAGGTTACTCATTACTTGTAAGGGAAACTTTTTCTATTTTAATGAATTGCAACTTTAGTCTTCCGCTGTAAACATATTCTTCTAAGATTCAGACCAGTAAGAAGTTCACCCTGTATTCCCCTTGATGACTGTTTCTGCTGCTCCAAAGTCTTAGTAAAGGACACAGCTTGTGCCCTCAATTTAGAGCTGATCCAGTCACAGTAGCAGGCAGCTCTCTTCAGAACAATCTCGCTGATCACGTATGTGAATTTGAAAGGGGTGAAAGGAAGAAGTAAATTGAGTTTGAACTAGTCACTTCAGATAAGAATGGCTTGCTTTTAAAATACAGTTTTACTGACTGCAGGATGGGCACATTATGCCTTCTTATTTTAATGCATTTTTGGGATAAAAATTGCCATTAAATCATAAATGATTTAAAAAAACAAGTTGAAAAAGTTTAAGTCCTACCTAAAATTATGCACTTATATTCTTTTCTTTTTGCTACTTTTTAGAACATTAAACTTTAATTAAATAACCAGGCAGCATAAAGTAGTAAATGTCATCTTGATGTTTCATGATTTATTTCATAGTTTTAAGACATATTAAAATATTAGGCTCTAAAAAATTCAACATAGTATACGTGCCCCTGCAGATCTCCGATGAGGTCCTATTCTATTGCTTATCATGATGTGGCCACTTACAACCATGTACATGAGGTGAGCAATATTTTGTATAATCTCATTTTATTACCCAGGAAGGCACTATCCAACCAGAAAAAGTAGATGGACTTTGTTGAATAAAGTATCTTATTCACTAAAAAAAGGAGTTACAGAATAAAGTTAATAGAGGACAGAGTTGAAGATGTGGATTTTAGTGTTTCGTAGATTGCAAGCTACATTCAGATACAGGTGGTTCTTTATCATTGTTTTTCCTGGGCTTTTTTGGCGTAAAAAGTTGCATAAAAGTCGCATTGGGGTTTTTTGGGACTATACACTGCTAAAAAGTCGCACAGGACTATTTGTGCCTCTTCGTTTTTCTGGCATCAACATAGAACTACTGCGAGTGCAATGCCATGCAAAACCGTGCAAAGCCTGATTGATGATTTGGGACCCACAAAAAGTCTCACAGTTCCTCTAGGCCCCTGCTGGTGTATGTGCTGGACTTTTTATGCATTTTGAGACTTTTTGAGAAAAAAAAAAGAAAGAAAAGAAAGTAGACAGAAAGTCACCATCAGCTCTTTACACAGATGCCTGTGTGTACACTATTTTACAATGTACAGTGACAAATGAATATTAAAATATTGACATATTTGTTCTTTTATACTTTATAAAGAAAGTTAATAAAAAACATCATCAGTAATATCAATGATAAAAAAATATGCAGCCTTTAGTATCTTTTTTTTTTAATTTGACATTATGTTTCCAATATACAGTGGGTATGGAAATTTTTCACTCTTTTTTTTCATTGCAGCCAATTAGCAAGATCAAAATAGTAATTTTTTTCATTTTGAATGTTTTCTCTCCACCCCATCTTGTAAATATTTTTGCTAATTTATTGAGCAAGAAAAACTGAAATATCACATGGTCATAAGTATTCAGACCCTTTGCTCACTATTGAGTGAAAGCACCGTATGAGTTAGTACAACCATGAGATTTCTTCAGAATGATGTAACAATTGTTTCACACCTGGAATTTTGGTTCCTCTGCCATTCTTCCTTGCAGATCCTCTTCAGTTCTCTGAGGTTGGATAATAAACGTCTAGATCCAGAGATGCTCAATTGTGTTTAAGTCAAGGCTCTGGTTGGGCCAGCCAAGAATGCTCACAGAGTTGTTCTGAAGCCTCTGATTTGTTATTTAAGCTATGTGTTTAAGGTCATTCACTTGTTGGCAGGTGATCCTTCAGCCCAGTCTGAGGTCCAGAGCACTCTGGAGTTTTTCAACCAAGATATTTCTGTACTGTCCTTTCACTGCAGCCAGTCGTTCTTTCCTTGCAGCTGAAAAACATGCCCATAGCATGATGCTGCTACCACCATGTTTCACTGTTGGGATTGTATTTGGCAAGTGATGAGCAATGCCTGGTTTTCTCTACCGATACCTCTTAGAATTAGCACCTGAATATTTTTTCTCATAGTCTGGGAGTCCCTTATGTGTTTTTTTGCAAACTGTATGCGGCACAGTTTGGTGGAGGGCTGCAGTGATAGTTGACTTTTTCCAATCTCCTACTGCATCTCTGGAGCTCATCCACAGTGATATTGGGGTTCTCCTTTACCTCTCCCAGCAAGACACTTCTCCTAGGATTTCCTAGTTTGGCTGGATGGCCAGGTTGAGGAAGACTTGTGGTTGTCCCAAACTTCTTACATTTAAGGACTATGGAGGTCAGTGTGCTCTTAGGAACCTTGAGTGCTGCAGAAATTCTTTTGGAACCTTGGCCAGATCTACAATTCAATGCTACAATTCTGTCTCTGAGCTCCTTTGGCAGCTCCTTAGACCTCATGATTCTAATGTGACATGCAATGTGAGCTGCAAGGTCTTATATAGACAGGTGTGTGCCTTTCATAATCAAGTCTGAACAGTTTATTTGAACACAGCTGGACTCCAATGAAGTAACTGAACCATCTGAAGGAGGATCAGATGAAAATGGACAGCATGTGAGTTTCATATGAGTGTCACAGCAAAGTGTCTAAATACTTCTGACAATGTAATATTTCAGTTTCTCTAATTTAATAAATTATCAAAAATATCTACATTTCTGTTTTTTTTCTATCAAGATGGTTGCAGAGTGTAAATTTTTTTGAACTTACTAATTGGCTGCAATGAAACAAAGAGTGAAACATGTAAAGGGATCTCAATACTTTATGTACCCAATGTACATATATATTGCAAGTAAATATAAAAGCATAAATATAGTAAATAAAGAAAATTTAAAAAAAGAAATGAAGAAAAAAGAAAGGAAAAGGGTATTTCAGTGGGTAGAGGTGATATAGATCCTATATCAGTTACACATTGAGAGTAAGAGTTATAAGTTTCAGTCTCACCCCTCAGAGTTACTAGAATCTCAATGAAACAGGTTTACTTGTGCTAACCTACACTTAACCAACAGGATACAACCGTTAAATATAACCATTAAAGACAGCTCTCTGTCTCCCAATTCAAACCTCTGTTATTCCTATTTTTATCAACTTCCCTAACTAGAATTTATACTTATAAAATGAATGTACCATTTCTTTTCTCCTCCTCATCCTTGGTATCTCATGTTTTGCAGTGCTAAATATTTGGGACACTGTATATCTGGACAACTTAGGAATAGTTTCTAGGCATTTTAAAATTCCAAAACATTTTTGAGTTTTGACTTCTGAATGTGTCTTATAAATCCAGATGTTTTTATATATGACAATGGGGTAATTATATATACTGATAGTACTGCAATGTATTATATGATCGAGGCAT
This sequence comes from Engystomops pustulosus, assembly GCA_019512145.1. Taxonomy (NCBI): domain Eukaryota; kingdom Metazoa; phylum Chordata; class Amphibia; order Anura; family Leptodactylidae; genus Engystomops; species Engystomops pustulosus. The sequence goes on along the minus strand of CM033642.1, from coordinate 188,912,273 downwards.
CCCAAGTGTAATATCCCTAGTGGGACAGTAAACGTTTAAGAAAGGTTTTTAAATAAAAAATCAATAATAATAAAAAATAAAAACATACCACAAAAATCACCCATTCCCTTTATAATTAACTTTTTTGTTAAATAATAAAATAATAAAGCCTACCCAACAAAACTGGTATTGTCATATCCATAGCGACCATGGCCAAGCAGATATTACTTTATTATACCCATATTGTCAAGGGTATAAAAGATAAAAATTAAAAAGTGCTTAATTGCAATTTTAGTGCTTTCAAGCTCCCTAAAATATATAATAGAAAGCGTTAAAAAAGTCACATGTACCAGATAATAGTACCAATCTAACCATTATCTTTTCCCGCAATAAACAAGCCTTATGAGCCTTCTTTTTACCGAGGAATAAAAACAATATAGTTCTCAGAATACGCCAAAACATAGGGATCGCTTTCCTTAAAAAGTTGTTTAATTTTCTAAAGTAGTAAAACATTATAAAATGTTTATAATACCATAAAGAGAACTGCATAAAAGTTTTCATTAAAAAACTAGTGGCAAAACAGTTGTTTTAATCTGTTCCGCTGCAGGAAAGAGTTAATAAATTTAAATCATTATGCTATTATTACGATAGAAATGAACCAATTGGAAAATAGAAATCTTACCACAAAAAAATAAGCCCTCACATGCCCATGTTGGATATAAAGTAAAAAGGTTTTGGATCTTTTGGAATTCAAAAAGGGAAAAATGGCAAAAATTGTCCTGAAGGTCATTTTAGGCATATCCTTAAGATGTTAAAAACCCTCATTACCTCCACTATATTTATTAATAACATGTCATTATCCTCATTCACCTTGAATAAAGATGCAGCAGAATAGTTTTCTGTCATAAATCTCACTTGTCACAGAGACGCTCTGCGACAGATATATCCGCCACAGAGCTATGAAGGGTGTATGAAGAGGACTCACGGGCTGAGCCCTCTTCATACAGAGATGGGCTTTGCCGCATATTGTAATCACCGACTGCGGGTGTCAACCTCTTCTTCGCCGCCGGCAAAGTCGCCTGCGCCACTTTAAACGTGGCTGACCATGGTTGCCATGACAGCCTCGGGCCTTCGTCTGAGCTGAGGCTGAATGGTTCCTGAATATTCGTTACAGTGGCTCATTGTAATGAATGACATGCAAAAACTCTTATACTCCATGTAAGAACACCTGACTTACAGATGACCTGTAGTTACAAACGGACCTCTGGATGTTGGCAATTTACTGTACTTTATCCTTAGGCTACAATAAACAGCTACAATAGTTATCACTGGCGTCTACAATGAAGCTTTATTGTTAATCCTGGTTCTTATGACAACCCAACATTTTTAAAATCCAATTGTCACAGAGACCAAAAAAATTTGGCTGGAGGTTACAGTGATAAAGTATACAGTTCCGACTTACATACAAATTCAACTTAAGAACAAACCTACAGACCCTATCTTGTACGTAATCCGGGGACTGCCTGTACTGTGATACAGTTGTATTACATTATACGGTAGGAATCATCTGACCATCTAAGGTTAATGTACCCTAGAGTGTCTAAGAAATAGTGAGAAAAAAAGAAAAAAAAAGTTTAAAAAATGTGAACAATCAAATTAATATTAAAAAATCCAATCCCCCCCTTTCCCTAGAACTGATCTAAAATATAATACACAGTAAAAATCACAAACACATTAGGTATCATCGCATCCCAAAGTGCCCGATTTATTAACATATTAAAACGGTTATAACTGGCAGTGACCTACGAGACGAGAAAAAAGTTGCATTTCGCCCAAATGTCTGAAATGCGACTTTTACACCTTTTCACATGACATAAAAAATGTAATGAAAAGTGATCAAAATGTCACAAAGTCCTCAAAATGGTAGCAATGAAAACGTCGGTTCATTTCTCAAAAAATTATCCCTCATACAGCTCCGTACACCAAAGTATGAAAAAGTTATTAGCGTCAGAAGATGGCAAATTTTTTTTTACTTTTTCATACACATTTGTTTAATTTTTGAAAATGTATTAAAATGCAATAAAACCTGTATAAATGTGGTATCACCACAATCATACCGATCCAAAGAATAAAGTAGAGGTGTTATTTGGAGCGCAGAGTGAAAGCCGTAAAAACTGAGCCATGCTTCCCAGTACATGGCATGTCATAATAAATAACATCACAGGAAAGTAAAATTTGTTACACACAAAATAAGCCCTCAAACAGCTCTGAACATGGAAAAATGAAAAAGTTATGGATTTTTGAAAAACGAAAAACCCTTCCTCCTTAAGGGGTTAAAGGGATTGGCCACTTTCCTCATGTTTTTTGTAACATGTGTGTAAGTGTAGGTGGCTGGTAGCAATATACATCTATGGCCTGCAATTTGGTATATTTAAAGTGAAGGCTGTCTTTTACCTGATCCAGACATTCCTGTTTACCCTCAATCTGCTGCCATTTTATGGTCAGAAATCTCTGGCTGATGAGGTAAAATACTGGAGGCTTCACTTCACATATCAAGAGAGCAGTACAGAACTATTAATAGATGTACATTGGTAACTTATCTAATAGGCTGCCCCCCACACTTACACATAAATCACAAAAATACTTGAGGTAAAGATGCCAACCCCTTTAAGTGTCTCAGTGTATTTGACAATGATATCTTCCATGTACATGGTCACTAAGTGTATTTTCACAAATTTCTCTGTTTATCCTTAACGCAAGCTGTTCAGTTAACAGATTGAATATCAAGAGTGAAATCAGCCAACCTTGCTTGGTCTAATTATTCCTGTGAGCTATTGTCCATAAAATAATAACCCCATCCACAAAGCTCTGCATAATGCTGCACCTCCCTATCTCCCTTCTCTCATCTCAGTCTATCGTCCTATCAGTGCTCTTTGATCTGACAGTGATCTTAGATTAATCTCTACCTTAATTCAAACCTCCTACTTGTGTCTTCAAGACTTCTCTAGAACTGCACCCATTCTATGGAATGCTCTGCCCCGGACTTTCAGACTAACACCCAGCCTCCAAATTTAAAACGTGCTCTTAAAACCCATCTCTTTAGGCAAGCCTAAAACACTCACTAACTGCATGAAGTTTTAACTCTCTTTACTAACCCATCCTATGTCCTCCTTCCATCTGTTATCCAGCAACCACCAAGCTTCAGGGTTCTCTGCAGTCCCATTCACCTTGAACTTTGTACTGTATATAAGATGACGGCTGATGACTGGGTCAAGCAAGAGAATTTCTATTTATTATATTATGTTTTGTTATATTCCCTTATGAAGAATGGCAGGCCCATGATATAAGCTATTCCCCTCTTATGTCGCCCCATTCTTCCTCTTAGACTGTAAGCTCTTGCAAGCAGGGACCTCACTCCTTTTGTTCCATATGAATGTTTTGACTCATGTTTTATTATATTTGTATTTGTTCCTTATTAGAGATGATGAACATGCTCGTCCGAGCTTGATGCTCGTTCGAGCATTAAGGTACTCGAGACGGCTCGTTGCTCGGACGAGTATTTCCCCTGCTCGAGATCGAGCATTTAATTAAAAAAACACAGTGAAGAACAATGAAGAATAGAATAAAAACAGTGAACACAGTGAACACAGGATCATTTAAGTGAAAAACACAGTGAAGAACACAGTGAAGAATAGATTACAGATGTTCGGCACATCTGCTTACTTGTCAGAAGATACGCGCGGAACGGTGCGAACAAAATAGTATGTGAAGAACAATATATATGTGTGAAGAAGACATTGCAGAACACGGTGAGCAGGACGGAGACACAAGGGAGCAGCACAGAGACACCGGGGAGCAGCTAGGAGACACCGGGGCAGCGGCAGCACGGAGACATCGGGGCACGGAGACATATGGGCACGGAGACATATGGGCACGGAGACATCGGGGCACGGAGACATCGGGGCACGGAGACATCGGGGAGACTTCAGTGGAAGAAGAGCAGCGGATCCCGGGACAGCGTATCTCCCGACAAGTAAGCAGATGTGCAGAACATCTGCAATCTATTCTTCACTGTGTTTTTCACTTAAATGATCATGTGGTCACTGTTTTTATTCTATTCTTCACTGTTCTTCACATCTGTTAACTTGTCGGGAGATAATATACGCGCGGAACAGTGAAGAATAGATTGCAGATGTTTGCATACATCTGCTAACTTATCAGAAGACATTCTTTTTCAATTAATTAACACATTTTATTCCCGAACCATGGTCCCTTTGAAAAATGCTCGAGTCTCCCATTGACTTCAATGGGGCTCGTTATTCGAGACGAGCACTCGAGCATCTGGAAAAGTTCGTCTCGAATAACGAGCACTCGAGCATTTTAGTGCTCGCTCATCTCTATTCCTTATGATTTGTAAAGCGCTACAGAATATGATGGAGATATATAAATAAAGACTATTATTATTATCTTTTATAGGGATATACATGTGGATATGTGTTTCTCCAACCAAATTTGGCTTCTTCTAGGGACCATCTCCTGCTCACATCCATGCCTGGCTCACTGAGTTATATAGTGCAGCAGCTCAGATTTAGTAGCAGAAGCATTACCTGGAGTAAATATTACCGCAAGAAACTATTCCAACAAGATGTATGAAATGGTGAATAAGCTAAAAGTGAACCTGACCTGGAAGACTGTAAATGATTTTTTATTTTTTTAACAAAAACTCAGGTACCCTTTGCATAACCATATGCACAGTTGCACTGCACTTGCATTTGTGTAACAGATAGAATTTTTTTTTTTATAAAAACATTTAAAAAAATTTATAAACTCTTTAAAAAGTATTGAAACTGTTGTTCTAGTAGGCAAAGAAGGATCAGCCCTTAGAGCAGTGGTGGCGAACCTGTGGCACTCGGAGCCCATTATGTGACCACTCAGGCCATTGCCCCAATGACACTGCACACACTTCAGATCAATGCACACTCGCCGCCAAGCTCATACACTCGCTTTGCTAATGCTTTTTTAAAAGTTATCTGCCACAAAAATCTGCAGAGCTCACTGCACAAGATCTGGCTGCAAACCACCAAACAAACTGACCACAGAAGTATATAAAGGCTGCTAATTAGATAGCCACACCCCACTATTAATTAGGCAGCACCTGTGACTATACTGTCTAGATAAGCAAGGTGACTGCCTCCCTATACCCCCCACACAATATACAGATTATGCAAGTAAAATACCTTCAGATCTACTTGGTTGCAATAAAAATCACACAATGAATATCAGGAAATAAAAAATGTAGATGCACTTATCTATTTGTTGCTGGATCCAAAAAGTAATCCTTCCTTAAACGTAAGTCACACTTAAGACACTGCACACACTTCAGATCAATGCACACTCGCCGCCAAGCTCATGCACTCGCTTTGCTAATGCTTTTTTAAAAGTTATCTGCCACAAAAATCTGCAGAGCTCACTGCACAAGATCTGGCTGCAAACCGAGGTGGCACTCGGAGCCCATTATGTGACCACTCAGGCCATTGCCCCAATTTCACCAAACAGGACCACATCCACCTAATCTTCCTGCAGTCCCAATCAACTTAGATGCTCCTCTCAGTGCTATTTTAAAGCAACACTTCACTGGCTTTTTGTAACTGCAGGAAAAGTGAGAAGATTTTGACTGAACTGCAATGTCTTTGTAGGTCATCCTTCTGGACCCACCATTCTTCCTGGAAAAAAGCTACAATGGTCTGAATTTGCCCACCTTCTTTCACCTACATTGGGGGCCTTAGGAGAGCCAATATAATTGGAACATATGGAAGAACAGATAGCAATAAGTTACTGCTTGAAATGCCACGTTGGCACTTCATGGTAAATAAGTGGATTTTGGTTGTAGTTTGGGCAGTCTCTGAAAGATTCGCCATCACTGCCTTAGAGGGTTAAAAATGTTGTATTTATGTGTTTTGCTTTACTTTTACATTTTGTATAAAACTGTGGATGATATTAACATTAAATAATTGTAATGCCCGGTCCCCAAAGATTAATACAACATATCATGACAGCTACAAAACACATTGCAGTTAATTGGAAATTTGAAGTTTATCCCCCAATAGAAATGATTAAAAGGATTAACTTTGGATTCATCATTGGGAGACTTTAACTTTCCAAATATAAATTGGGGTCAGGGCTCGTCTTCATCTATGAAGGGGAAACATTTTATGAACATTCTTCAGGATAATTTTATGGTGCAGCTGGTAGAAGATCCCACAAGAGGTGACGCATTGTTGGACCTTGTGATTTCTAACAATGAGGAGATTGTCCAAAATGTCAGTGTCAGGGAACCCCTTGGGAACAGCGATCATAATATAATTAATTTCCTCTTAAACTTTAAAAAGCAGAAACAGGTGGGAAAATTGAAAACTTTGAATTTTAAGAGGGCCAATTTCCAGAAATTCAGGGCTGCAATACAGGATATAGACTGGGATCAGATACTGTCACATGGTGATACTAATGTTAAATGGGAGAAATTCAAATCTATCCTGGGTTTTTATACTTCTAAATTTATTCCAATAGGTAACAAGTATAGACGGGCTAGATTACACCCCTCGTGGCTTACAGCTACAGTTAAAAGGGCAATTAATGAGAAAAAGAGGGCATTTAAAAAATATAAATCTGATGGGTCACCAGAGGCTTTCAATACTTACAAAAAAGTTACCAAAATCTGTAAAAAAGAAATCAAATCAGCCAAAATACAAAAGGAAAGACAGGTGGCTAAAGATAGCAAAACAAATCCCAAGAAATTTTTTAAGTATATCAATGCAAAAAAAAATGGGTCAGAACAGGTTGGACCCCTTTATTCTGAAAATGGGGCATCGGTGACTGTAGACCAAGAGAAGGCGGAGTTACTTAATAGGTTATTTAGCTCCGTTTATACAATAGAAGAGAGAACTTCTGACTTGGGTGGTGCCAGTGCGGGTCATGCACCCTGTAATATACTAGACTGGCTAAATGTAGACATTATCCAATCTAAGCTCAATAAAATCAATGTGTACAAAGCTCCTGGACCAGATGGGTTACACCCCAGAGTTCTTAAAGAACTCAGTTCTGTTATTGCTGTACCACTGTCTAAAATCTTCAGGGATTCCGTAATGTCTGGTGTGGTGCCAAGTGACTGGCGCAAGGCAAATGTGGTGCCAATATATAAAAAGGGCTCTAGAACTTCGCCAGGCAATTACAGACCTGTAAGCTTAACTTCCATTGTGGGGAAAGTATTGGAAGGGTTAGTAAAAGACTACATACTGGAGTATGTGACATCAAATAGAATAATAAGTGATAGCCAGCATGGGTTTACTAAGAATAGAAGTTGTCAAACTAACCTTATCTGCTTCTATGAAGAGGTGAGCAGATGCCTGGATGGAGGAGCAGCTGTGGATATTGTGTTCTTGGACTTTGCAAAGGCATTTGACACTGTTCCTCATAGACGCCTGATGGGTAAAATTAGGGCTATTGGTTTGGCAGAAATCATTGGCAATTGGATTGAAAACTGGCTGAAGGATCGTATCCAGAGAGTTGTGGTCAATGATTCCTACTCGGAATGGTCACCAGTTATGAGTGGTGTACCTCAGGGTTCTGTGCTTGGCCCACTACTATTTAATATATTTATTAATGATATAGAGGTAGGAATTAATAGCACTGTGTCTATTTTTGCAGATGACACCAAACTGTGTAGTGTAATACAGTCTATGGAGGATGTTCATAGGCTGCAGGGTGACTTGGACAAACTGAATGTTTGGTCATCCACTTGGCAAATGAGGTTTAATGTGGATAAATGTAAGGTTATGCACCTGGGGGCCAATAATCCAAAGGCAAAATATGTCCTTGGGGGAGTAAATCTGGGAGAGTCCCTTGTTGAGAAGGACCTGGGGGTACTAGTAGATCATAAATTGAATAACAGCATGCAATGTCAATCAGCTGCCTCTAAAGCTAGTAGGATCTTGTCGTGTATCAAAAGTGGTATGGACTCTCGTGATAGGGATGTAATATTACCACTATTACAAGGCACTGGTTCGGCCTCACCTGGAATATGTGTCCAGTTCTGGGACCGGTCCATAAAAAGGATGCCCTGGAGCTGGAGAGGGTTCACAGTAGAGCCACAAAAATGATAAGGGGTATGGAGGGTCTTAGTTATGAGGAAAGATTTAAAACAACTAGATTTATTAGTCTGGAAAAGAGACGACAGAGGGGACATGATTAATTTATTTAAATATGAATGGTCCATACAAAAAATATGGGTGGTAAGTTGTTTCAGATTAGATTCAAATCAAAAGACGAGGGGGCACTGTCTCCGTCTGGAGAAAACAAGGTTTAACACGGAGGCACAGGGCTTTTTTACTATGAGAACTGTCACTCTGTGGAATAGCTGCCTCAGGCGCTGGTCACAGCAGGGACAGCAGAAGCTTTAAGAAGGGTCTAGATGCCTTTACACCTAAATACATTGATGGTTATGTTATATAGGAATTGTTTCCCCTAAATCCGTCCTCATCCAATCCCTTCCCTTCTCTGGTTGAACTTGATGGACAAGTGTCTTTTTCAACCGTTATAAACTATGAAACTATTGGAAAACTCTAAAAGCTGTAGAATGTGACATAAATTATTTAGAATTTTACTTGAAATGTGTAGAATCTTTACATTTTCAAATAATATATTATAGGCCTAAATATGACGTGTGTTAATTTAACGGCTGTGAAACTTTTTTCAAAGGGTCTTTGAATATAATTTCTTAAAAAAAAAATATTTATTTCATATTTTCGGTAACGTAATACTTTAGAGACCAATCAAAATGTACTGTACCCACAACCCCCCCCCCCAGCACTGTGCTGCACTTCCGCCAATGCTGATGCTGGGTTATAAGGATATGTACAGTGACATACTCCAGGATAGCATCTCTAACAAACCCCTTAAATATTTTCACCACAACAAGTCTGTCGTTTTCAGGATTTCTTTTTGATCCTTCTTTGTATATTGGCACCAATTTTACTATGCTACTGTCCTGTGGAACAGAACCAGTCCTCAAGGAATCTTCAAATATAAAAAATAATGGTCTATCTATCGTGGTACATAGTTCATGTAGTCCCCGGGGGTGTATAGCATCTTGGCCTGGTGATATGACTATTTTCGTGGTTGTGAGGAGGCGCTGCATCTCTTTGTGGGTTAAACTGTTGACATTACAAAAAGAATTTATATTATTCCTCATCAAGTCTTGGATTTTAATTGGTAAAAATAGTTGAGAAGGCAACATTCATTTGATTGGCCCTTCCCTCCACCATGACCCCCAGGGTATTCTTCAAAGGGCCCACACTCTCCATTTTTAGTTTCTTATCATATATGTACTTGGAATATAGTTTGGGATTATTTTTACTCTACTTGGCAATATGTGTCTATTTTTGCTGCCTTTATTTTTTTTTATAAAATTTATTTTTCGCTACCTCTGTTTATTTAACACCTTAAATGCTTTATCTTTGTCACTTATTGCTTGCCTCACACCACACAATTGTGGCGCATGCAACACTTTGTGGCGCACACTGCCCTATACCCAATGCAGCACAAATTTCTCACTGAAGGGGGCGTTCCAGTGCTCAGTCGGATAGAAATGTGTCACAATGCCCCATGTTGAAGGTGCACCAAAAAAAAAAATGGTGCACTCTGTCGAAGCAGTGCAGGGGACCCCACATTCATGAAAAATGTGAGACACAAGTCCTGAATCTACAATGCACCCTACACAGGCAAACTACAAATAGTGCAGTTTGAACTGTTGTTAGTACATGTGCCCCATTGTCCCAGTTTATGTTCCTCCTTTAGCTGCTAAAAATTTGCCCTCCTGAAGTCTAGAGTGTTCATTGCCCCTCTACTAACCCTCTATGTAAAGCATAATATAAAATCAATGGTTCCCCGTGATCTGGAATTTTGATACCCTGACAGATCCCTCCCTCCCCCCACCCCCTTCATTTTATGTGACATGATGCTTAAAGATGCAGCTTTCTTCTATAAAAATACACACATCTATGGGTTATGGGTCTATGGGTTATGTCTGGTATTGTATCTCAGCTTCCTTAAAGGGGTTGTGTCACCATAGCAAATGGCTGTAATTGGGTCCAATGTATTGTGACAAGTACTTTCACCATTTACACTTATTACAAAATATGCCAGGCTACGAGATAACTCCTTTTGTACTGGTTGCTGCGCCTCTAGTGGTTAGCTTTGTGTTCAGTCCTGAGCTACAGCTGATCTGGCCGGTCTGCGCACAAACATTCCACAGTGCTCTGCACTAAGAATCACTCCACACTGAGAGAATCACCTGACACACTGCAGCCAATAGGAAGTGAGATAGGGGGCAGAGAGCCCAGCCGTCTACACCAGTGAATGAGGTGATTTCACTGCTCCACAGTTGCTTCAGCAGCAGATACAGGTAACTGCAGACATACATGAACTATCTGCTGCCAGAGGAGTCCCCCCTAAAGGATCATGGCAATGTAGCAGCCCTTCCTCCCTCCACCATTAGTCAGGTCACACAGGAGGCTGCCGAGATAACACAAGTAACAGGCTGAGCTCTGACCTCTCCTGATGCAGTCCTCTCTGTACTCTCCCTCCATTTCACTGTCCCTGCATGCTACTGCTGTCCTGCCATCCTCCCCTGTACTCTCCACCCATTCACTGTCCCTCCATGTTACACTGCTGTCCTGCAGTCCTCCTCCTGTACTCTCCTCCATTCAATGTCCCTGCATGCTACACCCCTCTCTGCAAAGGGGCCCCTGTGCTGTAGCAGGGAAGTAGCTAAAGATCAGTAACATGTGAGAAGCTGTCACCTATTTATCTATGCATCTCATGCAGTCGCCTGACGACCATGATGATGCTGTGAGAAACTAGTACATGTTATACTATGGTGCAGTGTGTCCTGTGTAGTGTGCAGGGGCGCCAGATTCAGATTTCTGGCGCAGTTCTTCATGAATTGGTGCCAACTGCACTGCTTTGACAGAGTGCACCAACTTTTTTGGTGCACTTTTAACATGGGGCGTGTGACACATTCTATTGGACTTATTGGATCAGTAAATGACAGGACTATTTGAGCCACAGAGGTGGAGAGGAGACTCTGAAGGCTGGAGCGCTATGTAGCAATGAGGTGTGCAATAACAGCCGCTGTCAGTGCTGTGCATGTACCTGGCCTGGCCCCTCCACATCTGCTCTGTGTGGAGAAGAATAGAGGCTGAACAAGCATCATAATAACAAATAGAAAGGAATCTTTAATTCCAGGTAACTTTACAATAGATTTTTGAAAATTAACCTCTTTGACAGCTTTTGCAGTCAATTGGTTCGTGGCATACACCCTTTAAACAACATGATGATAAGAAAAAGCCCTATTTTCTTATCCTGTTCAATCCTCTTAAGTTAAACAATGATTTACCTTTAGGATCTTTTCATGCTTATACACAGAAAATAAAGTTTGCATTTATGAAAACTAAAATGTTCTAACAAATGGAATGTGCCCAAAAGAGCTCTGTCTATTGGAATCAAGTGCGTACATTAATTCCGGTCTAGAGTCTGTACCAATGTTAATGGAGTTATCACCTTTTATACATACTAAAGAGATGATATGAGTTTGTTTCTTGGGAGTTTTATCTACTGGAGCATAGAACATTATATTTACAGTGTAAACTTTTGCTTTAGTATGTTGTTCTGGGAATGTTTTTTTGTCATCTGCCACATTTGCATTTGTATTTCTGTTTTGATTTCATTTTCCACAATATAATTGCCAAGTACAAACTGTTAATCGCAGCAATTTAGAAAGTGATTTATCTAAAGTCTGAGTAGAAGGGACAGAAGTGTAAATATCACTTGAACAAATTGCAAATACAGCATAGTCAAAGACTACCTGGGAACAGTTTGTACAGTATATTTGTGACTTTTAATATAATGAGGTTAAAAGAATACTGCAACTTTCTTATAGTAGGAGTGTATATATTTTAGTAACAGGCAGCACACTTGCCCACATTGAGGTTCAGAAGAATGTGAAAACTACAGTTAAAAGATTTTTTTGTAGTTATATACTGATATGGAAATTTTTTTATATAAAAACATGTCTCTATTTGCATAGTTTAATATCACAATACCAAAATCATGGTTTCTCATGTTCTATGTAACAGTTACTATATGTAAGTATACATGTCTGCACAGCATACAGAGACAGGTGAAATGTCTAAAGGGAATTTCCTGTTTCCGCCCAAAAAATTTATTGTTTTATTGGTGAAAATGTAAACAATTTTCCAGTATACTTGCTGTATTCATTTCTAGATTCTACTGCTGTCAGCTTTAGGAAGTTTCATTGTCACTTTCTAGACAATATTAACCTGACCATGGTCATGTGATGTCCACAGAACTGTGTTATAAATGACCTGTGGGTCTGTGTGACATCACATGACTATGACTATAGACTAATTTTGTCACTGGAAGTATATATAGAAGCTCTATAGAATAAAAGCAAGCAGAATCAATAAAACCACGAGAATTATACAGAAAGGATAATAGAAATGTATACATTTTCTCATATAAAAAATATTATACCCTGAAGGACTATGGGGCAATTCCCACGGCCCATCCGTGTTTCAGATTCACAGGCTGTATTACCTGCTCTGCTTATCACTCCCCATCCCTTGCCTGATAAATCTACTGCAGCACTGCTTGCCTGGAATCTGACAGCAAGAGGAGCTCTGGAACCACTCCAGTAGCCTTTAGGCTTATTTGCATAATTATAAAAGTTGATTTAGAAGGAAGGAGAACATGAATAACAAATATAAGAAGATATCAGAGTCACAGTGCCTGGATCCATATACCTTGTTGTGTGCTTAATTTTGATGGGGACTTCATTTTAATATTTCTAACTAGATACAGAATTCTGCACAATACTTCCTAACGCCCGATCACGGGTGTCTAACGGGTTAAATGCCGTGGTCAGCGCAACCACAGCATTTAAACTGTCTTGGTGGTTATCTCCCCATGATACCCACCTACTAGATGTCTTCAGGGCGGATGGGCTGCTTGTAATGGAAACCATGAGAAAAGAAGTAAAAAACACCAACACAAAAATTGTGCTTTTTTTACTCCTACCCTCTAAAAACATGTAATACATTTTTAACAATAGGGCATAGTAATCCCAAAATGTTTTAAACTGGAAAATGGCATCTCATCCTGAAAAAAAAAAATGCCATCACATGTCCCAAATAACAAAAAAACAAAAATTTTATAGCCTACAAAATTGTGGCAACTACAGGGCGCTCCTTTCCTTCTGTACCTCGCTGGCGCCATAAAACAAGTAACAAGCCATATGTAGGGTGTCTTTACTCAAATGAAATTGCATAAACACATTTATGATAGGTTTTCTCTTTTTACTTTTGCAAAATGTGTAAATGTTAGGGTTAAAATGAAAGTATTACCGACAAAATCGGACCACCATTCGAAATTTCACCTTCATTTTATTTCATTTATATGAAGTATCTTCAAGGGGTTACAATCTTCCAAAAGTGTTTCTGATAGTTTGAGGGTGCAGATATAACAAATGGGATGATATATGGGAGTTTTTCAATGTTATATATTTAAAATTTCTTTAAAAACAGTAAAATATCCCGACAAAAGTAAATTCTGAAATCTTGTGAAAATACAGAAAACCGATGTTTGATTTGGAATCCATGTGGACATCAAAATAAATTATACAGACAATTCAAAAACTATGAAAATCTAAGATAACATATGGGAAGTTATTCAGCGCTAATTGTACCTGAAAACGAGATGTATTTAGAATTTTGAACTCTTTCAAAAATTCATCAGTTTATTTTTTAAATAAACATAAAAACTTCAGCCCAAATTTACCAATATAATGACGACAACATGTGGCAAAAAACAATCTTATAATCGCTTGATGAGTAAAAATGTGCAAAAGTTATAACAATATAAAGTGACGCAAGTCAAAAACAGAGAAATGGAGCTGAGCCTAAACTATAAACCTGGCTACTTCCTGAAGGGGTTAAAGTGCACATTTACCTTTTTACTAGACACGTTCTCATGAAAGCCAACAAATATGTGACCATAGAAAGTGGTGCAACCTTTATATGAAAGTATTTGTATTACCTCAATGATTTGTCTGAACCCAATGTCAAAAAAGAAATCAATTTGCATGATCCAAGTCAAGCAGTTTGTTTGCTCATTGATCTGGGAAACTTTCCAAACAATTTGATGTCTGTCAATCTAAGGTGTAACAGATCATTTACAATACCATAGACCAGTGATGGCGAACATTTAAGGGACCAGGTGCCCAAATGGCAAACCAAAGCCGATGTTTCTATTGCAAGGTGCCAACACAGCAATTTATTCCAATAGTGCCACAATACATATAAAAGAGACAATACACTTTTGACATCATGAGGCCACCATACAACCACATAATAGCAATTCTGGGTATAAAGACACACTATAGAAAGGTCAACAATCAACAATAATAACACTATACTAGAAGGAAATGTAGTGATGAATACTGTATTACTGAAATTCAGTGAGGAATTACAGCCAATATGATTAACATTACCCCATACAGTTGACAGCAGTCCTGAGTAGAGGAAGGGACAGGGGGACTAGAAGTTAGCCTGCTATTGGACCAAAATTTTTTTCACTCACACACCTTCAAAAAATCTAACTTTATTTTCCAGTAAGAGCTTTGTGAGGGTCTGTTTTGCATAATGCAGTGAAATTGGGTAGAAAAACGCTTTTGTGCCATTCTTGTGGGCTTGGATTTACGCTAATCACTGTGAGCCCCAAAGACAATATCTTATAGATTACAAAATTAAAGCACCTTTAAAAAAAAAATTATTTTGCCATTCTGGCACTAATTTTTTTGGGTGTTTTTCTGATGTTTTTAATGCTATCATTTGAGGACCGTACAGACTTTTGATCATTTTATGCATGCTACAAAATTGCTAAAGGTGGTAGTTGATTCTTTTGGCGCTATTTTCCGTTATGGGGTTAAGGTTTGGGGAATACAATTTGCAGGGGATCTGTAGGCCAAAGTGGTGGTTGTGTGGGGTGGAAGGTGGGGTACAGGGTGGAGTTGGGTCACACATATGACAGTACGCCACATTATACTTGCCTATGTTCGCAGCGCTCATCACATGCACCACCGGCCAGTGATGATGCAGCAAAGCACCTGACCAAATGTGCATACGCTGCTTGCCTGTGAAGCATGCTGGCTTATAGGCCGCCTTATGCAGGGTATGAGCGTTTAAGACACCAGACCAGTATACAGTGGCAAACAGACTGTTGTCATACGGGGTGGTTTGGGACACTAAATCACAGTTATCTATAGTTCGTTTTAGTGTCCCAAAGCCACCTGACAGAACCTTTTATAGGCATATTCAGCTCTAACACTGAACTGCTGATGTGAAAGCCACACCACAGCAGCCACCAGCAGATCCGACCTATCTTCGTAGGCTTTGTTTGTGGACTCTTCAACTCTCATTACTGTTTGTACTTGTCTTCCCGGGCTGGGAGGAGAGGAGAGGCCAGCAATGATCTGCTTTACTGTCTCACTAAGGCAAAACTGTGAAAGCTGAGCCGATCAGCTCAGGCTGCCATGGACAATACTGGTCGGAGCGAAAATGATTAACTTTGCTGAGACTAGGGAGAGATGGTATGTGTGCCCTAGGTTTACCACCATGCTATAGGACAAATAGAAGTTTGAGGGTAGCTGCCAATCTCCACTGCACACTGCAACAAAAGATGTGAACTTAGAACCTATTTCAAAAGCCTTGTCCAATGATAAAGCTGCATCCACTTTGTTGGTCCCAAATCAACATTCATCACGAGAGAAAGAACTGCGCACAGCCTATTTTATGAGGCAAAATACATGTTAGGATATGTCTAACTTCTTTCTGTATTTGCAAGTTATCACATCTCAATAATACAATTATCTGCAGAAATGGAACAGCACAGTACCCAACTATTATCGTGAATATAGGTGGACCAAACAGTCACTACTTCTCTTGGCGTATGGGCTACAGAGCTGAGCCTGAGATTGATTTTTGCAGTTTCGGTTGATGAGACCAGTGGCATCCTGTAATGAATGAATCGGTAAAAAGTGCCAAATACTGGCAATACAGTAGGAAAAATAATTTTAAAAAAAAGTTTAAAAAATTATTTTGTAAAAGTTCTAATCCTCGAATAATTAAATCGTAAATAAAAAAACAGAAAAAATTACAAAACATGTAGATCGCCAATGTCTACACTATGCCCATATGTTCAAAATATAAAACAGTTAGATGGTGGTAAAACCCCATGGAAAAATAGTGCCCAAATGTAGGAAACACTTTTTACAACCATTTACACACAATAAAAAGAGTAATAAAAACGTAATCAAATGGTCGATTAAATGGTAGCAATTGAAAACTTCAGCCATTTCGCAAAAAAAATGACACCTCCACAGCTCTGCCACACCTCATAGTATGAAAAAAAGTAAGCAATCAGAGATGGTATGGTGAAATATTTTTTTTTTACGTACAATTCATTTAATTTTTACAATCTATTAAAACAAAATAAAATGTGTTAAGATCGTGAGTTACTGTGTCTGAGCTGTATAGAAAGAGCAGGCACTGTAAGACATTGGTAGTGCTTCTTTAAGGGGCTGGAGCGAAAAGATCTAGTTGCTTGGTCTGAGGATTTTGATTCAGTAGCGACAAAAAATTCCACTGTTTTGGCACAGTGACTCCTGATAATAGAACCTGTTGTTGACAGACAAGTAAGAAGTGTCGGCTTCGTTATTGTAGATATTATCCCAAGAATACCTTGCTGTCAGTTAGTATGTGTGCTCGGAAGTGAATGTTGACAATTCTTGCCCTGGACGAATCCTATATGCCAATTGTCCTTTAATTGTCGTACTGTTTGACAGCAATGGCTTGTTATAGAAGAAGCATATGAGAAAACCACATAAAGTCTTGAGCTGAACTTTGTAGATGTACAGGGAGATGATGAGTGTGCAAAATGTAGATGAGAGAGGATTTTTAGGAGTCAATCCACTCTATACCCACAGGTCTTCTCTCATGGCGAGTAAGTGTTCATCCCCAGTCAGAGGCATCATGAGTAGAGATGAGAGCGAGCACTAAACGCTCGGGTGCTCGTTATTCGAGACGAACTTTTCCGATGCTCGAGTGTCGTCTCGAAATACGAGCCCCATTGAAGTCAATAGGAGAACTCGACGCATTTTTCAAAGGGACCATGGGTCGGGACATAAAATGTGTGTATTAATTGAAAAAGGAATGTCTTCTGATTAGGTTAGCAGATGTATGCAAACATCTGCAATCTATTCTTCACTGTTCCGCGCGTATTATTATCTCCCGAACAAGTTAATCAGATGGAAGAACAAGTGAAGAATAGAATAAAAAACAGTGAAATAGGATCATTAAGTGAAAAAAAACACCAGTATGAAGGAATAGATTGCAGATGTTCGGCACATCGCTTACTTGTGGGAGATACGCTGTCCGGGATCCGCTCCTCTTCTTCCACTGAAGTTCCCGATGTCTCCCTGCTGCCCGATGTCTCCCTCTGCGCGCGATGTCTCCCTGCTGCGCGCGAGTCTCCCTGCTGCACGCGATGTCTTCCTGTGCGCCCGATGTCTCCCTGCTGCGCCCGATGTTGTTGCCTGCGCCCGATGTGTCTCGCTGCGCCCGATGTCTCCATGTGCGCCGATGTCCCTGGTGCGCGATGTTCCCTGCTGCCGTTCCGCGGTGTATCTGTGACAAGTAAGCAGATGTGCCGAACATCTGTACTCTATTCTTCACTGTGTTTTCACTGTTGTTTTCACTAAATGATCCTGTGTCACTGTTTTTATTATTATTTATGTTCACTGTGTGTGTTTAATTAAATGATCTGATCTGAGCAGGGGAAATACTCTGTCCGAGCAACGAGCCGTTCGAGTACCTTAATACTCGAACGAGCATCAAGTCGGACGAGTATACTCGCTCATCTCTAACATGAGTCAAATCTCTAAGTATTGCTTTCCCTGGATGGTAACAGGAGGCTGCAAACCCAAAGGATCATACAAGCTGTTTATAGCAGATAGTACTCCTCTCGAGTAAAGGGCTTCTCTTCTCCATGACTTGGAAGGTAAAGGTGTCAGACCTTAAGTCCCAGAGCAGTCCAAGACTACGTTGCATCTGGCTGAAACCGGGGGACTCCCAAAGTACTCAGGAGACGAACTTCGGAGGAAAAGAAGGAGTGGAATGAGATCTATCTCTCCTCCTTCTCTCATGCTCTACTCCTCCCCCTTCTTTTTTCTATCTTAAACCTCCGGACTCTAACTCAATGGAGACGACAGCGTTCTCCCATCACCTCCTTAAAATCTCCATCTAAATAGGTGAGGATGTATACCCGGGAAGAGGAGACTTGGGAACTCCTTGCTGTTTTCCTTTTCGGCTCATGATGAGGAGTTCGAGAATTTTTTGTTTTCTTTGATTGGCGCAGAACGCCATCATATCGGACGAGGTGCCGCAGCTCATGAGGAGCTGCACGCCGCAGGTCACCAACAGGCGCCGATGCTGATAGGGGTAGCGAGACAGGGGGAGAAAGCGGCGAGGCGGAGGGTAGTCCCTCAGCGAGCGGGGAGAGATATGCTCGCTTTGACGAGCTTACTCCAAGCCCCAGTAGCCGCAATAAGCTACATTAATATTAGGTTAATAAGTGGAAGAACAAAAATCAGGTATCTCGAGACTTGTTAACTATCCCCATCTCTCCACTCTTCTTCATTTTTCCTCGTCTTCCATAACCCCCTTTATCCGCGTCCTCTCCAATCCATCCCCACCCCTCCCAACAATTCTCATGTCTTTTACTCTTTGCTTACTCCCCCGTCAGCGCAAAGGGACTGGAGCGAAGAACGAGAAAAAAACATAGATGAGAGCCCTTGAAATCAGCGAATACCTGGAACAGAAACAAGAAAAAAAGATCTGAAAGGGCAGCCAGGGCAGACGTAGTGGGTCGGGATTTGACGGTATCAAGTGTGAAGTCAAGTTTAAATCAGTCGCATGTGTTAATAATGTAAGGAGGAAGGAACTGCTTCCAGTAATATTTTTGCTGTTGGACTGGCAATGTTTATGGAGTCTCAAAATGACTATTGCACAGCATTTCTTGAGCTCCCTTAAGAAGACTGAGTGCTAAGACTCATATTGAATAGTCGGAAAGCAGTGGCCGTACGCCCGCGGGTAAAAACGTGAGGAAACTAAAAGAAAACCTGGAAAAGGATTCCTCCCAGCGCTCAGGGGAATCAAACCGACACGGCCCCCTGTAGACTACAGCCGTTTGCGCCTTTCCCTTCCGCATGGCATCATACCAAGCAGTGCAGCGTGCACGATAAACCTGAAGAATAATGTGGTGTTTATATGGTAAGGGGGTGCGTTAATAGTAAAGAGACGTTAGAAACTATGTGTCGATAGAGCCGCCGGCGTCTCCACGCGTTCAGGATCACTCGGTCACAAGTCGGAAGACACAATACAAACGCCAGAGCCCTGGGCAAAAAAGAAATGTGAAGAGACGGAACAGAGAATGCTGCCGGAGACGAAAACCACTCCCCCTCCGGCCGCCCTCTCCTACTTCGGGCTCTGCTGTTCGGGAACCCATTGTGAAAAGAAACCGAAAAGAACAGGAAAAGTTAAGGCGCGAGACCCCCATTCACCACTCCTTTATGTAGTTTGTCCTTGTCTAGTCTTTCCACCCCACCGACGAACGTCCTTCTTCTTGGGTAGCTACCACCTATTTTCCCCCCCTCCTTTCTCCCCGACCACCGCTTCTTCCTATCACCCTAACGCCCCCTCCCCCACGTTTTATTTTTCGCGTCTTACCTTTACTACAGCCACTTTCCAATACTCACTTCCTTTTCCCCCTTCCTTCCTCAGCCGCCAAGATTGTTCTATCTTAACGATATGGTGGGAGAGTGACAGACAGTAGCGGAAAAGTTGTCCCCGTGTATGTGTTAGACGGATAAAAAAGAGTGGAGTGGGAGCTGCACAGATAGTACAGAGAAGGGTACCACGTAGGCAGGATAGAAGAGAAGTGTTTGTAGGAGCTGCAGACAGGGACAGAGATAGGTTTCCAGTGTAGCTGGATGCAACATGGAAGGATACTGGCGTCAGAATTACAGGGGGGGCAGCAAGAAAATCAGCGATTGAAGGATCACTCCAGGAGAAGCCACTGGTGAGGAGGTCACGGTGCAGATTGTCAACAAACCTGGGATCGCATGTAGGGTTCATTTTTCATCGGCTGGGGTCGAGAGGAGAGTGTCGGCGATCACATGTAAGAGACCTGTTGCATCTAAACATTGCGCTTAAAACTCCAACCTAAAATGCGCCTAAAAAACGTGAGTAAAAGAGGAGAAACCAACTGGATCAAGGACGTGGAAGCGGTGATAATTCTGGTTGCATTAATTGCCTCATTAAGGCCGCAACAACTAGAGACTTGAGCGCAGATCAGGATAACTATGGCTGCATTGCCTTAGACTTAGGGCCACAGTATAGGGCTTTTTGCCGGATGAGGAGTCACAATCACCCAGTACTCCATCTCCATATCAAATGGGCATGGAGGGGTTTAATGGGGCACAAAGTGGCGGTTGGTGGGTGGCGCACAGCAGGTAGTTCTGACCGCCATTCTATTAAGGTCAGACATGGATCGAAATGCCCTAAGCATCGCTGCAACCGAGATTTTTAGGATGCCGGAGCCTCTGGTGGATTCATAGCCTGCTGGGACGAAAGGGCACCATCTTACGCATTAGCACCAATGTATGAGCAATGTGCCCTCTTAATTCTTTTGGCATAGCCATAGAAAAAGCCAAGGACAGGGTTGTACTTTTCTCTTCCATTTCCTCAAAAAAAGTTTGTTAGAAATTTTTAGCATGTTTATGAAACGTCGGGAGGACAACATCACCTAAAGCTGTTGACATATAACATCTAGTGCATGACAGAAGCATAGTCCCGATCATAGTCTTCATTTTATCCAACACCAAAATGTTTGTAAGTGTTTTTTGAAATTTTTGTTGCTTCTGTTCACTTGCGCTCACTTGCCATGCAGATTCTGTTAGAAACATTTCATAATATGATAGAATCATTAAAGAGGAAACTTATGTGTTATTATGGGTGTCCACACACGGATGGATCAAATTGCACCATTGATGTTGCCTGATGGGGGTATGGTGGCCGTAGGTGGTACTGGATGATGTGAGATATTTTGGATTCGTGTGGTGTTAGGGGACTCCTGAGAGGTTCTTGATGCTGGCAATTGCCCAGTTGATTCACAGATATAATTGGATATTCTAAATATGAGAAAAGTTATTGATAATACTATAATACATTATATAGAATGTCGATACTATTGATAAAAAATTCATTAATAATCTTGAGTTCATAATTCTCGAAAAATATTCTATCCCGTACCCAACTTCATACTCGCAACACCTTTAGGTGTTTTACCTAGGATTCAGGATATTCAGATTTATTCTGTGAGCCAACTGGTCCGGGAAATAACCAATATACTGATTTTATGCTCCTTATGGTCAGGTGGGAGGTTCCAGGGCTGCTGCTTCCAGCTCAGGACCACCACCAACAGGAGATAGCCTAATTATGCATATAAATAGATAGATAGATAGATAGATAGTAGCTAGATAGATAGATAGAGAGTATGAGAGAAATAAGGGCTTGGGCTCATCTAGATGGACCTTCCGTCAAATTCATAGTGTTTAATAATGTGCTTTATTTTGGTTCTTGAGAAAAGTTTCAAAAAAAATCTTAAAGTGTAGCTGTAAATAAGAAGATAAAATTTTCAAGACACAGAGAGGCATAAAATCTTGACAGGATTTTTTGGCAGCAGCTGTGTTTTACTTGTGAACCTTCGGCATTTCTGATGGAAAATACACTTTGATCTAGGACTTGGAAGTTAGGGGATGTGTCAACATGGAGACTCACTGTCGCCTTCTCCCATTTTTGGCTTTCGTTCAATTGTGTGACGAGGAAAATAAAGAGCCAATGAAGCTGAGGTGGGCAGAAAGAAAAGAAGTCTATGGATGAGAGAAAACTTGAGGGCCAGAAAGGGCGTCTGGTCTCAGCAGTCCTAGGAGCCTTGGGAGAACTATAAGGCGTCTCATCCCCCTTATGATGACATTATAGTTGGGGCCTGCCTGGTTTAGCTTTTTATGCTGTGGGGAACATGGTTAAGGGTAGTGTAAGAGTGAGCGCTCTCTTAAGGAGGTGAAATATGGACTGAAAAAAATCTGGTTCCAATGATTCATTATCCAGTGTAGCAATTGGGGATTGGATGTTGAGTCTGTCTCCAGCTATTTATACGGCGATTTGCGTGTATACATAAAGTTCTTACGCTAACTTGAAATCTTGGCGGTCCCAGTGTCCTTCTAGCCATTTCTCTACCGTACAAAAATATCTGTGTAGGCATTTCCTGCTCCTCAGATACATATATATACAAGGATACAAAATTGTTTTTATGCTTTCGAAAAAATAAGATCTATGGTTTGTGGTTCATCCTGCAAGAACCTCGTCTACCGAACAATGGGGGTCTAGAAGTTACATATCTAGGTATATTCTAGTTTTCCATACATTTATGATGTCGTCGAAAGTTTTATAATTTGCTCAGGACTCAATGAAGGTTGGCTTGAAAGAACGAGAAGAAAGAAAGAAATTTAGGTTGGACACCAAAGTAGGATGTTCTACTGCTATGTGTAAGTGATGAAACAAACCAAACATGATTACAAGGGAGGTAGAGTGGAAGGGACTGTGGCATGAAGGGAAATCAAAGGCTTTTTTAGATTGTAGGTTCCTCCGCTACTAGATCCTATAAATCCAGAAAGTTCTTGAGTTACTTTGGCCTCTAGGTCAGCTACCAGGTTATTACGCTTCATAAAGCCTACGTTCAATGAGATTGTAGAGATTTCTGTGGGTTTGCATATCAAAGTTAAGCCAAGATTGGTGGGGCACCATGAAGAAAAGGATGGGGATGGATTGCTGTGGACCAATAGACATTGTATCGATACATGCGAGAGGAAAAAACAAGATTGCATTAACCTGACTGGTGTCTTTGTAGAAATGGACATGTCGGAGTCAAATCAAAACCCAAACCTATGAACATTGTCTATTGTGCAATACAAATGTGGGACCTTTGGGGTTGACCCCTATTCTAGTGATAAGTAAAGTATCCATGTCAGTGGAGGACTTCTCCAGCCCACCCCAAAGAGTGAATGAAAGAGTCCTATGATGTTCGCCACTCTCAATCCTACCTCAACACTGGTACCTTATGGGATTGCACTACAAAAAAAACAGTGAACACAGGATCATTTAAGTGAAAAACACAGTGAAGAATAGATTGCAGATGTTCGGCACATCTGCTTACTTGTCGGGAGAGGAGATACGCTGTCCCGGGATCCGCTCCTCTTCTTCCACTGAAGTCTCCCCGATGTCTCCCTGCTGCCCGATGTCTCCCTGCTGCGCGCGATGTCTCCCTGCTGCGCGCGATGTCTCCCTGCTGCGCCCGATGTGTCTCTGCTGCGCCCGATGTGCTCCATGATGCGCCAGATGGATCCCTGCGTGCGCGATTTGTTCCCTGCTGCCGTTCCGCGGTGTATCTGTGACAAGTAAGCAGATGTGCCGAACATCTGTACTCTATTCTTCACTGTGTTTTCACTGTTGTTTTCACTAAATGATCCTGTGTCACTGTTTTTATTATTATTTATGTTCACTGTGTGTGTTTAATTAAATGATCTGATCTGAGCAGGGGAAATACTCTGTCCGAGCAACGAGCCGTTCGAGTACCTTAATACTCGAACGAGCATCAAGTCGGACGAGTATACTCGCTCATCTCTAACATGAGTCAAATCTCTAAGTATTGCTTTCCCTGGATGGTAACAGGAGGCTGCAAACCCAAAGGATCATACAAGCTGTTTATAGCAGATAGTACTCCTCTCGAGTAAAGGGCTTCTCTTCTCCATGACTTGGAAGGTAAAGGTGTCAGACCTTAAGTCCCAGAGCAGTCCAAGACTACGTTGCATCTGGCTGAAACCGGGGGACTCCCAAAGTACTCAGGAGACGAACTTCGGAGGAAAAGAAGGAGTGGAATGAGATCTATCTCTCCTCCTTCTCTCATGCTCTACTCCTCCCCCTTCTTTTTTCTATCTTAAACCTCCGGACTCTAACTCAATGGAGACGACAGCGTTCTCCCATCACCTCCTTAAAATCTCCATCTAAATAGGTGAGGATGTATACCCGGGAAGAGGAGACTTGGGAACTCCTTGCTGTTTTCCTTTTCGGCTCATGATGAGGAGTTCGAGAATTTTTTGTTTTCTTTGATTGGCGCAGAACGCCATCATATCGGACGAGGTGCCGCAGCTCATGAGGAGCTGCACGCCGCAGGTCACCAACAGGCGCCGATGCTGATAGGGGTAGCGAGACAGGGGGAGAAAGCGGCGAGGCGGAGGGTAGTCCCTCAGCGAGCGGGGAGAGATATGCTCGCTTTGACGAGCTTACTCCAAGCCCCAGTAGCCGCAATAAGCTACATTAATATTAGGTTAATAAGTGGAAGAACAAAAATCAGGTATCTCGAGACTTGTTAACTATCCCCATCTCTCCACTCTTCTTCATTTTTCCTCGTCTTCCATAACCCCCTTTATCCGCGTCCTCTCCAATCCATCCCCACCCCTCCCAACAATTCTCATGTCTTTTACTCTTTGCTTACTCCCCCGTCAGCGCAAAGGGACTGGAGCGAAGAACGAGAAAAAAACATAGATGAGAGCCCTTGAAATCAGCGAATACCTGGAACAGAAACAAGAAAAAAAGATCTGAAAGGGCAGCCAGGGCAGACGTAGTGGGTCGGGATTTGACGGTATCAAGTGTGAAGTCAAGTTTAAATCAGTCGCATGTGTTAATAATGTAAGGAGGAAGGAACTGCTTCCAGTAATATTTTTGCTGTTGGACTGGCAATGTTTATGGAGTCTCAAAATGACTATTGCACAGCATTTCTTGAGCTCCCTTAAGAAGACTGAGTGCTAAGACTCATATTGAATAGTCGGAAAGCAGTGGCCGTACGCCCGCGGGTAAAAACGTGAGGAAACTAAAAGAAAACCTGGAAAAGGATTCCTCCCAGCGCTCAGGGGAATCAAACCGACACGGCCCCCTGTAGACTACAGCCGTTTGCGCCTTTCCCTTCCGCATGGCATCATACCAAGCAGTGCAGCGTGCACGATAAACCTGAAGAATAATGTGGTGTTTATATGGTAAGGGGGTGCGTTAATAGTAAAGAGACGTTAGAAACTATGTGTCGATAGAGCCGCCGGCGTCTCCACGCGTTCAGGATCACTCGGTCACAAGTCGGAAGACACAATACAAACGCCAGAGCCCTGGGCAAAAAAGAAATGTGAAGAGACGGAACAGAGAATGCTGCCGGAGACGAAAACCACTCCCCCTCCGGCCGCCCTCTCCTACTTCGGGCTCTGCTGTTCGGGAACCCATTGTGAAAAGAAACCGAAAAGAACAGGAAAAGTTAAGGCGCGAGACCCCCATTCACCACTCCTTTATGTAGTTTGTCCTTGTCTAGTCTTTCCACCCCACCGACGAACGTCCTTCTTCTTGGGTAGCTACCACCTATTTTCCCCCCCTCCTTTCTCCCCGACCACCGCTTCTTCCTATCACCCTAACGCCCCCTCCCCCACGTTTTATTTTTCGCGTCTTACCTTTACTACAGCCACTTTCCAATACTCACTTCCTTTTCCCCCTTCCTTCCTCAGCCGCCAAGATTGTTCTATCTTAACGATATGGTGGGAGAGTGACAGACAGTAGCGGAAAAGTTGTCCCCGTGTATGTGTTAGACGGATAAAAAAGAGTGGAGTGGGAGCTGCACAGATAGTACAGAGAAGGGTACCACGTAGGCAGGATAGAAGAGAAGTGTTTGTAGGAGCTGCAGACAGGGACAGAGATAGGTTTCCAGTGTAGCTGGATGCAACATGGAAGGATACTGGCGTCAGAATTACAGGGGGGGCAGCAAGAAAATCAGCGATTGAAGGATCACTCCAGGAGAAGCCACTGGTGAGGAGGTCACGGTGCAGATTGTCAACAAACCTGGGATCGCATGTAGGGTTCATTTTTCATCGGCTGGGGTCGAGAGGAGAGTGTCGGCGATCACATGTAAGAGACCTGTTGCATCTAAACATTGCGCTTAAAACTCCAACCTAAAATGCGCCTAAAAAACGTGAGTAAAAGAGGAGAAACCAACTGGATCAAGGACGTGGAAGCGGTGATAATTCTGGTTGCATTAATTGCCTCATTAAGGCCGCAACAACTAGAGACTTGAGCGCAGATCAGGATAACTATGGCTGCATTGCCTTAGACTTAGGGCCACAGTATAGGGCTTTTTGCCGGATGAGGAGTCACAATCACCCAGTACTCCATCTCCATATCAAATGGGCATGGAGGGGTTTAATGGGGCACAAAGTGGCGGTTGGTGGGTGGCGCACAGCAGGTAGTTCTGACCGCCATTCTATTAAGGTCAGACATGGATCGAAATGCCCTAAGCATCGCTGCAACCGAGATTTTTAGGATGCCGGAGCCTCTGGTGGATTCATAGCCTGCTGGGACGAAAGGGCACCATCTTACGCATTAGCACCAATGTATGAGCAATGTGCCCTCTTAATTCTTTTGGCATAGCCATAGAAAAAGCCAAGGACAGGGTTGTACTTTTCTCTTCCATTTCCTCAAAAAAAGTTTGTTAGAAATTTTTAGCATGTTTATGAAACGTCGGGAGGACAACATCACCTAAAGCTGTTGACATATAACATCTAGTGCATGACAGAAGCATAGTCCCGATCATAGTCTTCATTTTATCCAACACCAAAATGTTTGTAAGTGTTTTTTGAAATTTTTGTTGCTTCTGTTCACTTGCGCTCACTTGCCATGCAGATTCTGTTAGAAACATTTCATAATATGATAGAATCATTAAAGAGGAAACTTATGTGTTATTATGGGTGTCCACACACGGATGGATCAAATTGCACCATTGATGTTGCCTGATGGGGGTATGGTGGCCGTAGGTGGTACTGGATGATGTGAGATATTTTGGATTCGTGTGGTGTTAGGGGACTCCTGAGAGGTTCTTGATGCTGGCAATTGCCCAGTTGATTCACAGATATAATTGGATATTCTAAATATGAGAAAAGTTATTGATAATACTATAATACATTATATAGAATGTCGATACTATTGATAAAAAATTCATTAATAATCTTGAGTTCATAATTCTCGAAAAATATTCTATCCCGTACCCAACTTCATACTCGCAACACCTTTAGGTGTTTTACCTAGGATTCAGGATATTCAGATTTATTCTGTGAGCCAACTGGTCCGGGAAATAACCAATATACTGATTTTATGCTCCTTATGGTCAGGTGGGAGGTTCCAGGGCTGCTGCTTCCAGCTCAGGACCACCACCAACAGGAGATAGCCTAATTATGCATATAAATAGATAGATAGATAGATAGATAGTAGCTAGATAGATAGATAGAGAGTATGAGAGAAATAAGGGCTTGGGCTCATCTAGATGGACCTTCCGTCAAATTCATAGTGTTTAATAATGTGCTTTATTTTGGTTCTTGAGAAAAGTTTCAAAAAAAATCTTAAAGTGTAGCTGTAAATAAGAAGATAAAATTTTCAAGACACAGAGAGGCATAAAATCTTGACAGGATTTTTTGGCAGCAGCTGTGTTTTACTTGTGAACCTTCGGCATTTCTGATGGAAAATACACTTTGATCTAGGACTTGGAAGTTAGGGGATGTGTCAACATGGAGACTCACTGTCGCCTTCTCCCATTTTTGGCTTTCGTTCAATTGTGTGACGAGGAAAATAAAGAGCCAATGAAGCTGAGGTGGGCAGAAAGAAAAGAAGTCTATGGATGAGAGAAAACTTGAGGGCCAGAAAGGGCGTCTGGTCTCAGCAGTCCTAGGAGCCTTGGGAGAACTATAAGGCGTCTCATCCCCCTTATGATGACATTATAGTTGGGGCCTGCCTGGTTTAGCTTTTTATGCTGTGGGGAACATGGTTAAGGGTAGTGTAAGAGTGAGCGCTCTCTTAAGGAGGTGAAATATGGACTGAAAAAAATCTGGTTCCAATGATTCATTATCCAGTGTAGCAATTGGGGATTGGATGTTGAGTCTGTCTCCAGCTATTTATACGGCGATTTGCGTGTATACATAAAGTTCTTACGCTAACTTGAAATCTTGGCGGTCCCAGTGTCCTTCTAGCCATTTCTCTACCGTACAAAAATATCTGTGTAGGCATTTCCTGCTCCTCAGATACATATATATACAAGGATACAAAATTGTTTTTATGCTTTCGAAAAAATAAGATCTATGGTTTGTGGTTCATCCTGCAAGAACCTCGTCTACCGAACAATGGGGGTCTAGAAGTTACATATCTAGGTATATTCTAGTTTTCCATACATTTATGATGTCGTCGAAAGTTTTATAATTTGCTCAGGACTCAATGAAGGTTGGCTTGAAAGAACGAGAAGAAAGAAAGAAATTTAGGTTGGACACCAAAGTAGGATGTTCTACTGCTATGTGTAAGTGATGAAACAAACCAAACATGATTACAAGGGAGGTAGAGTGGAAGGGACTGTGGCATGAAGGGAAATCAAAGGCTTTTTTAGATTGTAGGTTCCTCCGCTACTAGATCCTATAAATCCAGAAAGTTCTTGAGTTACTTTGGCCTCTAGGTCAGCTACCAGGTTATTACGCTTCATAAAGCCTACGTTCAATGAGATTGTAGAGATTTCTGTGGGTTTGCATATCAAAGTTAAGCCAAGATTGGTGGGGCACCATGAAGAAAAGGATGGGGATGGATTGCTGTGGACCAATAGACATTGTATCGATACATGCGAGAGGAAAAAACAAGATTGCATTAACCTGACTGGTGTCTTTGTAGAAATGGACATGTCGGAGTCAAATCAAAACCCAAACCTATGAACATTGTCTATTGTGCAATACAAATGTGGGACCTTTGGGGTTGACCCCTATTCTAGTGATAAGTAAAGTATCCATGTCAGTGGAGGACTTCTCCAGCCCACCCCAAAGAGTGAATGAAAGAGTCCTATGATGTTCGCCACTCTCAATCCTACCTCAACACTGGTACCTTATGGGATTGCACTACAAATCGCCTCTCCTCTAGGCGTAGAGGATGCCCCCTTGTTCTGGTCACAGGCCTAGGTATAAAAAGATCTTTGGAGAGATCCTTGTGCTGTCCGTTCAGGTATTTGTACATTGTAATGAGGTCTCCCCTCAGTCGTCTTTTTTCTAAACTGAATAATCCCAAATTTTGTAATCTGTCATTGTATTCTAGTCCCCCCATTCCCCTAATAATCCTGGTTGCTCTCCTCTGCACCCGTTCCAGCTCTACTATATCCTTTTTATATACTGGTGCCCAAAACTGTACACAATATTCCATGTGTGTTAGTATAGTGTGCTCTGGAAGTGGTGCAAGTTTTGCTTTGCCCATGACAAATCCTATATGACATTGTCTTTTAATGTCTACTGTTTTAGACAGCAATGGCTTTGATAGAAGCATCAGAAAACACATAGTCTTTGTAGCTGAACTTCTGTAGATGGTACAGGGGCATATGAGTGTGCAACATGTAGATGAGAGAGATTTGTTAGAGAGTCAATCCACTCTACCCACAGGTCTTTCTCTTCATTGGGAAGTTGTTCATCCCAGTCAGAGGCATCATGAGTCAAATCTCTAAGTATTGCTTTACCTTGGATGGTAACAGGAGCTGCAAACCCTAAAGCATCATACAAGCTGTTTATAACAGATAGTACTCTTCTCTGAGTAAAGGCCTTCTCTTCTCCACTGACTTGGAAGGTAAAGGTGTCAGACTTTAAGTCCCAGAGTAGTCCAAGACTACGTTGCATTGGAAGAGTGTCAGTACTTAAGTCCTTTAAATCATTGCTTTAATCATGAGAAGGAAATGCTTCCATTAATTTTTTGCTGTTGGAGGCAATTTTATGGAGTCTCAAGCTTGAATTAGCAAGCATTTCTTGAGCTCTCTTAAGAAGACTGATTGCAGACTCATTTGAATGTAATGATTTTAAACAGTCGTCCACATAAAAGTCCTTTTTGACAAACTGTATAACGTCTGAACCATATTCTTTCTCGCCCTCCCTGGCTGAATGTTTCAGACCATATATAGCTAATGATGGGGAAGGGCTGTTACCAAAGATGTGCACACGCATGCGATACTCGATGGGTTCTTCCAAGGGGTTGTTGTCTTTGAACCAAAAGAACCTTAGGTAATTTCGGGGTTCCTCTTTAACAAGAAAGCAGGGGAACATTTGTTGGATGTCAGCCATAAATGCAAAAGAGTCTCTGCGAAATCTGAGAAGCACTCCAAGGAGTCGGTTGTTGAGGTCTGGACCTGGCAGTACGACATCATTTAAGGAAACACCCTCAAATTTGGCACTAGAGTCGAATACTACTCTTATCTGTCCTGGTTTCGTTGGGTGGTAAACTCCAAATATAGGTAGATACCAGCATTCCTCTGAGTCTTTTAAGGTAGGAGCTATCTCTGCATGGGAGTTTTCAAATACTCTTTCCATAAATGTAAGGAAGTGGTCTTTCATATCAGGCTTCTTCTGAAGATTCCATCGAAAGGAAGCAAAGCATTTATATACTTGTTCTCGATTGTTAGGCAATCTGAAGGGAAGTGGTGCTATCCAGCTATTCCATTTGTCTTTAACTATTCCTTGCTCCATTATTTCTAAGAATAGTCTATCCTCAAAGGACATTGCCACTTGATTGTCTTCTTTTGTTCTCTGCAAGACTTTGGTCATCAAGAATCGCATATACTTTGAAGGCTTTGTCTTTGCAGCCCGTTGGGTAAACTCTGACAAGACAGATTTTTGAGCAGGACCTGCCACCTACAGGTCCTTTACAGACCTCAGTGCATTGAGAAGTAACATCTGGTGTCTGTTTCAGTATTTCTCTCCTCTCCACCTTGTTCCTGGCCACTTTCTATATGAGACAAGGCCCACGTTAGTGGCCCAGGGTGTAAAGCTGAGCTGTGATCTGTGCTGTCACATTCTATACATTTAACACTGACCTTACATTCCTTTGCGAAGTGTGATGTTGCTAAGCAGATTTTGTTCTCCCTGAGCAAAGCTTTGTGGTCCTCCATGTACTTCTCCCTGAAGCCTCTGCATTTCAGTAGGGAGTGTGGCTTTTTGTGACACCCCAGGCTGTGTCAAGAAATTCAAATCCCATTAAATCTCCTTCTGCTTTGGTAACCTGTAGTTCCGTTAATAGATTGCTTAGTTCCCTAACTCTTTGGTAGACCGTACTAGGTATTTTAAGGAAGTCATCAATTCTTTTGAATAATGAATTTTCTATCACCTATGCTGAGTCATAACACTCATCGAGTCTATCCCAGATCATCTCTAAACCTGTTTCTGAATAGTTTTTGTTAATTGCTCTGATCCCTTTGGCATGTTCAGCAGATTCATCTCCAAGCCATTTCACTAGTAGATCTAGCTCTACCCTAGAAGACAAGTCTAAGTCTCTTATAAGATTCTGGAATGAGGATCGCCAAGCCCTATAGTTCTCAGGGCTATCATTGAACTTTACAAGTCCTTTGGTGACAAGTTCACGTCGATCAAAGAACTTAGCAAACTCTATTGTGGCTTGTTTTGTGCTGAAACAGATTGGCAAATGGTTGCCATAGTGAGACTGTGGTGTGTAGTCATACCTGTCAGAAGTCTCTATTTTAGGTTTCACAGTGCCACACTGTCCGGTAATGTTGAATATTCCTGGATGCTGGGATGAAGCATGGGTTCTCTGGTAAGCAGGGAAGTTGACTTGAGCCATGTCATTCTCTTGCTTGCAGAACTGTAGTCTGAGGTCAGCTTCTTGACATAAAATACGATGCATTGGAATGACTCACAGTTGGTAACCTATGTTTCATGTGTAGTCTGAGGATTACACACAGGATGTTGAAGGACATATTCTGAAGTGCGTTCTAGTGAGCCCTGGGGTTCTTGTTCCTGATCAGGCATGCTACTGTGTCTTCTGGGCTCGCTGTGAGAGAAAGCGGCTGCCTCTAAGATTTCTGCTTCCGCCATGGCAGCTTTTGCTTCCCTTTCAATTGTCAGCTTCTCAAGTGTTGCTTCCAAGTGTGCTCTTTCTAAGTCTAGAGAAGCCTGTTCTTGTGCCCTCTCTGCTTCTAAGGAGGCTTGTTGTAATTTCAAATGCATCTCTTGTTCAGCAAAGGTAGCCCGTGTCCTCGCTGCTTCCGCTTTTTCGTGGGCGATGGCGTCTGCATTGCTAGTGGTAGATGCTTTTGAGGAACTGGGCCGTGATCTTGTCTTGATAGAAGACACTTGGCTTTGTGAAATACTTTGACCGTTTAGAGATGTTGCTGTGTTGCCTGTTTGCAGGTGACTGCGTAGACAGTAGCAGACCTCTGTGTAGTCTAAATCTTTCCCGCTTGTTTCCAGCAGCCATTTCACTGTCCTGCCCCCACTTCACGTACCCCCGGGGTCTATGCGGAGCTCGACAGGCAGTTAAACGCTTTCCTACAGTTCAACAAATGAGACTGGTTGAAAGTCCGTAGCTTTATTAAACTGATGTACTATTAGGGTAAAACTGAAGAAAAACTGGAAAGTACAAGCTATAAGAATAGTACAATAATATAACAGGAGCATGTTAAATACATAAGATTAGCATATTACAGGAAACAAGCTGATACATATACAGTCTGGGACCAAACATGGCTGACCATGAGACCATGGGCCTATCTGTACACTTACAGTGCAATTATAGATCTATACATTACACTTCATATAACACAGTTTATAAAGAGTGGTCCTATAACTGCTGGTAGCTAGAGATTCTTATAGACAGTCTCCTTACTGGCTATACTACAACAAGGGATAAGATGGATGAATATAGGTCTTCTCTCTGTGTAGACATGAAGGGAACTGCCCTTCTCCTACCAACAATCCGTTGTATCTGCTAGTGGGAAAAACAGAATGTAAGTAATTATTAACTTTGGCCATTAGATGACGCTTGCAAAAAAACATGTTACATAATTGACAAAATTATGAACATCATTTCACCTGCATAACATTTGCCAGTGGGCAGCACATCTATTATCCAAAATCACTCTATTTGGTTACTGTCCGTAACAGTATTAAAAAACACACACCTAGGTCTAGTGCTCTCAGTGCCTGTGCAATGAAGCGAGGGTGTTATGAAGTCTTTGCTAAAACATTGCAAGAGGAGCGGCCAAGAGCTCTAGATGTGGGTCAAGTGTGCCATTGGACTCACAACAAGGTAAGTGTGCTTTTTGTTTTTAAATTGCAACAGACAGAGTTCATATACAGCAATTTAAGACACAAAACACACAAATCCACTTGACAGGTTCTCTTTAACAATAAAGAAGTCAGACTAGCAATGGTCAGATAGAAGAGAAAGGAAAAGAAATGCTGTTAATATTGTTATACCTTGGTTGGAGGTTCACTCAGGTGTTGTCTGTTGCCCCCCCTTTCTGTGTTCCACTGATGAGAATGGCCCCGCGGGACAACAAAAAGTCTAAAAAAAATAAGATGCAGTTTTTTGTGGCTTTTGTTAGTCTGTCATATCAAGGTGCATGATATTATAAGAGGTGTCAATGTGCCTTATATCTTGTGTATTGCAACATAGACTTAAGTACTGGATGAATATCCTGGCAAATCATATTTTCCTATTGTCAAAACTTTCTTTCTTGCCTTGTACGGTAATTAAAAATAAATAGTTTATTGTATTATAGTGTTGCTGTAAACTGCAGTAAACTAAGGCAATTAAGCCATTCTCTGGAAGTAGGCTTTTATTCCCATTACAACAAATGTACTGCAGGCAGTAATGGCACCTAAAGTATAGTCCTGACACTCTCTGTAGATGTTAAAGAAAACAAAGTAATTTACTTTTCTATGTATCCATTACTATATTGTGATAAACAACTCCTTTTATATGTATACAAGTAAAGTACAAACTGCGGGCGATGATTAATCAAAGCCCCCAAATAAAAAAAATGTGTAAAAATTTGGCATATTTTACATTAAGCCCCATTAAGCTTGGGCCATTTTACATAGATCATTTTCTTGAACATTATTTATAAGGCTAAAAAAAATGCATAAGCTTTTGTTCTTGTTCTCTGTAAATGGCTCCGTCTATTGTGTTCATAAAAGCTACTAGACACACTCTAGTCCACTAATCGGCTCTTCTGCCGCTGATCAATCATGAGATCATGATGAGCCATTTGATAGATCATTTACAACAATAGCTGTAGTGTTCCAAAGCCAGATGGAAATAGACTGTCAGTGGCATTGACCCTTGCCCATCATTTGTGTGCCAGTTTTTCTTTTATTGACAGAAAGAACATTCTAGAACACAAAGTCTGTAGTCTTGAAAGCTGCAGCAGATGGCTTACTTTGGATGAAATCTTTCAAAGTCTCTCAGGATTTGAATATATTTATTTTCTTCAGCATATTGTTCAGCCAGCAAATATCTCATTAAACATCAGATAGTGAGGTTTTAAACTAATCTCTGGTTAGTGAAAGTGCTCTGTAAGATAATAAGATTTTAGAAATTAGACTTATATTCTGGACCTGTTTTAGATGACACTTTCTAAATTTACACTTTATATAATATACATATGTCTTTATGATAAATAACAAAACAACTGTAAAACTAACTCACGGCAGACACAATCAATAGTATTATAATGTACATGCTTCTATAATTCAACAGAATGACGAAAATCAAATTGTGCTCTATAAATCACATGTTTCCACTAATCTACATGAATTACATGTAGCATGATACATTTGGAGCAGATTGCCAAGCAACTTGTCTTGTACCCTATGGAAATTGTGACTTCTTCGGTCTGTAGCACTCAACACTTTTGAAAAAAGCAGAACAGGAAGAGGACCAAGGTAGACCAGGATAGGTCAACACTGGCCTGTCGAATTTATTATAACTTTGCCAGAAAACTGCATAAAGGGCTGTTGTACGATTTTAATTCTGGTGGTCGGAAGAGGTAAGAATCCCTTTTATGTTTTGTTTATGGTCCATTATAAAGTTAGGGTGAGTAAAAACATTCAATATTTCCATTGGGTTTCTACAATAATATACGGTAATTAATTATAAAAATGAAGGGACAGATGGAAGAATTGGAACTGTTGGCAATTAGCTTAGAAGCTAATGTAAAGATAATAGAAGATCTCTACTTCAATGTTAGCTACAGAGGAATTGCAATATGACATTTTTCTGACCACACTGACAAGTAAACAGGGATCCGAAACATAGGACCCCTTCAGGCTTATTAGGATAATTTTAAAAGTTGATTTTAGTCAGGGTGAGTCATGCTATGAGTAGGTTGTTAGGGTTGGGTAACACAGAAGACAGGGGATAGTGTGCCCTGAGCTTTCCCCAACCTCTGTCCATTCCTATAGCCCCCCCCATGCTAAACCGTGGGGCGACTACTTGAAGACTCGAAATACACTGGATAAGTGTGGGAAGGGAAACACAAACAGACTGACAAACATAAAACACAAAAGAATGGTAAACTAGCCGGGGTCACAACGAGAGGGTACGTCAAGAACAAAGTCAGAAAGCAAAACGTCAATGTCGAAAACTATCTGAGGTCACAACAATTCCGATACAGATACAGAGCAAGACAACCTAATGCAGCGAGCGAGTGATGAAGGGATTTCAAACACTGGCACAGGTGACTAGTGAAGCTGCAATTTATGTAGCCAGAACTCTACCTCCAGAACCTGATAGGAGCTGGACAGCTTCTGGGAATTAACCCCTTATGGTTCAGAACAACCAGGCAGCATGCAGAGGTACCACAAGCCCCAGCAGCTCCGAACACAACTCCTAGACAGCGCAAGATCTTAGCAGTCGCTGCCCGGGACGAGAGGTGGAGTTTGCGCGGATACGCGCCGGGGGTCGGAGAACGCTGCTGGCACTACCTGAAGAACCAGAAGTCCCAGCATTCTCCCTAGCAAACCTAACATAGGTATTACCTGTTTTATCATGCTTGATATTGATGGTAGATTTCTTTTAGATAAAAATCAGCATTATTTTTTACTTTTGCCAATGGGACAAATTATTTTGTAACTGTTGAAGGATTGGTCAAAATTCAACTGCCAATACCAAATATTTTTACTTTTCATACTGAATCGAGAATGGACCAGGTAAGTAAATCTGCCCCAATATATCTTTAGATATTGTCAAATATTGTGGATTGTATTTAAATGGAAATGATTATTACATTTTTATCTCAGCATACTTTACATAGAATATATATTTTTTTTTTAATGTTGAAGGAAAAAAGATGAAAAATATGGGAAAATAACATATTTAAATTTGTATATACTATTTATAAGTAGTTAAATTATTCTGAGACAAAATAGTTTTTGGAAACCTTACTCTTTGTACATTAATGGTATTTATCTAATATATGAAATGATGCATTATTGATTTTGGATGCTTTTTTCCTATTAATGATTTCTAGGCACCCTATAGCCATTAAACAGCCCCAAAACATTAGAAACACCCTCAAAGGAACACAAAAGGAACGCCAAAAGGTATCCAATGAGGGGAAATAAGGGCTTTTTGAATTTCATATTTTTTTTTGTAGACATGAATACTAGAGATGGGCGAATTTGTTAAAATTTGTTTCATCCCGATTCGCCGAATTTTTCAGCCCGAATCGAATCAAAACGAATCAGGTTTAAAAACAGGCATTTCCTGGCTGCAGGGTGTTGTAGAACGTTGTGCCATGCCATTAGCCCGGTACCCACCGCCACCAGGGGTGCCGGGAAGAGCCGGGTACAAACCAGTACCTGACAGTCTATAGATGGTCAGGTAGTGGGGCGGCTGCAGGCTGTTATTGTTGCGCTGGAATAGCCCCCTAACAGTGATGGCAGGCTGCTGCTGCTTTTTTGTATCTGGCTGAATTGAAAAATAGGGGGCAGCCCACGCCCATTTTTTTGTAAAAGCTGCCGGTGGCATTAAAGAGACGTGGGCGCCGCCATCTTGGGGAACGGTGCTCCGTTGTCATGACAGCCTCGGATCACACAAAGATCCGAGGCTATCTATTACAATGTGCGATCTGCACATTGTAATAGATGGTATGCAAAATCCCCATATACTGCCATACTGTAATATGGCAGTATATGGTAGGATAAATCAGACAAGCTAGGGTTAAAGTACCGTAGGGAGTCTGAAAAATAGTAAAAAAAAAAATGATTATTACATTTTTATCTCAGCATACTTTACATAGAATATATATATATTTTTTTTTTAATGTTGAAGGAAAAAAGATGAAAAGTATGGGAAAATAACATATTTAAATTTGTATATACTATTCATAAGTAGTTAAATTATTCTGAGACAAAATAGTTTTTGGAAACCTTACTCTTTGTACATTAATGGTATTTATCTAATATATGAAATGATGCATTATTGATTTTGGATGCTTTTTTCCTATTAATGATTTCTAGGCACCCTATAGCCATTAAACAGCCCCAAAACATTAGAAACACCCTCAAAGGAACACAAAAGGAACGCCAATAGGTATCCAATGAGGAGAAATAAGGGCTTTTTGAATTTCATATTTTTTTTTGTAGACATGAATACTAGAGATGGGCGAATTTGTTAAAATTTGTTTCATCCCGATTCGCCGAATTTTTCAGCCCGAATCGAATCAAAACGAATCACGTTTAAAAACAGGCATTTCCTGGCTGCAGGGTGTTGTAGAACGTTGTGCCATGCCATTAGCCCGGTACCCACCGCCACCAGGGGTGCCGGGAAGAGCCGGGTACAGACCAGTACCTGACAGTCTATAGATGGTCAGGTAGTGGGGCGGCTGCAGGCTGTTATTGTTGCGCTGGAATAGCCCCCTAACAGTGATGGCAGGCTGCTGCTGCTTTTTTGTATCTGGCTGAATTGAAAAATAGGGGGCAGCCCACGCCCATTTTTTTGTAAAAGCTGCCGGTGGCATTAAAGAGACGTGGGCGCCGCCATCTTGGGGAACGGTGCTCCGTTGTCATGACAGCCTCGGATCACACAAAGATCCGAGGCTATCTATTACAATGTGCGATCTGCACATTGTAATAGATGGTATGCAAAATCCCCATATACTGCCATACTGTAATATGGCAGTATATGGTAGGATAAATCAGACAACCTAGGGTTAAAGTACCGTAGGGAGTCTGAAAAATAGTAAAAAAAATTAAATAAAAAAAGTTAAAAAAAAAATTAATTAATTAATATTAAAAAAACATAAAAATTCAAATCACCCCCCTTTCCCTAGAACTGATATAAATAAACAGTAAAAATCAAAATATAATATTAAATCACTGTGTTTAACCCCGTAGCCAAAAATAAGTCTCGAAGTCGCAAATGGCATTTCTTTGCCATTTTGAAAAATAGAAAAAATTCTATAAAAAGTGATCAAAAGGTCGCACATTCCTAATAATAGAAGCATTGAAAATGTCATCAGAAGTCGCAAAAAATGACACCACTCACAGCTCCGTACACTAAAGTATTAAAAAGTTATTAGCGCAAGAACACGTCAAAATAAATAATTTTTTTTCTGTACAGGAGGTTTTAATTTTTCTAAATGTATGAAAAAATTATAAAACCTATATAAATTTGGTATCCTTGTGATCGTATTGACCCAATGAATGAAATAGACCTGTCATTTGGGGTGCACAGTGAAAGCTGTAAAAACCAAGCCCACAAGAAATGGCGCAAATGTGTTTTTTCATAATTTTCAATGCATTTAGAATTTTTTTCTGGCTGAATTGAAAAATAAAAACGTGGGGCATCCCGCGCCATTTTTTCTCCCAATTTTTGGCAAAAATATGTGTGGGGTCCCCCCTTAAAAGGGGGCTCCCAGGCTGTTTCCCTAATTTTTACAAAAAATGGGGGGAAAACAACGTGGGGTGCCCCCTATTTTTTAATTCAGCCAGATACAAAAAAGCATCAGCAGCCTGCCATTACTGAGCTGGGATAGCCCACTGTTAGGGGGCTCTTAAATGGATTTAATAAAGGTTATGTCTTAATCAAACACTCACTATAGCCCTGGTGGATATGAAAGGGGTTCTTTCTGGTCGCTAGCCGGGCGACTATTGGTAATTAATAATTTGTGTGCATACCCCATCCACCTGTTGCTTGATACTAAAAGGGTCACTATTATTACCCCTCTGAGGGTTTGAACTGTGTAATTTCAAAAAGGTTCTTTTAGAAAACTGTGCTATCCTAGTCCTAGTAGTAATCCTAATGTTATCAGAGTTTTGTTCTGGTGTCCTCTGCTTTTTTTTTGTTTGTTTTAACGCACCTATTGAATTGAACAAAAAACCTTTTCGGTATCTGCTCACATAGTGGCTGTCGAATTTACTCAAGAAGTAGACAGATGAATGATTCCTTTCTTACTAGGGAATCCCCAGCTGCTGACATCAAAGCAGAAGAATTACCTAATGCAGTCCAAATAGGGATTCTCTAGTTAAGTCATTGGGGAACACTAAGAAATTGGGGGATCTGATCAGCCCGAGTTCAGAACTAGGGATACCATTGAGAGATATGCGATGTGATCTCAGCACAATGTGAGAGCACAATCACACTGCAGTTGTCTTCCTCAGCATGTGTGTGCTGTATATTTATACTGACTCACAGTCAAATTCCTACCATTATGACATATGAAGTTGTACAGCGGTAGGCAAGTGGTTAAAATATAAATATGATATTGGAGTTAAATGCTATATATATTATGAATAACTGTACATTTTTCTTGTTATTACTTCATTCATTTTCATCATTTCTATGTTGTACATTTGTGTAGTTATAATGTAAAGAACAGAAAGGATATAATATAATTCAAGATTAACACAATGGAACAACCCTGAAAAGCTTAAATGGAAATAAAGAAAGTACATTTATTCAACAGAACCTTTTGTCATATATCATATATGTATGAATTAATAGAATATAAATTTATGTACACATTACAAAATTTGCAAGTAAGAACAGTTTATAAGATTGAGTTGTAATCCTACGTAGTTTAACATGAGCTTATTAGAGGTGATACAGTCCAGCTCACCAATCCAGCATTTTGTAGCATCCCTGGTGCAACAAGTCAAGGCCGGTAGGCTCTCAGAGAAATATACAAAGAAAATTTGCTCTAGTATGTCCACGGGTGCATTAAAAGTTAGCATTTATTAGCATATTTTAAAATCCATAACAGGCAAGGCGCATGTAGACCATGATAGACCATAATTAAGTCCAGTTGGACAAAATCCATGGGTCTATATTCTGTGCCTTGCCTGTTATGGATTTTGAAAAGATTCAAGTAAAGACTGACTTAATGCATCTTGTGGTCGTACTGGAGCTACTCTTCTTTATAAATTAGTGTGATCTTTAAATTATTTATGTAACCCTTCAGGGTAATATACAATCCTGTTACCATTTTCCTTTAAGGATTGATCAATCGTTTAAAAAGTACACAGCTCTCCTCATGATCTGCACTTAACTTGAAATATGTTAGTTTCCATACTGTAGAGAAAAGTTAAAGGGAAGAGGCCTTAGATCAGAGCCAGGCATGTTCTGCTATAGACTTGTGTTACTTGTGTATTTCATAGCTGCATAGAAAGGGATGTACAGGCAGTCCCCAGGTTACATACAAGATAGGGTCTGTAGGTTTGTTCTTAAGTTGAGTTTGTATGTAAGTCGGAACTGTATATTTTATCATTGTAATCCCAGTCAGAACTTTTTTGGTCTCTGTGACAATTGCATTTTAAAAATGTTGGGTTGTCATAAGAATCAATATTAACAATAAATCTTCATTACAGACACCATTGATAACTGTTACAGCTGATCATTGTAGCCTAGGACTAAAGTACAATAAATTACCAATATGCAGTGGTCCGTTTGTAACTAGGGGTCGTATGTAAATTGAGTGTTCTTAAGTAGGGGACCGCCTGTACAAGGAAAAAACGAGCACTCCAA
This sequence comes from Engystomops pustulosus, assembly GCA_019512145.1. Taxonomy (NCBI): domain Eukaryota; kingdom Metazoa; phylum Chordata; class Amphibia; order Anura; family Leptodactylidae; genus Engystomops; species Engystomops pustulosus. The sequence continues at coordinate 188,871,138 of CM033642.1, read as the reverse complement.
TGCAGCTAGATTTAAGGTGTAACACTGCTGCTTTTTTCCTTGTACATATTTTGGAGGACCTATTCGTCTGGCCCTGGAAGCTTGCACCCGCCATTTTACTGAGCTGCTGAGAACTTTCCTTAAATATTGCATGAAAAGAGAACTATTCACATATTTAAAAATTCATCTGAACCTCAATGACCTTTACATATATGACTAGTGCTACAGTAATTTTCTGTGCACATATTGGAACATGCCCACACCCTCCACTGTGATAAGGAAAGCAAATATGAATGTCATTTGATGGAATCCAATCTACTAGTATATTTGGTTCACACTTAGAACATTACATGTGAATATTCTGAGTTATATGAACAATAATAATTAAAATAATGTGCAACATTTTTAGTATGTGACCAAGTAAATGGTTAAATAAAGATTAAAACAAAGCTTTAGTGAGCTTCTGCATTGTAACTACAGCATAAGGTGACTGAGAGACATTCTGCCAAAAGCAGAAGCCAAGATATTTACTATTTACATATTTATTAGAATTTCCTACTTGCCTCGGGGAGCAAAGCCTTCTCAAAATCTAATTCCTTAAAGTAAACAGCCCGACGGATAAATGCGGGAAGAAAAATAATGAAACCAAGCCTTTTGGAATTGATGATATGGCACAAGGATGAATATTAGAGACTTGGTATGTTACTGTGGGAAATGTCTAACCAGAGCACAATGGCAAAATCCTTAGCAAATCAATTACAGAGCCGCTTAATTATGCTTGGTGTTATTTGGCCATGTTAATACCAATTAGTGCTGGTGCATTTTCAATAATATGTTTTTGTGGTTTCGGTTACCCATGGGTAATAAACATTTCTAATCACTTTGAAAAATAATTCATGGATTGGTATACAACATTAATTTGAAAAGTTTCTTGAATAGAACAAAGCAATGCATAATTCAAACCTGTGTGATGTTGTTGTTACTTGTCTTGTAAATCAGTGCATCTATCAATGCCGTCTCAACAGAAGGACAGATCATGTTGGATTTGGATAAAGCCTCATGAATTTTTTTATTTATGTTTTTTAAAAATAAACTAAAATCTATTAAACATAAAAATTCTGATCTTATATTGATTCATGTATCACTTACTTTAGTGATATTCATTTAAAAGGGTGGTTTGAAGCTAAAAAAAATTTTTTTGAATATCAGTGGGATGTGTCTCATATTGTTAAAATTTTAAAAGGGACCTGCAAGACCTACAAATAAATAAAGGCATATATAGTGTCTCTGTGCATCACAGTCGCTAGCTTCTAAGTTCTAAATTCTAGAATATGCACATGCCCTCAGTTGGTTAAAAGGGTCTAAAGAAGATTTAAAAAAGTAAAATATAACAATAAATAAATAAACAATTAGAAAAAATATACTTATATTCACCATTTTGCCAAAAATGAGAGTCAGGTGTCAATATGTATGGGATCAATAAAAACTTACATAGATAGATACGCATACAGATCAAAATATTTCTGGTTATCAGGCTATAAGGATAAAAAAATATTTTAAAGTGTTTAACTTTTTTATTTAATGTATAAAATATAACATAAATTACAGAACTGATTTTCTAGAAACTTCATGTATTTATCATGTTATGTAAGATCATGTCCACCAGCTTTGTGCAGTCAATATTAACTATACAAAAGTTCTCTTGCCAACATATCCTATTTAAAATAAATATGAATATGTATTTCTGAACATTCATAAAGGAGATGTATAGACAAAGAGGAAGAATGAGTCCCTTTTAATGACTGTATTGTGCTCAAGGTTTCACCGATAGCTGCTTCCAGTATGTTCAACATTATTGCAGCATTATTTTACTCTCCCAGGGACTAAGTTGATAAAAGCTAAAGAACTTTGGTAGTATGGGTGTACAAACTGTATTAAAAAGTTGTCAACCGGGGCACCATACTTAGTACCAGATAATACCCTACCCAAGCTAAGTAAAGATCTAATAGTTAAGGATCTGTAGAAAATCCAAAAATGTTAAGCAACTTTAGTTTGGTTTAAAACTCTTGCTGATATTCAAACTATAGGTGAATTTTCTTACTGCTATGATTAAGACTATCTATCCTACGACTGCAGGCTGGATTCCACATTCTATATATTGCTAATTGGGAAAGCAGTGACAGGTTCATTTGTCAGCTTTGCTGTGACAAGACACTGCATCCTCCTAAGTCGAGCTGGGTATTACAGAAACCGAGGAAAAATAAGTTCCAGTGTAAGTGAAAGACTCATACTACAGAATGAATACAGTACGGGTGTCATGAAAACAAAAGAATGGGTAGGAAATTTGAATTGAAAATGTAATTAATTTTATTAAAGGTATTTGGTGCACAGTCTCAGGAAACTCTTAAAGATTACCTGTCATGAGGTTTTGAGTTATAAACCTGATGGCAGGTTTCAATAGTATATAACATGTAGAAAACATGTTTTGTTTGTTTTTTTATACATCGTTCTACCTGTTTAAAAGATTAAAAGTCTACCTGGCTGCCTGCCAAGCACAAGGGCGATTAATCAAGTCATCCACAGGAATTCTCACAGCATCTCTCACTCACCTTTCCCCCTCCCTTCCAGGAACATCCTAGGCAAATGAAGTTCTAATATGGTGGAAAGAATGAGCACTGAGCAAAGTGCAGGCCACATCTCAGCACCTATGCATTGAAACATTGAAGCCATAGAGTAGCTTTCACAGCTCAGTGTACATACCCCCTTCCGGCCGTGAACAGCGTTTGTAGAGGATGTCACTGTATGGAAGGGTGTTGGGAGAGGAGGGATCTGCTATAAGGATTCGTGTGGATGACTTGAAGACTTACTTGCTGCGCATGGGAGAATATGAAGAGGGCTCACGGGTGATGACCCTTTGATCGCTGCCGGCAAAGCTGCGGGGGGCGCCGCCGCCATCTTGGCTCCGATCGTCACTTCCCGTGATGTCACCGGGGAGCGGCGATCCATAAGTCATGACAGCCTCGGGTCACACAAAGATCTATCTATTTGCACATTGTAATAGATGGTGTGCAAAATCCCCATATACTGCCATACTGTAGTATGGTAGTATATGATAGGATAAACCAGGCAACCTAGGGTTAAAGTACCCTAGGGAGTCTGAAAAATATTTTTTAAAAAATTAATAAAAACATAAAAATTCAAATCACCCCCCCTTTCCATAGAACTGATATAAATATAAATAAAAATTCTACAAACAGTGATCAAAAGGTCGCACAGTCCTAAAAATAGATGCATTGAAAACATCATCAGAAGTCACAAAAAATGACACCACCCACATCTCCGTACACTAAAGTTTGTAAAAGTTATTAGCGCAAGAACACAGCAAAATGAAGAATTTTTTTTCTTTACAGGAGGTTTTAATTTTTGTAAATGTATGAAAACATTATAAAACCTATACAAATTTGGTATCCCCGTGATCGCATTAACCCAATGAATGAAGTAGACTTGTCATTTGGGGCGCATCGTGAAAGCTGTAAAAACCAAGCCCACAAGAAATGGCACAAATGTGTTTTTTCATCATTTTCACTGCATTTAGATTTTTTTTCCCAGTACACGGCATGGAATATTTAATACCATCACTACGAAGTGCAATTTGTTACGCAGAAAATAAGGCCATACAAAAGCTCTTTATATGGAAAAGTTATAGATTTTTGAAGGTGGCGAGTGAAAAATAAAAACGCAAAAACGAAAAAGTGCCTGGTCCTTAAGGGGTTAATCTCATAATACATGCCATATTTTTGACCAATAGTCCAGCTACCCCAGACCTCTGTATTAGTCTTTGTACATTCCACACTGCAGCAAGACAGTACTAGACTATTCAATTTCCACACCAGTACTAGCACATGTATGTTGATACCACAAACTCAAAACCAAACTAGTATGGTTGTTTGAGAAGAGAATGTAAGTAATTAACGGCAACCAATAGATATGTGTAGGTACCTTTAGGTGAACGATCATGTCCAGCTTACTGTTCGTGGATAGAGCTGTAAGTTCAAGCGTTCAGTGGGTGATGGCTCCTTACGTAGGTTTCAATATCCCAGGAGTGATGTTACAAGTCGTTCTCCACATGAAATCTTACTTGTATCCAGCATAGGCAGGTTCACAGTGATGTTTCCTGTATAGGGTAGCAGAGCCCCGGCCGGTGGCTTCTGCTCCGTTCACAGTTCTGGTATGGTCTGATTGGTGGCGTCACCACACTATGGGGAATCCAGAAAGACAAACTTTCCTACGCGTTTCGGAGACTGTCAGTGTCTCCTTCGTCAGGGAATTGCGCTTCTGGACATTCATCGTACCATTTATAAACGTACCCTGCCTATATTGGTGAGAACTGCTGTATGTTAAAATATGTTAGTGTTTGTTGATTATGGGAGCGTGTACTAAGTTTAAAATTAATCTTTAATGTTAATATCAATAAAATATGAATGAAAACATTGTATATAAAGGATCGTTTAAAAAGATTGTTAGTAATTAAAATACATATACATACATGCGCTTCTACGTAATAATCAAAAGGGACTAAGATGGGAATTTAGAAAGAGACTAATGGTGAGTACTTCTGAGTGGACAGAGTACATCTATGTAAAAGCAAATAATTCTATTTCATTATTTAACCCCATAGGGCTAGAGTATTCAGAGAGAAGATCCATTTGCTTTCTGCTCCGGACATTTGGGATATATAATTTCCCCCTCTCCAGTTGTGTTGTACCTTCTCTATAGCAAAGAATTGTGAAGCTTCAAAGAGTTCCTGATGGTTGGTTTTGTAATGTTTTGAAAGGGGGTGTCCCTCAAAACCCTTTACTATATTCCTTCTGTGTTCATTTATGCGCTCTTTTAATGTTCTTTTTGTACGGCCTACATAAAGTTTGTTGCAAGGGCATCTTTTACAATAAATTACCCCATTTAGTTTGACAATTTATGTGTTTTTTTATTTTGTATTTATTAATATCCGTAACTGGTCCGAAAGTTTTAACAGCTTTTTTGTTTCTGGTAATCTTACATGTGATGCATTGCCCACAAGGAAAAAAGCCATTTTGCGATAAAAAATTATTATTATTGTGGGTAATTTTTTTTTTTATAATAGGTGCTACCAAGGTACCAACATTTCTGGCTTTTCTCAAAAGGAATTGCGGTTTATTTGATAGTTTTTTTCCTATAATTTTATTTTGAGATATGATTCTCCAATGACGATTTACTATTCAAAATACTATTTCAAAATACCACAATCCTAGGTATGTTGTGTTATTATAGGGATTGTTATAGTATTTTCTGTATTTTTTTGTAGATTAGATCCTACAGAATTTTCTTCATCCCCTATTTTATTTTTCAGTAATTCTGATCTTTCCATCAAGGCTATAGTCTTTTTAGTATTTGTTAGTACGGTATCATCATACCCCTTATCTTTCAATTTTTGTTGTAATATTGAAGCTTCTTTGTCAAAAATTTCAGAATCTGTGCAGTTCCTCCGATGTCGTAGATATTGACCTTTGGAGATTGCATTGAGCCATGTAGGAAGGTGACAGCTGGTTTTTAGAATGAAACTATTGCTGTCGGTTGGCTTGCTGTAGGTCTTAGTTTTAATGGTACAGTTTTCAATATATATTGTTAGGTCCAAGAAGTTGATAGAATTCTGACTAAATGTTGGTGTGAACTCTAAGAAGTAATCGTTATTATTGATATCATTCATAAATTCCTGGATGGACTCTGCTCCCCCCAACCACACAAACAGTACGTAGTCTATGAACCTCCGCCAGAGGACCAGATTCGCAGTGAGCTCGCCAGTGGGAAAGATGTAGGAGTCTTCCCATCCTCCCATATATAAATTGGCATAGTTTGGTGCAAATCTGGTCCCCATGGCGGTGCCCAACGTCTGTAGATAGAACGAGTCTTCATATTTGAAGTAATTATGGTTTAATTACCACCGGCCGGGGCTCTGCTACCCTATACAGGATACATCACTGTGAACCTGCCTATGCTGGATACAAGTAAGAGTTCTTGTGGAGAACAACTTGTAACATCACTCCTGGGATATTGAAACCTACATAAGGAGCCATCACCTGCTGAACGCTTGAACTTACAGCTGTATCCACGAACAGTAAGCTGGACATGATCGTTCACCTAAAGGTACCTACACATATCTATTGGTTGCCGTTAATTACTTACGTTCTCTTCTCAAACAACCATACTAGTTTGGTTTTGAGTTTGTGGTATCAACATACATGTGCTAGTACTGGTGTGGAAATTCAATAGTCTAGTACCGTCTTGCTGCAGTGTGTTATGTGCATATAGGTTGGCGCAGGTATACATTTTTGTTTTTATGTTTTTTCATAGAGTTACCTTATAAAGTAGCCTATTTTATAGTTGGATTGCAGGTCACCGGCTATTTATACCAACGACACCACTCAAATTGTTAGCATCCCCCGTTCCCATTTTGGCGCCAAACCTATTGTTGTTTTTAGTCTTCTTGTACATTCATTGGTACTTGAACAGAGCTGTCCCACTTCCTTACTAAAATTATTATCACTATCCCAAATAATGATTCTATTGTTGTAACTGAGAAATCAGTAGATTTCAGTAAAATTAACTACTGAAGGAATAGTAAAGAGTAAGCCTGATACCTAACCAGATAGCATTGCATCCATCATAGCACACATGTTGCATTCTGAACTCTTCCTTATTGTCATCCTATATAACGTATACAAGAAATAATGAAATATATGCACAATACTGTATTGAACAGACTTTTTTTTTGCCATTGCCCGCTGCACCGTAGCACGGCGGGCACACGGCAGCGCGCGGGGAGAGGAGGAGGAGATGAGCGCTGCTCACCCCCGCCCCTCTCCATAGGAACATATGCGCCACGCCGCCGTAATATGGGAAAAGATAGGACATGTCCTATCTTTTCCCGGGCTACGGAGCGGTACAGTGCCGCACGTGTGCTGCACCATACCGCTCCCGTACCATGCTGTTAGCCCATAGAAGTGTATGGGGGACATATATATCGGCCGTACATACGTCAGCCATATATACGTCCCCCATACATGTGTGTGAATGCAGCCTATTTAGTATTTCTGTCAATTCCAGCCCAGACATCTTTGGTAGGTAGCATTTGTGATACCATCCTGTGAACCTATCTTTAAGCTCACTCCTGAAAGAGCAAAAGTAGTAAGTAAGTTGCACAATGTCATACGACTTTGGCAATTCAATTACACCACTTCATATTTTAGAAAAGCTGTGGATCTAGCGTAGGAACAAGATAAGACTAGCAGGGTTATAAAGAGCTTGAATTTATCTCCTCTACCACGTGACTTTTTTTTAACAATTTTTTGTCCATCGCTTCATAATGAGTAAAAAAACAATACGCAAGACTGCCTGGCAGGTTGTGACTTATTAACAAAAATCTTGGTGATTGGTTCAATTTAAGGACCAGACATTCACATACAATTGGGTTCATACTCAGAGGTACAGCTGTAACCATCCAGCCAAATGCAGTCTTGTATCTTTATCAAAATGAATGGCCGGGCAGATGATAGAGGAGATTAAATTGGGAGTTATGGGGAGAGACTTCTCAGATTAAAGAAATCTACGGGGGAGTAATGGTGACAAGGTGAATTTGCTTCTTCCCACCTCAGTCAAGCACTCAAGCATTTTTAAGGTGGCTAGTCTCAATCTTATCCCAGGTCAGGACATCCTGCATGAAATCAGAACTGACCTCACATATGAGCTGTCACAGAGGATGGAACAGCAGGCTGCAGCATGTCCCTAGGTCATGCTATGCTCTTATACAAGCTATGTTAAACATACCTTTAACCCCTTAATAAGAGGCCTGAAAAGGCTTTAATGACTGGGCATTTTTAGTGAGTTGGCAAAAGTAGAGGTTTAAAGGACACCTGTCATAAGGTCTGTGTCACTAGTCTTGTAACTACTACCTGTTGGAGCAGCTCACAGGGATCCCATCCCAGCCTTTATCTAGTTATTTCATACATTAATCATTGTAAAATCATATATTTTTATCATGTAAATGAGGCTGGTCACATGGTCAGAGGCAGTGATGTCATCCCTGTTATCCCTCCCCTCTCCTCCCCCTGCTCATGTCTGTGTGTAATGTATAGTAAAGTATGGCTAGTGTGTGTGCTGCATCTGCTGACATGCTGCATCCTCCTAATATACAGGTGAGAGACACAGACATCAGCTACACATGTACCTGACATGTTCTGCTATAACATGGCTTCCTGGAGCTGTTGTATCTCTCCTATACACACACACACACATGCACAGATAGGCTGCAGGGGGCGTGGCCACCAGCACCAGGAAGCACATCATTATACAGCCTCACATCATTATACAGGCTGTCAGTCATGCACTGGGGGTGTGGCTGTACCTCCCACTCATGAATAAGGTGGACAGCTTGAATATGCTAATGCTTCATTGGACATTTCACAGGTCATTTGCATACAGCTTTAGGACCTCATTGCTTAGGTTTACAGGCATGTAGAGGGACAATGAAGGGATAGAGGCAATGCTCTCTAATGGCAGTTTATGAAAATATATTTAGTTTAGGGGGGTTATTTTGCATGACGGGTTCTCTTTAACGACCATAACTTTTTTGGGGGTACTACCTTAAAATTTTTTGCCATGATATTTTTCATGACACATAGGGATTGTTAGAAATGTACAGTTTTCAAAGTATTGTTTTCTATTTTTAGTTATGTTTGGGGTTTAAGCTTACATTTAAAATTGACCATTATAATTGAATTCCTTATTGCGTGACATATATATATATGTATAGTAAGAGGGGTTTTCATGTTCCAGTGTTGGTGGGGAGTTTTTTACATTTTATTTGGAAATACAGTAATAAATTTTTATATATTTATGAATATTTTATTTTTGTATCTGTTATATTGCTTAATATGTCCCCATTGAAGTCATAAAAATGGAGAAAAGGGAGAATTGACCCCCTGTGTAGAAAGTTCTGCTCAACCCTATCAGACTCTGCAATCACATGACTGACAAGTCTTTAGGGGCAGCAGCAGTACCACCACATCTATTCAATGCATAGTGCTACTACAGTGCTATTTAGTAAGGAAAAGAGAAGGCAAAAGTGGAAATAAACCACTTCTTCCTTCTCTCTAGGGTCTTCAGCTATATGTGACCTATGCTGCTCCTTCAATCTCTGCTGAAATAGGAGAAATGCAGAGACACTGAAAGACATCACTAGATACTACAGGTTTTAAAGAACTTAAGCATAAAAGTTGAAGTAAAATATATAACTTAAAGGAATTCCTTCTCCTGCCTGCCTCTGCCCTAATCTGTAATGTAACAATCGTGAAACCTATCCTAACTTGTTGAAAAACTTTATTTTAGTAATATGTAAATTATCTGCAGAGGCTACTGGGGCGTGTACTAGCCTGGTCAGACACTGGGCACTAAGGCTAGTACATGCCCAATAGCCTCTGTAGTTAATTTACTTATTACAGGCGGTCCCCTACTTAAAGACACCCGACTTACAGACGACCCATAGTTACAGACGGTCCCCTCTGCCCACTGTGACCTCTGGTGAAGCTCTCTGGATGCTTTAATATAGTCCTAGACTGCAATGATCTGCTATAAAGTGTCTGTAATGAAGCTTTATTGATAATCCTTGGTCCAATTACAGCAAAAATTTTGAAACTCCAATTGCCACTGGGACAAAAGTAAAAAATTTGTCTAGAACTTCAATTATAAAATATACAGTTTCGACTTACATACAAATTCAACTTAAGAACAAACCTCCAAACCCAAACCCAAAATCTTGTATGTAACCCGGGGACTGCCTGTACTAAAATACATTTTTTAACACATTGGCTAGGTTACTGGATTAATCAATTACAGATTAGGGCAAAGGCAGGCATGATGAATCTACCATCAGATTTACTTCTGATAGTAAAATCCTCATCCTTTAAGACCAGATAGTAAAAAACAGATACATTCGCAGAAAAATAAATCAGTAATACACATTCTATATATTGGGAATTCCTGAATGGTTTTGAATATATTCTGGAATACTTAAGCACTCTGTACATTTTTATTTATTGTCGATTTAGATCAGAAGGTAAGGAAAGACGTTGGTCCATGTTCACTCACAGACAAGCATGATATGGAATTGGCTTTTGGATATGCTTGGAGGTGAATAGGAAGGACTACACCAAGACAAAAACCTACAACTGTGTTCACACACATGTCAACCCTATATAAGACAATGGTTTATTTAAGAAATGCTAATCTACGGAAACTTGTGTGTCCACAGGGACCATGGTGTTTATGAGGAAATGAAATAATATTCATGTTGTAGCATTTATGTGTATATTTTTTTTTGGAAAAGTTACTTTTTTTGGTAATTGCTGTTGTTTTTATAATAGTAACAGTGTTGCTTTTAGAATAATGATTTCTATTGGAGACGTATGATAGAGGGTGTAGTGTTTGTGAACAGGTGTTACAATTAGGAGAACACCTAACAGCCCCTATGTATACAGGCAGTCCCCGGGTTACTTACACGATAGGTTCTGTGGGTTTGTTCTTTAGTTGAGTTTGTATGTAAGTCAGAACTGTATACTTTATCATTGTACCCCCAGCTAAATTATTTTTGGTCTCTGTGACAATTGGATTTTAAAAATGTTGGGTTGTCATAAGAACCAGGATTAACAAAAAAAGCTTCATTACAGACACCTGTGATAACTGTTATAGCTGTTTATTGTAGCCTAAGGCTAAAGTACAGGAAATTAGCAACATCTAGAGGTCCATTTGTAAGTAGGGTTTGTCTGTAAGTCGGGTGTTCCTAAGTAGGGGACCGTCTGTACTATAAAGCGTATGTCTCATTGTTTGTAACACAGCCATGAGGAAGGAGGCATAGTGCATTTTTATTTACCCTACTTATTTATTGTTTAGTTCTTAGTGAAAAAAAAAATATTTGTAAGCTTGCAACTTTACACAGTAATTTAAGGCAGCACAGCATTTTGTATTTTAACCTGACAAAACTGAACATTGCACATGAAAGAGGCATATTATCCTTTGTTAAACATTCAATTTGAATGCAAAACAAAATTGTAGATCTGACAATAATAGTATACCCACTGAACAATAAAGAATTCCGAGAAACAGTAATGGCCTAATAATTGTATGTACATGTGTTCTTTCTTCTTTTTTTAATTCCTTTTTTGTATGCCACTGCTGCCAGAGCTTGTCTTGTTGTTACAGCATTTATGATCATTTCAGGATACAGAATAGAGGATCCCTGTTTGACTGCTGGGGGGACAAGTACTTGTAGTCCCTTACAAGTCTCAAAGAAGTCAATGGATTTTTTATCATTTTGTGAGGGGCATACAAGGTATCTTTGGTCCTCAATTACAAAGGCCCAAATACTTATGCCCTATCCTGTGGATCCTTGGAGAGATAACTGAGCTCAGAAAGCTTTGAAACTATATTAAAACCTTAACAACAGTCACCATATGAGTAAGACACATACATTGTACAGCATTAAGCTACTGTGAAATTAAACAGTTTACACCCGCGATTGGAGCTGACACAGATTGTGGGTGTCACTGGTGGGTGTTCAGGGTTCAGTACCCGAACCTGGACCCAATTCCTGTGTGTTCACTAATGATGACCAATATTGGCACTTCAAGGATTATTTTTTGTTTTATAGTGTTTCCCTAGCATTTGATTCATAAACTTTTTAGCACTTTTGTGCACTAAACCATGCAAACTTCTGATAAAACACTATGCAGAGAGGACCTAATAGAGAGGAATGCATTGGCACCTCTACTTACATCAAAGAAGGGCGATGCAGGCACTGTAACTTCTAAGAATGTTTTAGATCTTGTGGTCAGTGGTAAACACTGCATTTAAGCAATTAAATGGCCACTGCCAAGCCCTGTTGAAACTTAAAATGCCCAAGCATCGTTTGTGGGGCTTTATAGTCGTTTGTGGGGCTTTATATTACATTATATTTGTCTTTTCATCATCAGAAAGGAACACACACATAATAGAAGCATTACAGCTTAAATATTCTCTCCTGGTTTCAGATATTGAATTCAAGAATAAGAGAGACAACTGAAACTATTGACTAAATTGGAAATAGTCATGTTTAAAATTAGCGGTTTGTACCCACATAGAATTTCAAAATCAAGTACTTATTGATTTAATATATACAATGAATTCACTTTAAGTGTTCAGCTCAGTATGATAGAGTCAGTCTCCTAGCAGGTGACAGTTCTGCTGTGGAAGCAATTTTCTGATTACTTTTTCTATACCTAGATGCTTACATTGTGTTTTTATTAAAAACTATTTTAGGGAGTTGCAAGTCCAACTAAAATCTTCAGACCTATTTAATCACAGAAAAAGTAGTTCAACACAACAGATGTTCAGTGTGTTTAGATAGCAGGAATGACTAAACATTTTTTTGTATTAAACAAAACATATTTTTTGTATTAAAATTATTATTTTTTGACAATTCCAAGTGCATTTAAATTTTTCTAACATGTGTAGAACCACTACATTTTCCATACAGTAACCTTAATATGTAAATAAATGTGTAATATTCAACACAGTAAATCAGAAATCTGCATATAGCAGTTCTGTTTCTAAATCTGTTGTAACAGGTCATATAAGATAACTAAAATCATGAGGATTAGGAAAAACAAAACATCAGTTTAGCTATAAGGCTTTCAGCCCTCATACAAACACACAATGGACTTGACCAAATATATATTTAATGGAGATAACCAAGGCCAGAGCCCTTTGGCGGTGGCTTATCTCCAAAGAACAAAACTGTTAGTTGAATTCCAATTTATCTGATCCTCACTTCCCCCAATGGAGCCCTAAGGAATGAGAAAAAAGTATTAAAATAAAATGTCTCTCAATAGGACCAAAGTAAGCAAGTCAAAAAAAAAATTTAGGATAAGCATTTGTATCTTCATGGTAAACAAAAGGAATAGTTTCAGCACTCCTGTGTCTTCTTAATAATAATAATACAGCTCCATCATATTCTGAAGTGCTTTACAATACAAATCATGGGAAACATATACAAATAAAACATTACAGAGTAAAAACAAAATATAAGGCAGTGTAAGGCAGACCCTGGGGACAGACAGACTATTTCACGCACCCCCCCCCCTTGCTATCTTTTTGCACTTGCTATCTTTTTGTGACCCAGATTGCCAACCTTCCCTTTTTGCTATTGGTTTGCTTGTCTTTTTGCATATCTACAATTTGGTGCAGAGAGGTACTGATGCCCAGTTACGGCCATTTTTTAAAGTGGACCCATGGACCCAGTAAGCAGGCAAGGACAGTTTAGGAGCTTGGAATTAGGACTCACTGCCCTTCTCTGTGCCTGCCAATACAGTGGGCAATACAAATAATAAAAAAAAAACTAATAAAAAGTGAACCAGAAGGAGAACTGCAATTGTTATGAGAATTGGACGAAACTTTTTTTATACAGCATTAGAGATGGAGAACTGCTGTGTAGTGGGGACCATAGACAATGGCCCCCATCAATTCAGACATATAAAGCAGTTTATTTTTCTTAACATTAATAGTCTTTAAATCAAACAAGGCTCTGTCCTAATATACACAAAAGGTAATGAAAGTTAACATATTTGCTGCTAGAGGGTTTTATAATGCAGGACTAATATAAAGCCAAGATGACATTACTAGATACAAGAATTTGTCACATGAAGAGGTGTTGTTTGCCTTGGTTTCTTCAAGATGATTGACTCAAAATAAGTTATGTAGTTACTTCTGATTCTTATCTCTTTTGATTTAAAATTAGAAATCCAAATTTTTCATCGTCTCTCTAGATGTAGTTGGACGTCTTTGACTTCAAGTGTGTTGGATTTATAGTGCTGGGCCATCCAGAAAGCTGAAGAAAACACTCTTTCAACTGAACACCCAAAGAGAAATGAAAGAGAAAACAGCTCACTGACAGGTAGTAGAACGGCTGTGTGCACGGACTCCAATATCCTGTCCGGATCCTGGACAGCTATACAGCTCAATGGTGTATCATAGAAAAGGGAAAACGGATGGAGTCCAGCATTAGTCTACCGTGGTATGACTAAAGACTGGTATGGCGTAGTCCGAAACGCGCCACCGCAGGTCTTATTCAATGTTCCACACGGCAGCATGTCCTAGAAGTGAGAAATGTCAATCAAACAAGGAGGAAGGGCAATGCAAGTAAAGTTTATTGTGCAGGACTCACTTAGTGTGATTGCAGTCACATCAGGTGATTTGCATATACGTTTACAAACAGATTGTTGTAACATTGCACACATGGAAAGGAACGATTTAGATATAAGGTCAATGCTTTTCAATCATAGTTTTTAATAAAGTATATTGGGTGGGTCAATTTAAAAGGCCAGTATTCTTTAAGACACAGATGCCATTGATATGAAGAGCTATGCAGCCCCGTTCTGTTTCTATCCGCCGCTCTGTAGCTTTGCAGTACCCAGGAGGTCATCCACATCCTTAAACAGAGCTACAACCTGACCAGAAGAGGTAGTAGAAAACAGCGAGGCAGACAATAGCGGCAGAGTGGGGTACAAGGACCAGAGTTTTTTTTTTTTTATACTGGCCATGTTCACTTTAAACATTTACCAATGAGGAGTGTTCTGTCCTCTGCAGAAAATCCAGCTGTTTAGGTTTCCGTCTGCAGTGTATGGTTGGTAACAGCGCCATCTACTGGTGGTTTAGCGCATTTCCTAGCTTGTAGTTTTCAATGCATTATGGGGCATTATGAGGCATTGTGGGTATTTCTTGTTACTGTAGTCTGTATTAACAGCAGCCATCTGACAGTGTGAGGAGCCACTTCATATGACTTGTTTGTACCTCAAGTTCATTACAAACAGCCCGTTCCAGCATAGTTGGTGAGCACATTATCCATGTATATGCTGACATTCTTTGTATGCTTGAGTATGAGTGAAGTATTACCTCATGTTGTTGTGAATGACAGATTTTGTATTCCATGTACCTTATCATTTTATGTATTCTGAATATCACTGTTATTCATCCTATAGTTTCACCTTTTCCTGTCTACTATCAATAAAGAGAAGATTTACAGTTTTCTACAGTACAGTTTTCTTAAGAGGACAGGGAGGTTTAGCTACATGTCAGATTACACTTCTTGCTAACATGTAAGAGGACAGTATAGAGGAGGGCTTTTTTGGGGGCTCTCTACATAAATAAATGATGTTGGGGGTTCTACATATTGGGTCCGGGTATTAATTAAACTGGTGGAGGGGTAGGAGGAATGTTCAAGGGGTATGGTGTTGTAAAACTGGAAGGGGGAGGGCTGTATATGTGGGCCAGAGTGCATATAATCGCACTGTACAAGATATATTGAATGGCAGGATGGATTTCAGTTAACCTCTACAAATGTGGAGAGCCTCAACCAGAGGCGTGACTAGGAAAGGCAGGGCCCCATAGCAGACTTCAGAATGGGGCCCCCAAGATATAAGCCTTTATGTGATATGGTGCTGCATAACCTTAAAGGGAACCTATCAGCAGGGTTTCAGTTATCAGGTTAATGGCTGCTGCAGGTCCCGTTATACACGAGAAATTTATGAGAAATCTCATTTAGAAATGGTACTTATCTCTATTCAGCTTCTGGGGCCCAAGCCATTCAAGCAGCAGGAGTTGTGGAGTCACCATGAAACACTTGCCCACACGACTCAGGCTCCAGAAGTTGTATAGAGATAGATACCTTTTCAAACAAGCAGATATATTCAAATACATGTTTTTGTTGTGTATAATGGGACCCACAGTAGCTGCCATTAACATGATATGTGAAATCCTATTGACAGGTTCCTTTTAAAATACAGTCACAGTCACATTACGTTTTACAGTCACAAAATATTGCAGCCTTTCAGTAGGATAGATTATTTATGAGAGATGGACACCTAGCACCAGCGCTGATCAGAGGAGAGAAGCTCCCAGCAGCTTTACTACACACAGTGCAGAGACAGAAGTAAACAGTGCTGCCCATTGTGCAGTGGTGCTTAACCGTAACTGCAGGGTCACATCCTCATTACTAACCTGTACTACACAGAGGCTGATAATATTCTGCAACTGGAAAACTCCATTTAACTTGACTTTAAATGTATTTTAAGGTTTTGGCAGAGTATGTTGGATTTATGTATAATATATTTTTTTATTTATATGCATATTTATACAGATACCTTCATATACATGTTTATGTACATTTACACATATGTATAACCATTGTACACATACAGTTATGCACTGATACAAATACATTTTATACTCATATATTGTGATTATATGATTATGATAAGCCACAGTAAAATGTTCCTGGGTAATATTATTTTGGTATCATCTGGTTACTGGTTATGCCACTGGTCACACTTTCTCGCTACTTAAGTATGACTAGGTTGAATTCATGACATAGCTGTTAATCATATTACTTTTGGTGCTTCCGGGTGAGAATCAGTGATCAGAGCAATCACTGTGTCCTCTTCATGTGCTGCCTGGCACTTTCCTCCTGTCGGTAATGGCCGTTACAGGAGACAATGCCAGTGAGGCAGATGCATCTAGGAAACCAGTCAGGGATGAAAGGATAAAAGTCTGTTCATTACGACCAGCTAAAAGGAAAAGAAGAGCGAAAAATTGACTCAGACTGAATCCAATTAAAGTCTCTAATTAAATTGTGGCCGCACACATTCAGACTGTGTACTGTTTCAGGCAGATGACTATTGAACATGCTGATCCTGTCAATAGAGTTTGGGCAAACTTTCCAAGAAGTGGGGGAAGTTTTGGGCAGGTGTCAGTAGAGAGTCTGGAAAAAGAGGCTGCATCCCAAATATCTCAAGCAAAACAAGCGGAGATTCTTCTGACACATAATGCAGTGTACGGCCACCTGCCAGCAAGGAGGAAAGTATGGAACATAAACACAATGCTCAATTTTGAATATATTCTCATCTTCCTCATCATCCGGCATCAGGGGACATTCATAGTGTCATAGTTTATACGGTTGAAAAAAGACACATGTTCATCAAGTTCAACCAAGGAAGGGATTGGATGAGGAAGGGATTTATGGGAAGTCTTAATTTGTACTGAATCTTTAAATCATACATTGGGGTGTACAGAGCTGGATTAAGGTTGGTGAGGGCCCCCATTGAATGTAGTCCAGACAGGGAACAGCAATCGCTGCCTACCCTTTGTGTTTCCCGTGTCTTGTGTCTCCATGTCCTCATGTCCTACGATGTATTTACTTTTTTATGAAGATGGATTAAAGATGAAATTTTAACAGAACATGTTTTTTCACTGAAATGCTGGACTCCACTCGTTTTCCCTTTTCTATGATGCACCATTGAGCTTTATAGCTGTCCAGGATACGGTCTGGATATTGGAGTACTTGCACACATCCGTTCTACTACCTGTGAAGTCCTACTGTGGTGAGCTGTTTTCCTTCTTATTCTACTTTGGGTGTTATAAGCAATTGCTATATACAGCTCCCCAGTAATCACTATATACAGCACAGTAATCACTAAATACAGCCCCAAGTAATCACTATATACAGCCCCCAGCAATAACTATATACTGTCCTGAGCAATCACTATATGCACCACCAGCATTAACTATATACAGCCCCCTTGAAAAACTATATACAGCCCCCCTACAATAACTATATACAGCCCCTTATAATTACTATATACAGCCTCCCTATAATAACTATATAGCTGTGTTACTGGGCATGAGGCAGCTGTATGTAGCTGTGTTACTGGCGGTGAGGCAGCTGTATGTAGCAGTGTTACTGGGGGTGATGCGGCTGTAAGTAGCGGTGTTACTGGGGGTGAGGCAGCTGTATGTAGCTGTGTTACTGGGGGTGGGGCGGCTGTATGTAGCTGTGTTACTGGGGATGAGGCGGCTGTATGTAGTTGTGTTACTCCAGGCGAGGCAGCTATATGTAGTTATGTTACTCCGGGCGAGGCGGCTGTGTGTAACTGTGTTACTAGGGGGCAAGGCGGCTGTATGTAGCTGTGTTACTAGGGGGCGAGGCGGCTGTATGTGGCTGTGTTACTGGGGGCGAGGCGGCTGTGTGTAGCTGTGTTACTGGGGGCGAGGCGGCTGTGTTTAGCGGTGTTACTGGGGGCGAGACGGCTGTATGTGGCTGCGTTACTGGGGGCGAGGCGGCTGTATGTAGCTGGCACCAGCGCTTCCAGCAGCTTTACTACACACAGTGCAGAGACAGAAGAAAACAGCGCTACCCATTGTGTAGTGGTACTTAAGCATAACTGCAGGGTCACATCCTCATTACCGTACTAACCTGTACTACAGAGAGGCTGATAATATTCTGCAACTGGAAAACTCCATTTAACTTGACTTTAAATGTATTTTAAGGCTTTGGCAGAGTATGTCGGATTTATGTATAATATATTTTTTTATTTATATGCATATTTATACAGATACCTTCATATACATGTTTATGTACATATACACATATGTATAACCCTTATACACATATAGTTATGCACTGATACAAATACATTTTATACTCAAATATACACACATTCACTCAGTTATATACATTATGTGCGTATAATAATATACATTATAATATGAGTTGTATACATTTTTAAACTCATATATACATGTATACACACATTTATACGTGCAAAATACACTAATATATACACATGTATAAAATCATATACACATACAATTATAGGCTCATATATAAACATGTATACTCATATACACCTTATACAGACAATATACACTCATATAACCGACCTACAGACAACCCATAGTGACGACGGACTCCCCCTCTTCCCACCTGTGACCTCTGGTGGCTCTCTGGAGCTTTAAATAGTCCCAGACATTGGCCAATAATCAGCTTTCATAGATTTGTCTGCAATGACAGCTCTTATTGATAATTATTGGCTATTGGTCCCTATTCGAGCCAAAAAAAAAAAAAAATTTGAAATTCCAATTGCTCACTGGGCAAAAAAAAAAAATTTGTCGGACTCAATGATAAAATTTATAACCTTTCAGACTTTCTACACAATTCAACTTAAGAACAAACCTACAGTCCCTATCTTGTTGTAACCCGAGGAGCTGCCTGTCATTAATATTTAACAACAATCAATTTAGAAAAAAATCCCCCCTCTATATAGTTAACAACCTATAAACAAAAACAAACATCATATTGCAAGCATCACCCACCACTTTCTGGCCCAAGACTGATACATATTATATATCACAAATGACCATACAAAATAGGAAATACCTTGATACATTGGAAACGCTTTAACATATCCATTTGCTTTGACGATTGTTTTTGTGACACATTGTCCTTATCATCTCTGGTTGACGTAAATTTCAGCAATAATGTTTACTCTTTATTTATGAAATAAATGTGAAACTTGGACAAACACCAATAGAGGGGTATGCGCCAAAAAACCCCTATGTTTTAACAAATTAAAAATTTTTCAACTTTTTTTGAAGTTAGTCATATCACACCAAAATAACTTGATAACCACCATTCCCCATATGTCTGGATTACTTGGCATAACTTTCAAACTCCTTCCTTTTTTTTTTTGGACAGTTAGGGAGGGCTTATAACTTTAGGTGCAATTTTTTCCCGATTTTCATGATTTTTCTGTAAATTCAACAACCGACTTTTGGAGGCCAACTTTTAGTTTAGAAGTGACTTAGAAAAGGCCCTACATGACAGACACAGTGACAATCATTTTTCTGGAAAGAACAACCCTTGTAAAATTAGAAGGGTGTAATTTGTGTCATTTGCCCAACAGGGTGTTTGATTTCATTAGGCCCCAAGGAAAAAGATGAAAATTTTTCTCAAAAAAGTACTTTTCCCTTCCCTCCCCCCCAAATTTTTGTACCCCAAGGGATAAAAGAGTGAAACAAACCCCAGATTATGTGTACCTACTATTTTTCCTAAATGTCGAATTGCCCCCACATGTGGCATATACAATGTTGTACACACAAGGACTGAGAAGGGACAAGAGGGATTCTTTTGCCCTTTTCAAAGCCAAATTTACAGAAATCCTTTACATATGTCAGTATGCATTTGAGAGTCCTAGTGGTTCAAACAAAAAAGAGGAAATACCCCCCAACTACCGTGACAAGCACCTATTTTGAGAAATAACAATAACCGCTTGGGCAATTTTAGGAATATGCTTCCTATTTGCGACCCATACAGTGTTTGATATCAATATAATAAAGCACTATAAAGGAAAAAGATAAACGGAAATGGAAAAAGATAAAAAGTTTTCCACACAAGACAGAAGCTCCAGTCTTATTGACCCTCTAATTTTTGGTGAGCTCCACAGGATGATATATGAAAAGCAACCCACAACACCATGTGTTAAAACTATTCCTTCCTCCCCGGGAGTGTAGACATTGATCCCATGTGCATATAATATTGTTTTTGTACTGGCCGTACGCAGTAGAGCTCAGAATGGAACAAGAGGGAGATACCTGGCGTTTATAGAACCGCCTAAAATTTGACATACTGGCCTCCTTTACATGCATTTTGGTAAGAGCCCTACTGGTACCAAACATAGAAGAACCTGTACAAGTGTACACCATTTTAGGCAAGTACATCCCTTGGAGAATTTAGTAAGATAATAATATTGTGTATTTGCCTGTAAATGTGTTTTGATTTAACAAAAGGGGCCTCTAAAAAGGAAAGAAGAACATATTTATCCCCTGATTTTTTATAGCCCAAGGTGGGGGATAAAAAATGTAATAGCTGCCAATAAAATGTGGTAAACCTATTTCTCCCCCAAGTTAAAAGTATCCCACATGATCTTACAATAAAATGTTTTTATGGCACCGGTAGAACTACGAACCAGAATTATGTGTGTATTTTAGAAGCCAAAATTCTGAAAGAAATCCTTCCAATGTGTCAGGATCTCTGTTGGAAGACTGCCTGCTTAGATGGTATACCTAAAACAGGGGGAACCCAAAAGTTGACTCTAATTGTTGAATCACATCTCTCCTTGGGAATTTTCTCAAGGTAAATATGTGGTGTAGTTATACACATGGTGAAATGAGCATTTTTTTTTTAAACCAATAAAAACAAAACCCATACACCAAATTGCTGTCTTGGATCCCCAAGAAGGAAATTGGCAAATTATTTCTGGAAAGTTTTCAGTTTGCCATTATTGTTGACATCCCCCGCCTAATGTGGGTGCCGCATTATGTGAAGCTGTTATTTGACGGCCATTATTTGACGCCCGTTATGCGATGCCCACTATGTGATGGCCCGTAATAATGGTGCCCATTATGTGACGAAAGGCCGCAGCCCTTTGTTTCCACTAAAGTGAACAATGTCAGCTCCACACTGATTAGGTTATAGCCATTTTTCCTCTCTGTGTGCAGAAAACAGACCCTATCATGTGATCCTAACGCTGCTAGGTAAAGAAAATCCAGCCATGACTCTGGAAATGATAAAGCACTTGGAATTATAAAAATAACAATAATAAATAAATGAAGAACTTGGGGAATTATAAAGCTTTCTGCTAACAAAAAAATGCCAAGGGGCTTGGAGGGGAAATAGACACCGAAATAAACACATAAAACTCACAGCATATTCTGACCCTAGTTTATCAATGAAAATAATCAAGGGTGTAAATGGTGGATCAACTTCGACCTACAGTTGTTACATCATTTACAGACATATAATTTCCGTTTAACGAAATGAATCACAACAAGGTCTGGACCTGAATTGTGAATGCGTTGATGTATACGAGGGGAAGTATACCAGGCGGCACCAACTAAAATTTTGTCACTCTGGAGTTCTCGCTTGGCAGTGTTCGTATCAATAGATATATAGTGTTCATCCGTAATCCTTTTGATTCCTTTCCTTACGAAGCAGTGGATTCACGGCATCGGGAAATGCCTTGGTCCTGCAACAAACCTGGGGTAACAATCAAAATCCAGCAGGTACTGGAGCTCCGTCCTTCTTTGTTCAAATATTAGTTCCGCGATTTCAATCTGACCTCTCTGAAAATGGAAAATGATACGGTCAGGACCTGCACAGTGGAACAGCATCGTAAGACGTTGTACAGCATAATACTGTCACTCACTGTCATGGCCAGCCGCTTTTGTCCATATCTTGGTTTTCCATTAGAGGTGCTGTACGGTGTCAGGAATGGGAATAGCCTGGGATGCAAAGGTTATCCAACAGACACATGTGTGTAACCCCTTATCCACAGTGGGTGCACAGAATTTCGGGTATCTACAAGTGCTTCCCAATCGGAAGCTCTCTGGAGATGGCATGAACATGCCAAGCCCATTATCGACATGGAGCCCCCTTACCAACTGTGTGGATTGGTGCTGTCCTAGACAGCAACAATTATCCGGAAGAGTGTTATATTTCAATAACTCAAGCGCCCCAGCCATGCCCCATGGTGACAAAATGTTCTAGTCTATTTTGCGTGTGGTTCCAGTTTCGATCCATCCAAGATCGGCGTAACTCAACAGAACAGGAGGGGTGGGGCAAAAGGCCCTCTGACCTACACAGCACAAAAGCAAATTGGTGGCTGTCAGGAACAGCCGCACCTCTATGCACTCCGATCACCATGTCTACAGACCCGGTGACGGTATTAATGACGTCATAAGTAAAATCTTGCATAGCTATTATTGACAATGGTCACTGCATTTGAGTCCCACTCCACATAGCAGCTATCATGACGGGGGATGGGGGGGGGAATCCCTCTGGTCCATGGGGCAGGATGGATGGCTGTCAGGAACAGCCGCCATCTTTACCCGCTCACTGTGTCTGAACCGAGTTGACGAGTCACTTCCCGCTGCATCGTTCTATTACAGCGTGCATCAGGAAAGGGTTTATAGCAGAGGCGTAACTAGGAAAGGCAGGGCCCCATAGCAGACTTCAGAATGGGGCCCCCAAGATATAAGCCTTTACGCAATATGGTGCTGCATAACCTTAAAGGGAACCTGTCAGCAGGGTTTCAGTTATCAGGTTAATGGCTGCTGCAGGTCCCATTATACACTAAACAAATACGGTATGTATTTTTTTAAGATTATTTTTGAGAAATTTCATTTAGAAATGGTACTTTTCTCTATTCAGCTTCTGGGGCCCAAGTCATTCAAGCAGCAGGAGTTGTGGAGTCACCATGAAACACCTGCCCACACGACTCAGGCTCCAGAAGTTGTATAGAGATAGATACCTTTTCAAACAAGCAGATGTATTCAAATACATGTTTTTGTTGTGTATAATGGGACCCACAGCAGCTGCCATTAACATGATATGTGAAATCCTGTTGACAGGTTCCTTTTAAAATCAGTCACAAAATATTGCAGCCTTTCAGTAGGATAGATTATTTGAGAGATGGACCCCTGGCACCAGCGCTGATCAGAAGAGAGCAGCCTCCAGCAGCTTTACTACACACAGTGCAGAGACGGAAGTAAACAGCGCTGCCCATTGTGTAGTGGTGCTTAACCGTAACTGCAGGGTCACATCCTCATTACTAACCTGTGCTACAGAGAGGCTGATAATATCCTGCAACTGGAAAACTCCATTTAACTTGACTTTAAATGTATTTTAAGGTTTTGGCAGAGTATGTTGGATTTATGTATAGTATATTTTTTTATTTATATGCATATTTATACAGATACCTTCATATACATGTTTATGTAGATATACACATATGTATAACCCTTATACACGTACAGTTATGCACTGATACAAATACATTTTATACTCATATATACACACATTCACTCAGCTATATACATTATGTGCGTATAATAATATACATTATAATATGAGTTGTATACATTTTTAAACTCATATATATATGTATACATACATTTATACGTGCAAAATACACTAATATATACACATGTATAAAATCATATACACATACAATTATAGGCTCATATATAAACATGTACTCATATACACCTTATACACACAATATACACTCATATATAGATTATCCACTCTTATATACACATTATACACTCATATAAACATCATACACACAATGAATAAACTCATATATACACATGATATACTCAAATATACGTTATACACTCATTACATACATTTTACACTGATACACACACATTATACACAATATATACATTATACACTCCTATATACACACATTATATACTCATATATACATTATACACACATTATATACACATATATACATTATACACACATTAAATACACATAATACACTTATACACTTTATACACATTATACAATCATACACACGCATTAGATACTTATAAATACATTGCACACTCATCATACACACACACATTATACACTGCTATATACACCACATACACTGATTTATATACATCATACACTCATATATACACATATCATATACATTTACATCCCCTGCACACTTACACTTGTATTCCCTGGGAGCAGCGTCCAGTGATCTTGTCACAGGCCCTGGAGCTGGTTACATCCCAGAAGACATTGTCCAGTCAGAGGGCAGAAGTATAAGGTAGGTAAGTGGTTGTCACTAGATCCTGCTCTACATGTGCCACACTGCTCCCAGCTTAGCAGCAGCCCCGGGCCCCAGGAGAGCTGCTCCCAGGACCGGGGGTCTGCAGGCCACATAGATAAGAATGCAGCCGGGTGACAGGACAGGATGTTACCTGAGGTGTCTCCTGCCGCTGCCCTCCTCTGCCCCTCCCCCTCCCGGCATTTCTACACGGAGCAGCAGCTCAGCATAAAGTTCTGCAGCATGAATCATGTGCCGTGCAGGCACATTGTCCATTCTATAGTTCGTGTGGCAGGTCGGATCCGGGCCCTCTGAGAGGCGGGGCCCCGTAGCGGCTGCTACGTCTGCTACCGCGGTAGTTACGCCACTGGTTTATAGGCTATACAATTTTTATTTATTTTTGGGGGCAATTTAGACAAATAAGGGCTTATTTTTGCTACAAATTAGATGCAGCTGTGAAAATAACATCATTTAAGCCAGTTATTTAGCTTATTGATGTCGGTTTTATTAACTCTTTATGTGTGGAGAAAATAAAATCACTAATTAGTTGGTTTTCAGATTTTTAAGTATTTTTGGGGGGGGGTAGTTCACGTGTAAACCATAAGAAAATAAGATATATATTAGATTATAGAGTAGTTTGATCTATTATTATGTCCAATTATTAATTGAAGAAAAAATCTAAAATAGAAATAAATGTGTGCATTTGTTATTAGTTACCCCCTCCATTTTTGCAGGCGGCATAACTTTACTATTTTTTTGGTTGCTGGTTTGTGGTTTTACTTTTTTTCCACGTAGTATACTTGGACGTGGGGTCGTGCTGGTAACTGTGTGTCCGCCCATGTAACTGCCCTTTGTACCTTTCACCCTATCATAGGATGGTCTACCCCCAGCTTCAGCGTCCCTTCTACTTTCGTGCTAATATTCTTATAACCCGATCTAGGCTACAGCCTTATCATGCTTCGTAAATAAAACATTTAAAAAAGCACCTAATTGTGCCAAACTAAACTACCAGTAATTCCCGTTGCCTACTCCATGCGCTGGCTAATAATAGTTCTAAATAATAGAAATTATTATACTCCTCAACATTAAGACATAATTAAAAAAATTCAAGAATTACATAATACAACCCACCAAATAGTGGTCGATTATGTGTTTTTTTTTTTTTCTACCCAGGCCTTTTAGTTTTCAGTGGTAATCATACGTGGTGCTGTAACTTTTTTGGTATCCTTATTTTCAGACATTTTATGTACGAATTGAGCAATTTGATTGAAAATTACAGTTTTTGGCAAGTTTTTCGTGATTTTTTTTTCCCATTTTCACTGAGCGGGTCCAATAGAATTATGATATTTTATGTGTAACAGTGGTTATGTGATTTAGTGTTTTTTGTTACTGTTATTACTTGTGGATTAGCTTAGTGTGACTTTAGTTTTTTTACATTGGTACTTAGATTACCTTGTGAGAGCGAGATTGTCGGGTGCTTGACGGGACGTCCTACCTACACTTGTAACCTCTTATATCGTTTGATTGATGTTAATTTATTGAAAACAAAAACCTTATAATTGTGTGTTAACTTTTTTTTTTGTTACTTTTACTTACTTGACTTTCAAAAAGATTGAACAACTATCGATGTATGTTGGCACTCGTGTAATGTACGCACTTGCCGATCCTTCATTGTATACCAGCTGGGTGCCTACGCCAGGTTTCTCAGTTACATTGATTACCTGCTCCATGTATGTGTATCGCCGCATCTACTGGTACCCACAGCAAACCGTTGGGCTGCCAGAAGATCGAACCTCCCCCTGGCGCGTCGAATGTTCGATCCGGACGTCACTAATCGGGGAGCCCCCTTGCAACTGCGCCGCAGTCATTGTTTACCAGTGGCGTTTGTAAGGTGTGTTTAACCCCTCAATCTTAGGAACTCGGTCGTATTCAAGTTATACATGAGTTGTTCACTTCAATCTATGCAACCCTCCGAATGTGAGCCGACACGATAAGAACACAGCCTGGTGCTAGCGCCCGCCTTTAATAGTACAAGCGTGCCCTTCGGGTAGGTAGTTAAGCACTAGGTACGAAACTCACCGAAACTTTGTTTAAAACAAAATGCCTTTTTAGGGCCTTCTCATTAGAGGGGTTAAAATGTTGCAAGACAGTCATGAGTCTGAGCGTACGAAAATCACCTGCATACCAGCTCTGTAGTAAAGCGTGTTCATTAGCCGCAAATCAAACGGATGTTACAATCTACTTTACAGCGTTTCATCAATCAATACATATAATCTTATTTTTGACACAAAGACAACACAAATGTACTGTCATACATATTAAAAGGCTGTACAGTATGTTTTATGCGCAGATGAAATCCAAAACAAAAGGTCCCAGTGAGACAAAAAAAAAAACGCAATGACTACATACCAGGGTATTGCTAGGTTCTATAATAAGCACCTCAATATAAAGTAACAGAACAACGTGTTCCTAACCCATTTTATTCTGTCTGTGGCTGCTGCCTCCCCGACCCCCCTCCCAACCGCGTTTGGCCCACTTACCACGCTTCTTCATTGGTGTCAATACGAAACTGATGCTGGCAGACGCCGTTTTTATACATGGCGTGCAGGTAAGGTTTTTGCGCAGAATTACGCGTGCAATGATCAGCTTTCCGGTTCCCAGCCTCTGGCCCCACTGGATCATCACTTCCTCCTGCAGCATTGCACTGGGACCCGCTCATCGCCAGACAAGCAAAGGTCATGCTCGTAGCAGCGTAACGTACCTTGAACCGCTGACCTTGATATTCATGCAGCGCATGTGCGCCGAAATTGGCCGCCGCTGGAGGCCGGCTAGGACAAAATCCATCTTTTACGCCAAACCCCTCCCAACTCAGTTCGCTCGCGGATCTCGAAGTCTCGGGCGAGCCGCCCATAAGTGGAAGAGTACGAGGAGTGTGCACCCCTGTATTCAGGAAAGGTACGGAGAAAAAGGGGGGGAGGAGGAGACGGGGGGTACCCAGGAGATCTGAAGATCACACAGAGAATATGGAGAAATGGGAAGAATTGGCCTTCAGAAAAAAGATAGATGAATGAGGAAAAGAAAAAGGAAAAAAGAACAACCACCACAAAGGGGAAGAAAAGAGAAAGAAAAGAAAAGTGTCATATTGATTGTTATCACATTTTTTATTCCATTAACTTGTGACAATGCCAAAATGGACTGTGCATAACTAAGAAAGGAAACATAGATCATCTGTGACTTGTGACCCAAATTGTGAGAAGGGATAAATAAAATGTTGGGAAAAAATAAATTACGGGTCCATTGTGTGTCTCTACTCAAAAAATTGTGTCTATCTACCGACATCATTATATAATGTTAATAATTTGCAAAAGAAGTGGCATAATTAAATTGACAAGTGCTGATGGTCCAAATTGCCAGACAAAGGTACACAGCCAACAAAGCTTTTTCGCTAACTTTGCTTGCTTTCTTTATTGCTCCATTTCATTTTTTCATGCATTCATTTTCAGGATATACTGGCCTATATTGGTGAGAACAATGCTGTATGTTAAAATATGTTAGTGTTGGTTGATTTATGGGAGGAGTGTAACTAAGTTTAAATATCTTAATGTTACTATCAATAAAATATGAATGAAAACATGTAATAAAGGATCGTTTAAAAAGATTGTTAGTAATTATAAATACAGTATAATACATGCGCTTCTACGTAATAATAAAAGGGACTAGCATGGGATTTAGAAAGAGACTACTGGTGAGTATTTGAGTGGACAGAGTACATCTATGTAAAGCAAATAATTCGATTCATTATTTAACCCCATAGGGGCTCGGAGTATTCAGAGAGAGAAGATCCATTGCTTTCTGCTCCGGCCATTTGGGATAATAATTTCCCCTCCTGTCCAGTTTGTTGTACCTCTCTATAGCAAACGCATTTAAGCTTCAAAGAAGATTCCTGCTGGTTGGTTTTGAAGTTTGGAAAGGGGGTGTCCTCCAAAAAACCCTTGACTATATCCTTCGGGTTCATTGATGCCGCTCTTAAGTTCTTTTGGTAGGCTACATAAAGTTTGTTGCAAGGGCATCTTTTTACAATACTACCCCATTTAGTTGCCAATTTATGTGTTTTTTATTTGTATTATTAAATAGCCTGTAACTGGTCCGAAAGTTTAACAGCTTTTTGGTTTTTGGGAATCTTACATGTGATGCAACTGCCCACAAGGAAAAAAAAGCCATTTTGCGATAAAAAACGATATTATGATGGGTACATTGTGTTTTTGAATAATAGGTGCTACAATGGTACCACATTTCTGGCTTTGCTCAAAAGGAATTGCGAGTTTTTTGATAGTTTTGTCCTATAATTTTTATTTGAGATAGATCTCCAAGACGATTTACTATCAAAATACTATTTCAAAATACCACAATCTAGGTATGTTGTGTATTATAGGGATGGTTATGTATTTTTCTGTATTTTTTTGTAGAGTTAGATCCTACAGAATTTTCTTTCATCCCATATTTTATTTTTCGATATTCTGATCGTTCATAAAGGCTATAGTCTTGTTTAGTATCGTTGAGTACGGAATCATCATAACCTATCTTTCAATTGTTGTGGTAATATTGAAGATTCTGTCAAAAAATTTAAGAATCTGCTGAGTTCCTCCGATGGCGTCGATATTGACCTTTGGCGATGCATTGAGCCATGTAGGAAGGTGACAGGGTTTTTACGAATTGAAACACAATGCTGTCGGTTGGCTGCGGTAGGTCTATAGTTTAATGGTACAGTTTTTAAATATATTGTTAGGTCCAAGAAGTGATCGAAATTAGGACTAAATTTGGGGGATCTAAGACGTAATCGTATATTGATATCTTCATAATTCTGGAGGACTCTGCTCCACCCAACCACACAAACAGTACGTCGTGTATTGACACCTCCGTCAGAGACAAGATTCGCAGGAGCTCGCCAGTGGGAAAGATGTAGGGAGTCTTCCCATCTCCCATATTATAAATTGCATACGTTTGGTGCCAAAATCTGGTCCCCATGGCGGTGCCCAACGTCTGTAGATAGAACGAGTCTCATATTTGAAGTAATTATGGTTTAATTACTCACCGGCGGGGCTTGCCTACCCCTATACCAGGATACACCCTCAATGTGAACCGCCTATGCTGCTACAAGTAAGAGTGTTGTGGAGAACGAATGTAAAATTCCACTCTGGGATATTGAAAACGTACATAAGGAGCCATCAACTGCTAGAACGGTGAATTACAGCTGTAGTCCAACGAACAGTAATGCTGCGGACATGATCGCTTCACCTAACAGGTACTACACATATCTATTGGTTTGACCGGTAATATACTTACGTTCTCTTCTCAAACAAACCAGACTAGTTGGTTTGAGTTTGTGTATCAAAAAACATACTGTGTCGTCCTGGGTTGTGGAAATTCAATAGTCTAAGTACCGCTTGTGAAGTGTGTGATGTGCATATAGTGGCGCAGGTTACATTGTTGTGTGTAGAATTGTGTGATGCAGAGAGTTACCTTATAAAGTAGCCTATTTTAATAGTTGGATTGCAGGATCACCGGCTATTTATACAACGACACACTCAAATTGTTAGCATCCCCGTTCCCATTGTGGCGCCAAAACTATTGTTGTTTGTTAGTACTTTGGTACATTCATTGGTCTTGAAAAGAACGCGTCCCACTTACCTTACTAAAAGTATCTCATATTTTCCCAAATACTGATTTATGTTGTAACTGGAAATCAGTAGCTTTCAGTCAAAATTAACTACTGAAGAATTAAAGAGTAAGCCTCTAACTAACCAGATAGGCACTTGAATCATCATAGCACACATGTGCATTCGAAACTCTTCCTTATTGTCATCATATAAACGTATACAAGATAATGAAATATGCCACAATACTTATTGAAAACAGACTTTTTTTTTTGCCATGCCCGTGCACCGAGAACGGCGGACACAACGGCAGCGCGGGGGAGAGGAGAGGAGATGAGCGCTGGCTCCCCACGACCACTTCCATAGGAACATAATGCGCCACGCCGCCGTAATCTGGGAAAAGATAGGACATGCTATATTTTGCCCGGGACTACGAGTGGTACAGTGCCCAGTGTGCTGTACCCATACCGCTCCGTACATGCGTTAGCCCATAGAGTGTATGGGGGACATTATATATCGGCCGTACATACGTCAGCCGGATATACGTCCCCAATACATGGTGTGAATGCAGTCTATTTTAGTATATTGTCAAGTTCCAGCCCAGACATCGTTGGTAGGTAGCATTTGTGATTACCAGTCCTGTGAACCTATCTTTAAGCTCACTCCTGAAAGAAGCAAAATGGTAGTAAGTTGCACAATGTACTACGCCTTGGGCAATTAAATACACCACTTCATATTTAGAAAAGCTTGGTGGATCTAGCGTAGACAAGATAAGACTAGCAGGGTTATAAAGAGCTTGAATTTCTCCTCCTACCACGTGACTTTGAACTTTAAGTTAATTTCACAATTTTTTGTCCATGCTTCATAATGAGTAAAAATAAAACAAGACGCGAAGACTGCCTGGCAGGTTGTGACTTATTAAAAAATCTGGGTGTTGGTTCAATTTAAGGATCCAGAAAGTCACTACAAATGGGTTCATACTCAGAGGTACAGCTGTAACCATCCAGCCAAATGAGTCATTGTATCTTACAAAAAAAAAAACAAAAAAATCAACAAAAAAAAAAAAAAAAAACAAAAAAAAAAAAATAATGAAGGGCCGTGCTCGGCTTCTTTCTTCCGGCTGCTATCCATCTTCTTTTTTATTTCTGATTCATGTTCTTTCTTGGTTATTCCTTCGCCCCACCTATACTTGCTCTTTCTTGTCTTCCCTGCTTTCATTGACCTCATTGCCACGTTGTGACCATTTCTGGTATTTTCACACTCACATGACGTACTCCTATCTTTTAGCCATGTTGTTTCCTTGCTTGTCTAGCGTGTCTTATCTCCATCATATTGGGGCTTGATTGTATTGGTCGTTATTGGCCGTTTTCCAGTCGTGTTTGATCTCTCGTTGTATTTCAAAACTTACCATGCTATCGTCCAACTTAACATGATGCTTTCTTTTTGTTCCCCACTTTTTACGGTTTGATGTCTCATCTTTTCTCACCTTTACTCTCGTCCCCACTCCGATGATGTGAGAATGTCCCCTCTTTCTGTATCTCGCATCCTATATTTCTTCTCTATCTTGCCTGATCCTTCTTACTAATCAGCGGCAGATGATAGAGGATGATTAAATTGGGAGTTATGTGGGGAGAGACGTCTCAGATTAAGAAAATATACGGGGAGTTATGGTGACAAGGGTGAAGTTTGCTTATTCCCACCCACATAGCACTCCCAAGCAGTCACGCAATTTTTAAGGTGGCTAGTTCAATCTTATGCACCAGTGCCAAGGACATCCTGCATGAAATCAGAACTGACCTCACCTATGAGCTGTCACGAGGATGGAACGCAGGTGCAGCCGGTCCCTAGGTAATGCTATGGTCTATAAAAGCTATGTTAACATACCTTTAACCCCCCTTAATACGAGGCTGCAAGGCTTAATGACTCGGGCAGTTTTAGTGAGTGGCCAAAAAGTCGAGGTTTAAAGGAACCTGTCATAAGGTCTGTGTCACTAGTCTTTTAACTACACCTGTAGTGGAGCAGCTCACAGGATCCCATCCAGCCTTTATTTGATTATTTAGACATTAATAATTGTAAAAATCATATATTTTTATCATGTAAATGAGGCTGGTCCACATGTCAGAGGCAAGTGGATGTCATCACTGTATCACCTCCCCTTCCTCCCCCTGCTCATGTCTGTGTGTAATGTATAGTAACGTATGGATAGTGTGTGTGCTGCATCTGCTGACTGCTGCCATCCTCCTAATAGACAGGTGAGAGACACAGAATCAGCTACACATGTACCTGACATGTCTGCTATAACATGGCTGCTGGGCTGTTGTATCGCTTCTATACACACACACACACCTCCACAGATAGGCTGCAGTGGGGAGTGGCCACCGCACCAGGAAAGCACAGCATTATACAGCCTCAAGCATTATACAGAAATAAAAAAAAAAAAAAAAAAAAAAAAAAAAAATCAAGCTGTCCGTCATGCAATGGGGGTGAGCTGACCTCCCACTCATGAATAAGGTGAGACAGCTTGAATTATGCTAAGCTTCATTGGACATTTCACAGGTCATTTGCATAACGCTTTAGGCCCCCAATTGCTTAGGTTTTACAGGCATGTAGAGGGACAAGAAGGGATAGAGGCAATGCTCTTAATGGCAGTTATGAAAATATATTAGTTTAGGGGGGTTATGTTGGGCAGACGGGTTCCTTTAACAGACCAGAACTTTTTTGGGGTACTCCCTTAAATTTTTTCGCCAGATATTTTTCATGACACAATGGATGTTAGAAACTGTACATTTTCAAAGTATTGTTCTATTTTAGTTATGTTTGGGGTTAAGCTTACAGTTAAAATTGACATATATAATTGACATTCCTTATTCGTGCATATATATAGTATAGTAGAGGGTTTTTCATTCCAGTGTGGTGGGAGTTTTTACATTTATTTGGAAATACAGTAATACTTTTTATATTTATGATATCTTATTTTTGTATCTGTATATTGCTAAGATGTCCCCATTGAAGTCATAATTAAATGGAGAAAAGGAGAAGTGCACCCTGTGTAGGAAAGTTCTGCTAACCCTATCAGACTCTGCAACAATGACTGACAAGTCTTTAGGGGCAGCAGCAGTACCACACATCTATCAATGAATAGTGCTACTACAGTGTATTAGTAGGAAAGAGAAGGCACACAAGTGGAAATCAAACCACTTCTTCTCTCTCTAGGTCTTCAGCATATATGTGACCTATGCTGTCTTCAATCTCTGTGAAAATAGGAGAAATGAGAGAGACACTGAACGACATCACTAGATATACACGGTTTTAAAGAAAACTTAAGCATAAAGTTGAAGTAAAATATATAACTAAGGAATTCCTTCTCTCTGCCTGCCTCTGCCCTACTGTATTAACCAATCAGTGAAACCTATCCTAACTTGTGAAAAACTTTATTTGTAGTAATATGTAAAATCTGCAGAGGCTACTGTGGGAGTGTACTAGCGTGGTCAGGACACGGCACTAAGGCTAGTACATGCCCATAGCTCTGGTAGCGTTCAATTTACTTTACAGGCGGCCCTACTTAAAGACACCCGACTTACAGACGACCCATAGTACAGACGGGTCCCTCTGCCCACGTGACCTCTGGTGAAGCTCTCTGGATGCTTAATATAGTCCAGACTGCAATGTATCTGTAAAGTGTCTGTAATGAAGCTTATGATAATCCTTGGTCCATTACAGCAAAAAATTTGAAAATCCAATTGTCAATGCGACAAAATAAAAAATTTGTCTAGAACTTCAATTATAAAATATACAGTTAGACTACATACAAATTCAACTAAGACAACCTCCGAAACCCAAACCAAAATCTGTATGTAACACGGGGATGCGTACTAAAATACATTTTAACACATTGGTAGGTTACTGGGATATCAATTAAGATTAGGGCAAAAGGAGGCATGATGAATCTACCATAATTTACTTCTGATAGGATAAATCTCATCCTTTAAGGACCAGATAAGTAAAAAACATATACATGCAGAAAAATAAATCAGTAATACACATTTATATTGGGAAATTCTGAATGGTTTTGAATAATTTGGAATACTTAAGCACTATGTACATTTTTATTTTTGTACGATTTAGATCAGAAGGTAAGGAAAGACGTTGTGTCCATAGTTCACTCACAGACAAGACATGATATGGAATGGCTTTGAGATATGCTTGGAGGTGAATGGAAGGGACTACACCAAGACAAAAACCTAAAACTGTGTTCCCAACTGTCAACCCTACATAGACATGGTTTATTTAAGAAATGGCTAATTACGGTAAACTGGTGTCCACAGTGGAGCCATGGTTTGTAGAAGGAATGAAATGAAATAATTCATGTGTGTAGTATTATGTGTATATTTTTTTGGAAAAGTACTTTTTTTGGTAATTGCGGTTGTTTTATAATAGAACAGTGCTGCTTTAGAATAAGATTTCATTGGAGAGTATGAATTGCGGGTGAGTGTTTGTGAAACAGGTGTACAATTAGGAGAACACCAACAGCCCCTATGATACAGGCAGGTCCCGGGTACTACGAAGGTTCTGGTGGTTGTTTTAGTTGAGTTGTATATAAGTCAGAACGTATACTTTATCATTGTACCCCCCAGCAAATTTATTTTTGGTCTCTGTGAACAATTGGATTTACAAAATTTGGGTTGTCATAGAACACAGGATTAACAAAAAAAAGCTTCATTACAGACACCTTGTGATAACTGTATAGTGTTTTAGCCTCAAGGTAAAGTACAGGAATAGCAAACATCTAGAGGTACATTAGTAAGTAGGGTTTGTCTAGTAAGTCGGGTGTCCTAAGTAGGGACCGTCTGTACATAAGCGTATGTCTCATGTTGTAACAAAGCCATGAGAAGGCAGGCAGGCATTTTATTTACCCTACTTATTCATTGTTAGTTCTTAGTGAAAAAAAAAAATATTGTAGTGCTGCAATTAACAGTAATGTTAAGGCAGACAGCATGTTGTATTTTAACCTGACAAAAACTGAACATTGCACATGAAAGAGGATATTATCTTTGTTAAACATTACATTATGAATGCAAAACAAAATTGTAGATCTGACATAAATAGGACATACCACTGAACAATAAAGAATTCGAGAAACAGTAATGGCCTAATAACTTGTATGTTCAGTGATGTCGTTTCTTTTTTTAATTCCTTTTTGTATGCACCCGCTGCCCAGAGATTGTTTGTGTTAAGCAGTTTAGGATCATTCAGGGATACCAGAAAGAGCGTCCCTGTTGGACGGCTGGGGGGACAAACTTGTAGTCCCTTACCAATCTCAAAGAAGTCAATGGATTTTATGTCAGTTGGTGAGGGGAAGTTCTTTGGTCATCATTACCAAAGGCCATACTGTATGCCCTAATCCTGTGGATCCTTGGAGAAGATAAAACTAGCTTCAGAAGAATTTGAAACTATATTATAAAACCGTAACAACAAGGCCACATATGAGAAGACAACATACATATACAGCATTAGCTACTGTGAAATTAAACCGTTTACACCGCGATTGGAGACTGACAACAGATTGTGGGGTCATGGTGGTGTTCAGGTCAGTACCCGACCTGGACCCATTCTGTGGTCCCTATGATGACCTAATTGGCACTTACAAGGATCTTTTTGTTTTATGGTTTCCCTAGCATTTGATTCATAAACTTTTAGCACTTTGTGCTGACTAACACATGCAACCTCTGATGAAACACATATGCGAGAGAGACCTAATAGAAGGGAAGGCATGGCCCTTACCTTAATCAAGAAGGGCGAGTGCAGGCACTGTAATTCTAAGAATGTTTTAGATCTGGTGGTCAGGGTAAACACTGCATTTAAGCAATTAAAGGCCACTGCCAAGCCCGTGAAACTAAAAATGCCCAAGCATCTACATGATGTACGCTACATAAGTCGTTGTGGGCGCTTTTATCAGATCAGAAAGGAACACAACATAATACGAAGCATAAGCTGAAATATTCTCTCCTGTTTGAGTATGAATTCAAGAATAGAGAGACAACTGAACTATTGATAAATTGGAATAGTTCATGTTTAAAATTGCGGTTTGTACCACATAGAATTTCAAAATCATGTACTATGATTTAATAATACAATGAATTCACTTTAAGTGTTCAGCTCCGTATGATAGAGCAGTTCCTAGCAGGTGACAGTGCTGCTGTGAGCAATTTCTGATTACTTTTTATTACCTAGATGCTTCATTGGTTTTTATTAATTCTAAGTAAAATCTGTTAGGGAGTTGCAAGTCCAACTAAAATCTCAGACTTATTTAATCACCGAAAAAGTAGGTCAACACAAACAGTGTTCGGAGTGGTTTAGATAGCAGGAATGACGAAACATTTTTTGTTAAACAAAAATATTTTTGTATTAAAATTATTATTTTTGACAATTCCAAGTGCATTTGAATTTTCTAACATGTGTAGAACCACTTACATTTTCTATACAGTAACCTTAATATGTAAATAAATGTGTAATATTCAACACAGTAAATCAGAATTGCATATAGCAGTTCTGTTTCTAAATCTGTGTAACAGGTTCATATTAAGATAACTAAAATCATGAGGATTAGGAAAACAAAACATCAGTTTAGCTATAAGGCTTCAGCCCTAACAAACACACAATGGACTTGTCCCAAATGTATATTTATGGAGATAACCAAGGCCAGAGCCCTTGGCGGAGTTGGCCTGGCTTACTCCAAAGAACAAAAATGTTAGTTGAATTCCAATTATCTGATCTCACTTCCCCAAGGGAGCCCTAAGGAATGAGAAAAAAGTATTAAATAAAAGTCTTCAATGGACCAAAGTAAGCAAGTCAAAAAAAAAATTTAGGATAAGCATTTGCATCTTCATGGTAAACAAAAGGAATAGTTTCAGCACTCCTGTGTCTTCTTAATAATAATAATACAGCTCCATAATATTGAAGTGCTTTACAATACAAATCATGGGAAACATATACAAATAAAAATACAGAGTAAAAACAAAATATAAGGCAGTGTAAGGAAGCCCCTGGGGACAGACAGACTATTCACGCACCCCCCCCCTGCTATCTTTTTGCACTTGCTATCGTTTTGTGACCCAGATTGCCAACCTTCCCTTTTTGCTATTGGTTTGGTTGTCTTTTGCATATCTACAATTTGGTGCAGAGAGGGACTGATGCCCAGTTAGGGCCATTTTAAGTGGACCCATGGACCCCGTAACGCAGGCAAGGACAGTTTAGGAGCTTGGAATTAGGACTCACTGCCCTTCTCTGTGCTGCCTATCAGTGGGCAATACAAATAAAAAAAAAAAACAAAATAAAAAGTGAACCAGAAAGGAGAACTGCAATGTTATGAGATTGGACGAAACTTTTTTATACAGCATTAGAGATGGAGAACTGTGTGTAGTGGGGACCATAGACAATGGTCACCATCAATTCGGACATAAAAGCAGTTATTTTTTTGAACATTAATAGTCTTTAAATAAACAAGGCTCTGTGTAATATACACAAAAAGGTAATGAAATTAACATATTTGTGCTAGAGGGTTTATAATGCAGGACTAATATAAAGCCAAGAGGACATTATACTAGATACAAGAAGTCACATGAAGAGGTGTGTTTGCCTTGGTTTCTTCAAGATGATTGACTCAAAATAAGTTGTGTAGTTACTTCTGATTCTTATCTCTTTTGATCCAAAATTAGAAATCCAAATTTTACATTGTTCTTAGATGTAGTGGACGTCTTTGACTTCAAGTGGTGTTGGATTTATAGTGCTGGGCCTTCCAGAAAACTGAAGAAAACACTCTTTCAACTTAACACCCAAAGAGAAATGAAAGAGAAAACAGCTCACTACAGTAGGACTTGACAGGTAGTAGAACGGCTGTGTGCACGGACTCCAAATTCCGTCGGATCCTGGACAGCTATACAGCTCAATGGTGTATCATAGAAAGGGAAAACGGATGGAGTCCAGCATTAGTTCAACGTGGTCAGAATAAGGACTGGTATGGCTTAGTCCGAATTGCGTCACCGCAGCCTACCCTTTGTGTTTCCCGTGTCTTGTGTCTCCATGTCCTCATGTCCTACGATGTATTTATTCTTTTATGAAGATGGATTAAAGATGAAGTTTTAACAGAACATGTTTTTTCACTGGAATGCTGGACTCCATCCGTTTTCCCTTTTCTATGATACAATCTTTCAATTTAGTTGTCTGCAATCTGAAGGAGCATCTCTTCTACATCCTCATCCTCATTCATTTGGATACACTTCTCTCACCAAATCACTTTCAGTCAGTGAAGACCAGAGTAGCTTCTTGGGCTGGGCCTCAAAACCAAGGTCAGATTAAAGGAAACCTACCATTTCAAATGGTAGGTTTAAGCTGTAAAAACCGAGCACCAGCGAAACTAAGCACCGGCACCAGCTCACCCTGAGCTAGTGCTCAGTGTTTACAGCTTAAACCTACCATTTGAAATGGTAGGTTTCCTTTAAGGTCCCCAACAGTATTGAACACTTGATTTAATATGGGGCCCCCTCCCGCAACAATATCTAAAAACTACAACTTATTTTAACTGGTTTATATATACTGTTTAAAATATCAGGCCAACCCTATATGCCCCATGCCTCTAGTCAGCACTTAATGTCATGTGACAGTGTGATATCATCTAAGTTTCTCTTATCAGTTAATTTGGCAATGTACTCAAGTAGTATATGATCAAATTAAATCACAGCATGTTTCTATGGAATTCATTCCTCCCATGCCTTCATATAGGCTGATGTAATTATGTGATAGATACATACATGAAGTACGATGTGCAAATGGTAACAGAACTTAGATTACATCACCGCTGGCGACAGACAAGAACGTGCCGCTGTGTAACAGAGGCTCTTATTCAATGTTCCCAACGAGCCAGCATGTCTGAAGTGAGACATGTCAAGCAAAACAAGGAGGAAGGGCAATGCAAGTAAAGTTTATTGTGACAGGACTCACTTAGTGTGATTGCAGCAATCAGGTGATGTGCATATACGTTTACAAACAGATGTTGTAACCTTGCACACATGGAAAGGAACGATTAGATATAAGGTCAATGCTTTTCAATCATAGTTTTTAATAAAGTATAGGTGGGTGGGTCAATTTAAAGGTCAGTATTTTTAAGACACAGATGCCATTGATAGGAAGAGCTATGCAGCCCCGTTGTTTCTACGCCGCTCTGTCGCTGGGCAGTACCCAGGAGTCATCCAACATCTTTTTTTTTTACAAGAGCTGCAACCGACCAGAAGAGTAGTAGAAAGACAGCGAGGCAGACAATAGCGGCCAGAGTGGGTGTACAAGGACCAGAGGTTTATTTTTTTTATACTGTCCATGTTCACTTTAAACATTTACCATATGAGGAGTGTTCTGTCCTGCAGAAAATCCAGCTGTTTAGGTTTCCGTCTGCAGTGTAGGGTTGGTAACAGCGCCATCTCTGGTGGTTTAGCGAATTCCTAGTTGTAGTTTTCAAATGCATATGGGGGCATTATGCAGGCATTGTTGGGTATTCTTGTTACTGTAGTCGTATTAACGCAGCCATCTGACAGTGATGAGGAGCCACTTCATAGACTTGTTTGTACCTCAAGTCATTACAAACAGCCGTTCCAGCATAGTTGGTGAGCACATTATCCATGTATATGCGGACATTCTTGTATGCTGAGTATGAGTGAAGTATTACCTCATGTTGTGTGAATGACAGATTTTGTATTCCATGTACCTTATCATTTTATGTATATGAATATCATTTTATTCATCCTATAGTTTCACCTTTCCTGTCTACTTCAATAAAGAGAAGATTTACAGTTTTCTACAGTACGTTTCTTAAGGAGGACAGGGGAGGTTTAGCTAATGTCAGATTACACTTCTTGCTACATGTAAGAGACAGTATAGAGGAGGGCTTTTTGGGGGCTCTACATAAATAAATGATGTTGGGGGTTATACATATTGGGTCGGGTATTAATTAAACTGGGGAGGGTAGGAGGAATGTTCAAGGGGTATGGTGTTGAAAATGGAAGGGGGAGGGCTGTATATGTGGGCCAGAGTGAATATAATCGCACTGTACAAGATATTGAATGGCAGGATGGTTTCAGTTAACCTCTACAATGTGGAGAGCCTCAACAGAGGCGGACTAGGAAAGGCAGGGCCCATAGCAGACTTCAGAATGGGGGCCCCCAAGATAAGCTCTTATTGTGATATGGTGCTGCATAACCTTAAAGGGAACCTATCAGCAGGTTTAGTTATCAGGTTAATGGCTGATGCGAGGTCCGTTGATCACGAGAAATTTATGCAGAAATCTCATTTAGAAATGGTACGTATCTCTATTCAGCTTCTGGGGCCCAAGCCATTCAAGCAGCAGGAGTTGTGGAGTCACCATGAAACACTTGCCCACACGACATCAGGCTCCAGAAGTTGTTATAGAGATAGATACCTTTTCAAACAAGCAGAGTATTCAAAATACATGTTTTTGTTGTAGTAAATGGACCCACAGTACTGCCATTAACATGATATGGAAATCCTTTGACAGGTTACCTTTAAAATACAGTACCAGTCACATTACGTTTTACAGTCACAATATTGCAGCCTTTCAGTAGGATAGATATTTATGAGAGATGGACACTAGCACCAGCGCTGATCAGAGGAGAAGGCTCCCAGCAGCTTTACTACACACAGTGCAGAGACAGAAGTAAAGTGCTGCCCATTGTGCAGTGGTGTCGTAAACCGAACTGCAGGGGTCACAATCCTCATTACTAACCTGTACTACACAGAGGCTGATATTCTGCAACTGGAAAACTCCATTTAACTTGACTTTAAATGTATTTTGCAGGTTTTGGCAGAGTATGGTGGATTTATGTATATATATTTTTTTTATTTTATGCATATTTATACAATACCTTCATATACATGTTGATGTACGATTATCACATATGATCTAACCATTGTTCCAATACACATACAGTTATGCACTGATACAAATACATTTTATACTCATATATACACACATTCACTCAGTTATATACATTATATGCGTATAATAATATACAATATAATATGAGTTGTATACATTTTTAAACTCATATACATGTATACACACATTTATACGTGCAAAATACACTAATATATACACATGTATAAAATCATATACACATACAATTATAGGCTCATATATAAACATGTATACTCATATATACCTTATACTCACAATATACACCCATATATAGATTATTCACTCTTATATACACATTATACACTCATATAAACATCATACACACAATGAATAAACTCGTATATACACATGATATACTCAAATATACGTTATACACTCATTACATACATTTTACACTGATACACACACATTATACACAATATATACATTATACACTCCTATATACACATTATATACTCATATATAAATTATACACACATTATATACTCATATATACATTATACACACATAAATACATTATACACACATTATATACTCATATATACATTATACACACATTATATACATTATACACACATAAATACATTATACACACATTATATACTCATAAATACATTATACACACATATACTCATATATACATTATATATTCATATATACATTATACACACATATATACATTATACACACATATATACATTATACACACATTATATACTCAAATATATATTATACACTCATTAAACATGCATCATACACTTATTATACACTTTATACATACACATTATACAATCATACACATTAGATACTTATAAATACCTTACACACTCATACACACACACACATTATACACTGCTATATACACCACATACACTCATATATATACATATCATATACATTTACATCCGCTGCACACTTACACTTGTATTCCCTGGAAGCAGCATCCAGTGATCTTCTCACAGGCACTGGAGCTGGTTACATCCCAGGAGACATTGTCCAGTCAGAGGGGCAGAAGCATAAAGCAGGTAGTGGTTGTCACTAGATCCTGCTCTACATGTGCCACACTGCTCCCAGCTCTGCAGCAGCCCCGGGCCCCAGGAGACCTGCTCCCAGGACAGGGGTCTGCAGGCCACATAGATAAGAATGCAGCCAGGTGACAGGACAGGATGTTACCTGAAGTATCTCCTGCCGCTGCCCTCCTCTGCCCCTCCCCCTCCCAGCATTTCTACACGGAGCAGCAGCACAGCTTAGAGTTATGCAGCATGAAACATGTGCCGTACAGGCACATTGTCCATTCTATAGTTCAGGTGGCAGGTTACGCCACTGCCCTCAACACCCCCATTCCACAAGGTCTGGGAGTGGAGAGTGTTCATACAGTTTTAGTGAATGCAGGAAAAGAGGAGATTAATATCAAATTTGTTTGTGAGGGGATTTGTTTTATACTTTCCCATAATGTGCTTATGTTTGATAATAGGTGACATGTCCAAAGAACTGGGACGGCCATGGGTACTCCTGTTGCCTGTACCTTTGCAAATTTTTAATGGCCGTTTTAAAAAGTAAATGTATTTTTTCTTTGGACAAGCCCTACATCAAGCATATCAAAATGTTTATTAGATTTGTAGACAGCATTTTTGTCGTATGGGATGGCTCAGATGGCTTGTTTTGTAGAATTTGTTGAATACCTCAATCAAATGAATGATAAGAATATGCAATTTACATTGGTGTTTGGGAAGAATTAATTTGACTTTCTTGACATGAGATTAAATATACAGGATGGTAAATTATTTAAAACCACAATCAAAAGCAACGGCTACTAATTCTTTGCTGCGGAATGATAGTTTTCATCCAAGGCATACTAGAGATAGTTTACACTATAGTCAATATATAGTCAAAGATTAAATAACACTGAAAATGGGTTTAGAACGCAAGCATTGGAATAAAAATTTGAGATTGGTAGAATGTGGCTACACCTTCAAATATTATTGACAAAGTCTTGGAAAAAGTAGAAAAGTAGAAAATACCCGCAGAGAGCCTGCAAGAAGGAAAAGAAAAGCATTTGACATTTTTTAGCATTTGAAGATAAAATAGTGAAGAACAGGCTCACATTTTTGTTTGGGTTTAACCCGCACAGCCATTCATAAGAATTGGGAAATACTGAGAGAAGACCCTTACAGTACAGGCCACAGTA
This sequence comes from Engystomops pustulosus, assembly GCA_019512145.1. NCBI lineage: Eukaryota > Metazoa > Chordata > Amphibia > Anura > Leptodactylidae > Engystomops > Engystomops pustulosus. The sequence goes on along the minus strand of CM033642.1, from coordinate 188,827,770 downwards.
CAAAGACCAGTAATTTTATTCAGAAGAAGCCAGATTATCAGAAGTCAATTAGTGAGTAGTCGTTTTTTCTAGCACAAATAGAAACCAAACATGTGCTATGCCAAAATATATAATCTTTATTAATTTAAACAAACAAATCAATAATTACACCAAACCAAGAACCAATAAAAGCATTTATAAAGCAAAAGAATCCTCTATACAAAAACCCAGGGAGCGTAGGGCACATGATAAGGCCCACCAAGGCAACACGTCCCTACCCAGCCCCAAACCCTATGCCTGTCCAGCTACACCAGTATAAAGAGTAGAAAAGGTGACCAAAAGTTGTACAACATCGCGGCAGAAAAATGCCCATGTAAGAGGAATGATGATAGTGTCAATCATTATAGTTACCAAGCAGACCGGACAGACGGGGAAGGGGCTTGGAGAGCCCCACGCGCATCGCCACTAGCAGTGGCTTCCTCAGGGGTAACTGGTATATGTGGGTTAACAAGTATAAATACCTGTGTGGGTATGATAATTGGTGGCAGGTGTGGAGCGCCGTGATGGAATACAAGCGCTTAGCGTCATCTCTGGTGTAGCGCGCATGCGTCCGTGTCGTGCCCGCAAGTCACATGACCCAAAGTCATGTGACCAAGATGGCAGCACCCAGCACCGCATCCAATGCATAGCGCATGCGTCAAACAAGTGGTTCGCAATATGGAAGATGCCAAAGGTAAGTGCGCATGCGTGCAACGAAAGCATAAAAAATCTATCTATTGGTGCCTAAAAACTCAAATGTATAGATCCCCCATAAAAAAGTATAAGGGAAAAATATTATATAGTGAAAGATACATGGAAATATGCCTAATACATACAAAAAATGGAAAGAAATAAAAATAAAAAGAAATCCGTATAGAAATCTAAGTGTGAGGAGATAAATGCCATATATGCCTATATAAGAAAGGTTATAAAATTATGAACCAATTGGGCATTACCAAATCAATAATATATATATAGAAAAACATATACCACTAACACCACACACACAAGCAGACACACATACATGGGCCCATGTACACAGACACACATAGAGGACAAACACACAGAAAAAGCCACCTCAATTAATTATAATACACAGATATCTATAAAACATTGTATAAATGAATATCAGTAAATACAATAGTATTGAAGACAATTCTAGGATAAAGACAATAGGGAAATCCCGGGCCGGCGCCTCAAGAGCCCCAAGTCATTATAAGGTATCCGATTCATCGTGGAAAGTGAGATAATCTTCTGGATGGAAGGATGAAGACAAGAAGCTCGATAGACCATGGGAAAGAAAGGATGGTGATGACAATAATGATAATACGTCACAAGCACAGCCTAGATAAAAGGTAAGGGGCAATGAATGAATAACTAAATAGATGAATAGCATTTAAATAGATGAAAGCTCAAATAGTGCAACAGATTGTTGGTCTACACCACACAGGATGTGTTTGGAAAAAATTGTTACAAAAGACAATTTTAGATGCAGAACAATACATTTTTGTAGATTTAATAGCCAGGCTAAATTCATAAATTTGCGAGGAATTGCATGGAAGTTGAATGGTTTTATCACATGTAGAACTACATTTGTTGTATACATCATGTGCTGTAAATGGTTTTATATAGGCAAGACTATTCATAATCTATTTGTATGTTTCTGAGAACACTATAAATCCATCTCACCAGGTAATGGCTGCTCTCGTTTGACAGAACATAAGGACAACAACAACCCTAGTTTTTTCTCACATCCCCGGGAAACCTTACCTCTTGTCTACTCTCTGGCTAGCTATCTAACAATACAGTGCTCTTTTCTGTGTATCGAGCGCCATTATTTACACACACATATCCATTTCTGTATTTAACCCCTTAAGGACGCAGGGTATTTTCGCTAATTTCTCGCTCTCCATCTTCAAAAATCCATAACTTTTTCATTTTTCCGTGTACAGACCTGTGTGAGGGCTTATTTTGTGCGTAACAAATTTTACTTTCCCATGATGTTAATTATTATTCCATGCCATGTAGTGGGAAGCCGCAAAAAAATTCAAAATGTGGAAAAATTTAAAAAAACTGCATGTGCGTCATGTTCTTGTGGGCTCAGTTTTTACGACTTTCACTCTGCGCTCCAAATAACACCTCTACTTTATTCTTTGGTTTAGTACGATCATGGTGATACCAAATTTATACAGGTTTTATTGCGTTTTAATACATTTTCAAAAATTAAACGAATGTGTACAAAAAAGAAAAAAAATTTTTTGCCATCTTCTGACGCGAATAACTTTTTCATACTTTGGCGCATGGAGCTGTGTGATGTGTCATTTTTTGCGAAATGAGCCGATGTTCTCATTGCTACCATTTTGAGGACTGTGCGACTTTTTGATCATTTTTTATTACATTTTTTATGTCATCTAAAAAGGTGTAAAAGTCGCGTTTTGGACATTTGGGCGCCATTTGCCGTTCCGGAGGTCACTGCCGTCAATATCCGTTTTTATATTTTGATAGATCGGGCATTTTGGGACGCGGCGATACCTAATGTGTCTGTGATTTTTACTATTTATTATATTTTATATCAGTTCTAGGGAAAGGGGGGTGATTTGAACTTTTAATATTTTATTATTTTTTTACATTTTTTAAACTTTTTTTTTTCCCACTATTTCTTAGACCCTCTAGGCTACATTAACCCTAGGTGGTCTGATCGCTCCTGCCATATACTGCAATACTACTGTATCGCAGTATATGGCATTTCTGCTCACTATACATTACAATGAGCCACAGGCTCATTGTAATGGATATGCAGAAGCCATGTATCCTCCGGTCAAACGAAGACCCGAGGCTACCATGGCAACCGATCGCCGACCCCCGATGACGTTCGGGGGAGCGGCGATCGGAGGTAAGATGGCGGCGCCCAAGCGCCGCCAAATTTAAAGTGCCGCCAGCGACTTTGCCGGTGGCAAAGAAAAGGTTAACACCCGAGATCGGTGCAAGCAACGACCGCGGGTGATAGCGATGGGTCTTTGCTACGATATGCAGCAAAGCCCATCTCTGTATGAAGAAGGCTCAGCCCTTGAGCCTTCTTCATACAACCTTCACAGCTCCATGGCGTATATATATTCGTCACGGAGCGTGAAGGGGTTAAAACCTAAAGTGCCCCCCCTCTTAAGGGTTAGTAAGGGACGAATTTGGCATTGTTTGTGAAATGTAATCACAAATGTAATCACAACTACAGTCCAATGACATTTCATAAAATTTGGATAGTCTGAGTTATACTCATTCACAATGACAATTGAAAATACTGACTTGCTCAATAATCTGTGGCTAAGGCAGTGGGCTCACACACATGGAAACCAAGGCCACATCTATAAGCCAATAGAAATACATGGGGTCATGCTAACTGTTAAAGCAACATTCGGATGCTTGTAGCCTTAGGAAGGAGAACCTAACTAAGCTTCAATATAAAACTGAATAATGTACTGTAGCAGCAAATCAACCATGTCAAAATATTAAAGATTAAATAACAAGCTAAATCTAAAAGTCTAAGCATCTCAATTTCAATGAGGCAAAGAGAAAGAATTTTACTTACAGTTTACAGTGACAGCAACAATGAATTACAGAATAAACCAATAGGAAGAGTAATGTGGCAAGAAAAGGAAACATAAATTCAATTTGAGAAAACTAAAACTTTATTAGAGTCTCAATCCTTTCGACTTTCCAGTAAAGCTTTGGAAAAAAAAAGAAAAAGAAGAACTCAACCAACATAAGATTTCGCACCTATTATCTCTGAGGTTGTGAGAGTGATAACTAGCACAGGTGGCGTCACCATCCAGCTGGAGTTTGTAAGGGAGAAAATTGTGTATATTTAGAAGTTGCAGTATCAGCTGCTAAGAGAAAGTAGATGTATCGTGTAATTGGGTCCCGCTGACAGTTTCCATTGTGCTACTGAGGATTTAAGAATGTGCTTAAAAAGTGTAATTTCACGTAACAGGGCTTACTCTGTTACACAAAATGTTGTTCACACTTCATGGGGCCACATGCCAAATATTTGTGACAAAATAATATCCTCCAATTATTACTCCCTGCGGATGGAACTTCCTAGCACTCCAGTAAAAATGTGTAATTCTTTCCTTAATTAAAGCTGGCTCCCCACAAGGCATGAGGATAGCTGACACTTTAGACTATTGTAATTGCATTATTACATTTTTCGAGCTCACATTTGCATCGTCATGCGAATTGGAACACTTGCTAGTTGCATTTTCATCTTTAATGAAGGAGCAGATGTAGACTCTTGCATATCTAGCCTTAATTATTAATATATGAAGAAGGTTTTCTTATATAAATATATTCCTATCAAATAACTTCTCCGCTTTGTAATGTGTCACTGTTTTAAAATTCATAACATTTATGCTTAGTGGATAGTCTTAGACACATTTTTAGATTTACTGCAAATATTTACCATAATAAAGTTAAAGTGGATTGCAACTAAACCTTATTATTATATTTTGTAATACAGTTGTATTATTGTTACATCCAAGATATGTATGTTTGTTACATGTATATGCAGACAGATAAGGCAGATAAGATGCAAATATATGTGAAAATATGTTCGCAGGTAGTGCATCAATTTCTCCAATGCCCATGCAAATTAATTTCAAATTCACAGAAATTTTGCTTAAAACCTAAAATATTAGAATATAATCCATGAAAAATTCCACAGACCATTTATTTATATATGTGAGTTCTGTGTTTAGAGTAAAATATACATCCCCCAATTACCACCATTTTCACATTGCCCTATAAGATGTGTCTTATGTATGTGGTATGTAGTATGTATGTTTGGATAGTGTACCTATTGGTGAAAGGTAGATGCCCCTATACTGCAGCTGATGACATTTTGCTGTTGACAGACGTTACAGGGTGTAGATCACAGAACTGGAAGAGGACGAATATAAGTAAATTGCCCAAATTCTGGTGTTGAACCATTGTATGCTACAGCCAAGCACCTTTAACAGAGGGACACTAACTTCTGAGTGAAGTGTGTTGAGCATCCTGCAGCAACATACAGTGGGGCACATTCACTAACCCAGTCCCTGCACGATCCCCGAGGTGCATTGTCCGACGAGGATGAAGTCTGCCGGGATTCAACAAGATTGTGCGGCAGAGATCCTGCATGTGTCGCTTCCCTGCTCAGGTCCGCCGGAGTTTACCTTCTTCTTCCTGGTGTATGTGACTGCATGTCTTGTGACACAATTTGAATTTTAAATCCTGCACTTAGTCTGAATCAGTCGGTTTGTCCCACAGCCACGCTCCACCCCAGTATGTTGCTTCTCATGACAGGGCTTCTGGCTGTCATTTTCCAGTAAGATAATGCTCATGTACACAAATCAATGATTTTCCAAGAAAATTACGACTAGATCTCAACACTTCCTTACCCAGTCACCAGATTTGTTGCCAATCTAGCACATGGGATCAGCTGCCCCATAAACCTTGATAACTTATGAGTGTGCAGCATGATCGGCTCCAGGTTTCAGTAGGCCCCTGGGCGACAGAGCCTCCATTGGCCCCTTTGCAGTGAACTCAAGTAATGGCATAAAAAATTCAGAAACTAAAACACTCTCCTGTTCCCTAAAATATTTGTTAGTTAATCATATGAAACAGCCCCGTCTTGGTTATTTTATATCAATTCCCCCTCACCACATATACATTAATTATAGACAGCCTCCTTCACACCCATGGATTCCTTATATACAGCCTTATGGGGGCCCCACAGGAGCCCTGGGTGCCTGCTGGCACCGGCCCTGGTTTGCAGCATCGACAGGCCCACCTGAAAGATTTGGGGCTATGTTTGCTGCAGGATAACATATGCCTCCATGCTTAACCACATATTGTATCTAGGTCAGACAGTCTGTAACAACCTTACCACTTGATAATTCTCCTTAGCTTCTTATGTAAGAACTTCCATAACATTTCAGTTATTCGTTTACCTACATACTCTTCTTTAAAGTTATGTCAACATGCCTTAATGTTAGTCATTTAGGTCCTGTAATGGAAGTCAACACTCTTCAACCAAGCTAAGCAATTATAATGGAGAACCGTCAGATGCTATTGTTGCCTAAAAGAAAAAGATTGCTAAAAATTGCTTGCTTTACAATGTTTGTTAAACTATTAAAATTTCTCATTTGCACAAGTGGATATTAATCAACCTATTTATTCTTACTGATATATTGTTTATTCCGAATTTGCTACATAAATAACCCAATAGATTTGTTACAGCTACTGAACTACAGCATTGATTACAGCATTATTCTAAGAAAGAGTGAGTCATATGACCTTTTCAGCAGCTATGAAACCTAGTGACTTTGTTGTCAGTGAAGGTTTGAAATCACATACTTCTCACCATTTCCAGTATGTTATGCTGGAGTCTACTTGGCAAAAGCTCAAAACAAGAGGTGGGAAATGTTTCTTCTACTGCTTATGAAAACATTTCGAAATAAAGCATCATAAACCTCATGCCACACTCCAGTGATCAGTCATTATTCACCTCCTGATAATATTGTGTCAGTCTATCTTGTGCTGCGAAAACAACTCTAACCCCTGTAGACATGAGCTCCACAGGACCTCTGAAGGCAACATGTATAATATTGCACCCAGATATTGGCAAGAGATCCTTCAAAGTACACTTTCAATTATTTATAAAACACAATAATTACAATGATTTTTTTTCTAAATAACCTTAATTGCAATTTCTGTTTCAGCAGCACAGACAAAATATTCATAGCTAAGTTAGATTGGCTAATTCCTGAATGGCCTGCCACCATTCTTTGATACAAATTGGAGGTAGTAAGGATATTTATACTAAGGTTAGAGTAAGGATTATAAGTAAATTGCTGAGGGAAAATTTTATTATTTTTTTATTGTCAGCTGTAAACACTTGAATCTTGACAAACTTCAGTATAATCGCTGTTGACAATAAGTCTGCAGTCTAAAGTTTGCTACCACCAGTCAGCCCTTAGTCTAGTTTAATAAGTCAGAGTAACGGCCATCTGAAGATTCAATCTAGGCCCCATTGACATAGCCACACAAATTGCTGGCAGATCACAACCACAATAGAAGTCAATGGCACCTGGCTGGGGTGTAGTGACCACACAGTGTCTCACCGCACTGTGACCAAGCCGCCCGGCTTTCCATGGAGAGGGAATGTCAATTTTCCACATCTACAGATACTGTACCCTGAATATCAATAGGAACAACTCATAAACCATACCCTGGATATTAATAGGAACAACTCATAAACTGGGACCCTGCTTGGCACCATTTACTTATTGCCTTACAGTTACTGATAGGAATGTAGCATGTACAATATCACTCCAATCTCACTAAAATTATTTAGCCTAAACTCGTCTCATAATCTATACCCCACTGCCTCCTATTGTATATTAAAATGTCCCAACATTCCAAATTTTGAAATATGATGTCATTAAAGGCAGGCCTATGGGCTAAACACAACAGTGGCTGTGAAGTCTATAGTAAGTTCCATATTTTTAAAGTGTAATTTCTATTAGGGGAATTTAGAGATTGGATCCACTGAGCACTAAGCAGAAGATATAAAGACATAGAAATGATCCCAGGACTTCACGGGAGGAAAAATAAATAAGGGGACATGATAATGCTTCTTTTCACAGAAATATAATGGGTATGGAAAGTTTTCCGACCCCTTTAAATTTTTCCATTTTTTGTTTCATTGCAGCCAAATGGCTAGGTAAAAATAGATAGTATTTTGCTCATTAATGTACACTCTGCTCCCCATCTTGACAGAAAAAACGGAAATGTAGATATTTTTGCTAATTTATTAAACAATAAAAACGTAAATATCAAATGGTCCTAAGTATTCAGACCCTTTGCTGTGACATTGAAATTTAACTCACATGTTGTCCATTTCCTTCCTCCTTCAGATGGTTCTACTCATTGGAGTACAGCTGTGTTTAATTAAACTGATAGAGCTTAATTAGGAAAGGCCCACACCTGTTTATATAAGATCTCATAGTGAATGTCAGAGGACATGAGAACCATGAGATCTAAGGAACTGCCCATTGAGCTCAACAGCAGAATGGAGGCAAAGCACACATCTGACCAAGGTTACTAAAGAATTTCTGCAGTGTTCAAGGTTCCTAAGAGCAGAGTGGCCTCCATAATTCTTAAATGTAAGAAGTTTGGGATGACCACAACTCTTCCTTGACTTGGCTGTCCTTGACTTGGCGAGAGAAGTAAAGACGAACCACAAGATCACTGTAGCTGAGCTCCAGAGATGCAGTAGAGAGATGGGAGAAACTATCCCTATATTCCTCCACCAGTCGGAGCTTTATGAAAGAGTGTGCTAACGGAAGCCTTTCATTCAGTGCAAAATATATAAAAGCCTCCATACAGTTTGCAAAAAATCTAATTAAGGACTCCCAGACTATGAGAAATAAGATTCTCTGGTCTTATGAGACAAAATTTTTTAGTTTTTAGTGGTATTCTAAAAGGAAACAGGCACTGCTCATCACCTGCCAAATACAATCCCAAAAGTGAAAGTGCAAAGTGTATATTAATGAGCAAAAAAAAAAACTTTTTTTGATCTTACCAATCGGCTGCAATGGAACAAAAGTGAATAATTTTAAGGGGTTTAAATACTTTCCATACCCACAGTAAATGATGAGATCATGAGTTCAACCCAGCCCAAAAAGTATCCCTATGAACTTTCTGAATGTGTCCAAATCTGTGAATGAAGGAGGGGTCAGGTTTTTAAAGTGTCAGGTTCTCATGAAGCAACCATATACTAGTTTAGTTTGCAAATATGTGTTATATGCTAAGCACATGGAACATTTAATAGACACACTTCAAAGAGTGTATCATTCTATGCAACATCTGGCAAGATGTTGAAGAGGACAGGACCAAATTATGTACCGTGATAGACAGACCGTTATTTTTAATATTTGAAGATTCACTGAGGACTGGTTATGTTCCACAGGAATGGCGCATAGCAAATGTGGTACCAATATACAAAAAAGGATCAAATAGCGATCCTGGAAACTACAGACCCGTAAGTCTAACTGCTGTGGTGGGGAAAATATTTGAGGGGTTTATTAGAGATGCTATCCTGGAGTATCTCACTGTGCACAACCTTATAACCCAGCGTCAGCATGGGTTTATGAGAGATCGGTCCTGTCAGACTAATCTGATTGGTTTCTACGAGGAGGTAAGTTCAAGACTGGATCTGGGGGACGCTGTGGATGTTGTATATCTGGACTTTTCAAAGGCATTTGACACCGTGCCACATAAAAGGTTGGTATATAAAATGAGACTGCTGGGAATAGGAGAAAATCTGTGTATCTGGGTAAGTAATTGGCTTAGTGATAGAAAACAGAGGGTGGTCATTAATGGCACATTCTCAGATTGGGTTGATGTTACCAGTGGAGTGCCACAGGGGTCAGTATTGGGGCCACTTCTTTTTAATATTTTTATTAATGACCTTGTAGTGGGTTTACACAGTCAAGTTTCAATATTTGCAGATGATACGAAGCTGTGTAAAGTAATAAATACTGAGGTCGATAGTTTAGCATTACAGAGGGATTTGTGGAAGCTTGATTGAGGGATGGGCAGAGAAATTTTTGATGAGGTTTAATGTAGATAAATGTAAAGTTATGCACTTGGGCCATGGAAACAAAAAGTATAATTATGTTCTAAACGGTCAATTACTTAGTAAAACTGAAGCTGAAAAGGACTTGGGGGTATTGGTGGATGGTAAACTTAATTTTAGTGACCAGAGCCAGGCGGCTGCTGCTAAAGCAAATAAAATAATGGGATGTATCAAGAGAGGAATAGATTCTCATGATAAAGAAATAGTTTTGCCCTTATACAAATCCCTGGTCAGACCACACATGGAATATTGTGTACAGTTTTGGGCACCAGTGTACAAAAAGGATATAGTAGAGCTGGAACGGGTGCAGAGGAGAGCAACCAGGATTATTAGGGGAATGGGGGAACTAGAATACACTGACAGATTACAAAATTTGGGATTATTCAGTTTAGAAAAAAGACGACTGAGGGGAGACCTCATTACAATGTACAAATACCTGAACGGACAGTAAGAAATCTAGGGGAAATATATCTGCCCTCATTGACTTTCTATTTCACAATATACAGTGTGTTTTACACATGAATGACATTATGGCAAATTCATAGTAGGTAAGGTTCAAAAAAGACATAGGTCCATCAAGTGAAACCTACAATTGTGCAGAGGTGATCCAGAGGATGGAAAAAAACTACAAGGCTAATGCCGGTTGGACCAATTGGAAAAAATTCCTTCTGACCTCAAATTTGACAGTCATAATAACTCTGTGTCATCACATGATATTTTGACGCACCCAGACCCCTCTTGAATATAAAAGTCATCCAGGCTCCTCTTGAATATTTTACCGATAAAATTACACAAGTGTTCCAATTACTATTCAATTTTTATATCATAATAATATATATATATATATTGGTTTTTACCTGATATATTACTTTATAGACATTTTTTTAGAATAACCCCATTTGACATATTCCTTCATTGTAATTTTTTGGCTTATTTGGCTTATTTGGATAATCTTATGGATCTTAGCACATAATCTTGGTACTGACCTTCATTTTCTGAAGCTTGCCGTACTCCTTTCCCTTTTACCTGCACTAATGTAGAGAATGTCACCCACTTTGGGGTCATAATTTAGGGTAGACATTAGAGATGAGCGAGTATACTCATCCGAGCTTGATGCTCGTTCGAGTATTAAGGTACTCAAAACGTCTCGTTGCTCGGACGAGTATTTCCCCTGCTCGAGATCGAGCATTTAATTAAAAAAACACAGTGAAGAACAATGAAGAATAGAATAGACACAGTGAACACAGTGAACACAGGATCATTTAAGTGAAAAACACAGTGAAAAACTAAGTGAAGAATAGATTACAGATGTTCTTACTTGGTAATGATGTTATAATGATGTTGGGTAATGTGTTGGTGACATTATTAAGTGTGAGATCTTCAATTAGAAGTCAATAAGGGGAGGGGGTCACAAGAGATAGAGTATGAGTACCATATTGACTTCAAAGGGGTGTAAATGCAAATTATTTGAGTGTGAAGACCATAATAAAGGGTGGTCATTATAAAATGGCAGGGCCACAACAAGGGGTGTATAGTAAATGGATCAATTATATAGTGTGCAATCACAAAAAAGGCATTTTACAATACAGGATAGAATCAGGGACATTTTGGAGCATGCTAGATTATTTGTAATACTCTTTGTATAGCCTTATTGCAGTATTTGGGGAAATAGTAATAGGGGTAGCAGCAGGATGGCAATGTTAGGGACCAAGTTAGAGGGGATGAAAGTGAAGAACATAAGATGTCTGTGTACTTAACTCCACAGTAAAGATGTTTAGCTGGAAGTGGAGACATGATGCTGGGCCTAATGGTGAAGATAAAGAACAACTACAATCCGAGGACATGTCACTTGCAGTCACTGGATGGAAAAGGTAGGAATTTCTATTGTGTTTTCTGTAGTTTCATATTATTAGTCTCCAGGACTTCTCCAGAGCTGCACCAATTCTCTGGAATGTCCTACCCCGGTATATCAGATTAATGCCCAACCCCCAACGCTTCAAAGGTTCTCTTAAAACTCATTTATTTAGGAAGACCTGTTCCACTCACTAAATACATGCAACCTCAACTCTTTATTAGCCAATTCTGGATACTGTCCCTGTCTGTTATCCGCAGTCCCACTGACTTTGGACTTTATATTTAAGATGTCGGCTGATAGCTGGTTCAAGCAGCAGCATTTTCTTTTTTTTAATTACATTATTTTTATTCCTTCTCCTTATAAAAATGTCTGGGCCATTTTTTAAGCTCTTATATCTCATTTGTCACCCCCTCATCCTCATAGACTGTAAGCTATTGCAAGAAGAGCCCTCACTCCTATTGTTTCACATGACTGTTGTTACTCTGTAATGTCTTATTTTATTTGCATGTTCCACAGTGCTACGGAATTTTATGGTGTTATATAATTAAAGATTATTATTATTAGTACTGTTGTTTTTGGCATGAGCGAGTGCATCTTGAGGTAGAGTATGTAGATTAGTGGACCCTACTGAGAATTTGGTAGATATACATTGGGGCCCGTGTCCTGAATCTTCAATGAAGATAGCAATGCCCGTGAGTAAATCTATAATATATTTCTAGTATAGTTCAATCCTTTAATGTTTGATTTTTTAATGCAAGCCAATAACAATATTTTTGTCTTTGGGGAAGCAAATGGTTAATAAACTACTGGTTCACTGCACTGACTTACTAGCAGCAAATAACTTAATTAAAAAAAGAGGAGATTGAATATTGCTGTAGCTGCAAAGCACATATGACCGGGATATTAGATAAGCTAGACTGAAGCCTGTTGTGCTGGAGTAAAGATTTGCTAAGGAATCTGGAAATGGAAAAAAATAAAGAGTGAAAAAAATAATCTTGTCGCATACTCTGCAGAAGGAATCAAATTAGTGCTTTATTGCTTTTGATGTACGGTTCACTTGGGAAGATTGTACTCCTGTACTAATGCAATAAGCAAGACTATATAAACTTCAGAATCCCTCATCTCATGTCTACTATTTTCACTGCTCAAGCTGGTGGGGTTGAATTCAGTCAGCCTGGAAACATGAAGGCAATGATGCATAGAATCCTAAGTAGCAAACTATTTAGTTATTCTTATCCTTCAAACTGCAGCTTTTACTAACCAGATAATTTAATATTAACATTTCAGGCGAAGCACTACGGCTTTCTTTTATAACCCTAATGTAGTTAAAATTAAAACTGAGCAGCTGTGTAACAGATCCTGATTAAAATGTTTCTGTTGCAAGGTTTATTCAAGTTTGTGTAACTTATGCTTTTTTTTATAGCAGAAAAACCAACAAACTCCATATATGTGAGAAGTGAGGCTGTAAATCTGCTTTTGAAAACTTGGTTTTATGAAGCCTTTAGACTGGTGGACAATTAGCATACATACACTGTGTCTTCTAAGGTTACAGTATGTCACCTTGGAATGAGCTTCTTGGTAAGCTGCCAGTTTCTGAGAAGTTAAAAAAAAACCTAGCCTAACATAACATTCTCTTCCCTTCCTGCCCATTGCAAAAACACTGTGATTTCACAGTAATCATAACTGAAAGAATCATAATATAATAGTAGGCAGCAGTTGTTACTCCCATAAAAATGTATTCAGATTATGCAGAATATTTTTATCCACCATAGTCTTTTATTGAACTATTCTGATTAAGACCGAGGAAATCTCAAAGACTTGCTGCACATGAAGTCACAAACAGTCCTCTGAATGATTGCTGAAGCCGAACTATCATTGGCAGGTATTAATAGGACCTGCTCTATCTTTTGTAGCCCTGGCTGTTGGCTCATGGTTAGAACCATTGAATCATAGGTAGTAGGCATGTGCCATGGAAGTAAAAGGGGATGTGTCCACATTTCACATTCATGTGCAGGGAGCCTAAATATTAACACTTGCTATTTTCTTCTGTGAAAACACACCAAAGAAGATCTGCATGAAAGGGAAAGGTGTTTTACTGACGTGTAGTGTAAAATTAAAGTTCAAGTGTAAAGTATAAAAACTTTTGCTTAGCTCTGCACTAAGCCAAAATAAGCAATTCTCTAATTTCGCTCATCAGATATCTGCAGCCATTTGAAAGCTAGCAGTTGCCTTGCCCCTCTAATTGCCTTTGTTTGGTTGGTTGCCATGTCAATACATAGCTAGGTGGAGGAGAGGAGGGTAGATGTTGTCTGGATGGGTTACTAGCACATGCTCATGGTTAGTGCAGGAAAATATCAGTCCAGGCAGCATGTAAAACGTTCAAGGACCTGTAGTGACATCATAAGCATGTGACTAATCACATGCTTCAGATCATGCAATTACATACAGACATGATACAGGCATATTTGGAATTGTTGGCAAAGGCTCTCTCCTGCTGTACACTATTTTTTGTCATGTAACTTTATAGTTATGCTTTAATCTATCAGGCTGGATAGTTTGAAGTTTGTTTGCCTGTAAGGGTTTTACCCATTTTGTGGTAACTTATTTTTAACTAAGCAGATCTCCACAAGGTATATCACTTATCTACATTAGGTCCAGTTCTAGAAACACTGCCCCACATTTATTAAAGTGTTTGCACAAGGTTTCTGTCTGAGTTTGCACTAGAAATAACATGCAAATTGCTTGCACATATAAAGTGTACATATAAAGTGTCTGTGCCAGTTTTCTTAATTGCTGTACTGTGTCCAACAGGAGAGAAAAAATGTCCATATAACGGAGAGTGTTAGTGCTAATTAGGAGTTTGCACCACATTTATTTCTGCCACAATTCTGCAGCATGAACCAAAAATAGTGCACACTTCCTGAGCACTGCAGGGGGCGCCAGATTAATAAAGACAATGCATTACAATTCATGAATCTGTTACACTCTGCACACTTCACAGGCAAACTGCATATAATAAAGGTTTGATAATTGAGGGCTAGTGAGTTCTGGAAACAGTATGTGGCGAAACAATCTCTCAACTCTTTGAAAGCTCTCAAATTTATAGAAAACTAGAATTGAGGATGATCTTCATATTAGTATCACCTTAAAGAAACATCATGGAAGTCGCTCACATTTCATTTACATAATGAACAATAATTGAAAGAGAACTATAATTTTAGAGCTGTCTTGGGGCAGGATAGAAGTATAAAGGTAACACAAAGCTATTGTGCAGAAATATTCACCTTCACATTATACTGCAAAACCTACATCATCAGTATAAATCTTCCAATATAGGGAGATATATTGTTCATGCAGGTATGGTAATATCCAACATTAAAAGTTAAAACAAAAATTCCTTTAATTGCAGACCCTTACATTGTTAAGGTCTGTCTTGCATATTGATATGTTATATACCTGTAAGTAGAAAGCAGTTTCAAATATGCTAGTGCATGATAAGGGCACAATTAAGGGTGCAAAGTGGCATAAAGGGTCAAAAGGGGCCCAGAAGACAAGACTAATTGGCACAAAATGGTGATTAGTGAAGGATGTGAACCATTTTTCTATGCTACTCTGTCTTCACAATCCTCTTTTTCTGGCATCAACACATTGTTAGGTGTTCAAAAGATCAATTGGGACAGATTTATCAAAAGTGTTGTAATGTAAGACAAAGTTATACTAGGCAGTCCTAAGCTGTGCCCACATTTATCAAAAACAGTTTGCCTGTGTAGTGTGCAGAGTGTGCCAGATTCATGAATTGTGGCGCATATTCTTCATGAATCTGGCGCCCCCTGCACTGCAACGGCAGAATGCACCAGTATTTTTAGGTGCACTTTGATCATGATGCAGACTTGTGGCGCACAGTTTAACTAAGCACTAACACGTCCCTATAGGTGCACATTTTTTCTCTCTTGTAGGACACAGTGCAGCTGCAGACACTTTATAAATACATGTGCAAGCAGTTTGCACATTCCTTCTAGTGCAAAGTCAGACATAATACTGGGGCAAATACTTTATTAAATGTAGACTAAGGTGTTTAAGGTGTCATTTTTGTGGGGCATGATGACATTTTCATTGCTACCATTTTGGGTACTGTACAATCTTTTGATCACTTTTTATAGAATTTTTTGTGTTGAAATATGGCAAAAAGTGCTGGTTGAGATATTTAGCGTTAGTTTCTGTTCCTGGTCATTCCTAACATATACTGCAATACTACAGTATTGTAGTAAATGGAGCATTTGCTAAGGATATATAGCTAGGGATCCTTCCCAATGAGAGGTTCTGGAGTCTCATATAGACTCGCCAATGATGTCACAGGGAGCAACAATATAATCCAAGATGGTGGCGCCCAGCAACTTTGCCAGTGGCAGTTAAATAGTTAACACCCATGATTGGTGCTAGTACCAATCCTGGGTGTTAATCAATGGATGTTGGCTGCATAATGCAGCCAACACCCGCCATATATCATGAGGGCTTAGTCCATAAGCCATCGCCATACATCCTTAACAGCATTATGGCATCAATGTATCCATGTACATCACAGTGCATTAAGTTGTAAAAAAAACTGGTTAGTTAGTGGCAATTCTTGTATATTTACCTCTGTAATGATCTTATGTTAATGGCTTCCTTAGGCCACAGGCATGACAATCTATGCATTTTAGTCTATGGAGGGGGTAGGCATCCACGACCTTGGATAATCAAAATAACAAGCCAAGCCATCTTATTCTCTAAACATTACAGTATGAGCATTACATTACAGTATGAGCAGTATGAGCATTCTGACCTACTGAACTATAGTATGAGCATTCTGAGCATTCTGCCTACATAACCATCAAGTGTCAATCCAATAGACTGCCTTGTTAAATTAATTTCCTGTAATATTCAGACTGTCTTCAAAGTGCATATTTTTTAATTTGCCTTCCATGGGATAGGGAAAAAATGTTCAAGGTAAGTCAATTTTTTTTAGTTTTGTTTAAAATTCCAGATGATGGGTTTGACACAATGTTAAAGTGATGTTTATAAAGGAATTTAATAAAATATTTCCAGGTGAATATTGTTTCAGCTGCCATGTACGTGAGACGTAGCTTAGCTTTCAAATTCATGACTATTTTATGAGTACAAGAAATTGAGACGATGACAGGTGGCAGTTACTTTTTATAGGAATCACTGTGTCTAGCAAAAATTTTACTGATGAAAAAAATATTTGTACTGTATTTACTTGCTACAAGACATAGCTCTGCGAACAATTTGACATGTTAAACTTCTGCTGTCACTTGACTTTGTAGTTTAGTTGTTTCAAGATGTTTCCCCTTATCTGACAAATGTTCAGATTTTATTATCTGCCTCCTTCAACTATTCCTTTATAGCACTGATTGTGCTGCAGTCACGCTGAGTGTTCTCTATTGAAGGAAATGCAATGAATAAATGATCTCTCTTCATTGTTCATTATATTTCAGCACCTGGACAGCTCAACATGATATCAAGTAAAATGATGACTCGGAATAAGGAGGAGATGGAAGAGTCAGCCCCTGTGCTTTGTATCCATGAAGGAGAAAGTGTTCACTCTTTCACCCACCTAACACATATTAATGATTAAGAGCATTGGCTGCACTTGGAATATACTAACAAGGACCAGGAAAGGTTATTACTATAGTCAAGGTAAAAGAAAGTTGTACAGCTCTTGAAACTTTAACATGTGAATAATACTTGAGTGAAATATGAATTCTCTATGAATACTGTGGTAGCAAAGTAAAAGGTACCTAACTATTATAGGTGATTAGGTGACTTCTGATGCGATATAACACATACAGATTATGTTATTTTATACTGTTTATGTCATCTGCCCCATAGTGTGAACTGCGACCTAGTATTAAGTGTTTTAAAATATTTCACTGATTTGTATATATGTGCCCTGATATGATGTAACATATATCGATTATAGCAAATGAGAGAAAACAAATGGTTTTTTTAAGATGTTTTTATATAAGTTAACTTTTAATGATGTGTTAAGTTGTGAAGGTTGAGCATTGAGCATTCTCTGGCCAGTTCACACACAAGTATCAGAGTTCAGCTGCAACTGATTCAGGTGCCTGTTGATTGCACATCCAGTGCACAACCTAAAAAAATGAAAACCATGACTAAGTCCGGTAGGACAAAATGCGTCGTTTTTTGCGGTGTGTCCATGATCGTGATGTCTGGATTTTTATGTGGATAAAATAAAGCTACTATTTTATACGGACTCCCATGGATCTGCTGGAGTTTTTTCCTTTTTTATGCTGTTGAACCGAGAGACTTCGGATTACTTCTCCGTGCACTGGGAAACCAAGAGTTTTGTGGGTGAGCTGGACACTATTTTGTTTTTGTTTGACTATTAAAGTTTATACCATAACCATTGCAGTATCCAATTTTCATTCCAATTATAAGGTTTAACAGTACATATTGTCAGGTAAATGTTCAGGGGCATCATTTCCTTTAGGGGTCCAATATAAGTTTTTTTCTTAGATAAGTTCTATTACCAACATATTATAATTAAAGAGGCAATAGACCAATCTTGCATTGGGGCCCAGTAGATTTAAAGAAAACTTATCCGGCATGTTAACTACAAAACCCACAACAAGCCCAGGTGGCTTATTATCACCTTAATAGAAAGTATGTTGTGATGTCATTAAGGATGTGTGACTTTGAATTTCAATAATTTAACAATATTAAAACGTAATAAAACCTATTTAAATTTGTTATCTCCTTGATTGTACCAATCCAAATAATTAAAGGGAGTTGTCATTTAGAGCACACAGTAAAAGCCAAATTCAGTGCCCACAAGTGGCACAAATGCATTTTCTCATCAATTTCACCATACTTGGAATTTTTGTTCCAGCTACCCAGTACATTGCAAGGACTATTAAATTTCCAGCATACCATTTTTATTCCTTTCCATTATACCATTTCCAAAATGTTCCATTATGCCATTTTCAGTTTTATCACTATGCTAATAAGGCAGTTGGTACACAAAGGTTGTGTTCTCACCACCCAGAGCATTTCAATCCCAACCTAAACTCTTCCCTCTTCCTCTAGTGTCAGTCTTTGATTCTTAAAAGACAAAGCTCCTGCTTATGTGATGCATAGAAAAGTTGTCCGGGTAGAAAGAGTAGTTCACCGGGGGGGAGGGGGTGAACTTTTGCTTTCGATTGGGGGTTTGCAAAGATTATCATAGTGATATAGGCAAGTGTCATAAAATGGATTCTTATTTGCAAGCGGCCACCTGCTGTGGTCTTAGAGGTGATTCATTTTTAGAGCTGAAACCTCTCCAAAATAGATCAGGTATATATGGAGCATAACTCCCAACGTTTCTGGATGAAAAGAGGGACAAAATGGCGATTCCCCCCTAAGCCACACCCTGGTAACGACTCTAGCCACACCCTAGCCATGACCCAAATCCACTGAGGCCGAAATGCAGCAGCAAGAACCATGATTACTGTGTGAACACTACAGTTCAGCCAGCAGACAGGGAGTCTCATTTTCTTAGAACTGATATAAAAATTAACTATAAACATAAATTGTAAACATGTTAGGGTTCTAACTTTTTGTGAACCCCGTTATGGAAAATAGCACCCAAAAGTCCCCAAAATGACATTAATGTTAATGTAATACTGCAAAAATCACACGGATTGCGGGCACACCCGGAACCACTCTTGGCGGCGCTGTCCCCGCTGCCCCCCTTTTCACAAGCCTGCTTCCCATCAGCCTAGGCCTCAAGTCCATCCCCGCTTCTTTGGGGCGTGCGCACGCCAGCTCTTCAGGATTTAAAGGAACGACGTGGTGGCACCACGCCGCAGCAAAACCATCCCATTTTGAGGCAGGCTCTTGTGAAGACCAGGTGCCACTTAGACTGCGGTCTCAGGTGTCGGCTAGTACCATCTCCCATGGTTGTCCAGAGGGTCCACTGACTCATTCTCCCAGACTTCCATCCCAGACACCTGACAGTAAAATCCAGCCCTGACACACATTAAACATCTATGTACACCAAATGTATTGGTTTCAAAACATGGCAAAGTAATTTTTTTTTTTGTGCAAAAGATTTTAATTTTTTAAATTTACTAAAACATAATGAAACCTGTATAAATGGTATCTCCGTTATTTTACCGTCCTAAAGAATAAAAGAGAAGTGTCATTTGGAATGCTCAGTGAAAGCAGGGCCTAAAAGGATATGGCACAAATGTGTCTTTTAGTCAATTTCAATGCATTTGGAATTTTTTCCAGCTTCCCAGTACACAGAATGGAATAACAAATATCATCACTTGGGAGTACATTTTGTTACACAAAAAACAGACCCTCATACAGCTATGTACATGGAAAAATAAGATGCTATGGAATTGTGAAAGTGGGGAGTGAAAATGGAAATGCAAAAATGAAAAAGAGGTTAAGTTATATGTGGTTAAATAAAAACAGAATAGTAGAGCAATGATGCAGATAGGGGGATTCTATTTGGCAGGGGGTCTATGGGAAGTGAGATATTTAACACTTTAGCTGCTGCCTGCTCACACATACAGCATCAAACTGCAGGAGCTGTTTATTATCTGCATCATTACTTGTACTAGCACATTGTACAGTATTGTAGATTTGCTGTAAAAAGTTCATTTAGACTGAAGCATCTTTTATTTGTCAATAAAAACAAATTTGCCATTTTACTAAATGCTTACAACTGCTTTGTGTTGAATACAATTCTAACAATGGTAGCAATAACCTTCAAATTGATTTAATGAATATGACAAATCGCCAATTTCTTCAGCTCTAAAGTTTAAGAAACAAACAAGTCCCAAATATGAAGGCCCATAGTTCTTCTATTTCAAATTTAGGACCTAAAGGATTTGTTAGTAGCATCTTGGTTCTTAATACCACAAATCACCTTCTGGTAGGTGTGTTCAGCTGGAAACTCTTGTTTAGATCCTTTAATGGATGGGGATTCTATTTCTATCTTTTTCTTAAGTATTTAAAAACATTATAGTGGCTTGATCAAACTACTGTGTGTTTTATTATTAAATAATGTCATCATTAAATGTTACATAGTTACATAGTTTATACGATTGAAAAAAGACACTTGTCCTTCAAGTTCAAACTAGAATGTAAAGGGATTGGATGAGAAAGAGATTTAGGGAAAACAATTCTATATAATATAACCATCAATGTTATTTAGGTGTAAGAAGGTATCTAGACCTATTTCACAGATTGACAGTTCTCATAGTAATAAAGCCCTGTCCCCACTAGTGATTAAACCTTGTTTTCTCCAGACTGAGACAGTGCCCCCTTGTACGGATCATTCATATATTTTCACGTTAATTATATTTTTCAATTAATCACGTTCCTTCTTATGAAATATTCCAGGTGAGGCCAAACTAATGCCTTGTGCAGTGGTAATATTACATCCCTATCCTGAGAGTCCATACCACTTTTGATATATGACAAGATCTTGCTGGCTTCAGAGGCAGCTGACTGACACTGCATGCTGTTATTTCATTTATGATCTACTAGTACCCCCAGGTCCTTCTCAATGAGAGACTCTCCCAGATTTACATCCATCTTATTCTTCTTAATGTAATTACATTTTCATATTGTAACATTGTTAATGTTTACCTAATCCAACTCTCCAAGGTTGGTGGTTTACTACTTATCCAGTTACTCATAATACTCTTCTGTGCCAAATACAATAATTTATTGATAGCTTTTTTCTTATTTACTTTATATGGATAGTCATCAAGCCCTAAGACACAAATTAGAGGATTCCTATCAATACATGCTTCGTTGAATTTTTACCAGAACTATATCCTAATATTTCTGTATTTCTGTACAGCTCCAATACTAATGGACCAGGTCTGCACCAGTATTTCCACATTTAATACAAGAAGATTTTCTATCCTATACCAATGGAGAATAATGAATCATATTTACTATAAAATATTGAGTCAGCCCAAACTGAGCTGTAAAGGAAATTTTAAATATATTGATCACTATCTTGTACCATTTCCCCTTTTCAATGGGGCCAAATCCCCTTTCCCCTTCCCTCTTCTATCCTTATGCATCTCTTTTACAGTACTTTTGTATAAGGCCGACACTGTACCTCTTTTTCCACTTACTAGAGAAAACATAGAGTCAAGTGGATTCACCTCTTTAATAATTCTAGCACTAGACCCAATAGCATGTTTTAACTGCATATCTATAATTAAATCTCCGGATTTCATTCCATATTCTTCTCTCAAATCATTAAATTCCCTAATATTTCGATCTCCATACACATGGCCAAACTGATTGATTCCATATCTCTTTCAAAAATTAGCTTCATTGAAAAAGTATGTATCACATAACTCAACATTAGCCCATAGAGGTGTAGTACCATACAGCCCCTGTGCCTGGAATATTTCTATCAGGTGGTTATATACCATATGAAACATATTTGGTTTCATAATTGATATTTCCAAGTCTCAAATAGACTTTTATATTATTGATATATTTATGGTGACTTTATGTCTGATTCAGGACTAGAAACTCAAAAATTGTGAAGAATGCTTTAAAAGTGTTATAATAGAAAGTTAAATTTATAGTTAAGTGAAATGATGGTGAAGCAGGTGTACTGCCTCTACATTTATTTTAAGGATCGATTTAGGTTCCTTAAAATAGACCCTAAACATTCAGAGACTTACAACCCTTCCTGTGGATAGATGATGGGGGGGGGGGGATTATCAGAAAACTGACAAAAAAGTGTAATTGTGTGGTTTTTGCACCATTCTTTTGGGAAAAAATAGCACAATCATGGATTTGTACTTTTTTGGTGTAAAAGATACACATCGGACCTGTCAGAGTTCTGATAAATCTTGGCCATTGAGAGCAGCCTCTTGAAGATTACATTTTTATTTAGTACAATGCTTCTTGCAAATTAAAGTATTGAAAGGATTTGAAATGCTTTATAAGCAGATAGCAAAAAACACAATTTGGACCCAGATGGATTGTGCAAGTGGTTCATTCAGCACTTTGGAGGTAAACTGAGCTCCAGGCTCCTAAGGCATCAGCTGGATATTTTAACACAAGGCTGTGCTCCACCACTCATTAAATATATATGAGATTTAATAGGCATGTGGTCTGGAGACCGGCCTCACTGTTTATTAGCATTGTACTCTCCCTGATTATTGCACAACCTGATTAGGTCTCATTACTAGTGTTTGATTTGGAGGCCTTTTGTTACAGTAACACAGTTTAGCCCTCATTAAAGTCTGCAGTACTAGCTTTTTACCTTCTTAAAAACATTCATTTTGCTCATCTTGTCCTGATAATCCTCTGTGTGTTCATAACAACGTGCCATAGCACCATCAAACAATCGTAAATGCAAAAAGCAGATTAAAACTGTCAAACAAAAAACATGGGCTCTGCTGAGAAATTGTGATGGGAATACAAATTATTTATGTATAGTAAAGAGAATACATTAATCCTGGTACAAAGTGAAATCCTTTAAAAGCAATTTAAATGTGTTATATTTAAAAATGACTTTCATTCATTATCTGTCTTGCACATATACAAAATACACATAAACATGTCATATTATCTCCGCTGTGGAAAACCAGGGAACACAAAAGATGCTGGTGTTTCTCACAATAGAGGACTGGTTTCCATAACAGGGTTAACATTTAAAACCCCAGCAAAAAGTTTACCTGGTTAATCTGATTCACACTCTGATATTCTGCACAGGCCATATTATTACTCAAATTAGCTTTATGCATTGCAAGACATTAATAATAAGTGTCAACTATCCAGCTGTCTACTGGTAGGACAGACACAACCTATAGCACAGAAGCACCACATATTTCAGTCTGTAGGTAGCATTTTATCTGCAACATATGAAGAAAGAGTTATCTGTATTGTGTGGCTAATAAATAGGGAATGGAACAGGAAGCAGATAGCTCCATTCCCTGCATAGTGGGCAAACTAAGTAACTGTGGTTTAGCTGGAGCAGGTCTGCAGTAACCTAGTCTGACCACCACACACTGAGAAGAGAGCTGTCCATTTCCCCTTCTGTACTGAACAGCAAGAGTTTCATATGATCTGAGCTCATATTTTGGTTATTTTGAATAATTTTAGCACTGAAAATCATAAAAAAATAGCCATTCTAAGTGCTATGGAATGATGGATAGATGGAGTTGAAAACATGAAATAATAAACTCTTTGGCTGTGATTAAGTTAATTCAAGTTAATAGCATTTTGCCTGTATTTTATATTTTGTTGTGTTTCTCTTTCTCTCTAGTAGTATGTACCTCTCTTGAATGCCTTTATTTTGATATGATTGTATGAGGAGTGCCCTTCTGAGCTAATATTTTCTAACTGTGTCTCTTGATCAAAAAAAAATTTAAATTCAAGCTAATAAATTCACAGAGATGTCATCAGATGAAAAGACTTTAGGGGTGGATTTACCATGATGCTTACCCACCTTGCTTCTTGGCTTGCCACATATATCTGGTGGGCAGCTGCACTGGCAGACAATTCTATGACTGTTCTACCTGGTGCAGAATTGTGATATAATCTGTGCCAGAATTGGCTAATGTGAAGGACTGGCTCTTGTGAAGGCTCTTCACCACCTGTCATGGCCTCCTACACGCCCCTCCTAACCCACTTGGGGTGCAGTTGGCATACGGATGGAAAAAATTTTAATGTGTCTTCTCCTAGAAATTAAAACCGTGCACTAGGACATAATCCTATAGAATTTCCTATAAAGGTTTACTTAAACTCTTCTGGCAGTACAAATGGCTTGGTTGTTACTTTTTTCCTAAGCTTCTCATTCTACTACTGAGAGATAAGGCACATTGGGGCACATTTACTTACCTGTCCGACGGAGTTCACCCAAAGTGCATTGTCCGTGTATAATGCACTGTACTGCGATTCTTTAAGATTGTGCACCCGATATCCTGAATGTGTCGCTTCCCGGCTCAGGTTTGACGGAGTTCACCTTCTTCATCCTGGTGCATGTAAGTGCATTGCCTTGTGTCACAAATTGATAGTTAAATCCTGCGCTCAGTCCGAATCCGTCGGATCGTCCGACAGCCCGCCCCCGATTTCTGTCGCATGAAAGCCAGCGCGGCTGCGCCACAATCCGATTACGTACAACACAATACCAGGGCAAACCCCTGTTAAATACCTGTTAAAACTGTGCAAATCCCGAAAACCTTGAACATTCTGACGAAATGTGCGATCTGCGACCCACAGTAAACATAGTGACATATTTCAAATGTACTCACCTAACAACTAAATATAATTCACACATTTTACATTCTACTTTTATTTGTAAGTTTTATCTCCCTTAAGATTATGACACATTACTGTAATGAATCCCTGATAGGGTTACACCTTGACTAGAAATACATTTCTGCTCTAGATTATACTGAATTATTAACAGCAGAACAGTGCATCTACTTAGCTTAAAATTCTTCCTGGAAATTATACTGCATTTAAATGGTAACTGGTTCACTTAAATATTCTTTCATATAGAAAATCACAATAGTCCCTTTAAGCATCAACTAGACTCTCAGTCTTAGTTAAAGGGGTTGTCTACTTTCAGCAAAGTTCTACAATTTTCCAATATACTTTCTGTATCAATTCCTCACCGTTTTCTAGATCTCTGCATGCTGTCATTCTGTGGAAAGCTTTTATGTTTATTCCAGTGAACAGAAATCTGTCCATGGTGATGTGATGGACATGCAAGTGCATGAGCCCATAGTAATAGAAGTTACTAATGGCTTGGGCACCTGCGGGTCCATCACATCACCATGGACAGAATTCTATTCACTGGAGTAAACTTCCTATAGCTTCCTATAGAAGAACAAAAAGCAGAGATTTAGAAAACCTAGAGCAGTGATGGCAAACCTTTTAGAGACCGAGTGCCCAAACTACAACAAAGACCCGCTTATTTATCGCAAAGTGCCAACACAGAAATTTAATTTGTGATTTATACTCCCTTCTCTGTCACAGTTTTCATTTATACCAGCACCTGAGGACACCAATAAAGCAGGAAATAGTCCCAGGTAGCGCCGTCACTTTAATATACCTCTGTGCACAGCAGAACCTGGGCTGCCTGGGACTGCAGGAATATACCTGGAGGTATCTCTGGTGATGGCCTGAGTGCCCACAGAAAGGGCTCTGAGTGCCACCTCTGGCACCAGTGCCATAGGTTAGCCATCACTGACCTAGAGGAATTGATACAGAAAGTATATTGGAAAATTGTAGAACTTTTCATTACACAGACAATATCAAATATTTTCTGAAAGTGGAAACCCCTTTAATGAACATCCAATCTTGAGTCCATCAGATAAAATGTTTATTCTTTAATATAACACATTTCTTGCATCTATTTGCATTGTGCTTAAGAATGAACTTATAGACAAATGATTGGTAGGACTGCTATATAATCTTTTGGTAAAATAATGTTTTTATATACCATAATCAGCTGTAAAATATTGTATTGAAAACAACTGCAAGCTTATCATTTTTCATTTGTGTTGTCTTGCTCATTTTGAGTTTCAAAGTACTCCCATAAAAACTCGCCTGGTTCCCTATCTTGTCATTCTTCCAAGCCATTGCTTTCCTTGCCTGTCATATTTCATGCCCTCCCTGGGCTACCTGCTCAGTAATTACATTGAATAAGAAACACGTCCCTCTTCAAAGAACAAGGTTTTCATAAGACAGCAATGCTCCTTTCCTACAGATACTCTCCTGCCAATTTATAGGCACTTTTTGTTATGTAAGAAAACTATGTAAGATCTATTTCTTTGCATGATATTATACTGAAACTTAATTATTTTGCACTGCTCATATATTAAATGTTTTGAAATGAAAGAAAGAATTTGGCTATGCAGTGATTTCACGCTCCGCAAATAAAGTAACATATAGCTGGTGATACAATATCCACTATGCTTTATGTCTGCACACAAATTTTGTAAACTATCGTGTAACTAGGCTTAGTAATTTCATATTATTTTAACTACTTTACTATGTCACATTAAATTATACTTCTGGCTTTCATCAGTTGCAAAAGTCAAATACTTTTTTGATGCACATTGAAAAATGCTGTTTGATATTTTCTCTAAAAAGACATAAACAAGAAAAAGTTACAGAAATGTATCAGCCAAATTAGAAGATTTTCCTTTCATGCTATTAAAATGATTTACTATACTTTTATTCAAAAGAGCCGAAATGGGCTTTCCAGATGTTTGCATTGATCATAAGCAAATGGTAAGAAGTATACCCTAGTACCATTATTAAACAGAATGGACAGTAAATAGCATCTTTGTATCTTCCAATTGTTTGGTCATTTCCAGCTGCTCTATTGAGTCCTGCTTCAGCAATCATTACTACAGGATGGCTGTGGGTTATGCAGTAACTCCCAGACATTTCATATACAAACACCCTTTGTTTTTTTGTGCAATCACTCCAGCAGTGGTGGCCGTATCCAAGGAGTCAGTCTTGTTTCTAAGGGACAATATCACCACATTTATGAGAAATTATCTTCACATAGGTAAAAAAAATTTTAATAACATCTAATTGAAGAAATGTATATATATTGCAGATTAATGAAACTGAATGTGAATGCCAAGACGAGAATACCCCTTTAAATGGAACTTGCCTTCTTACATTTACCCTGCAAAATTAGCAAGTATGACATTTCCTTGCATGAATTGCCTCTTTTATGTAAAGTCTCACGCATTTAACTAAATTAATCTCCTTATAAATCTAATGTCATGTGCAAATGAAAAGAAAAATATCATCTTATCCAAGAGGTGAGTCAGGTTCAGTGGCTGCAGATAGCCGAGCTGATTATTTTGCTGCTCTCCTCTAATCGGCAGTGGTGCCAGGTATCACACCCCAACCGATCTCAAAGGTATTACCTATACTACTGAACAGCTACAAATATTCTATAGTTAGAACATCCCAATAAACAAGACTTCAAACTTATTTTAAGGTTTTGATGCAACAAGTTATGTACTGTATATACTCATGTATAAATATGCTAAAAAAAACAAACTTAGCTTATACGTGAGTAAAAAAGATAAACTTACATTTTACCTTCCAATGCTCCCCACGGTTTCTCTTCCTTATTCTCTTCCTGAGCAGAGTGGGTAGAGACGTGTCCACACTCAGTATGACATCATCAGTGGCGACACCGCCGCATCATAGTGTGAGTCAGCAGGCAGAGTGCATGGATGTGGGCAGAGAATAAGGAATAGGAGCTATGGAGCATCAGGTAGTATTGGAGGGTGAGTATGTAAGTGTATTTATTATAACACCCGGGGTTGAGGGGGCTGCAGAGAATTTCATTAGGGAGACTGCAGAGCATTTCATTAAGGGGGATGCAGGGCATTTCCTTAATAGGGGGCTGCAGATAATTTCATTATTTGGGGAGACTGCAGGGCATTTCATTATTTGTGTGGCTTCAGGGCATTTCGTTACTAGGGGGCTGCTGCAGGGCATTTCATTAAGGGGGCGGCAGAGAATTTTATTAATGGGGGCTGCAGGGCATTAAATTATGGGCATGCAGAGCATTAAATTCTTTGAAAGTACTGCAGAGCATTTCATAAGGGGGACTTCAAGAGGTCAAAATTCCAAATAACAGCAGATGATGTGAATAACTGTTATGTCCACGGGCCCCCTCTCCCTGTGGGCCTGGTTATGATGGCCTTATTTTAAGGCACTATTAAAATCAAGAGTTTCTTCATAATGATCATTACCCTTTGTATTGTACATAAATCTATATTCTGCCCTAATTACTATTTTTTTCAAGTTCCAGTTCACATCTAAACCATGGCAGTTTAAAACCCAACCATTATAGAAATCTAAATGTAGATTCTAGTACCTGCATGTTTTTCCTGGCACTATGGAGGAACAGGTTAAAGTAATGTCACTGTACACTGCAATCTCAGCGGAATAATCCTCTGTACAGCAGCACTTGCACAACAGTTATTCCACAAGCACACAATGAAAGGTTGAGAATTCCATATATTCTCTGGTAAAACAAATAAAAAATGGTTTATTTCTTCAGGCTCCTATGAGCTTTGAAGTAGAATTTTGTTTGCTGAGAGATGAAAGGGCCTGAGGGCAGCAAAATACCATTGCAGGTTTAATGCAGTGTGTTCTGTGTGTACTGGGTTTATGCATCATGGATAACTATGCTGCTGTGCTCTAAACATGCAGACTAATGTGCAAATCAAATGCAAATTTCTTATCAACCTTAACTCTTCTCCCTTTCCGATGTTTTATTGAAACCTACAGAGTTCTAAATGAACTGTAAAAGTACTGTAAGTGAAAATATAATATTTTTTTTCTTTTCCAAATAATGCATAAAGAGTTAGAAGCCCATGAATAAGTAGGTGATTTAACAGATCCAATAATGGTGAACAGTGTCATGTAAATGATACTGTTGAGAAAGGGTGGTTTTGTATGTTATTTTGCATTACTGCTAGATATTTCCCAAAGCATACAAGTTTTAATATACAGTAAAGTGATCAAAAGGTAATACAGTGCAAAAAATTAAAACACCATCTCATCCCACCAAAAATGACATCTTACACATGTATGTAAAACTTATGAAGGTATGAAAAAAAATTTTTAGCATTAGAATAGGGCAAAACATTTTTTGTACAAAAGATTTTTGTATAAAAGATTGGACACCCACATGAATATGGTGCAAATAAATTTTTTGGGCTATTTCACAGACTTTGGAATTTTTTCCAGCTTTCCAATGCGTGGCAAGGAATATAAAATGTAGCAACTAGATAGTATAATTTATTATGCAGAATATAAGTAGTCATACAGATCAGTACTTGGTAAAATAAAAAATGTATGGATTTTTGAAGGTAGGGAACAAAAACTGAAATGAAAAAGTCAATCAGCAGCAGGGGGTTAATTTAACTGGCCTTTCACTCAAATTTTACACCTAACACAAGTAATATCTGCTGGTAATATTCCTTCCAGTATAGCCTAAAATTATCTGCCACTGAGGCACTGTACATCAATTGCAGTTGTTTTTCTGCAAATTAGCAGGCATGAGTCAACTTCTGAAGAGAAGAGTCAAGTATTCTCCAGGGTGCCAGTGAACCAAGCCTCATTCTTTTGACTTAGCTGACAAGAAATCCTCTTTCCTGTCCTTACCAGAATGTGCCCCTCTCACTGCATGGAGAATTTAGCAGTGAGCACTGAGAAGGAAACTGCAGGTCTTTAGACCATTTCATGAACCCTGCGATTGGCTGAGCAACATAGACAAAGTGTAAAATATTTGGGGGGAACGATTATGAGTTGAGGAAGAAATATGCTTGGATGCTGGTGAGTTAGGATTATTGTGCCTGTTCTTGATGACAGGTTCCTTGTAAAGCATTTCAAAACTTTCAGCAAAATCTGCAGGAATGAGTGTAAAGAACATGAGGAAGAACAATGTTTCTGGTTATTATGTGTCTTGTTGTCCTTATTTTCTAGGTTTTTTTTGTTACAGCAGCCCCTGACAATAAATCATTAATCCTTGACAACCAGTTCAAGTAATTTTTTACAATTTTTTAATTTACTCTATTAGACGACAACAAAATAAATATTTTTTGAAAATTTAGGAGACTATTTTCCCACCTTCAGACATTAACCATATGTTTACCAATTACCTACAGTTTTCCCAACCTGTTTGATTAAATACTGTTTTATTTTTAACAGTCTAGGTCACAAAGAAAAGTTGAAATATTAGAGGGACATGCTCTAAAAACGATTACAACGTTGTTGTAAGCTACTTAAAGATAAATCCAATTCTTAGCAAACAATAGTAACTCAACTAATTGGAAAACATTAAACATTCTAGTACATTAGCATCAATAAACTCTGGAGTTGCCCAGTTTTGCACTGAGAGGACAATATCACAGGGTACCCAGCCAATCCATCTTCTTTTCTGGGAAATATTCCAAAGGTAACAGCTGCAGTAACAGATCCTGGTTTTCCATTTGGGACATGAAAAGAATTCTGGCTTTTATTTTGGACCACACATTGCCAACTAACACTGTGTTGCAAAGAGTTGCTCAGGGTTTTAGCCCTTCTTAGTCTCTGGGCAGTAAGCTGATTATATGGTCATCAGTATTACATTAGCTAGCTCTGTGCCTGAGTAACCGATGGATAGATGAACTTGTGTTGATTCCACGACTTGGCCAATGCATTATTTTCAGACAGAAGCATGGTGTGTAGTAATAATACTACTGGTATCTATGGCGATGAACACTACTAAAACGTCTTTTACTATACTGCAATTAGATTGATTAGAACTAAACAGCAGACTATGGTTATTTTTATCTGTGCCAACACACCAAGCATTTAGTAACTTAATGCTTTCCAACTAAACTGTTATTTAAAAGGATTGGTTATAGTCTCTCTACAATTAGCTCAGCTATTTCATAAAAAGATCAGTGTGGAACTGGGCACTGAAATCCACTTCTACGAATACAATTCAAGTCTAAAAGTGCTTGTGACGGTAATCTGAGATTGTATTTACTTTGGGAATCAGCACGGCAGCAGTGGAGTAAGCAGAAATCGTATTGTAAAGTTGACATATTGGATAAGGCTCCGTGCAAATCTTGTTTGAGTACACAGCTTCCTTGGCATAGTGCAATGTTACACTTGGCCACTTGTTTGGCTATAAATAATCTGTGTTGTTTGCGGTTCCACATTATGTTCTTTGTATTTTTTTGGGATCTATGTTAACAGAAGGGACTACACATAACACCAAATGAAAATGGTCAAAAAATTTCATAACATACACACATACATACAACAAATTGTGTATATGAGTGGCTTTCCTCATAAATATTTGTGAACAATTTGTGTTATTTATCTAACTTTTTACCTTGCTTGTTAGCAGCAAAACTCTGTTGGCTGTTAAGCAATAGCTGATTGTATAAAACTCTACTAACAGTGTGTTTGCGTGTTTTTCACAGGAATGTGGCCTTTTATTTTTTTATTGAAGCATGGTTTAGTTACATTTTTCATATTTTTCCATTTTGTTTTGCATATGTAAAAATGCATAAAAACGACAGATGCCAAGGGAAAAAAAACTAAAATCATGTCACATCACAACTTATTAAGCTGTAGAAGACTATGCGGATGCATGGGTAGGAATGGCCAGTAGCTAGGTAAGGAGAGATATAGATATCTCTCCCATGTAGTTATTCACAACAATTCTGGTCAGTAATATTGTATTATGTCCTCTGTTCCTCAGCTGATGCTCCTGGGTATATAAGCATATGCACCTATTAGTTTTGTATGCAGAGCATGGCAGTCATAACATCATCTGTCCTCCACTATTGTTGCAAACTGTTTATTAAGAACCTCTCACTCGTTGCTGCAGTGGGGTGGAGGTGACTGGCACTTCTATAAGTCTCCATGCTGTGATCTTCTTGGAACTACTATAACAGTGAGTGGAGAAAGCTTACTCAGCGACACTGTCAGACATGTAAAGCTTATCTTATAGAAATGTCCTAAAGTTCCAGACAAGAGAACATGGGTATATAGGTAAAATAATACTTAATAGTATGTAGAATATACTAATTATTTTTGATAATTATTTTTCAGGGTTACTTTTATACTGTATTTGTAGATCCTTTACAGTGAGAGAGATTTACATATAGTTATGTGTATATGCATACTTTAAATTTTAGATTTAGAGTGCCATAATACACACATAAACAAAATATGAGTGCAGAACTTTTTTTTTCATACATAAGTGACAGAAATAAAATCACTGTGTGGCAAATCTTTTCACATGCCATGTCATGAAGAGGCATTCTAGAACTGGTGCTTCTTTGGCAGAAATACTCAGCACAATACAGAAGCATTACATAGTACCACATGGGGTGTCCAGACCCCAGCTACAGTAGTTACATACCCAAAGGGACCTACAGAATTTTTGGTTGCATGGAATTTGTGCATTTAACTTAAAAACATGTAGCCTTTTTTCAATCAAACAACCATTTTGGAAAGTTTCTTGAATATTTCTTTAATATACTTTTGATGGATTTTTGACATAATGCTTGAAATTTCAGTAGGCATTGAATATCTGCTTTCAAACACTTTTGACACCTTTAAAATATATTTATAGAGACAGATGTTTATTCTATTGACACGTCTTGTCTTCTAACACTCTTTCCCTTACATCTTTGAGAGATTAATAATTTACCGTTTTATAACTTTTGGACTTAATTCTTTTTCTTTTAGTTTTCTGTTAAAGTATTTTTCACTTACTGGCCATAGTGATAACTAGTAGTTTTATTCACTGTGTCACTCAGTAAGTTATGAGAAAAATATTTGATGTGGTTGAGACAAGGGTATAAAAAGATGGACAGATAAATATTTATTTATTTAATTTGGAGTTGATTATTTGCTTAAGAACCCTAATTTTAAGCAATTATACAGAGAGAGGAAATCCCTCTAACTCATCAAAGTCTCCTGTATTGCAACTGCATTGGACTGTCATGATAATCAGTGATGCAACTAAGGCAATAATAAAACTGACTCTGAGTGAAGAGCCTGCCATAGGTGAGGGGCAATACGATTTTTCATTTGGTGCCTACGGATGGAATGGACATTTAATATTGATATTTAACCTGATTCTCGTGGCCATTGTCAGGATCAGGGGTAGTGGACCCACTGTACCACCGCGGACGATGATGTAAGCCGACACCTTAGAGCAGAGTCTAAGTGGCACCTGATTTTCACCATAGCCTGCCGAAAAGTGTGTTAGACTTGCTGCAGCATGGTACCACCAGGTCGCTCCACAGGCACAACCTTTACCGTTGTGGCGGCCAAGCAAAGGTGCAGAATCGTGAGGCAGAGACAGAGTCTTGCACAGACAAGAGGTCAGGAAAAGTGCACTGGATCATAGTCGGTGATGTAGCAGAAGGTCAGATCAGGCAGCCCAGGAGTGAAGTCAGTAACGGAACCGGGGTCACAACGGGAATTCAACAGACACAAGGCATAGGTATAAAACTTTCTCTCAGGCACAAGGCACAAAGATCTAGCAGGGCATAAGAGAAGAGGCTGGCTATTTATTAAGTACCAGGTTGTCAGCACCAATTAGAGGTGTGCTGGCCCTTTAAATCTCCGAGAGTCTGCAACCCCGTTTCCTGAGGCGCATGCGCCGGCTCTCAGAGATTTGAAGGACCAACACACCACTGCTGTGTCTCCACTGGACTACTAAAGATACAGCAGGAATGTGGACAGGTAAGACAGCCTGGGGGGACACTGGGGATAGGAGAGGGGTACCCTTGAGACCCATACTGGCACTAACTCACTTCAAAATGGATCATAAGTGACAATGATACAATTGAAGAAGAAATTCTTGTCTCTGAGATCACATTTATCCTTACATCTAATTTCCAAAAAATTGGGAACAAAGAAAGACAGTTAATAAGGCATTGAAGAAATCTACCACCAGATTGAAGGACTATAAATGAAGCACATTAACATACTGGTGTGTGCCCCTCTGACAGGAACCACTCTTCTTTGAGCATCTTATTCTGTTTTTTACAAAAGAGTCTGAAGGGCTACGCTTTTCACAGCTGTTAATGGATCCGGGAGCCCTTAGGCTCCCTTGCATAATTTCTAAAAAGAATAATAATTAAAAAAAAAAAAAAAAAAGAAATAATAAAAAAATAATTTCTAAAAAAACCCCATATGATTTAAAGCCTTTTTTCTTGAAAGGGCATACGAAGAATAAAAAAGAACATATCCTGCCAGAGGGGGCACACACCAGTATGTCAGTGTACTCTGTTTTCAATCCTTGATCCTGGTAGTAAATGCCCTTCAAAGGGAAAATTTATCAACATACTGAAGAACCTGATTTGTGTCTTTTTGTACCCAAAAAGATGCATCTCCTTAATTGCAGCATTTTTCATTACAAATATGAAGTAAAAAATGTTCAATTATGAACATGCTCCATTTTGGGTGAAAAATCATACCTGTCAGAGTTATAACAAGTCTCCTCCAGATGTCAGGTTTTCATGCAATTCACTGCCTCCGCTGCCTTACTGCACTGCATCCCATGACCATATAAGATTTATTGTGCTGCCCTGGTCCCATCAGTTAACTGATTTCATCAGTTGAAAGACACAGTGAATGACCTGCTAGACTGTACATATATTGTGCTTTGCAAATATTTTCTTTTTTCCTGCTTTCTTCTATGTCCTGCTATTGGTTATTTAAAGAGGAAGAGAAACCTCCCTCCAATGCCCCCCCTTGCACACTAAATCGAGTAAATCATGACTAGTAGTCATGTCATTTTGCTAGTCTGTATTACCTATTTAGAAACGATGCCAATTTAAACATACCAATAGGTCAAATTTTATCTGTATTGAAATTATATACAAACATAATTACAAAGAACAATCTGGAGGTACACATGAGAATGGTAGTGGAAAACCATTACATCGGAACATCACATTTTCCGTGGGAACCTTGTACAGGGGCTAAGGCTAGGAAGATCTCATACACAATTCTAAAGAGTGTATATTAATTGGCTGCCAAAATACATTAAGTTCTTATGCACATAAAAATATAACACATGAATAAAAAACACTAAAAAAATATGATTTAGAGGGCCAATGCAATGATAATCTATTCAGGTTATCTACCACAGTATACCAAAATGTATACAAAGTGCTAGTGCATGATATACCAGTTCATCACATCCCTCCTTAATACAGCCATTTTCTACAATAGTTTATAAATACATCGCTTACCACTAGTATCTTATAATGCCCTGATTACATCGATAGACATAGTATACTGTCGCTCCTCTTCCATGTGACCCTCAAGGTGGTGTTATTAATACCAGATTAGACTAGGAACTACTCTTCTGCTGCAGGTCTACTGCATCCAAATAAATCTACAGTGATTGCTGTCTTTGTAACAGAGAGCAGGAACATAGCCCATTGTAAGATGACCCATTGTTGACCATATAGTTTTCATGCAGTTATTTTATTTAATATAATTAAGAATTAACCTTTTCTCACTTTCACATTTTAACCATCTGCAAAAAAAATGTGTAGAAGACAGTATAAAGAAAAGTAATAGAAAAAGTTAATGGCACATGTAAAAGGCATTTGGTGGCCAGAATCAAATTTAAAATTAAAAGTAAAACTGTGACAAATATTGTTTACCTGATTTTAAATATTTTTTTACACATTTTACAAATATTGCTGTACATAGAAAATTCAAAAAGTA
This sequence comes from Engystomops pustulosus, assembly GCA_019512145.1. Classification (NCBI taxonomy): domain Eukaryota; kingdom Metazoa; phylum Chordata; class Amphibia; order Anura; family Leptodactylidae; genus Engystomops; species Engystomops pustulosus. The sequence continues at coordinate 188,791,918 of CM033642.1, read as the reverse complement.
GTCATCAAAAAAATGACAATACAACTATGTACTATATATGGTAATATTTAAAAAGCCATTCTGTTTTTATTTAACTCTCATATTATTCTCTCATAATATTGTATATTATACTCACTAATGCCAATGCTTTGTTAGATCTTTGCAAAATATAATCTACAGTGCCATTGAGTCTGGTGTGGGGAAAGAGTGGAGAATATAACCATGTGATCCAATCGCCCACTGCACTCAGCAGTGTAGCAGAGAGTGGGTCCTACAACACTGAATTTCACTTTGAATTTGTTCTTCTGTAATCATGCCAAACACAGCACTCATCTCTGACACTCAAGAGACAGAGTACTCAACAATTTCCGACATTTCATTACTATTTGATGGTGCTACAGGACACATGCTCATTAGTGAATATTGGAGCCCTATTATTTGGATTGCTGAGGGTCCCCTTCCTGTGCTTAGTGGGGTCCCAGGAGTTGGACCCTTACCGATCCGCTTGTGCATACAAGATAACTTGCTAACTTAGTAGAACTATCATAAGTTGATAAGGCTTAACTGCAGACCTAAAAAACATATTGGCCCACAGTAAACTGGGAGAGAACATACAACAAACTCCATTTACACAATATTTATGCTTTTCTATCCTGCACTCCAGATTTGGTATGTCAGGGAGTGGGGTGGACAGGAAGCAAGCAAGGGTGTGAATGCCCTGACCTGCCATATGTACTATAGTCTCTGACAGTTCTGTATAGATACAATGTTTGCCACCTGCGACCTTGTCTAAACAGGTTTGACTTGGTGGGGAAGCATCCTGGGGATACTAAGATTTAATATATCAGGAACTCTGTTAGCAGGCGTGAGGGGTGAGGGGGGGGGGGGATATTACGACTGACTGAAAAGGCCAGTCATAATAAATTCCACATATTATTACTGTCACACCAAAAGTGAATCTTTGAGTTGAAATTGAATGTTGGTGTGCCATTCTCATTCAATCCAATACCGCAAAATGTGCTGCGTCAGAGGACAGATACATACTACAGAAATGCATTGCATTCCTTCGTGCATGAGGTCTAACTTGTGGCTTATGGACTTTTATCTAAGCTTACTGGATAGATCCTATGTAAACCTATAATATAAGAGTATATGTTTCTCAGTGATCTTTGTTTACTGCTGACACTCATGTTTCTATTGCTGTCCAGTCTTGACTTCCTTTTTCAACTTTTCTCAGAGCTCAGCACTATCCCCAAGGTCACCTGAGTGCATAGGTACACAGCCTTCCTAATTAAATCTGTTCTCCCGGGTGCCTAGTGTCTCTATCACTAGTCGTATATGCGTTAAGACTCTGGTGACAGTGAGCTGTTGACACAGCATTACCAGGAGCTTAAAGATTTCAGCTTTGGAACGGAGATGGGGCTGGAATGAGATTAAGGATTCTGTCTATATAAATGTCTTTACTTCTCTGCAGGATCACATTAATTTGAAGCATTAGCTCTTGTCGCCTGTCTAAGCCAAAAGTCTGAGTACCAGAATTTTACAGCCCATAATAAGATGACAATCAGATTTCACAATGGGGATAAAATACTTTTAAGTAAAGACAAGCATCTTGAATAAAAGATTGAATGTTCATTAAGTACTATTAGGAAGCCTATCATATAAACATGTTAATACCATTCTATTTATGGAGTAACACTTGGAATAGTTCATTTGTTTCAGAATTTTTGTTTTTGTCTTAATTTTTTATTGTAAATTTCTAAAAGTTTCTGAAAAGGAACACTAAAACCAAAATTTAATAATAGATTTAAACATAAAGGGGGTCATTTACTAAGGGCCCAAATTTTTCCGTTTTGCGCCGATTTTTCCTGAATTGCCCCTGGATTTTGGCTCATCGGTGCCGGCATGCACGTGACGGAAATTGGGGGGCGTGGCCGTACGAAGACCCGAATCCTCAGCAGAGAACGCGCCGCTGGATCGCGAATGGACCGGGTAAGTAAATCTGCCCCAAAATGTACTGTTTCTGCTGTGATGGAAGATTAGGGAAAATGTATCCATAATGCAGCCCTTTAAATTGGGGCCTCGGAAATCAGGAGTCTGTAAGATCCATGTCAGTGTGTTCATCTGTGTGCAGAAGGCAGCTTAGGGTGTGTTGATTTTCTCTTTTTGTTTGTGCTTGAAATACCCTGTGTGAGCTGTGCTTCATGAGTGCACATGCACAGAAGGAGGTTGTGCACCATCTTTAAGTAGTCCTTAGTAAGCTGCCATTGTTGGTTAGACCAAAATCACATGACTATTAGGCCAAGCACCATTTTCTTGGTAATTAACTTTACAGGTAAATATATAATCTACAGCAAGCATTAGAAGTCATATAAAAAGACTCTTTATATGTAAGAAAACATGAATTATATTGGAAACCCTATTAAACACATTAACACGTTATCAGTGTTAGCATGTTAAACATAGCCACCTTTTTTACTCAGATTAGCTCCACCCTCCCATTAAGTCAATCGTTCCCCAATACAATCATTACAATAACAATCATGCCAGATATCACGGGACTTATCCAAAGGGATAATCCAACCATGATATCAACTTGTAAGAAAAACAAAAACTTCTACTTACTGCTCCAAGTGTCTTAAGTAATATAGTCCTCTTGGTTGATGAACCCCATACCGATGGCTATGCCTGATACCCTGGTAGTTACTCCCATGATGCAAATCATGATACTACCAACAGTTTGTCTAAAAATCAACACTTTAAATGGGATGAAGATCTTGTGGAGTTTCTTTGTAAACATACTAAGAAATTCAAAAGAAACTCTTGAACTTTTGTGAAAATATTTAGATGACATCAATGTCTATGTAAGCATGAACAGGAAAAAAACTGTATGTTATGCCGTGTTTCTGAATTTAGCTGTAGAAAAAATACAGGAACCATGGCTGTATTGATCGTCTTATATTTGATCTCCATGGCCTCCTTCCTTCTAAAATCAACTTTTAAAATTATGCTGATGAGCCTGAGGGGCTACTGCAGCTCCTTTGTGATTTTGCTTAACAGACTGTTCCCCTTCAGCACATTTATCTCAGACAATAAATCTCCCCCTATGTCTTCAGTTATGTTCAATTTACCTTCCATTTTTTTTAACTGATACTTTTTTTAACGTGTTCATTATCAAAATAAATTTTTGTAAAATTTTGGAAATTTTTGTCTTTTACTTACATTAACAATGTGCCAAATGTCATATTATCTGATTAAAATATTTTGTTATTGAAATATTGCAGTCCATTTATAGTCATAGAGATTTATTTTCCATCCAATTCAGAAACATTTACCCGCTGGTTATTTCCCAACCAGGGTTAGCCTTAATGTACTAGTTCTAACAAGCAGCAGCTGTTTCTGCTGAGCTCTTATTTTTTGGATGGCAGTGACAACATTTGATTTATAATACCCAGGACCTAGAAAAGCTGGCAAATTGTTTCCCCTTTTCCTGAGGCTCAAAATGTTCATTTCATCAGCTGGATAAAATGCAAGATCTTCTGCTGCTCATCAGCAGAGATGCCTCATATTTCCACAAAGTTGTAATCACTCTTAGACATTGATAGAGGTGGGTTGTTAACTTCTCAGGGGTCCATTTGCACTTTGCTGTCTCTAAAATCAGGCCATTATTCAGTGTATTAAAATGTACATATTGTTGAGCTGTAACTTGAAATGTTGCATTTTTACCTATCTTCTGCAGATTTTTTGGAAGAATAAAGTAAAATTTGTCACACTATCATTTTGAGTGGATTGGGAATTTAAGTGGCCCCAGAAAATATTCTAAATCTAATTATATGTTGTACTTGTGCAGTTATTGACAGCAGGCCCAATCAAAGTCAGCAAGTCAAAAAACAGGAACAAAGTAAAATAGTTGATGATCAGTTTTTTTATAAGCCCAAAATGACAGTTTTTATCTTATATGTTAAACTCTTTTATTTAGAGAGGCGTCTGTCTATGTAATGTATGTATGGTACAATGAATATACTCCCAAGGGATTGCCATTACTTCTTCATTCTAACCTATAGGAATGCCCAACACAGGAGGGCACATTTACTTCGCCTTGGCCCCCAAAGTCCACCGAAAGTGCATTGTCCGAATTCAATGCTCACTAAGATCGTGCCCCCGATATCGTGCATGTGTCGCTTCCCTACTCAGGTCCAACAGAGTTCACCTTCTATTTTGTGGTGCATGTAAGTGATTAGACTTGCAACACAATTTGAACGTTAAATCCTGCACTCAGTCCGAATCAGTTGGATTGTCCAACAGCACTCCCCCCAATTTCTGTCACATGGAAGCCAGACCAGCTATGCCAAAAAACTATTACGTGTGCCAAAATCTCAGTGCAGACACCTGTTAAATACCTGTTGAAGCTGTGCAATGCCCGAAAAAAAGTGCAAAGCCAGACGAAAATGAGCAATGCCACCCTTAGTAAATGAGCCCTAGAGAGTCCAAATGTGAGCATGTAGATATATAGGATAAATGTAGCTTGCCTAAGGTTTAGCCCATATTTACAGAAGACAAAAACTTGAACAAAACATTTGAGCTTATTTACAATTTCCTCGTTCCAGTGATGTTTTTTTTTCATTTTAACTTCTTTTGACTCTATTTTAAGATACCCAAAACAGATTTAGAAATCTACAAAATAATTCAGCATTTCTACAAGACCTTAATTTTAGCTTCATCCAAAAATACATGTGCTTGATTTTAGTGTTCATTTACTTTTATTATTTTATGACAGGAGTTTTTCCTACTTGAGGTTAAGCATATCATTTTTAAATTGTCAAATATATCAATAACATATTATGTATCAAGAGGTAACAGAGTTAATTGTTTCCTTGAGGTGGTGTTCCTGTCTTTTATGAGAGATTTTGTGGTTACATCTTTCTGCTGAACCATGGCCTTCATGGTGCCACCTAATTATCAAAGGAAATGACTTAGCTTATTAAATCTCAAATGACCATGAAAGAGACTTAAGAGATTGTGAAATGCAGATATACAATAACCCCACTGGAGAAGTGTGGCTGCCTAGTAAACAAGCTACTGAAAGAATCTCTTATCTTATGTGAAGTGATAGATTATATAAATTTGATGCTGGAAAGGAAGGGTACTTTCCCAAGAATATTCAGTGTTAATCCCTTAATGCCTCAACCTGCAGTTTTTGCATTTCTGTTTTTACTCCACACCTTCTAGAAGTTATAGTTTTTTAATATTTTTTGCGACAAGCTAGTGTTTTTATTTTTTGATTGACAAGCTAAAGTTTTTGTTTGCAAAATTCTGGGAAATGTATGACATTTTGATCACTTTAATTACATTTTCCAAGTGTGGCAAATTTGCAAAAAAATAGAGTTCTGTTCTTGATATACTGGGTATTTTGGAATGCAGTTCATCCCACAGTGGGGCTGTTAACTCATACAATATACTGTAATTGAGCTATATTGAATATATTGACAAAAAGCACCCATATTAAACCGTTCTCAAAAGCTGGCCCCTGCAATACTCTTACTCACTTTTGTAAAAGGGGGGACAGGGGAGGTAAACTTTTATGTCCAACATAAAAATGGGCCCAAAGGTCCAACATCACTTTGTGGATCTATCTATAAAGTCAGTCAATGACCTGTTTATTTATTTTGTGTTCTTAAAAATTGTATATAAATTTAACACTATATGGATAACATGTCTTACATGTTCCATCCAAATTATTTCAAGGGAACCTAGTCCAACACTTATATTATCACTTTGCTAACATTACATTGTAAGTCCTACATATTGTATATTATTTTATTATATTACTTATTATAAATTATGAATGTGTCCACAGTGACTAATCTAGATTTTTTATATTCAACAAAACTTTACTGATCAAAAAGAAAAAGACCCCTTACAATAGAACTGGCGAAACATATGCCCCTGGCAGGGGGTAGTATAACACAGTCTCATCGGATAGATAGCCAGCTACTGGCAATAAGGTCAAAGGGGATGATTACAGTTGCAGATGAATCATTAGGGTGATGGGAGCCCTGTGAAACTATACAAAGGTTCCATATCCCTTCAAACAGCTGGAAGAAGGCAGTCCTGATCACCTCAGTTTTCTTCAAAAACATTGGTAGGTTAATTATATTTTTGACCGCTATAAAATACAGATCAGGCAATTTCCATTTCACCACTATCTGTATTATAATTGCCAGTTCTATTAATTGAATTAGTCAATGAGTTTTGTGTTTAATCTTCGGTGGCTTAGAGAACTGCCAGGGTCACTGGTTTTTCAGTACCTAATAGGGATCGGATAAGCGCTTTGGCAGTATTTCAGAGAGAGGCAACTATAGCGCAATGCCACCAGATATGGGCTCTATCGCCCAGGGCGATAAAGCATGTATTGGGCAGATGGGGATACATATCAGCAAGTTGAGCAGGTACATAGTAGGTCATATGTTGCAATCTATGGGAGGTATCTAATAGTAAAACCTTTGGCTACCTTTAGCTAGGGTTGTGCAGCAGTGTCTCTATCTTGACAAGCCTCCCCCTGTTCCATAAAGGGAGATGGGGGAGGAGCATTGAAGATGGTTTTTAAGAGGGAGTTTGTCCCTCTACCAAATGGATCATTTATACAAATACTCTCGAAAGCTGTATGGGAATCCAGGGATGTACTTGAAGCTATAGAATGTAGAAAATATGAGCCTAAAACTTTGAATGGGGGGCACCTCATATTTTGCACTGATTTTATTGCTAGCAAAAAACTGGCCCCTGGACAACAAGTGAGGCACATTGATCATTTCCAATGCCCAGTGCCTACCATCTAATGCTCCCTTATTCTAGTCCCAGTGGAAAGGATGGATTGTGGTATAAAGTCATCAAAAAGGTTAGAATGAAGGTTATGTTGGAATCTAACAGAGTGTCACAGTTTTAAAGAATGAAAATAAAAGGGGGATGATGTTGGTACCAAGGGTGGAAATGTGGCTGCCATCCAAAACAGGCTGGAGTAAATTGGGATTCCAGTGCGATCCATCAAGGCATGTTTTTGAGGGTAGTTATAGGGCCAGATTGGGCTATTTGAGCTGCTTTGTAAAGTTAGGCAGGGAAAAGCCTCTCAACAGTTTATGTTTAAAAATAGAGGCGAGTTCAATACATAAGTATTTATTATTGCAAACAAATTTAGAGACATGGGAATATACTTGTTGTTGAATGTTGTTGTGGGGACTGGAGATGGCAGGGACGAAGGAACGAAAGAGGTATAAAAACCTTGTTAAGGTCACCATTTTAATGTGGATATGACCCATTCAAAAAAGGTAAGATTTAGACCAGTTATTTTAAGTTAGTGGAATGGCTTTGTAGTTAGTATGGAGTAGTTTCAGTGGAACAGCATCGATCTATGAGTTTTAAGCCTTACTCCCCCAAATATGTGATATAGGTGGTTCTGTATTTTGAAACCAAAGGAATCGGGGTAGGGTGGGATGTAAAGAGTTTAGGTAGGAAGACTACTGGCTGGTCATAAAGAAGCTTAAGGGAGCAAACAAAATATGCTTGAAATCCATAGTGTTCCAGGATATACATAAGGATGGCCAAGAGGACAGTATCAAAAGTTTTTTCTATATCCATGTGAGAGCATAAGTAAGGGGGGCGCATTTGGTTCATTGAATGTTATAATGTTCAGGTTTTTCTATCTGTGTCTGGAGGCTGGAGCGAACAAACAGTTGAATAGAGAGATGAGTCTAAAATGCTTGTTTGGAGGGAGTCTATTTGGTTTGGGAATGGCTGTTACATGCGGCTAAGTAAAACTGCATAGGGCATTTGTTTCGTAGGGAGAGAAGGGCATTGCAATAGGCTCGGATGGAAGAAGTAGATGTGAAGGATTTTATAATAAGCGGGGAAATTTAAAAAAGGGGTGGAATGGAAAGGCTGTCAAGGTCCGTGGGGATTTACCCGGTTTGTTTTAGTTTGTTACCCTCTCATTAATTCTATGCATGCAGTAATTGGGCCCGGAGAAATTCTGATGCTTGCAGATGAGAGTGATGAGAGAGAATGGAATTAAGAAAATGTATCTCTTGGTTAGAGGGGTTTGGCGGTTGTGTTGATGTGCAGGATATAGTGATTGGTAAAAGTTATGTGAAGTACTGAATATGCATTCAAGATGGGAAGTGAGTGCATTCCCATTCGGTGTCTGGATGGTTATTAAAACCATGTTAATGCTCTTTCTGTTTGAGTTGAGTGCAACATTATATCCATCTTATTAGCACATTTGTTAGAATAATGTTTGGGTACTTTTAATGCTCTATTGGTTTTCATAGTGACAAGGTCTTTTAGCTGGAGTTGGTGTTTTTAGATATGTTAGTAAGATGTAGGGTGAGGAGAAGCTGGTTAGCCAGTTCTAGAATATGTAGCTGATTTTCCATTGTATTTTGGAGTGCATGCGTTCCCTTACGGTTCGCTGCAAAGTTTCCATATGGTATATTGATATGAACGCTTATGATCCAAGACAGCGAGAGCCGAAAGAGAAACATGAGTTAAGTTCAGTTTCCATTTAATGAGCGGATGTTGGGGTATTAATGAGTCTGGTTTAGGCCACCAGTGGTAGGTAGATATCTGAAACCCCAAATTTTAAACGTGAGTAATAGTCTATATCTGAGTAGGTGAGGTCACTATACGTATAACCCCGTGTGTTTCCATGCAACTCTCTCCATGTATTGGCTAGGTTATATGTCTTGAGTAAATGATAATATGCATCTATCCAGAGGCAGTTTTTGTCAAACCTGCTCACCCGAGCTGTCTACTAGCAGGGCTAACTGTTAAGTTGAGATCCCATACCAATTATAGAGGCAATAGGGTAAAATGGCGAAGGCCTGTGGAAAACAGCTTTAATAGTAGGAAGTTGAAGTTTGGTGGTGCGTGCAGAAGATCAAATTTACACTACTGATTTTTTTCTGATTGCTGAGAGTATTTCTGAGAGTATTAGAAAGGAAGGAATTTTTTCAGAAGGATAGCCATCCCCCAACCCCTTTGAATGGGGACTAAATAGAACTTCCTGATTCGGGAGTGGAAGTACTGGGACTCGAGTGAGAAGATGATAGGAAAAAATGTGTGTCTATTGGGAAGCAAATACACATCGGGAGGTGGTGTGTTTGGAGTAGTCAATCATGGCCCTGTGGCGTTTGGAGGAGAGGTTATGTCCCTGTCAATTATGAGGATAAATACGACACATTGCATTAAGAATAAAAAAAGTGCATACAAAATACACATATTGGAATTGACTAATTCTGGGGCAGTGCCTCTGGTGCAATTACATAAAAAAAAATGGGGAGTGAAAAAAAAAAAACAGGTAAACAATAGTAGTCTAGTAGTCCAGTAGTCCAGGAGAAGGTGTATAGAAGAGAGGACACATAAATAAAATTCCCTCTTTCTGAGGATATATTGAGATCACAATACACTCAGGGTCAAATAAGACTCAATATAGGCATAATAGCCCATACAGTTGCATATACGGCATACACCTTTATATTATTTGCAGAAAACCAGAAACCCACAAAATAAAAAAAATAACTAACTAGAAAATACTACACAATAATTTTTTGTTCAAATGTTCTCAGCAAACTCACAGTTCCATCAGGCACAGTAGGTTGTTGTTAGCCCAGTTAGGTTCAAGCTGACAGCTTTATGACTGCTTAGGTGGGAGACGAAAACACTACGTCTGGAAGGCTGACACAGTGACCTATCTGGTTTCTTGAGTGGGAGGCCGATGGGGAACGGGGGCTTGCTCATAACAGGCGAATTACCAGCCTCATTCCATGCTTATGTCCCCCTCTTCCAAAGAAGCAGGCTGTAATGATTGGGAGGACAGAAATTGATTTTAGAGCAAAAGTTTCTGTTGATAAAGAAACCTTTACATTCACGGCGGACCGTAGGAAGGGGACACAAGTGTCATTAGTTATCCCTTTTATAGGCACTGTCCAGAGACCACGTCCATACAACTTACCGCATATGGCCTCAACAATACTAGTCACACGCCATGAAATCCAAGAGCTGCCACTGCGATGAAACCACTTGGTAGTTAAGCCCCGGTCCGTATGGCGGCTTGACATATGGGTTGAGGAACCAACCGAGGGATGCTGTAGGATGTAAATAAGCAAGATCGGACTGTGCGTGATTGGTTTGTGGTTGAGTTAGGGAACATTGCTGTGTAAGAGCAACACAGATAGCATTTATATTAATTGTGCCTTAAGGCCTCACTACACAAAACAATGTACCAGTAGATATATATATAACTATGAGAGTCTAAGTACATATCTACTGTACTATATATTTTAGTTTACACAGTGACAAAATGACAACGGTAGGCCATACAAAAATATCCAAGGTAGTCCCTACAAGTAACATTCAGTTCCAGTCCATACCTTGACTGTGGTGGGCCTATGGCACTCTGATGCCAACCTTAAGATCCTTCTCTGCTCTTGATGTTAAAATGATTCCCAGACCAAAGACAATGCGTCGTTAGAGGTGCCTAATTATATCTTTGCAGCTATCTTGATTTTACCTGTGTATATCCCGCCTGTACCTGTATCTGGACCTGACCTGTATATAACCCGTTTGATCTTGACCGGACCTGCGTATAACACGCCTGACGTCCTGTATCTGTTGTTTGTCTCTCAGAATCATTTACCTACTAGTGTTATCCCGCTTTCCCTGTCTCAATCCTGTGTTAGTATTATGTGCACCAGTGTGAAACCTGGTCTATTCCTGTATTCCAGTTACCTGTCCGCTCCACCATCCAGCAGCTGTCAGACGAAGTAAATCTTCCTGTCATCTTGTACGGTTGCTCATGGACCGTCAGTTAGGTTCCTGATTGTGGGTTTGCTCTTATCAGGGCGGCTTATCTGCTTTAGGCAGGGCCTTAGCCCGCAGGGACATCACAGGGTGAGTTCGCCACCACTTACCTAATCTGATAGCTAGCGCCAAGCCTGGTTGTGGTTGCGCATTTGCTGGACAGGTCCTGACAGCAAATGTGTTTTTTCACCATTTTCACTGCATTTGGAATTTCCTGCTGCCCATTACATGGCATGGAATATTAAATACCATACTACTATGAAGTGCAATTTGTTATGTAGAAAACAACCCCTAACAGAGCTATTTACGTGTAAAAATAAAAATATATAGATTTTTTGATGGTAGGGAGAGAAAAATGAAAATGAAAAAACAAAAAAGGACCTGGTCATTAAGGGGTTAAGGAAGGGTTCATTTGTAAAGTTTTCAACTTCTGCATAATGTAATTTAAATTGTATATATTAGTTCTTTTGTATTTCTTAGTTCTACTATAGAAAAAGTTGACATGTTTTTTTAAAGTAACCATCTAACTGTTCATCGATCTGCCTATCTATTTTCTGCTTTTCAAATAAATAACATGTATAGGTCTTTTTTTATAAAAGCAGAAAATATAGAAAAGCAGAAAACATACCATGCAACGTAGCACAGCCAAAAGGCAGTCTCTCTTGAATTCAGCTATTACAAGGTATTAATTATTAACAGCAAGTTCTATATTAGATTTGTTAGGGGTATTAAATTCAGAGCAGCCTTAAAGGCTCTTCTGTGTGCCAAGGATTTGTAAGATTTTTCATAGCCATTCCTTCTTGCTTTAATCTTAACTACGATGCAGAAAAGTTCCAGTTTGAGGATCTTTATTCATTAAGAAGACATGAGATTTAATTGATCTAACTTTTAGTTGAATGTCCATGAGCAAAAATGTAAAAAGACTGGTAGGATTTAAATATTAATTACAATATACATAGTAAAAAGTTGCAGATTTGAAGAGAAACTGTGACAATTACATTAAAAAAAAAAAAGAAAATAATTTGATCAAATAAAATTTCTATATTCTTTGTGTACATTCTTAGTTTCAGGTCCCAAACAATAACTTTAGTTGATGCTAAAACTGAACCTTTGTTTTCCTATTAAGATACAACCCCCCTAAAAAAGGAACAGAAGATGTGAAACCCCTTTAGATATCTCTCTCATTAGAGTCGTGGGTTATTATACTATGTTGCTCATTACCAATTTGAAATTATTTAATTTATTTATTTTTTAATCTGCCAATTTTTATACATGAATTGGTTAAACCTTTATGTATTGTGTAGAACTACATACAAATGTGTCATTTGTTTTTGTAATTAGTTTTTGTTTGCTCAAATGTCTTTGTACTGAATATTAACAATAAGTTCAAAATTGGCTCCAACATTAATACACTCAGGGGTCCCTATTCCCAATTATTATTATTTCAAATACTATGGGTTACTTACCTGTCCGACAGAGTTCACTCAAAGTGCATTGTCCGACAATAATGGATTCGATTCACTAAGATTGTGCGCCGAATATCCTGAATGTGTTGCTTCCCCGCTCAGGTCCGATGAAGTTCACCTTCTTTTAAGTGGTGCATGTAAGTGCACTGGATTGGAACACAATTTGAAAGTTAAATCCTTATCTCAGTCCGAATCAGTCGGATTGTCCAATGGCACATCCCCCAATTTGTGTTGCATGTAAGCCAGCGCAGCTGCGCCAAAAACTATGGTGTGCGCCAAAATCCCAGTGCAGATGTGAGGGAATAGAATCCATTTTTGAATCTGTTCTTCTATCATGTATATATACAAAGATCCCTGTGAATAGCACCATCCCCCGTGTACACAGATCATCTTTCAGTTACATCCTGAAAGCTATTGGAATGTGGGTATGGTCAGTAGGCTCCTTTGTCTCAAGAACCTATAAAAACTGTCTGCAACCTAAATAAATTGGAATTCTCTCAAACATGTGAAGGTCTGAGTGATTCACCGAGCAGCTCGTACTATACAATGATTTGGAACCACATATCACATCGAGATAAAGGGATATTTCCCTGACAAAACATGGCGCCCGAACAGGGACATGGGTTTGCATGACGCCTACCGGAGAATTTAGGGATCATCCTTTCAGGACAGACAGACTATGCAGCTGCACAAAAAGGTAAGAAGCATTTTCTTACAAAATTTCTCTGTCGCTCCTTGTTTGGATTGTTCCACGTCCGGTGAGTTGCATGCCTATATTGCCCAGTCCAAAGAATCTTGTTAGTTTATTTGAAAACTCCATGTGATGTGTGGTAGTGTATATGGGTATTGTGTGAGTTTGAACATGTGTGTTTGATAGCGCTATTGTGATACTGTACTGTACTGGTTTTAAGAGAGTAACATCCAGGAATCGCCCCTACCTAAAGAGTTTCCTAGACGAGCAGCTTTTTGGATCGTAATTCGCTTGAGACAAAGTAGACTGAGTTTGGACAGTCAGACTTTATAAATTTATTTTGTGTGGTAGGTTCCAGAGCTGCTTCAAGGAAGGGGACTGCAGTCATTTCTTGACGGGCAAACGGTTTAAAAAAAAAAAAAAAAAATTAGAATTAGAAGTGGTTAAAACTGCCCTATGGAAGAGTGAGTGACTGCGAGTGTGTGCCGGCACTAGAGATATATAGAAAATGATGGAAAAAATTGCTAGGTAGGATGAGAGGCAATTCAGAGGGAAAACCAGACGTACGGATCTTGAATGATAAAAAAAAGAGGCTGTAAAAGGATGTCAGAGAATGTTGGAAAAGGACAAGTATGCCAAAAGATGGTTGTTTGTATGTTGGTAAATGGAAAGGTTCTTAAAAGAACAAAGGCTGGTTGCATAATAATGATATGATGGAAATTGCAAGTGGATAGAATAAAGTTACAGAGGAAGTGACCAGAGGAGGTTATAAAGAAACAGCCATAGGAAATTGTGTGTTGTATGAGTATTATAACGATGACGGACAAAAATGTTGGACAGACAAAAGACAACATTCAGGAAAAAGTTCTGCCTCCACCCTAAAATGGTGGATGAATTGATGTATGGAAACAAAGCAACAGACTGGTGGAGACATGTGAATGCAATGTGGCACCTAGACCCAACCCCGACACTGGAATATATCCGGTCAAGACTGGATTAGAAAAAGTGCGAGCTCTGCACAGAACAAAGATGTAGTCTTCAGATGTTTCTCCTGTAGGGGGCAGTAGACCAGTGGTATGGGGAATGATGCATTGCCTAAAGATCTTTGGATTTGCACCCACACTCCGCTCAGCTGTATTTAGCTGTATTGCTGTAACTTTAGAAGACAACTAAGATATAGTACCCAGGGAATAAATGTAGGAGACTGTGCCTGCTTATCTAAGAGTCACCTCTCAGAACTACAAGGTCCAAAAACCCGGGTAGTAACATATTTGGATTTTGGACTTCTGTGGGGAGAGCTCCTGGACGGTTGTGCAGTCCCAATTGGATTCCCTGAGCTGACCCTTGCCAGATACTGTAGATGTTCTATGAGTTTATTACTTTATACAGTCCTGCGGATTATGGCAAAGATATAAATATGTGTTTTGCCTATATGACGTGTAGTGCTAGTGGTATTTCATCAGTTACCAGATGTGAGGAAAGCACAGCACACAATTGTGGACATTGTTCATTGCAGGCTTGGACCTGAGACACCTTGTGATGTATGTTTAATAACATCAGACATGTAGTGTAAAACTTTATAATACACCTAAAGTCTGAAGGGTGTGGTCAAAAGTTTTTGCAATTTGTGTAGGATGATACAGTGAATTTAGATGTTACAATGGTGTGTTAGATTCCTTCTTTGTTCTCATAGTATGCTGGGACACGTAGTACTACAGACACCACAGGGAGAAGGAGGGTGCTGCCTCCCCCCCTTGTCTCAGTGAACACAGGGGGGGAGGGGGAGCACATGTTGGAATGTTAAGAGAAGAAAGGAACAATGAGAATGTGTGTTCATTAATGAGGACTGATAACCCTCATAGCAGATTTTGGGTTTGATTCGGTGCAACATCTGTAATTTTAATGTTTTAACCAGGAGTAAAACCTCCCTATGATCTCATACTATTAGTCCTATTCAGCAGCTATGACAGTGATTATTATTAGGAGCTTTTTAGGCAGAAGTTATAACACCCCTAGAAGCCTCCTACGTCACTGTCTCTAGTGATGCTTCTGCTCAGTAACACTGTCTCCCAGTATGTGCCCCCAGGATGACTGTATAGTTTTATAATTATACAGCATTGATACATCGGCATTGGTCCCAAAACTGTGTTTTTCTGGAATATATTGTTCACTTTCTATTGTTCTCATTTAAGTTTAAGCCAAGCACCTCAGAGGAGAGGAAACAGGCCGGAAACTGCTGTTCGTGTGTCACATGACAACCTGGACCTTTCTTGGTTTTGTATCCTACTGCTGCTTACGCATAAAAAGCTTCTGTAGTAGTTTTGGACTATCCTGTTACTATTTCCCCTCTTCATGACTAGAAACCTCGGTTATAATGTGCCCTCTTTATGATGTATTACATTGAATCCAGCTCCACTATTTTCGCTAGATTCAAAGGGGGGAGACATGAGATAGACGGGTTGTATGGTTATATTTAAAATTTTCTGTTAACTTAATGATAAATGAACCAGTTACCTTTTAATATGTCAAACCTGAATATATCATTAATCTGTATTTTGAGTTTTTTGTAGATGGCTTTAGAAACCAGGAATGAGGTTAATTCTACATCAGATGTGCAGTGGTCACACAACATGAGGTAACAGCAGCAGAACCACTCCTGACCTACCTGTCTGTACAGGAGGCGGAGGTGAAGGCACTGATGGGGGGGTGTAAAGTGGCAGAGGGGAAGAATGTGAGTCTTTTGGGATTCCTTATGATTCCTAACTTCATATAGTAAGTTTATCAACAACTATGAGACTTTGAAATAGCTGATAGAGGCCTTAGTGTTACAATAAAGGTCCATCCTAGAAGGTAAAACCTCTAAAGCTCTAATACATGAAGTGACCATACTGGTTACTGGAAAGCCTAGGGGAAAGGAGCCTGGATCAGTACAGTCCGTGACCCTCGCTGGCCCAGTAGGGTTATCTATACTCCTGTCTTTATAGAAACTGGCTTCACAGGTGAGGAAGCAAGACTGGAGTAACACTGGGACCCCATGGTTGGAGGGTGGACTATGGCAAAAAGGTGACAAGCAATGTCTGCCAAGGGCCCTTTACCCTATGATGGTTCAGTGCACCCACAGGGTGAGACACCACTCTAAGACTCTATATGCTCCGTGGTGGATAAGTATGGAGTATCACTTAGATTCACTTTTGCTACTGTCCATTTACACAAGTATGTTTATATATGCTTAGTACAATGTAGGGAGAGTAGTGAAAACCCTCATATATACACTCCGAAGCCGTTTTACCCCTTCCAGAGGTTGCAGATTGGCTAAGTACAGCTACCAAAGGTAAGTAGCTCTGAACATGTGCTTGTGTGTGTGAACCTCTTTTCTGGGTAATCTGAACCCTATCCTGTAACTAAAGCAACTGTAAAGACCACAGCCAGGGATCGGGGAATATGTTAGTCCACTTATTCTAGAGACTAAAGTAATAATCCCTATTGGGGTAGTAATATAGTTGACGAGAGCTCTAGGGATTAAAAAGGCTTTTCACCTACTGAGGTTGTTTTTAGAATTGCCCCATGGATGAACATATACTTCCCTAAGGTTGTCCAGAGGTGTCATAGAGAATTGGTGGGGTGTCCAAAAACCTGCAGATACATTTTTTTTTCTTAGGTGCATAACCAAGTATCTGTTTCAGTTCCAGAACCTAAAGTAGCTAGAGAACAAGAGCAGCACCCTGGTGATGAGATGGTCCTGATGTGACACCTGAGAGTCTTTTGAAAGTCATCCCAAGTACCTCTGACATATCAGCGTGTAGAAACTACAAGGAGACTGCGACAGCTGAAGAAGAAGAGTGCAGGACCCAGAGACTATAGAACATAAATCTGTGTAGCTCGATGCTGCTATGGACATTATCACTCCTACCACTCCTACTACAGTGTGTGCGCCGTATACCGTGTCTAATAGTACTCAGGGGTTGATAGGCTGACATGTATAAGGATATACACCAATAGGATGTAGAGATTCTACCCTTTACAATGGATTTACATGAATTGTGTTGTGATATAATGTTCAGGATGCTCAGGAGGGAAGCAGGTGAAGGGTTAGATAAGTCCTGGATGTGTGATTAGCATATGTTAATGTACCACCTGAGCAGTACCTGAAATTATTCACAAAAAGGGAGGTGTGAGGGAATAGAATCCATTTTTGAATCTGTTCTTCTATCATGTATATTTACAAAGATCCCTGTGAATAGCACCATCCCTCGTGTACACAGATCATCTTTCAGTTACATCCTGAAGGCTATTGGAATGTGGGTATGGTCAGTAGGCTCCTTTATCTCAAGAACCTATAAAAACTGTCTGCAACCTAAATAAATTGGAATTCTCTCAAACATGTGAATGTCTGAGTGATTCACCGAGCAGCTCGTACTATACAATGATTTGGAACCACATATCACATCGAGATAAAGGGATATTTCCCTGACACAGACACCTGTTAAATACCTGTCAAAGCCTTGCAATCCCCGAAAAAGACAGAAAGTCCGACGTAAGTGCGATCTGCGACCCTCAGTAAATGAGCTCCTATGTATCAGTAACTCCCTGAGAGAGAGGACTTGGTGCCAAATCGGCACAAAATCATCTCCTGGTTCTATATTTATTTGATTGTAGACTCTGAAGACTACCTCCCCAGCATTGTGGGAAAAAAGATTTACAAACCTTCTTTGACTGCAAAGAAACTGCCCAGATCCAGCACAGCTGCTGCTGCCCACCCAGGAACATCATCCTGTATGAGACCAGCTATAAACTGGTTTGTAAGTGATACAATATCCCAGTGGCCCTAAATAGCTCCAACACCAGCATACAATATGTTGGTGCTGTCTAAAACCCAGGGGCACATTTGAACACCTATATTGTACAGTTGTGATATGATCCTTCCTTTCTGGCTGTAGATCAAGAAAATCTGGAAGATAATACACCCAAAAACCTTCAATAAATAAACAAAAGATCTTTACCTGCTATTGAATCTATACTCAACATCCTTGACTCCCCACTTCAATAAGAAACTGTGGCAGCATTTTCTCCTTGCTGCAAAAACATTAGTTTTCCCTTCACTGGTGCTCCACCTACAGTAAGTGCCATACCTACTGCACTGGACTAACGAGGCTTCACAGATCTTCTGGAGGAAATTCCAGCTGTACACTCTCATAGATATCCTGATATCCTGAGTTTTTGAAGGTGTGGTCCCTTTAATTGAATTATTTACAGTCTCAAAATATAAGCCCCTCAATACTATGAACATACATCTACTCCTCACCTCCATTGCCTGTCTTTCCTGTCTTTTTTGATACTTGCCCACTTCTTCCACCAATAGTTTAAGCTATGATGTAGCTTTTGATATTGTTTGATTTTTTTTTTTTTACCAGATACATGAATGAACATGGCTGTAGTTAATGTAGCATGTATTTTAAAGCAAAAATGTCAATTCTATCTGAGTAAACACATCCAAGAACAGCTGATTACCACTATGTCCACTACATGGCTGTAATAACACAGCCCTTGTGCTAGATACTGATCAGTTACAATATTAAATAATTGTATTCTCTTTTTGTTACCTAAACAAATGATTGATGTTTTGATGAACAAAGACTGTGATAAGAGGGTTAACATGAAAAAGCAGGTGAGATAATTGAAAGAGCAAGATCTTAATATATTTTTTTCCATTGCCCATTGGGTATTCTTACACTTTATTTATGGCTGATGGTCCATCTGTCAATTTCTAAGTAAACCAAAACATGAGTACACCTGTCACTGAGTCTGCAAGGTAGAAGGAGAAACAGATGTTAAGCAATGCATCAGTGGAGCTGAAATTTATCAAAAAGGAGGCATAAATCTGCTAATCAACATGAAAATAAAGAATCAAGAAAATGACTTTGTTTTAAGTTTTCCCCTGCTGAAAGAAAAAAGCCTACAATGCATATACTACTTATTAATTTGCAAATGATTGATGAACTTAAAGGCAAACATCTATATGCCTTAACACGGTCAAGGCTATAAGCAGAAAAAAAATTGGAATGTTCTATGGTTTCATTTATTGCTACAGGGGCCTGGTGCCCCTGCTCAATCCTGATGCATAAGGTGGACAAAAGTATCTAAAAAAAATTATGGAAATGTTGCATGACAGGGCAGTGGACCTGTCATAGTTTTGAGTTTGGGGTCTGGAGTTTCATTTCATGGATTTCCAGTTCTATTTCTCATTTGCTTTAATCACACTTAAATAAATCATAATGGAAGTATATAGCTTCTTGCACTTTAGCTTTTTTTTAAATATGTGACCACCAAAAAGTACTTGAAGAGACTGGAGTTACAATATTAATAGTAACAGTTGAAACTTGGAAATTACTTTTTTGGAAATTCATTGT
The DNA here is from genome assembly GCA_019512145.1 of Engystomops pustulosus. Classification (NCBI taxonomy): domain Eukaryota; kingdom Metazoa; phylum Chordata; class Amphibia; order Anura; family Leptodactylidae; genus Engystomops; species Engystomops pustulosus. The sequence continues at coordinate 188,772,524 of CM033642.1, read as the reverse complement.
TAAATTAGTAACCTACTTTTTTACTGATGCTCATACAGACATTCTGCCAGTGGCCAAAATTGTAATGCACGGACAAATGATCATTTACTCTCCCAAGGGAACAAATCTGGTAATATCTGCCCTATACTTTTAACATATGTCTTTCCTGTGCCTGTAGAATTGAAAGCATTTATTGCCATAAAATGTGAAATACTGACATTTATGAAAGTGAATCAACAATGAGTTACCCAAAATTGAATCCATTTGCTCAAGATTTAGAGTCACATTAAAGCTGAATGCATTTACCAAATGGTACTAAGGAGAGAATCCAGCAAAGATTCTACAAACCCCAGTCTACTTTGTCATGATAATACCACTGTACACTGTATGCTCTTAAAGAGAATATATACAGTAAACACTCTCTTGTCCTTGTAATGAAAAGGAGCTTGGTGCATGTTTAATCATATGTTTAATCCCCTTTATCGGGTGGGTGGGGGGGGGAGCCCTGCAGACTTTTTTTTTTTTAAAACATTCTTTAGCCCCTGCAGACTTTGACAGCTGTCTTAGATTGTAGAGATGACACCCAGATATCTGTTTATTCATTCATTTCTGGGATGGATAATGCAGAGTAAAATGAAAAGATACCCCAGGATTATTCAACAGTCATGGGAGGCAAATCGAAAAAAAGATTAAGGAATAACTATAGTATTCTAAACACCAGTGACAATTTTTTTGAAAGTTGAGGACACGGAGCAAAATGGACAGAGTTTGCAAACTACATGAAGTAGTGGAATTGCAACTTTTTCTTGCTTTGTACGCCAAAAGACTGGCACACAATGGATAATACATCGGACCAATGTGAGTTAAATAACTGAATAATGTAACTCTTATGATTTCTTTTAGGTAAGTCTCCCTACAGTTGCCTGTTCAGACTGAATTGAGATTATCCCTAAAGGCTATGCTGTATAATCTGCTGAAGTGTAAGAGATAATTAGAACACATATGTGCACAATAGGAGGAGAAGAGTTGCATGGTGTATCTGTGGTCAGAATGGGAACCTATTCCACAATTGGAGCCTTTCTCATCTCGGAAACTTCAGAGCAAATTATCCATATACCCTGAAAAAAGCCTATAATGAGCTCCAGTTATTTTATTATTTGTAGGTACTCTAAGCTTTTAATTGTGGTTCTGGTTCACCAGTTTGCTTAAGAGGAACTGTCACATGTTCTTTTAGAAAATACACATTTCATCTATTATTTTCATTTAACTTTACGTCGTTTTGTTACTTTTTTGAAGTCTTTCTAAATACTGATGAATTAATTGACATCTGGGTCTTAATATGTCTATGTACTAGCTATTATTTTCTTTTTATTCAGATTCAAAATACATTTTAAAAATCTGCGTAATTGGAATCAAAAGTTTTTTATGTTGTATAAGTGTAACTCATATGTCAACATAACACATATACTCAGCTTTAGTACAATTGTACATTCATTATTGTTTATTTATAAAAAAATAAGCAATTTTTCCTGATTTTCATTGTAAATTTATAATATCCCAGCGGAAACCTGACTTATTTACTGTATAATTTTTCTCCTGATCATTCCTTTTTATTACAGTTTTTGTTGCTTACAACACCATTTTCACCACTAAAGGTTACTTAACCCCTTCATGACCCATGGTCATTGGTGCTTGAATGTTCAGGTAAATTTTTGACATTTTGCTATGTGCTTCTTTAAAGGAAACCTACCACTTGTAGTGGCAGGTTTCCGATGGCAATATCGGGCACCAGCTCAGGGTGAGCTGGTGCCGGAGCTTATTTTAGTTAGTGTTTTAAAACCGCGGTATCGTGGTTTAAAACACTTTTCAATTGTAGCCGGCGCAGGCAGGTACGCGCTCGGCGCTTACCGTGCACGCGGCTACATAGGAAGTAATGAGAGCCGCGTGCACGGTAAGCGCCGAGCGCGTACCTGCCTGCGCCGCTACAACGTTTAAAATTTTTAAACCGCGATACCGCGGTTTAAAACACTAACTAAAATGGTCCGCACCACTCACGCCGGAGGCTGGTGCCCGATATTGCCATCGGAAACCTGCCACTACAAGTGGTAGGTTTCCTTTAAATGACAATATTTCTGTAAAAGCTTTACATATCATAACAATTTTTAACTTTTTTTTAAGTGACATGTGAGACTTTAACTTGATAGGATAGTTTTATTAATTACATATTTTTCTTTATAAAATTTGATAATAATTGACTACAAATGTGAAAAAATATTTTTTGTCATTTTTGCAATTAAAGTAATAACTTACCAAAATATATTATAAATATGTACAGAATTATTCCATTCCCTTTTCACAGGTTCATCTACAGAGGCAGAGGGTGATTTTACTTTTGGAAAGTGCAGCTTCTTCTATATTCTGCCTTCAGCTGACAAGCAGGAGGGGGGCACACTTCAAACACCTACCGTATATACTTGAGTATAAGCCGACCCGAGTATAAGCCGAGACCCCTAATTTTACCACCAAAACCTGGGAAAACATATTGAATCGAGTATAAGCCGAGGGTGGGAAATGCATTGGTCACAGACCCCCCCAGTATATAGCCAACCAGCCCCCTATAGTATACAGCCAGTCCGCATGCCCCCAGTAGTATACAGCCACGTCCAGCCTGCCCCCAGTAGTTACAGCCAGCCCAGCTGCCCCAGTACGATCAGCACTGCCCCCAGTAGTATACAGCACTTGCCCCAGAGATAGTAGTATACAGCCACTGCCCCAGTAGTAACGCACTGCCCCCAGAGTAGTCCGCAGCACTACCCCGCCCCAGTAGTATGCAGCATCCCCCAGTAGTATTGCAGCACTGCCACAGTAGTATGCAGGCACTTCCCCCAGTAGATAGCAGCAATGCCCACATAGATGCAGCCTGCCCCCAAGTAGTATACAGTGCCCAGGGGGTGTTTATTACAATTGACTCCCCAGTAGTATACAGCCTGCTCTAGTAGAATACAGCACTGCCCCCAGTAGTATACAGCACTGCCCCCAGTAGTATACAGCACTGCCCCCAATAGTATACAGCTTGCCCCCCGAAGCTACGGAGAGGAGTGAGAAACCTTGTATCCGGAAAATGAACTGTGGCGGAAGAACATGGCCCATTAGGGCAGCGGTAACGACGGGAACAGGGGTCTAAGTTAGAGCTGGAAGGGCGGGGGGAGAAGGTAGGGTAGTACTGGCGGGCAACCTGCGCCTGCACCCAAACGGATCAAAGACCGCGTGTGCGGGGGCCGAGGTCAGAAGGGGGGGGGGGGGGGACGATTATAGTGTTTGGTTGTTTTGGTTGTTGTTGTCATATTAATTGTAATGTGTTACTTCAACTCACCGTATTGGCAGTATTGGTTGTTGTTTATATCCGTTCAGAGTGCCACCTCTAAAATTCATCAAGGAAATCTCCTGTGGACCACACTTCCCTAGAGAAGAGAAAGTGCTGGGGTCCAAGGGGACAACTCGTACTCGCAAAAATGTATAAATTCCTGGAAGTCCCGCATCAGTCAAAACTCGCCTACGCGGTTTGACTACACAGAAAAATTCCTGAAATTAGACGGGGTCAGGACCCCAAAAATAGTACGGTTTGTGCGAACAGATTTGCAGTTGGCTAGAGGCCGAAGAACAGGAGGAGGAGTGGAGAGGTAGGCAGCGGAGAGGGAGAAAAAGCCATGCTCAGAGGAGATATCTGATACTCTATAAAATATGTCAGCTCTTGCATACTCGACCTCAAAAGAGCAGTGGGTGCGGTTGAGAGGGGTCATCTCTCTTCCTCAGAAGGAGGTGAGCAGGGTCAGAGATCAGAAGAAATACGGATGATAACACAACGTTAGATATTTATCCCAGAAACGAGTTTTAACAGGACTTATTAAAAAAAGCTTTTCCCTTATCGGAAAGGGAAAATAAGGACTTCCTTTTTTCTTTACTCTAAAGAGGAATAAAATGGACCGATAGGAGGGACACCGTTCTAGATGAGCCAACGTTAGGGATTTTATGAGGGATTAAACCAGAAAAGGGCTGAAGGAACAGACCCCGCTCACCGCTCTTTTATTAAGAAGTGGTTGTGGAGAGCTAGAATATGGACATGTCAACATCTCTCATCCCAAACTTATGATAGATAAGTGCCCCCCAATAGAATTCCTTCAGTGTCATAAGTCACCTGGTAATAAACCCCCGGAAACAATTTATCTGTAAAAACAGTTCTATCGAGAGATCGGGATATGATACTTCGAAAGAGCCACGGTGACTTAAAAGATTTATTCCAATTCAAGGTGCAAAAGTATCAACCGCTTTACTCCGCCGAGTTCTCTAGGGATACCCTGAACAAAAGTGAAATGTTTCACTAGGGTGAAAAAAAGGTTGTAGAGATGAGAGATGGCATTTATCTATCATTGATGTTCCCGGCTAAAATTAAAATTATCTTTCAAAGGTCAGTCCCTTTTTTTTAGCCATCGGCACAGACCAAGCTCTGATCTGGGTTAGAATGAAATTAAGGGGACTGTAATCCATATGCTAGAGACTTGATTATCCGTTTTGTATAAGTCAGTTATTGGGGGAGCAGGGGTTTGACGGGGGTGGGTAAGTGGGCCAACAGGAAGAGGTTCTACACATGTAGGACCAGTCGAGTGGGAAGGTGGTGAGGTGTTGCTTCGTTGTCTGGAGGGATGTTGTTGCGATTGCTAGTGTCCCCTTTTTCCCTACTCCATGGGTCTTAGTGTTCATATCCTGGAATATCAAGAGGGTTGAAGAATACGTTTGAAGCGTTGTGATATCATTTCTTGATTACTATTATAAGACACTTCCTGCAATTGTGATTTTAATTGGAGGACACATCTCGGCAAACGAGTTCCTTATGCATTCAGTAATCGCATGGGGAGATGGGCTAGGGTCATCGTGTAGAATTCAGTCTTTTCATCATTTTCCAGAGTGGTACCTTTGGTTCACAGGTCAATCGTTTTCCAAGTTTTAGACCTCCCTGTGTGATACAGTAGGTTGGAATTTGTTTTTTATTCGCTAGGTGTAGAAGGTATTACATGCGTCGTAGCAGGGTATATAATCCCAGACCGCACAGCCTTTAAGATATGACGTGTTTGATTAGTTGATGCGGGTTCCTGGAGCAGGTGGTTCGGGGTGGAAAGATGTCCCCGTATTGGCCTAGGGGACTTCAACTGCTGTTATGTCAGAGAAGGAAAGAAGAGCGGACGATTGAGGAAAAGGAAAGTAGACAGATAACATCGCGAGAGGACACCCCTTCGCCAAGGTTCTGTCAGGAAATATGGTTTGTCGGATTGTGTGGGAGGTCTTTAAAAGACGGGGATGCGCCAAGTCATGTGTGTACACGCTTTACATCTGCTCTGAAATTCATTCTTTCCAGGATTAGATTTGGCGTTGGCCAATGACTATGCCAGTGGGTGGGTGCGGAAAATCGATACGATAACCGGTCCGTTTCTGATCATTCCCCACTGGTTCTTGAGTTTGACTCCTCAATCAAACCCTCCCTAGGTTTTGGAAACTGAATGCACACTGGTTGCTTCTATTAACAGATGAAGCAAAATTAAGAAAGAAATGTGTAGTTTTATAGCTGCTAACAGGGACCTCGGATAATGTGGGATTAATCTGGGACGCGTGAAATCCTTCCTTAGTAGGGTATTAATAAACTCAGAAATTATATTTCTTCGGAAACATGGGCTAGACAAGAGCTTAGCCTAAAAGACGAAGCTAAAAAAAGAGAAAGGGAAATATCAGGCTACTAGCTCGCAGACTCCTCGATAAGTTAATAAACTCCCAAGAGGATTATAACAGATACACTTGCTAATAACAGCTTTCGCAAAGTTATTCTTCCCTTCCTCGATCAGAAGTCACATTGTGAAAGTGGTTCTCCATCAAAACAGGGCTCCTGCTTGTATAAAGTTAAAAACAACAGGAATCAAATAGGATAGCCAGGATTAAAAACTTTCTTTGGCGAAGTAACCGTAACGGAGTATGCTCAGGAGATTGGTGCTATTTTTCTTCAGTTTTTCCAAAAAATCTATTCCTCAGATTTGGAGGCGTCACTTAGAGGAGAATATGTCAATATTTAGACAATATCCAGTTTCCTGATTACGCACAGAAAAAGCAGATGATGCTAGCTGTGCAGTATCCATTTTCGGAACTCGAGGAAGCTTCGTCACTCCCGAGACGAACACTCCGCACACAGGGTTGGATGGTCTGTCGCCCCTAGGAAATCTACCATAGATTCAGCTCTATCTTCTCCCCATGCTAGTTTGAGATCGGGAGACAGCAACAGAGATAGTGGGGAGATTACCCACATCTCCTGGTACGAGGCATGCATAGTCTTGCTACCCAAAAAAATAAAGCCCCTCGGAAGCAGAGTCCTATCGGCCCGATATCTATTTCTCCATACCGATGCCAAATTGCTGGCCAAGGTGCTTATCGAATAGATTAAAAGAATGTGCGTCATACTTATACATGAAGACCTATGTGGCTTTGTGGCAGGCCGACAGGTTACAAAAACCAATTAATAAGCACGGTTGTTTCGAGCCTCAGCTGGGACAGGGGGGGTCCGGTCGCCTCCATCCTGTCCATTGGATGCGTCTAAAGCCTTTGACAGGGTGGAGTGGGACTTCCTCTGGGCGTTTTGTTCACGATTTGGTTGGGGTGGTGTCATTTGTGGAATGGGTAAAACTCTTTTATCATGCTCCTACGCAGTATCAAGTAATGGAGAGATACTCCTTTTTTTACACTCTCGAGGGGTACTAGGCAGGGTTGCCCCTTGTCTCCCCTATTTTGCTTTCTCTAGAACCATTGGCAATAAAACTTAGAGTCGGATAGGGATCGGGGGCGGAGGATTAGTGGTTCAAGGGATAAGATTTGCTGTATGCGATGATTGTCTTGCTGTTGAAAGACTCTAATACATCGGTTCTAAGCTACTGAAGGTGCATCCAGGAGTTTGGAGGTTTTCGGGCTTCCAGATTAATACCACAAGTCTATCCTGGTCCCAATTGACTACGATCCTCAGCCTAGTCTAACGCAAAGGATCTAACGATTTCTCGTCATGTGAATATTTGGGTTTAAGATCAACAACCAAATGGTGACTATATTTCGGATGAGTGTGCCCCACTTTTAGCCAAAATTGAAAACAAGGTCAACTACTGGAATAGCGCTACCCTTTATCGAGCAGAGAGGAATTGTTCTCACTAAGGACATCTTTGCTCCCCCAATTGTTATACGTGAGTAATGCAAAACTCTCCCTGTTGGATTGGTAGAAATGGTTCGGTTTTATTCGAGCCTATCCTAAATAAATTACTGTGGGGAGGAAAAAATGGTTTCGTATTAAACAGGAAACCCTAATGGTTAACAAGGAGAGGGTGGTTTGTGTCGCTCCCCTCCTTGTACCATTATTTTCTGGCGCACAATTACAGTTTATCCCTGGTAAAGTGAATGCTCCAGTTTATCGCAGGTGATCATGCCCGGGTGGGTGGATATTTGACTCTATGCTCACCCTACTGGAGTCCGGACAACTCAAGGTCATATTATTAAAAACTCCCATTGGCTGTGTTGATGGGGATACCTGAGGAGATTTTAAGAGCGGCTATATGGGATTAAGGGGGGATTTAAATTCACCCCATTATGGGGCAATCTTACTTTTGTAGAACTAAACAAAAATGTAGGATGTCGATTTTGGAGAAGGAAAGGATCTATTCCTTGGAGGCACCTCCCGGGGGAACGGGGGGGCTACCCTCTTCGGTTTGGTTGTAGGAGGGGTTTTGGAGGAGAAGACTATTTAGGTATAGTCATTAGCACATGCAGTTAGTAAAGATAGATCACGAGAAGTTCAGATCGATACGAAGGGGGTAATGTTTGGAAATTTGTAAGGGTTAGAGCCCTCACTTTTGAAAGCTCAGGGATCTATCGTCTGATCAGATCTGACATTGATCAGAACTTTAGTCACATAAGCCAAGTAAAATGGATCAAACTCAGGTTGGTTTTATCACAGCGCACAATGCGATGGATATTTATAGAATGTGGTAAGATCCATATTAACTTAAATCACAGATGCACTCAACTTAATATTTATATAGAATCTCTTTTCACCACTCTTGATGTTTAAAAAGCAGTGAAGTGAAAACTCCAATTGTAAGAGGTGTAAAAAGTAGCTGTGCCGAACATCCTACATGTTTATGGGACTGCCCAACTATTAGCCTATATTGGGAGGAAGTTTTTAAGACAATAGAGAGTCAGATCCAGTACTCCTTGCCACGTGTGCTACTCTGGGCTACTGGGCCTGCTCTCGATTCCGAGGGACTCGAAAGTAAAAAGTGACCTAGCGCTGAAGCTTTTTTCCTTGCCAGATTAATATAGTGAGGCATTGGAAAGATGATAAAGCACCAGTGGTGAAAGATGGAGGAATCTGGTGGAACGCCCAAGCGTATGAATGTGTATATGAGAGAACGCTATGGAATGGTAGTAAGACTGAATTTGATTGGGACAGTGGAGAAATGAAGAATAGAGGGTCTCTCCTGTCCCAGGGGGCCCACAGGAAGGGTATTCAGGGCAAATAAGTAAATTTTCTTTAGATCGATGCTTCCTTCACATCTCCAGCACGGGCAGAGGGTGGGGGGGGGGGGATAGGAGTTTGGGGGGGGATGGGGGCGGGTTGCGGTTTGGTTTATATCTAGATTATTAAGCTCGGGTCGCATATTTTTGCTTTGGCCGACCCACCCCTTATAAATGTAGTATTTCTGTTTTTGCAGTTATATTAAGAGGGAAAAAAAAAAAAAAAAAAAAAAAAAAATTTATAGATTTTCGTAAACTAATGTTGCCATTTCTGCTGTATGTACATTTATTGATACATGTTTAATGGGTACAACAGTTGTTTTTGTTTGAGAAGGTTCCCTGGAGTCCTCAATTCTTATTATTTGATTAATTGGTAATAACTTGGTACTTATTGAAATAATAAAAAAATTTAAAAAAAAAAAAAAAAAAAAAAAAAAAAGCCAGCGCAGCTGCGCCAAAAACTATGGTGTGCGCCAAATCCCAGTGCAGACACCTGTTAAATACCTGTCCAGCTTGCAATCCCCGAAAAAAAGACAGAAAGTCTGAACGAAGGTTGCGATCTGTGACCCCAGTACAATGGCTCCGTATGTCTCAGTAACCTCCTGGAGAGAGGACTTGGTGCCAAATACGGCACAAAATCATCTCTGGTTATTTATTTATTTGATTGTAGACTCTGAAGACTACTGATCCCCAGCATGTGGAAAAAAGATTTACACAACCTCTTCTTTGACTGTAAAGAACTGCCCAGATCCAGCACAGCTGCTGCTGCCCACCCCAGGAACATCATACTGTATGAGACCAGCTTATAAACTGGTTGTAAGTGATTACAATATCCCAGTGGCCCTAAATAGCTCCAACACCAGTCTAACAATGGGGCAGATTTATCAAGTGACTGAAAGTCACGAATATTTCCAATTGCCCATGGCAAACCATCACAGCTCCCCTTAAATATTCATGAGCACTGGTGAAATGAAATCTGAGCTGTGATTGGTTGCCATGGGCAACTGGAAATATTCGACTTTCAGAACTGATGATAAATTGCCCAATGTGGTGCTGTCTAAAAACCCAGGGGCACATTTGAACACCTATATTGTACAGTTGTGATATGATCCTTCCTTTCTGGCTGTAGATCAAGAAAATCTGGAAGATAATACACCCAAAAACCTTCAATAAATAAACAAAAGTCTTTACCTGCTATTGATCTATACTCAACACTCCTTGACTCCCCACTTCAATAAGAAACTGTGGCAGCTATTTTCCCTTGCTGCAAAAAACATTCGTTTTCCCTTCACTGGTGCTCCACTACAGTAAGTGCCATACCTACTGCACTGGACTAACGAGGCTTCACAGATCTTCTGCTTGGAGGAAATTCCAGCTGTAACACTCTCATAGATATCCTGATATCCTGAGTTTTGAAGGTGTGGTCCCTTTAATGAATTTTACAGTCTCAAAATATAAGGCCCTCAATACTATGAACATACATCTACTCCTCACCTCCATGCCTGTCTTTCCTGTCTTTTTGATACTTGCCCACTTCTTCACCAATCGTTTAAGCTATGATGTAGCTTTGATATTGTTGATTTTTTTTTTTACCAGATACATGAATGAATGTATGAACATGGCTGTAGTTAATGTAGCACGTATTTTAAAGCAAAAATGTCAATTCAGAGTAAACCACATCCAAGCACGATCTGATTACCACTTATGTCCACTACATGGCTGTAATACACAGCCCTTGTGCTAGATACTGATAGTACAAATTAAATAATTGTATTCTCTTTTTGTTACCTAAACAAATGATTGAGTTTTGATGAACAAAGACTGTGATAAAGGTGTTACATGAAAAAAAGCAGGTGAGATAATTGAAAGAGCGATCTTAATATATTTTTTTCCATTGCCATTGGGTATTCTTACACCTTTATTTATGGCTGATGTGTCCATCTGTCAATTTCTAAGTAAACCAAAACATGAGTACACCTGTCACTGAGTCTGCAAGGTAGAAGAGGAGAACAATGTTAAGCAATGCATCAGTGGAGCTGAAATTTATCAAAAAAGGAGGCATAAATCTGCTAATCAACATGAACAATAAAGAATCAAGAAAATGACTTGTTTTAAGTTTTCTCCCCTGCTGAAAGAAAAAAGCCTACAATGCATATACTACTTATTAATTGCAAATGATTGATGAACTTAAGGCAAACATCTATATGCCTTAACACTGTCAAGACTAATAAGCAAAAAAAAAGTGGAATGTTCTATGGTTTCAGTTATTGCTACAGGGGCCTGGTGCCCCTGCTCAATCCTGATGCATAAGGTGGTACAAAAGTATCTAAAAAAAAATATGGAAATGTTGCATGACAGGGCAGTGGACCTGTCATAGTTTTGAGTTTGTGGGTCTGGTTTCATTTTCGGATTTCCAGTTCTATTTCTCATTGCTTTAATCACACTTAAATAAATCTAATGGAAGTATATAGCTTCTTGCACTTTAGCTTTTTTTTAAATATGTGACCACCAAAAAGTACTTGAAGAGACTGGAGTTACAATATTAATAGTAACAGTTGAAACTTGGAAATTACTTTTTTGGAAATTCATTGTTAAATAGTAACCTACTTTTTTACTGATGCTCATACAGACATTCTGCCAGTGGCCAAAATTGTAATGCAACGACAAATGATCATACTCTCCCAAGGGAACAAATCTGGTAATATCTGCCCTATACTTTTAACATATGTCTTTCCTGTGCCTGTAGAATTGAAAGCATTTATTGCCATAAAATGTGTGAATACTGACATTTATGAAAGTGAATCAACAATGAGTTACCCAAATTGAATCCATTTGCTCAAGATTTAGAGTCACATTAAAGCTGAATGCATTTACCAAATGGTACTAAGGAGAGACATCCAGCAAGATGTCACAACCCCAGTCTACTTTGCATGATATACCACTGTACACTGTATGCTCTTAAGAGAATATATACAGTAAACACTCTTTGTCCTGTATGAAAAGGAGCTTGGTGCATGTTAATCATATGTTTATATCCCTTTATCGGGTGGGGGGGGGGGGAGCCCTGCAGACTTTTTTTTTTTAAAACATCTTTAGCCCCTGCAGACTTGACAGCTGTCTTAGATTGTAGAGATGACACCCAGATATCTGTTTATTCATTCATTTCTGGGATGGATAATGCAGAGTAAATGAAAAGATACCCCAGGATTATTCAACAGTCATGGAGGCAAATCGAAAAAAGATTAAGGAATAACTATAGTATTCTAAACACCAAGTGACAATTTTTTGAAAGTTGAGGACACGGAGCAAAATGGACAGAGTTTGCAAACTACATGAAGTAGTGGAATTGCAACTTTTTCTTGCTTTGTACGCCAAAGACTGGCACATAATGATAATACATCGGACAATGTGAGTTAAATAACTGAATAATGTAACTCTTATGATTTCTTTTAGGTAGTCTCCCTACAGTTGCCTTTCAGACTGAATTGAGATTATCCCTAAAGGCTATGCTGTATAATCTGCTGAAGTATAAGAGATAATTAGAACACATATGTGCACAATGGAGGAGAAGAGTTGCATGGTGTATCTGTGGTCAGAATGGGAACCTATTCCCAATTGGAGCCTTCTCATCTCGGAAACTTCAGAGCAAATTATCCATATACCCTGAAAAAAGCTATAATGAGCTCCAGTATATTTTATTATTTAGGTACTCTAAGCTTTTAATTGTGGTTCTGGTTCACCCAGTTTGGCTTAAGAGGGAACTGTCACATGTTCTTTTAGAAAATACACATTTCCATATTATTTTCATTTAAACTTTACGTCGTTTTGTTACTTTTTTGAAGTCTTTCTAAACTATGAGAATTAATTGACATCTGGTCTTAATATGTCTATTAGTACTGCTAATTATTTTCTTTTATTCAGATTCAAAATACATTTTAAAAATCGCGTAATTGGAATCAAAAGTTTTTTATGTGTATAAGTGTAACTCATATGTCAACATAACACATATACTCAGCTTTAGTACAATGTACATTCATTTTGTTTATTTATAAAAAAATAAGCAATTTTTCCTGATTTTCATTGTAAATTTATAATATCCCAGCGGAAACCTGACTATGTTACTGTATAATTTTCTCCTGATCATTCCTTGTTATATTACAGTTTTTGTTGCTTACAACACATTTTCACCACTAAAGGTTACTTAACCCCTTCATGACCCATGGTCATTGGTGCTTGAAGTTCAGGTAAATTTTTGACATTTTGCTATGTTCTTTTAAAGGAAACCTACCACTTGTAGTGGCAGGTTCCGATGGCAATATCGGGCACCAGCTCAGGGTGAGCTGGTGCGGAGCTTATCTTATTTTAGTTAGTTTTTAAACCGCGGTATCGTGGTTTAAAACACTTTTCAAACATTGTAGCCGGCGCAGGCAGGTACGCGCTCGGCGCTTACCGTGCACGCGGCTACATAGGAAGTGAATGAGACCGCGTGCACGGTAAGCGCCGACGGGCGTACCTGCCTGCGCGGCTACAACGTTTTAAAAGTGTTTTAAACCGGCGATACCGCGGTTTTAAAAACACTAACTAAAATAAGTCCGGCACGCAGCTCACCCTGAGCTGGTGCCCGATATTGCCATCGGAAACCTGCCACTACAAGTGGTAGGTTTCCTTTAAATGACAATATTTCTGTAAAGCTTTACTATCATAACAATTTTTACTTTTTTTTTAAGTGACATGTGAGACTTTAACTTGAAGGATAGTTTATTAATTACATATTTTTTTATAAAATTTATAATAATTGACTAAAATGTGAAAAAATATTTTTGTCATTTTTGCAATTAAAGTAATAACTTAACAAAAATATATTATAAATATGTACAGATTATATTCCATTCCCTTTTCACAGGTTCATCTACAGAGGCAGAGGGTGATTTTACTTTTGGAAAGTGCAGCTTCTTCTATATTCTGCCTTCAGCTGACAAGCAGGAGGGGGGCACACTTCAAACACCTACCGTATATACTTGAGTATAAGCCGACCCGAGTATAACCCGAGACCCCTAATTTTACCACCAAAACCTGGAAAACATATTGAATCGAGTATAAGCCGAGGGTGGGAAAATGCTTGGTCATAGACCCCCCCAGTATATAGCCACCAGCCCCCATAGTATACAGCCAGTCCACCTGCCCCCAGTAGTTTACAGCCAGTCCAGCCTGCCCCCAGTAGTATACAGCCAGCCCAGCCTGCCCCAGTAGATCAGCACTGCCCCCAGTAGTATACAGCACTGCCCCAGTAGTATACCGCCACGCCCACAGAGTATACTAGCACTGCCCCCAGTAGTAGCGCAGCACTACCCCAGCCACCCCCAGTAGTATGCAATCCCCGTAGTATCAGCACTGCCCCCAGTAGTATGCAGCAGCACTTCCCCCAGTAGTATGCAGCACTGCCCCAGTAGTATGCAGCACTGCCCCATAGATCAGCCTGCCCCACAGAGTGGTGTATACAACTTGCCCCCAGTAGTATACAGCCTGCTCCTAGTAGAATACAGCACTGCCCCCAGTAGTATACAGCACTGCCCCCAGTAGTATACAGCACTGCCCCCAGTAGTATACAGCACCCTAGCCTGTCCCGTGTGGTATACAGCCTGCCCCCAGTAGTATGCAGCCCAGCCTTCCCCCGGTAGTATATGCCTGCCCCCAGTAGTATACAGCTTGCCCCAGCATTAAAAAAATAATAACGTATATACTCACCCTCCGGTGGCCCCGATGTCAGAGCGGCTCGGGGGAGCATCGCTGCACATCGGGGCCACCGGAGGGTGAGTATATACGTTTATTATTTTTTAAGTATTTTTAACTCATATATGACTCGTGTATAAGCCGAGGGGACGTTTTTCAGCACTTTTTTTGTGCTGAAAAACTCGGCTTATACACGAGTATATACGGTATATCTCCAGAACCCTTGCACCTTGCATAATCGCACAATTCTGATTTCATATTAAACAGGAGAGTATTCCCTTTATTATTATATATGGATTGTGCATGGATACTTTACAGAAACTGAGATATCCACTCTTAAAGTTACAATCAGGAACAGAAAGCTGTACATTAAAATACATTTTTAGTACAATTTAAGGGTGGATATCGCTGGTTCTGTTAAGCATCCATACACAATCCATAAATAATACTAAATGGGAGATTCTGTTTAATATGACATCAAAATTGTGTTTCTAGGTGCCAGGGTTCAGGAAATATAGGCATTTGAAGTTGGCCACTGTCATGCCACTAAAAACATCCTTTCTGCACGGGGCATGTGCAAATATGAGGTATATAACCCTATGGTAGTCATGGAGGGGTTAATCTTATTCACAGTGCGATTACTGGAATTCTTAAAAACATATGTCTGTGTCTGTCTGTGGGTCACTGTGTTTGTTGGTTACACAAAAATGCTGATGCTATCTCTCCATTAAACAACAAATAAGTAAGACCTTTTTATTGCTCCATTCTATATTCCATTTGCAAGGAGCAGGAGGGAGTTTATGGCCCATGAATCTCCAGTCTGTACTGTCTCACTGCTATTTCTCAGACAGTTAAGCTGCAATAATTGATTTTTTTGTGACGGGGGAGTGGCATTTTCATTCCTTCTTCCCTGTGTTGCATTTTAAATCGACGTGATGTCTTGTACCATGAAACAGTGCAGCGATCCTGCCTGACAAAACATCACTTCTCATTTCACTGGAAGGCTATAGAGTGAGGATGTTACAAGTTTATTTTCCACTTGTAAAATCCCTGCCGCTTCGATTCACAGCTGTGAAGAATACAGTTTATACAGCAGAAAAAGGGGTAGATTATGTGCAAAAGAATTGGGGATGCTTGTAAAGGTATTTTCTAAGCATTAATGCCAGATATTATGTTCCAATATGATTTGTAGCCATGTCAGTAGAAACACAACCCATAACCAGTGTTATTGCTGTAGTGTCAAATATCTGTCACTATAATCATGTTATAAATGGTGATTTGTATTGAATGAATAATTCAGATTTATAGATTACAACAGTGTGATCACACATTTTTATAGATTACAACAGTGTGATCACATTTTCTGGTTCAGATTAAGGTGTTTTTGTATTGTATATAGTAAAATAACAATATAATAATGTCTACTGGCTACAGACTTTTGTAGATCGAGACCCAACATAATAAATGGGTGGAAACTTTCAGTCCTGGTCTCCAATAACTTTAAAGTTCACTAATGAATACATAATCCCAATGTTCCACGGTAAAGCCAACTCACATCACCCTCATAGTTAGGAATGTCTTTGAGGAATTAAAGCAACAAATTACTTTATTGATCGAGTATAATGGAAGCAAGAACAGTCTAAGCCATTTGACATCAAGTGATGAGAAGAAAAGTGAGATTTGACAGGCCCATTATCCCATTGACAATGTTTTTGTTAAGTACCTTTCCTATACAAACACAACTTGCTAAAGAATTATCACTTGTGCTTCTAGATAAGGGTTTACAACAAGCTACCAGGCAAATACCCTTGATATTTAGTTGTTGACTGAAATTTCTTAGAAGTTACATAGTTTATACGGTTGAAAAAAAAGGCCATCAAGTCCAACCAAGAAAGGTATTGGATGAGGAAAGGATATAAGGGAAACAAGTCTACAGGGCCGGTTTTAGATAAAGTGGGGCCCTGGACAAAACTAAAAGTGGGGCCCCAAAATAAAACTATTTTATGACCAGTCACAGTCAGTAAGAGGTTCCTTTAGTATGGTAAAACAAACTGTAATATGGGAGAATTTTATAGGATATAGATGATAAGGAGATTGATGGGCAGCACGTAAGCTCAGTGGTTAGCACTACAGCGCTGGTTAACATCTGCAAAGAGTTTGTATGTTCTCTTTGTGTTTGTGTGGGTTTCCTCCGGGTCCTCCAGTTTCCTCCTACACCCCAAAAACTTACTGGTAGGTTGAATAAATTGTGAGACCCATTGGGGACAGGGACTGATCTGGCAGCTCTGTGCAGTGCTACTTAATCAGTGTGCGCTATGTAAGTAAAGAAATTATTTAAGTAGATTATATGTACAGTAGATAGATATGAGAGATAAATACAGTAGAAGGGAAATAGAGAGATTGATTAATAAATAGAGAAAAAGCGAGATATTTAAAAGGTGAGATTACTATATGAGATAGATAACTAGACAGATAGATGATAAGCATCTTCACCTGGAAATTCAACAAGGGGTATTAACCGTTTCACTGCCAGGCATTTCTGTATATTTTGTTGCGTTATTGGCCAGAGCAATTTCTACAATTTGGACATTTACAAATAAATTACAGCAAAAAGGAATTAAAGTAAACCGCAGCAAACTTCATATTTTCTGAAAGCAGAAAAGAGTTTATAGACATAGGCACCTTCATGCAATTTTGACTCAAACTGAAACATTTTATAAAAAATATTTAAAATTTTACTTTGATGGCAAAAAATGTGCTCCAAACAGTAAACATTTACCTTCACATCTCCTAAATGTAATACATGGACATGTGTACAGTTCACAAATGCCTCATATTGATCTGTTCACATAAATAAATCATCATAATATCACTAAAACTGACATAACTAATAATCTAATAATATCGGCTTTTAGAAATTTTAAGACAGTCACAACCTGCAAAATATATCAATGAAACAGATTAAAAAGTAAAGGCACCCATAAAACCTTTAGCAGTCAATCAAGCAGCGTTAAGTCCTGCTTTTTCTCTGTACTAAAGTCATTGCTGGTCTCTGATTTTTATTATCACATTTTTCACAAAATAAAGGTTTTATGTTGATATACTTTGGTAATTTTGTTACCTATTCTAGTGTATTCTAATGTAAGATCAAGTGATCATACATGGTTCTCTAATTTGATCTTCAGTCTATATAAGATTTGACAAATCAGAAAAAATGTCTCATTGTTTTATCAATAAGTTTAGAAAATTGCTTATTATTGGTAAAACACTCCTGACGATCCATGACATACATGTGCAATATGAGTTCAATGTCTAGTGCTTAATGAAAAAGGAAGATAATCTCAATAGTGTAAAGACAAAGCAGTATGACAGAGGAAGTCATTAGAATGGCACTTATTTTTGTCATTAGCCTCTACCAATTTGCCACTTGGCTCCACTATGCACTCTTTCACATTTTAATTAGCTATTTTATTTTATTTTATTTCTACTAGGACATTAATAGGGGATGCTGGAAGCTGAGTCAGGTAAAAGAATGGAGCCACCTAGATAATCTGGTTATAGTGATCATCTAAATGAGTTGCCATGCAGAGCTTTTCAGTGTCTAGTAGGTTGCCTGTCAAAATGACAGGCTACTTCTATACAAATTCAAGTAAATGTTAAATTAAATGAAAGGTTTGAAGAAGAACCGGAGCACTTGTTGGGTAAAATCCAAAAAATTCCTTTATTTAGTTTCCATTAAAAAAGCGCACATAACCTGTGCATGATAGGTGTAGGTTACAATGGTAGAGACCTACACGTTTCAGCTCAGCGGAGCCTTAGTCATGGTATGAGCATCAACATAAAAACAACAATTTTAAACCATGCCATACACCTGAACAAGGTGTTGGAGCCTGACTTGGCTAAAACAAGCATGTGTGCCACTAGTGCCCTGGCTGTTGCTGCGCTCCTACAGGAATGGGACCCGCATGAGAAAAAAAAAGGTGAGAAAAGGAAATGGATTACTTGCGGTGATGCATAATGGGGTGGGACAGACAGGGACTGGGACGCGTCAGATCGTTCACGGTTAACTCAAGGTTAGGTTCTGCACGCAGAGATCACGACATATACCCACCCCCGGCTCTCTGGTGTCTCTACAAAAAACGCCACACCACTGAGGTTGTTTGTAATTTTACCGCCAACACTCCTGAGCGGCCGCTGACGACTACTACAGCTCTGCCTCGCTGAGCCCCTTTGCCAATGCTTATTTGGGCTGTTGAATTGGGATTTGCTACCCCAGACATTGGCTCCCCTCCTCGCCATTGCTGCACCCTGGACTCACAGCCACAGTAGCAACTTGATGCCTGCTACGCAAGCTGACAATCTCTATCGATCCGACGATGATGAATCCCTGCCTACCCCAGCTCACAAGTATGAGATCAGCCTGCATCATCGTCATGTGAGTTTCCCGGCACTGCTACTATCTTCACGGATGTGAGTATGGCACAGCCTGCCCTACTGCAGGAAGCAGCGGAAGTCTGCCCCACCTTTCACGCAAAGCAGCTGCTGACTTTTTGTCCTCAACGCTTCGTCCTCGCTGAATGGGCGCATAGAGCCCAGACCACCTAGTCTAGTAGCCTCTGGCTGCGGGAAAGGAACAGTGGACAGAGCCTGGTTGAGGACAGGTGAGGGCCCGAGGACCTGATCATGGGCCTAGTCGTGCAAAACTAAAGGGGTTTGTCAGCAGAGGAACCTATGGACTTTGGTGGGGTTTTGTCAGTGCCCATAAGTGTAAACAACATTCAACAACCTTGGTCTTGATCCAACACACGGCCACTAGATACAACCCGGCAGTTCTGGCCCTTACAGGTCAACCTGAATTGCAAACATCCCCTACTGTGCTGCCACTCTGCTATGCTCCACCTGTAAACTTTTTGTCGACATAGTGGTGTTTAAAAACTAATGTGGATGTGACACATAATCTGGCTATAAACTAGAGCCCCCAAAAGGTTATATTTGGCAATGTGCGTTATACAGATACGACCACAACTGCAAGTGTAATAATTCAGCGAAAAATCACTGTATAAACTATGCAGATTTGACACGTAAATCTGGCTGTAAACTTGAGCCGCCAAAAAGCATTTGAAATGTGCGTTTATATACAGATACCACAAACTGGCAGTGTAATTTCAGCGAAATAACGTTGTAAACTATGCGGATTGGACTCGAACTCTGGCTGTAAACTAGAGCCCCCAAAAGGTATTGCAATGTGTGTTATACAGATATCCCACAACTGCCAGTGTCATTTCAGCGAAACTACACTTGATAAACCATGCGGATTTGACAAGAAAACTGGCTGTAAAAATTGTAAACTAGAGCCCTAAAAGGTATTGCAATAGTGCGTTATACAGATACCCACAACTGACAGGTAATTTCAGCGGAAAAATCACTGTAAAACTATGTGGATTGACACTTAATTAAATCTGGCGGAAAACTAGAGCCCCAAAAAAAGGTATTGCAAGGTGCGTTATTACAGATACCCCACAACTGACAGGAATGTCAGCGAAAATCACTGATAAACTAGTGGATGTCACTCGTAAATCTGGATATAAACTAGGAGCTCCCCCAACCAGGTTTATTGCAATGGCGCTTATACAGATACCCACAACTGGACAGTGTTAATTTTCAGGAAAATCACTGTTAAACTTGTGATTTGACACTTAAATATGTGCTGTATGTAACTAGGAGCCCCCAAAAGGTATTGCAATGTGCGTTATAATATAACCATACAATATGACAGTTAATTTCAGCGAAACTCGTTTATAACTATGGGATTTGACACGTAACTAGAGGCCCCCAAAGGGATTGCAATGTGCGTTATACAGATATACCCCCACAACTGACAGTTAATTTCAGCGACGAAAATCAATGTATAAAACTATGCGGATTTGAACGTAAATCTGGCGTAAACTAGAGCCCCCAAAAGGTATTGCATGTGCGTATTAACAGAACCCCACAACTGACAGTGTAATTTCCAGTGAAATCACGTATAAACTAGGGGATTCAACGGAAATTGACTGCTAAACTAGAGCCCACAAAAGGTTATGGCAAGGTGCGTTATACAGATAACCCACAACTGACAGACTCCACTACTGCAGATGAGATTGAATGTTCAAAAAGATTTCTCCTATTTGATTTTGCACTAAATAGAACTGTATTTGGGTATACAGTCCCCGCTTAAAGAACACCAGGGCATCAATCCACCAATCGCTATTGCAGATGCATGAATTGTCAAACAGATTCTTCCTATTCGATTGTCAATAAATAGAACTTCTATGTGGGATATACAGATCCCCCTTACCCCTTAAAGGACGGAGGGTTTTCGGCTCATTTCTCGGCTCTCCAACTTCAAAATTCCAAACTTTTTCATTTTTCGTGTACAGACCTGTGTGAAGGGCTTATTTTGGCGTAACAAATTTTACTTTCCCGAATGTGATATTTTAACATGGCCGTGTACTGCGAAGCGTGAAAAAAAAATAAATTGTTGGGAAAAAAATTGAAAAATAACGCAAATGTGCGTCACGTTTTGTGGGCTCGTGTTTAGACTTCACTCTTCGCCTCCAAATAACAACGCATACTTTATTCTTTGTAGGGTGTTGGCCAGAGGAAGATGGTTTAACTCCTTGTATTGTTTTACCTCTCCCTCTCCCCCCCCCTTCCCCACCCCCGGTAGTTGGGGATACCAAATTTATATAGGTTTCTTGTGTTTAATACATTTCAAAAATTTAAACGAATGTGCTACAAAAAGAAAAAAAAAAATTTTTTCTTTGCCATAGTTGATGCTGCTATAACCTTTTTCCACACTTTGACGCACGCGCAAATGTGTGAGGGGTCTTTTTTTGCGAAATAAGAGACGTTTCATTGCTACCATTTGAGGTATGTGCAACATTTTGATCCATTTTTTATTTCACTGTTTTTTATGTTATGTAAAAGGTTGTGTAAAAAGCGCATTTCGGACATTTTTGGGCCGCGCATTTACCGCATCGGAGGTCACCGCCGCTATAACGTTTTATATTTTGATAGATCGGCGGCATTTTTAGGAAGAGGCGATACCTAATATGTTTGTGATTTTTATTTGGTTATATGTTTTATATCAGTTCTAGGGAAAGGGGCCCCCGGTGATTTGAAATGTTTAATTTTTATTAATTTTTTTATTTTTTATTTAAAACTTTTGTTTTCGTTTTTTTTCACTATCTTTAGACCATCTAGGGTACATAACCCTAGATGGTCAGATTCGCCCGCCTACCATATACTAGCAATACTTCTGTTATTGACAATATAGCATTTTTTGCAGCACATCATTACCATGAGACACTGGCAACTGTTAACGAATCTGCGCGCCAGTAGCCTCGTGTCAAAAGAAGACACGAGGATACCATGGCAACGATGCCCCCCCACCGACCCCCCCCCGTCACCTCCCCCCCACCCCCCCCACTACCTCCCATCACCCCCCCCACAACCCCCACCCCCCCCCCCCCCCCCCCCCCCCCCCAGAACACCCGAATGACGTTTTCGGGGATTGGTTGTTTTTTTTTGTACGCGATCGAAAAAAAAATGATGGCAGTACCTCCAACCTACCCTCTTCCTACTCCGTTATTCACCTGGCTCTTCCCACATTCTACCTTTTTCATCTAATGTTCGTTTTGTACCATCCCACCTCCCTTTCACAAGTCTATCGCCACATAATCTACCCTCTGTCGAACTATCCCCCGCGGTCGATCTACTCCCTCTACCCCCGTCTACTCCATACACCCTTCCATCCAATATTATTTACTTCCACATCGCAACAACCGCCTCTTGGCCCCTTATTCCCCGTCACGAGCTGCGGACTCTCCTCCCCTCCATGCCGGTAACCGTGTGATCCTTTCTCCTGCCAGTCATCCTCTCTTATCCCGCTTCTCGTTCCCCCGATCTCGAAGGTGTCCTTCCTCTCCATCACATGGGACAAAGACCGGGGTAAGAGAAGGGAGCGCTGCTTAGCACCGACCGACCGGTTATTAGCGGTGGGGGTTTTATGCAGTTTGCCAAAAAAACCACAACCTTGTGTATGAAGAGGACTCAGCCGTGAGCCCTCTCATACATCCCTTATACCTATGCGCTCGTAGATTAGGCACAGAGGTTTAAGGGGTTAAAAAGAAACAACTAGCGGACTTTAGTCCACCAAAAATCGCTACTGCAGATGTTGAAAGTCAACAGATTTCTTCCTATTCGATTTTGTACACTAAAAAGAAACTGCCTATTTGGGGGTATATAGAACACCCTTAGAGAACAGGAGGGATTGAGCAAAGAAATCGTACAGCCACAATAGCGAGAACAGCTGGACGCTACAACATGAAGTGGGAAGTGCTGAGATAGAAAATGGCTGGATTTTATAGGGCTGTGGACATCAAATAAAAGCCGGCGGGTCGCTGATTGGCTTACCAGTCTGAAGATGTCATCGGGCGGTGTTACTTTCTCTCCCAGAGCTCTTGCCCCATGGAACGACGTGGTTATCGCGCCAATTTAGAAGAAACAGGAGGGGGAAAAAAACAAATTCGTTCCACCGCCGAATCAGCATAAACTTTAGGCCTCCTGCGCGAATGGAATTTTTCTTGAAATTCGAACGAGTTAGAATCAATACAATCGATTCGCCCACTCCTACTGTCTATGCTAGTCTTGACCACTCCCGGTATCACATAGAAAAGAAAGAGGGAAAGTTATAAATTAGTGCAGCACGGTTAGCTGTGGGGACAAGATTGTCGGCACCCGCCGGCTGCCTAGTTAGGACGCCGACCCGACCACCTCCCTCTCCCATAGGTTTGCCCATATCTGAACTATTCCATGGTCAGATCATGCCACTTTAGTGTTCAGGTGAACTGGTCCGAATACGAATATCTATGTAGCCTCTATGTGCCTCACCCTGTGAAAAAGAATTCAAGTGCTGGAGTCCCAACTGACTGTCCAACTGACAAGGTTGCTTCTCTTGTACTATTGTACTATAACTGTAAATGAGTTGGTAAAAGGCTCCAGCTCCCAGCCTTCTTGTCGCGAGCCCAGTTCCCAGTGTAAGCCAATACGTAAATCGTTTGTGTTGTCTTGACTGGCAGAAGTAATCAATTGAGTTCAGTTTGGTTTATAGTCTGTTGTGGACATTTCAGAAAGCTCCATGTAATGTGAGGAGCCCTGCATGCCAACCCAGCTTCCCAAGTTCTGATTTTATTATTTTGCTTTTTTTAGCAAAGCACTTGGTTTCAGAGAATTAAACAAGATATGTTCTGCATCAGGGTTGTACCTACAGCATTACATGTTTGCTTTAAATGCATAAAACCAAATAGGTTTAGATTTTCCTTTAACTTCAAGGTATAAACCTGTTTAAAAAAAACATCTAAAAGAGCTTTTGGGAATTATGCAATGCCAGGGTTCTTTTAGGTTTGAGCTTGTATGCTTACCTCACAGCTCGCAGGAGTGCGTATAATCTAAGACATATTCTAACAGGGCTAGTAAAAACATATCCAGTACAGATCTAGACTTGGCGTTGTCGCGCGGGCTCCCCCCATCCCCCCACTATATCATTGGACTAAACTGAGCCCCAGTCCAGTAATTAAAGGTTAGTAAGTGTAATCCTGCAAGTGCACTGAGAAATATTTTTAGACCAAACTTGCTTGTAGGCAAGGGCCTTAAAATCAACTATCATGTGAATGTGAATCTGTTCGAAATATAAAAATTACTAATAACATTTTAACAATACAGTTCTGAGTCTTAGATTCAGTGAAAGGAGTCACGATTTTCTAAGTTTCTTGTAGAAAGGCTTTAAAGTTTATAGTGGTGTTCTACCATAAAAATTCTAAAGCAAAAAAGCTTAAGCACCCCATAATTGCTGCAAATTTGCTCTTTCAAAGACTAACACAGCAGAGCCAGAGTACGCAGCACAGCCGCATCAAATCAGATTTTCTTTTCATGCATACTTAGAGTTTATTAGTTTATTATTAGGATCCAGGAAAGGATATTTCAGAAAGCAACAAACCAAACCTTTGCAAGATCCCTCAGATTTCTATCAAGCATATAAGTTGTAGCATGGCAGCCTTCCTCCGCCCTTGCTAAAGGAAGTTTTTTTAAATAGGAACACCTCATTAACTATAGGGAAAAGCCACATCTCTCTATTTTAACAGGCAGATCTCATATGGGATAAGGCATATAAAGCTATGTTTTTTTAAGGTATCTTTATTAACGACCCCTTTATGTTCTGCCTAAAACTAAATCCTTCTGTAATTCTAATGACACAATCTGCAGTTGCGAACTAATGGGGTTAACATCTATACCCAATATTTTAGCATATTTGAACTGGGAATGTACTGAGAAATTTTTGAATATAAAGAAGACTGGCGAGTCTTAGGAATGAATTCTGCATTGCAAGTTAGTGGGTAGCATGGAAAGTTAGAAAAAGAGTGACGACACCTAAAGACTAATAAAGGGCGTCTTGTCAGTTATTTTTTAGAGGTTGCGAGGATAAAAATCAGTCTCATTCTGTAAATATTCACAACAGTTGCCTGCCGAGACCCACACAGAAGGCATTAATCTGATTAGAAGACGTGCAGCTTTAGGGATTAGTAAAGAGATTTTCTGCTCTGCTCCAAAAAGAAGAAAAACTTACTTCAATCAGCTGGGGTTTTTTTTTTGCAAATTTCAGGGAATCGTGATATATTTACAAAATCTATAAAACTTGTGTGTTTCCAGAAGTTGTTTATATATAAATATTTAATGCAACTGTATGGAATTTTGTAGTAGGTATTTTTTTATTTCTGACATGCAGATGCTAAAACAATTATTAGATCCATATAGGTTATACATTTCCACTCCAGGGGAACGGATATTAAGGTTCTCTAAGGTTTATGGGGGATTAATAATTATTGACATGCGTAGTTTATGAAAGTTGCCTCTATGGAGACTGAGAATGAACACCTTGAGAGAGACTGGAAATGACATTAAAAACTATAGTTACATCCATTGAGGAATGTAGCCTATTCCTCATATACCTGAGAGCCAGTGGCCATTAGTATTGGAATCCTATGCCAAAAAAGCGCCATATACTGCAATACAAGTAGTATTGTAGTATATGCGTAGAACGATCATACCCAGATGGTCTAAGAAATATTTTAAAAGAATTTTAAAATTTTATTTATTTTTTTAAATTAATAAAAATTACAATTCAATCACCCCCTTTCCCTAGAACTCATATAAAACACAATAAACAGGAAATCACAAACACATTAGATATACGCATCCCAAAATGCCAGATATATCAAATATATATAAAGCAGTTATTGCTGGGGGTGACCTCCATACGGGGAAAATGGCGCCCAAAGGTCGACAAATTACTTTTACACCATTTCATAGGACATAAAAAATAGTAATAATATAAAAAGTTTCAAAATGTTGCACAGGGCATCCAAAATGTGGCCACGGTAGCAATGAAAACATCAGTCATTTTGCCAAAACAATGATACTAAACAGCTCCGTACACCCAAAGTATGAAAAGGTATTAGCGTTCAGAAAATGGGAATTATTTTTTATTTTCGTACACAACGTACTGCGTTTAATTTTTGAAAATGTTTTAAAAACGCAATAAAACCTATATTCTAATTTGGTATACCGCGAATTAAAGCCAGAGGTGTATTTTGACGCACAATGAAAGTCGTAAAAAACTGAGCCCACAAAGAACGTTGACGAACATGCATTTTTTTAACATTTTTGCACGTTTTTCCAGCCTACCAGGAAACCCCATGGAATAATAAATAAGATCACGGGAAAGTAAAATCGTAACACACAAAAATAAGCCCTCACACAGCCGAGCTGTACACAGAAAAATGAAAAAGTAATGGATTTTGAAATTGTCAAGCGAGGAGGTAGCGAAAAAAAACACTGCCGTCCTTAAGGCATTAAAAGAATTTGCAGCCCAGTTTTAAACTTTTGTTATGCAAATTTATGCTACTTTTAATCAAACAGTTGGCAGAAAACCCAAGACTCAGCTAATGCTATCTTATAATTACCTCTAAGATACGGGGCTCATTTACTAAGGGGTCTACAGACTGACTGTCTCCGGTTTGTGGCGCATTTAAAGAGCGGTTGTGTGTGCACACCGAATAGAACGGGGACCGTGCCGCGGATTGATTCAACAGTTCCCAGCTAAACGCAGGAGTTAACTTTTAAATTGTGTCGCGAAAAAGACATACAGGATATCGGCCACAACTTATGTGGTTTGCGGCACAGTGCATCATCGTTGATCACTCAGCTCAAGATTGCAACTCGGTAGTGAGTAAGTAAATGTGCCCCACAGAGTCGAAAACTTGGAAAAAACAAGAAAAGACATGCACATATGTAAAGTAAAGATAAATGGACCCCCTATGTTTATTTCCAGAAGTATTGTTATTTTATGGCTTTTTTAGATATATAGCATTGTAAGCAATTGAATTAGGGGAGATTGAACTTTATCTTTGATGTTGAATATATAACAGTTTTTCATTTTTCTGCTTTGCTACAGTACTTGTAGGACAGTGTGATTAGGACATACAGTTTTAAATGTTGTTTTGTATATTATAATTGTATATTCTGTTTGAAAATCTACTATTCACTTATATGCAGGGTTTAACATATCTAGAATAGTATATAAAATGAATAATACGGTAATAAATTAAATAAATTTATTATTATTGGCCTTTTAACATACTATTTTATTTCATAGCAGACCTTCTTCAATATTACAATTTCTAAAATTAATTATTTTTATGTTTTCTGGAAAGATTTAATTTCTATAATTCATAATATATTGCCTTACCCATTTACACCTGGTCTATTTACCAATTCTGTATCATTATTCAAAATTTTGATGAGAAATCATTTAAATTAACCTGAAGATAAGTAATGTACATCAAGCATTACCAATAATGTGTTTGTAAGATTATTCATGGCTGCAATTAAACAAAATATTTGATTTATTATAAATTGAACTGTAATTTTTCTATAAATAAAATTTATATAATAAATAAATTAATTATTAAAGTCTGTTTCGCCTTGACATTTATAAGCTTATTAATTGACTTGATAGTGGCTGGTAGAGCTGGAGTATTCAAGATCAAGTGTAAATATGTCCTGATGAGAGGACAGTTCCCATTTATGGATAAATAGATGTGAGTTTTTTAATGGATTTTTGGTTTGAGTTGTCTTATTTTTTAGGTTACAGTCCACATGAATCATATATGTTGCAAAGTTCATCCAAATTTAGACACTAAAATATGCGAGTATGTATTTGTTTTTGTAGTCCTTTTTAATACCCCTTCCTTAATGCTGCACAACTAGATACAAAATCACGCCATCTTTGCATGGCCATTGTTAAAAAAAAATCTCCTGGGAGCCCTCACTAATACACGATGGGTGTATTAAAGCTGAAACTTATCATTAACTCTGTGGTTGGTGCTGGCACCATTTATGGCAGTTAACTGTTACCAGACCATGGGTTGCCACCACCATCTTAAATGACCAGTTGGTGTGCCTCTATGATGTCATGGATAGGTGCAAATCAGTTGCCATGACTGTGGAAGCCTGTGAAAGCTCCTCTAGCTATGTAAAGCATTTGTATTACGGTCTGTGCCAAGAGAGAGTATAATGCAGAGACTATATTCACAATATACTGTCAATACAGTTTGGATTGAAGTATGTGGTATGATTGATCGTCACCTAGGGTTAAAAGAGCTTGAGAGCTAATAGTACAAAAAATAAAATGATAAAAAATATAAGAAAATGTAAAAAATATAAAAATAAAGTCATTGTCCTTGTCCCTAGAACATAAAGATAATTAAACAAGTTAAATTATCCAGGGTGTCCCAAGTCCAATCAAAATATAAAAAAAAAAGCCATAAAAAAGGTCATTACACACCCCAAATAGAATATAATATAATGGCGCTACTAAGAACACAATTTGTCTGCAGATAACAAGCCCTCATATGTCTTCGTAATGGAAAAATACAAATAAACAGATTGTGGAAAGAGGTGAATAGAACAGAAAAAAGGGCCAGGTAAGAAAAGGGGATTAAAGGGTTGGCCACTTTCAATAAATCTGATCCATAGACAGGTCTCTGCATGTTATATCTGTACTTTGCTCCTGTGAGAGGATTTCTGCCTTTTCGTTCTCACCTGATGCCCTCTGCATACTACAACCTCCTGCTTCTCATTCCTTCAGTCCCGGTTCCTAATGATGAGCGCCACTTAGTCTTTTTTTGCACAGTCCGTCTCACTGATCGACACAGGGAGATGGGAGGGGAAGCTGGACAAGCAATAGACTCCTATCTAGGTCCTTTCTATTTATCAGCACACAAACATGTAATAAAGAGCCTCAGAAAGTTTATAGACAGCACTAAACTAAGCATCAGAGATGATGAACCAATTGATGAACAGTCAGTGATTATTATTAAGGCACAAACATATGAAAAATCCAGATTTCCACCCTAACGTTTACAAAAAAATGTATGAATTTTCATTTAATATCATGTTAAATAGAAACAGACATTTGATTACAAGTACACTGTACTGGAGGGACACAAAAACATCAGCGGGACATAGGCAATACCGAAAAAATGTATATATTGTGAGTTAATATATGATTGTAGGCTGCTGTCATAAGACAAATAATGCAAGGATTGCAACTAAACATTCATGCAAAGATGACAGTATTATTCCCCCTCTATTTTCACCCAGTCTTATTGCCTATACCAAAGGACCATGTGCATATATCTAGAATGCTGGAAGCCCGCAACCACATCTGATGACTGACGCCCCTGATGCGCAGGGACTGTATGCGCTGTGCCACTCTACCACTTGCATTGGTGTCTTAACAGCACTAATTCAAGTGATGGTCTCTGACAGTAGCAAAGAGAGGATTAAAATTTCATTTTCTGAAGGTTACAACAGTCATCAATCAGTAGGCCGTGCACACGGCCTTTGCTTTGAATGACTTCAGA
Source organism: Engystomops pustulosus (assembly GCA_019512145.1). Classification (NCBI taxonomy): domain Eukaryota; kingdom Metazoa; phylum Chordata; class Amphibia; order Anura; family Leptodactylidae; genus Engystomops; species Engystomops pustulosus. The sequence goes on along the minus strand of CM033642.1, from coordinate 188,743,197 downwards.
CACATCTGCAGGCATCACTAGTCTCTCATACTGCTCTGGTGTGATTGGGTCCACTCTTCTGCAAGTCTTTCCACAGTTCTGATGTTGTGGCTTTCTTAGCCATAACTTGTCACCAATGATTTTCCAGAGGTGCTTGCTGATTGAGTAAAGAACACAGAGAAAGGTTCTGATACACACTTGCATTCTCTACTGCTATGTAGCTATATATGAGAGGTCCAATTCACGCTGAAGAAACCATGACCATTCTTCCACAACTTTAACTGACTCCTTTACAACCCTTGGGTTCAGTCTTTTCCGTCTGTCGAGTAACAGTTTAAATCATAACATGTTAGGTTATCACAGCAGCCCAAAATATGATAATGGTTTTCCTGCATTTAACCCATAAAGGAAGTAGTATGCCAAAGTCAAAAATACTACTTTTATTATTTTGAAAAATATTAAGAATTGATCAAAAAGCTGTACAGCCTAAAAATGGTAGCATTGAAAATGTCATCAAAAGTCACAAAAAATCACACCACTACAGCTCCGTACACTGAAGTATGCAAAGTTATTAGGACGCAGAAAATGGCAAAATGAGAATTCTTTTTTGTATAAGACGTTTAATTTTTGTTAAATGTATGAATACATTATAAAACCTATAAAGTGATATCCCATAATCAATGAACCCATGCAGACTAGCCACCTCTTCATCGGTGACAGTTGATATCTCAACAGATATATTGTGAATTGATCATTAACTTGAACAGTTTATTCCATCTCGCCTCAGTATAGACACCAATTTTCACATTTTCTCCCAGATTTGGCCAAAATAGGAAATAACTTTCTATTTGTGCTGCTTAATTTGCATTTTTCAGAACAACCGTACCTTCCTTTGGTAGCTCTTTGAGATATAACATAAGTTGATCCAATTTGTATTGGTGCAGAGAAAGCTTTAATGCAGGAAAACTAAGTCTTAATGACTATGGTAACTTATGATTTAACTAAAATTGCAAATAAGTTGAGGTTTTTCAATACTGAAGGTCAATAAAAAAATGTTATATTTTTTGTATTTAATGGGAATGGCATGTTTAATTCAAAGTAAATAGAAAATAATTATAGAATACTCTTGAATACCAAGGTCATTGTGCACATATTTTAACGCTATGGGTGTAGCCTGCTTTTCTAGAGGATCTGCAAGAGCTCCTGACATGATTATTTTCAGAACAGTATTCCTCATAACAAAGCATTATTTGTTCATATTGTCTCAAAATTTTATTGTAGCTCTTTCTTATGTCTCTTAGTCAAAGAGTATTTTTGGGTTCCCCAACTTTCAAAATCTATAAAACTTTTTATTTTTCCATGTAAAGAGCTGTATGTGGGTTTGCTTTCTTCGCAACAAAGTGCACTTCAAGTACTAATTTTTAATATTCCATGCGTATACTGAGATCAGAAAAAAAATTTCCAAATGCAATGAGCATGGTGAAAAAAGCATTTCAACCAATTTTTATGCCGGACTCAAGGGGGCTCAGGGCAAAACCAAAAGCATCCCAAACAAGCAGGATAGTTTGAAGTACAAGAGGAACAAGAAGCCAAAACCTGTGTGATATCGTCAGGCAAATGGTAAAATGGTAAAATCAATGATGCTTAAACTCTCACCTTGATTATGGTAAAAACAGGCTTATCAAAATAAGAAAGGACAGCTGGCGCTCCTCATATCCACACTCACCTAAGGACCAGGATCTCGGAAGGTAGACAAGGTATGCAAAAACCAGAAACACTGAATGGCGAACGGCGCTTCAAACTACTCAACGGTCCGTTCATGGGAACAAAACACTGTATTCACATTAAAGATGCAAGTGCATTTCAGGTCAGACCGGAGCTGTCATCAGGCATAAAAAAACTGGTACATAGCAGCATTATAAAAATCACAGCGGCACCGGAAATACGTGACCAAAATTTTGTGTGTTACCGGGGGTCTGAGTTCAGGAGGATTCCGTTCATTGTTAAAAAAACATAATAAATACAAGAAATCCAAAGAAAAAAATAAAAATATATGCATCTGGAAGTACAAAAAGAGATAGTACATATATATACACATACAACAGGCAAGCAGGTGCAAAACTCGCACCAACATGCCGGTATAAACTAAGCAAGTTGCGACACACCCAGCACAAGCCCAAAATAAATAAAATAAATTAGAACTCCAACCTTGTGACAAGCTCAGGTTAAACAATTTAGTTGATGTTATCTAGGGCGAACTGTGGCTGAGTGAGTAGCGCTTCTGCCTTGCAGTGCTGGGGTTCTGGATTCGATTCCCACCCAGGTCAACATCTGCAAGAGTTGTAATGTTTTCTCTGTGTTTGCGTGAGTTTTCTCCGGGTACTCGGTTCCCCCCCCACTCCAAAACATACTGTTAGGTTGTTTACATTGTGAGCCCCATCGGGACAGGAAGCAATTTGACATACTTTGTGCAGCGCTGCATAATCTTGTGCGCTGTATAAATAAAGAATTATATTTTATCTAGAGTCTAAGTATGCAGGGCAGGGAAAAAGCGGCATCATCCCTGGACCATAAGACCGTTCTGGAGTGCTCACATACGGATCGCATCGAAGGACATGCCTAGAGGAATTTTTATAGAGCTATGTTGCGGAAATCAGTGATGAGACCTCATTTGTTATTCGGTGCTGGAAGGGCAGAGAGAGAAAAAAGCTGGAAAAGATGAAGCTTCTCGAGGTGAAAGTAACAATAAAGCTGACTGATTTTATACAGATTCGATGACCTCATTGAGCCCATTTCGGCTCAATGTGTTATAATTGTAAATCTAATAGGAGTCCTTCGGTTAGCATTTTCACTCAATCTACTGTTCTTTTGCTATATGTTCAATTGGTGTGATCTTTATAAGTCAAAATCGCATCCGATGTTCAAAAAAATTTTTGACAAACTTGTTTCAAATAAAAAACAATTTGTTTTAATGGCGATAACCATTTAATCTCATTCTAAGTGACTGTTTCCGTACAGCCCACATATGTCTGACCAATGAACAGTCTACTAGAAGATTAAGAAATTGAAGGGAAGCAGGACTACTATATTTGATCTTGAAACTTTTCCGTAATTCTTGATGTAAAGGTTTTAGAACCATGTTATAGTATTACAACATAAACAAAATTTATGTTTACATTTCTGACCTAAACATTTTTAAAGTTAATAGGTGCATATTTCTTTTTTGGATATAAGTCTGCTGGTGTGGGCGCTATCTATCTTGATAGTTGTTGCTTTTATAAGGTGATGGTTCGGGTGATTGGGAATATACGTATGAGAACAGGATCCTTCCTAAGATGTTCCAATGTTAGACAGAATCGTTCTAATTTTTGTGTTCCCCTGTCAGATATTTTGGGATGCAAATTGCAAGAATGGTTAATACCAGACAGCTTGGGTCTTGTAAGACGAAGCTGTCATGAAAACTGATCCAATGAGATGTGGGTGCCCACATGCTGTAGGATTTAAATGCCTCTGGAGTACTTTGCTGGGGACATTTACATGGTTACACCCACGATTGGTGACATCACCTCTGCGTGTTACCGGTGGGGCCAATGTACACCAAATGCCCACCATGTATGGAGGGGCTCAGCATCAAAAAGATCTAAAAAGAAATCTGTAATATTGAAATTGTTCTATATGAAATAGATCATAATATCAAATTATTACCCATTCATTCCAAATGAAGATATTTGGGGTATTATAAAGGTGTGAAAACCTTGCCCAGCTGAGGATTCTCTAATGCTCTGGTAGGCCAATCCGACCTGGATATGCCCACCTTACTTTAGCTGTAATGTGATGAAAGCCTTTATTTTTTTTTTTTTTAAAGTGCAATAATACAATAAAGTTTGTGAAATACTGTATTGTAGAAATGATCAAGTGACCTCTCCTTACTTTCTTCTTTATTTAGGTTATATAGTTTGTTTTTAGTTTCTTTAATGTGATGGTACACAAAATTCAGCATTTCCTTTCTTTACTGGGGAGGTACAATTATTCTATGAATATTGGTTAGGGCTATAATGAACATTGCCATAGCCAGTATGATTATTTTATATGTTCTTACTTTAATATTATATTTGTTTAAATTTTTTAACTTTTTAGAAATTAATTTAACATTTATATATAGAAAAAAGAAAAAAAAAACGAGGTGTGCACTCACATTCCCTTGTGCGGTCTGTGTCGGGAATCCCCTTCATCCCGTGCTGCAACGGTGCTCTGGCATGTGAAGTAAATCCAATGAAAAGTTTGAAGAAGAACCGGAGCACTTGTTGGTAAAATCCCAAAAAATTCCTTTATTTAGTTTCAATTAAAAAAGCGCACAAACCTGTGCATGATAGGTGTAGGTTACAATGGTAGAGACCTACGCGTTTCAGCTCAGCGGAGCCTTAGTCATGGTATGAGCATCAAGATAAAAACAACAATTTTAAACCATGCCATACACCTGACAATTAGATTTGACCACGTCATTTCCTGGTTTACCACCAGCGATCTAATCTGGACATTATGTGTTCGGGAACGAAACCCAATACAGTAGAATTAACATCTGCATATTCTAGCACAATGAAGAGAGACAGAGGTGTGCATATAATGTTATTTATCAGTAAATGTAGGCAAGATCATTTTTGGTTCATCCCGTGTGGATACCTTGCCTTGAGGAAAGAATCCAGAACGCCTCCCTTCTTAGGAGGAGTTTTCTCCAGTGCGCCTCTGGGTGGTTGTTAACCTGTTCAATGCCAACAAACAAGGAAACTGGAGAGATATTTATTGTGTATATCAATGAAATGTTTAGCGCGCTCCTGATGCATGGGAGTCGCCGTTTTAATACTGTTAAGATGTTGTGGATGGTTTTTAATTTTTGTATTGTGCAGCCGACGCTAAATCATGGAACAGCATGTGCAGTGGATAATATACACTACATATTGTGTGTCACAGTTGATAAATGGTTTTTATTTTTCTATTTGTTTTATCATCATTTTAAATTCTAGCGTCCTGTTGACCGCATATATGCACACCCCACATTGTTCCCTCCGCATCTGTAAAAGCCCGTCACAGACAACCAACTTTTATTATTAGCCTTTGTATTAAATGTACTGGGAGATAGAATATTACCCAGAGTTTTCCCTGTTTGGCTACACTTCTGTGACCGTTCTTCATACCTCTCACAGTACGGTGTCCTGATTTAAAACCGGAAGTATTTGTAGTAATATTTTTGATCTTATTAAACTGTGTACTGTAAGGGTACTGAAAGTGGGAATATGACCTGTGTTTGATTAGGCATGGGGTATTCTTTCTTTTATAAGTTCCTGTTAACCTGTGAAGCTTTTCCTTAGCACTTTTTAATATAGATGTGGAGTATCCCCTTCTCTTTAATTTATTTTTCAATGGCTGAGGAGATATAAGAAAACTCCGTATCGTTGGAACAAATGCGTTTGCCTGTAAAATTCTCATAGGGAATTGCGTTAACGGTATGTGAGGGGTGACTACTGGTGCCGATAAAATGAGTTTCGCGCCAGAGGTTTAGAAAACATGGTGGTTATAACTGATGCATTCAGTGAAGCTTAAGTTGATATCTAGAAAGTGTATTAGTGGACGGTTGTTCTGATTGGAATCTCAAATTGATATCATTGTCATTAATGAATGACACAAAATCTGGAATTCTTTTTCTTCACCTGCCATACCATCAGTATGTCGTCCACATATTACCGTAAAAAATTATGTTTGTAAAGATGGTGTGAGCGAAAAAAATATCTGTTTCTTCCCACCATGCCCAAACATAGTGGCTAATGATGGGGAAAATTTTAGCCCATCGGGGCACCGCCAATTTGAAAAAATATTCATCGTTGAACATAAAAAATTATTGTTTAGTAAATATTCAATACAGGATAGTAAAATATTTTTAAGTCAACGTCAAATTGGCTGTATTGTCAAGGTGGTATGGACAGCAGTGATGGCTATGGCATGGGGAATACAGGAATAAGACTGACTACATCGCATGTACCAATAAAAAAGAATTATCCATTCAAATTTTCAAAAAACCGAACACATCTGAACTATCCCTGAGGAACCGGGGTTCTAATAACCAACGGTTGTAGAGTGAATCAACCCAGGCACTGAGTAGCTCATTGAGGGACCCAATGCCTGGATATTGGACGGAGTGGGGAGGGGATGTGTTCTTATGGTTTTGGGAAGACCATGAAATAGGGCATTGGGGTACGATATTTAGAAAACTCGCTGTTTTCTTGTCCAGAACACCAAAGATCTACCATCATTAATTAGTTGATTTAAAATATTTTTGACAGAGGGTGTTGGATCTGATCGAAGTTTGGTATAGGTGTCAGGGTTATGTAGGATATTTTCGGCCAAATGGACATATAAGCCCGAGTCCATAACTACCACCGAACCTCCTTATCCGATTTACGGATCACCAGATGGGGATTTTTTTAATGGTTTGTATAGCTTTAAATTGTTTATTGCTGAGTTTGCGTTTGGGGCGGTGCGTCATAGAATAGACTGACACACAATACGTAGTGTATATATCCAATGCACAGCTGTCCATGATTACGTCGGCTGCACAATACAAAATTAAAAACCAGGATCTCACAACATCTTAACAGTATTAAAAACGGCGACTCCATGCATCAGGAGCCGCTAAACATTTCATTGATATACACAATAAAGATCTCTCCAGTTTCCGCTTTGTTGGCATTGAACAGGTTAACAAACCACCCAGAGGCGGCAACTGGAGAAAACTCCTCCTAAAAGGGAGGCGTTCTGGATTCTTTCCCTCAATGCAAGGTATCCACACGGGATGAACTCAAAAATGATCTTGCCTACATTTACTGATATATAACATGTATATGCACACTCGTCTCTCTTCATGTGCATGAATATGCAGATGTTAATTCTACTGTATTGGGTTTCGTTCCCAAACACATAATGTCCAGATTAGATCGCTGGTGGTAAACCAGGAAATGATGTGGTCAAATATGATCAACATAAAAACAACAATTTTAAACCATGCCATACACCTGAACAACTAGATTTGACCACATCATTTCCTGGTTTACCACCAGCGATCTAATCTTAGATTTGACCACATCATTTCCTGGTTTACCACCAGCGATCTAATCTGGACATTATGTGTTTGGGAACGAAACCCAATACAGTAGAATTAACATCTGCATATTCATTGCACAATGAAGAGAGACAGAGTGTGCATATACATGTTATATATCAGTAAATGTAGGCAAGATCATTTTTTGAGTTCATCCCGTGTGGATACCTTGCATTGAGGGAAAGAATCCAGAACGCCTCCCTTCTTAGGAGGAGTTTTCTCCAGTTGCCGCCTCTGGGTGGTTTGTTAACCTGTTCAATGCCAACAAAGCGGAAACTGGAGAGATCTTTATTGTGTATATCAATGAAATGTTTAGCGGCTCCTGATGCATGGGAGTCGCCGTTTTTAATACTGTTAAGATGTTGTGAGATCCTGGTTTTTAATTTTTGTATTGTGCAGCCGACGTAAATCATGGAACAGCATGTGCATTGGATAATATACACTACTATTGTGTGTCAGTCTATTCTACTGACCGGCCCCAACACAACCTCAGCAATAAACAATTTAAAGCTATACAAACCATTAAAAGAAATCCCCATCTGGTGATCCGTAAATCGGATAAAGGAGGTTCGGTGGTAGTTATGGACTCGGGCTTATATGTCCATTTGGCCGAAAATATCCTACATAACCCTGACACCTATACCAAACTTCGATCAGATCCAACACCCTCTGTCAAAAATATTTTAAATCAACTAATTAATGATGGTAGATCTTTGGGTGTTCTGGACAAGAAAACAGCGAGTTTTCTAAATATCGATAATCCCAACATGCCCATATTTCATGGTCTTCCCAAAACCCATAAGAACACATTCCCCCCTCCACTCCGTCCAATATCTCAGGCATTGGGTCCCTCAATGAGCGACTCAGTGCCTGGGTTGATTCACATCTACAACCGTTGGTTATTAGAACCCCAGGTTTCCTCAGGGATAGTTCAGATGTGTTACGGTTTTTTGAAAATTTTGAATGGGATAATTCTTTTTTATTTGGTACATGCGATGTAGTCAGTCTTTATTCCTGTATTCCCCATGCCATAGCCATCACTGCTGTCCAATACCACCTTGACAAATACAGCCAATTTGACGTTGACTTAAAAATATATTTACTATCCTGTATTGAATATTTACTAAACAATAATTTTTTTATGTTCAACGATGAATATTTTTTACAAATTTGCGGTGCCCCGATGGGCTCAAAATTTTCCCCATCATTAGCCATACTGTTTGTGGCATGGTGGGAAGAAACATATATTTTTTCGCTCCACAATCCATCTTTACATAACATAATTTTTTACGGTAGATATGTGGACGACATACTGATGGTATGGCAGGGTGAAGAAAAAGAATTCCAGAATTTTGTGTCATTCATTAATGACAATGATATCAATTTGAGATTCACATCAGAACAACCGTCCACTAATATACACTTTCTAGATATCAACCTTAAAGCTTCACTTGAATGCAAATCAGTTATAACCACCATGTTTTCTAAACCTCTGGCCGGAAACTCCATTTTATCGGCATCCAGTAGTCACCCCTCACATACCGTTAACGCAATTCCCTATGGAGAATTTTTACAGGCGAAACGCATTTGTTCCAACGATACGGAGTTTTCTATATAGTCCTCAGCCATTGAAAATAAATTAAAGAGAAGGGGATACATCACATCTATATTAAAAAGTGCTAAGGAAAAAGCTTCACAGGTTAACAGGAAAGAACTTATAAAAAGAAAGAATACCCCTATGCCTAATCAAACTACAGGTCATATTCCCACTTTCAGTACCCCTTACAGTACACAGTTTAATAAGATCAAAAATATTATCTACAAATACATTCCGGTTTTAAATCAGGACACCGTACTGTGCGAGGTTATGAAGAACGGTCACAGAAGTGTAGCCAAACGAGGGAAAACTCTGGGTAATATTCTATCTCCCAGTACATTTAATACAAAGGCTAATAATAAAAGTTGGTTGTCTGTGACGGGCTTTTACAGATGCGGAGGGAACAGATGTGGGGTGTGCATATATGCGGTCAACAGGACGCTAGAATTTAAAATTGATGATAAAACAAATAGAAAAATAAAAACATTTATCAACTGTGACACACAATATGTAGTGTATATTATCCAATGCACATGCTGTTCCATGATTTACGTCGGCTGCACAATACAAAAATTAAAAACCATCTCACACATCTTAACAGTATTAAAACGGCGACTCCATGCTCAGGAGCCGCTAAACATTTCATTGATATACACAATAAAATCTCTCAGTTTCCTTGTTTGTTGGCATTGAACAGGTTTAACAAACCACCCAGAGGCGGCACTGGAGAAAACTCCTCCTAAGAAGGGAGGCGTTCTGGATTCTTTCCTCAAGGCAAGGTATACCACACGGGATGAACTCAAAAATGATCTTGCCTACATTTACTGATAAATAACATTATATGCCCCTCTGTCTCTCTTCATTGTGCTAAAATATGCAGATGTTAATTCTACTGTATTGGGTTTCGTTCCCGAACACATAATGTCCAGATTAGATCGCTGGTGGTAAACCAGGAAATGACGTGGTCAAATCTAATTGTTCAGGTGTATGGCATGGTTTAAAATTGTTGTTTTTATCTTGATGCTCATACCATGACTAAGGCTCCGCTGAGCTGAAACGCGTAGGTCTCTACCATTGTAACCTACACCTATCATGCACAGGTTATGTGCGCTTTTTTAATTGAAACTAAATAAAGGAATTTTTTGGATTTTACCCAACAAGTGCTCCGGTTCTTCTTCAAACCTTTCATTGGATTTACTTCACATGCCAGAGACCGTTGCAGCACGGGATTGAAGGGGATTCCAAGACACAGACCAGCCAAGGGAATGTGAGTGCACCCTCGTTTTTTCTTTTTTCTATATATAAATGTTAAATTAATTTCTAAAAAGTTAAAAAATATTAAACAAATATAATATTAAAAAGTAAGAACATATAAAATAATCATACTGGCTATGGCAATGTTCATTATAGCCTAACCAATATTCATAGAATAATATGTACCTCCCCAGTAAAAAGGAAATGCTGAATTTTGTGTACCATCACATTAAAAGAAACTAAAAACAAAACTATATAAACTAAATAAAGAAGAAAGTAAGGAGAGGTCACTTGATCATTTCTACAATACAGTATTTCACAAACTTTATTGTATTATTGCACTTTAAAAAAAAAATAAAAATAAAGGCTTTCATCACATTACAGCTAAAGTAAGTGTGGGCATATCCAGTGTCGGATTGGCCTACCAGAGCATTAGAGAATCCTCAGCTGGGCTCAAGGTTTTCACACTTTATAATGGACCCCAAATATCTTCATTTGGAAGTGAATGGAGTAATAATTTGATATTATGATCTATTTCATATAGAACAATTTCAATATTACAGATTATCTTTTTAGATCTTTTTGATGCTGAGCCCTCTCCATACATGGTGGGCATTTGGTGTACATTGCACCACCGGTAACACCTGCAGAGGGTGATGTCACCAATCGTGGGTGTTAACCATGTAAATGTCCCCAGCAAAGCTACCAGAGGCATTTAAATCCTGACAGCATGTGGGCACCACCATCTCATTGGATCAGTTGTCATGACAGCTTCTGTCTTACGAAGACCCAAGACTGTCTGGTATTAACCCATTCATTGCAATTTGCATCCCAAAATATCTGACAGGGGAACACAAAAATTAGAACGATTCTGTCTAAACATTGGAACATCTTAAGGAAGGATCCTGTTCTCATACGTATATTTCCCAATCACCCGAACCATCACCTTTAGAAAAGCAACAACTATCAAGAATATGATAGCGCCCAGCAGCCAGCAGACTTATATCCAAAAAAGAAATATGCACCTATTAACTTTATAAAATGTTTAAGGGTCAGAAAATGTAAACATAAATTGTGTTTATGTTGTAATACTATTAACGATGGTTCTAAAACCTTTACATCAAGAAGTACCGGCGAAAGTTTCAAGATCAAATATAGTATGTCCTGCCCTTCCAATTTCTTAATCTATCTAGTAGACTGTTCATGTGGCAGACAATATGTGGGCTGTACGAAACAGTCACTTAGAATGAGATTAAATGGTTATCGCCATTAAAACAAAATTGTTTTTTATTTGAAACAAAGTTTGTCAAAACATTTTTTTTAGAACACGGATGCGATTTTGACTGTATAAAGATCACACCAATTGAACATATAGCAAAAAGAACAGTAGATTGAGTGAAAATGCTCAACCGAAGGGACTCCTATTAGATTTACAAATTAAACACATTGAGCCGAAATGGGCTCAATGAGGTCATCGAATCTGTATAATATCAGTCAGCTTTATTGTTACTTTCACCTCGAGAAGCTCATCTTTTCCAGCTTTTTTCTCCTCTGCCCTTCCAGCACCGAATAACAAATGAGGTCTTCATCACTGATTTCCGCAACATAGCTCTATAAAAACTTCCTCTAGGCATGTCCTTCGATGCGATCCGTAGTGTGAGCACTCCAGAACGGTCTTATGGTCCAGGGATGATGCCGCTTTTTCCCTGCCCTGCATACTTAGAACTCTAGATAATAATAATAATTCTTTATTTATACAGCGCACAAAGATTATGCAGCGCTGCACAAAGTATGTCAAATTGCTTCCTGTCCCGATGGGGCTCACAATGTAAACAACCTAACAGTATGTTTTGGAGTGTGGGGGGAAACCGGAGTACCCGGAGAAAACTCACGCAAACACAGAGAAAACATACAAACTCTTTGCAGATGTTGACCTGGGTGGGAATCGAATCCAGAACCCCAGCACTGCAAGGCAGAAGCGCTACTCACTCAGCCACCGTGCGCCCTAGATACATCAACTACATTGGTTTAACCGATGCTTGTCACAAGGTTTGGAGTCTAATTTATTTTATTTTATTTTGGGCTTGTGCTGGGTGTACGAAAACTTGCTTAGTGTTATAACCGGCATGTTGGTGCGAGTTTTGCACCTGCTTGCCTGTTGTATGTGTATATATATGTACATATCTCTTTTTGTACTTTCCAGATGCATATATTTTTTATTTTTTTACTTTGGATTTCTTGTATTTATTATGTTTTTTTAACAATGAACGGAATCCTCCTGAACTCAGACCCCCGGTAACACACAAAATTTTGGTCACGTATTTCCGGGTGCCCTGTGATTATTTATAATGCTGCTATGTGACCAGTTTTTTTATGCCTGATGACAGCTCCGGTCTGGAACTGAAATGCATTGCATCTTTTAATGTGAATACATGTTTTTGGTTCCCATGAACTGGACCGTTGAGTAAGTTATGAAGCGCCGTTCCGCCATTCAGTGTTTCTGGTTTTTGCATACCTTGTCTACACGTTTCCGAGATCCTGGTCCTTAGGTGAGTGTGGATATTGAGGAGCGCCAGCTGTCCTCTTAATTTATGATAAGCCTGTTTTTACCATAATCAAGGTGAGAGTTTAAACGCATCATTGATTTTACCATTTTTCCATTTGCCTGACGATATCACACAAGGTTTTGGCTTTCTTGTTCCTCTTGTACTTCAACTATCCTGCTTGTTTGGGATGCTTTTGGTTTTGCCCTGAGCCCCCTTGAGTCCGGCATAAGAAATTGGTGCAAATGCTTTTTTTCACCATGCTCATTGCATTTGGAAATTTTTTTTCTGCATCTCAGTATACGCCATGGAATATTAAAAATTAGTACTTTGAAGTGCACTTTGTTGCGAAGAAAGCAAACCCACATACAGCTCTTTACATGGAAAAATAAAAAAGTTTTATAGATTTTTGAAGGTGGGGAACCCAAAAATACTCTTTGACTAAGAGACATAAGAAAGGAGCATTACAATAAATAATTTTGAGACAATATGAACAAATAATGCTTTGTTATGAGGAATACTGTTCTGAAAATAATCATGTCAGGAGCTCTTGCAGATCCTCTAGAAAAGCAGCTACACCCATAGCGTTAAAATATGTGCACAATGACCTTGGTATTCAAGAGTATTCTATAATTATTTTCTATTTACTTTGAATTTAACATGCCATTCCCCATTAAATACAAAAAATATAACATTTTTTTATTGACCTTCAGTATTGAAAAACCTCAACATTATTTGCAATTTTAGTTAAATCATAAGTTACCATAGTCATTAAGACTTAGTTTTCCTGCATTAATAGCTTTCTCTGCACAATACAAATTGGATCAACTTATAGTTATATCTCAAAGAGCTAACAAAGGAAGGTACGGTTTGTTCTGAAAAATGCAAATTAAGCAGCAAAATAGAAAAGTTATTTCTGGCCAAAGTAACTTTGGGAGAAAATGTGAAAATTGGTGTCTATACTGAGGCAGAGATGGAATAAACTGTTCAAGTTAATGATCAATTCACAATATATTGTTGAGATATCAACTGTCACCGATGAAGAGGTGCTATGTCTGCATTGGGTTCATTCGATTATGGGGATATCACATTTATATAGGTTTTATAATGTATTCATACATTTACAAAAATTAAACGTCTTATACAAAAAAGAAATTCTTCATTTTGCCATTTTCTGGTCCTAATAACTTTTGCATACTTCAGTGTACGGAGCTGTAGGTGGTGTGATGTTTTGTGACTTTTGATGACATTTTCAATGCTACCATTTTTTAAGGCTGTACAGCTTTTTGATCAATTCTTAATATTTTTCAAAATAATAAAAAAGTAGTATTTTTGACTTTGGACACTATCTTCCTTTATGGGGTTAAATGCAGAGAATAACCATTATCATATTTTGGGCTGCTGTGATACCTAACATGTTTATGATTTAAACTGTTACTCGACAGACTGGGGAAAGACTGAACCCAAGGGTTGTAAAGGAGTCAGTTAAAGTTGGTGGAAGAAGTGTCATGGTTTCTTCAGCGTGAATTGGACCTCTCATATATAGCTACATAGCAGAGAGAATGCAAGTGTGTATCAGAACCTTTCTCTGTGTTCTTTACTCAATCAGCAAGCACCTCTGGAAAATCATTGGTGACAAAGTTATGGCTAAGAAAGCCACAACAGTCACAGAACTGTGGAAGAGACTTGCAGAAGAGTGGACCCAAATCACACCAGAGCAGTATGAGAGACTAGTGATGTCCTGCAGATGTGCTGAAGTCATTCAAAGCAAAGGCCTGTGCACTGCCTACTGATTGATGACTGTTGTAACCTTCAGAAAATGAAATTTTAATCCTTCTCTTTGCTACTGTCAGAGAACCATCACTTGAATTAGTGCTGTTAAGACACCAATGCAAGTGGTAGAGTGGCACAGCGCATTACAGTCCCTGCGCATCAGGGCGTCAGTCATCAGAGTGGTTGCGGGCTTCCAGCATTCTAGATATATGCACATGGTCCTTTGGTATAGGCAATAGAGACTGGGTGAAAATAGAGGGGGAATATATACTGTCATCTTTGCATGAATGTTTAGTTGCAATCCTATGCATTATTTGTCTTATGACAGCAGCCTACAATCATATATTAACTAGCAAATATATACATTTTTCTGGTATTGCCTATGTCCCGCTGATGTTTTTGTGTCCCTCCAGTACAGTGTACTTGTAATTTCAAATGTCTGTTCTTATTTTAACATGATATTAAATGAAAATTCATACATTTTTTTGTAAACGTTTAGTGTGGAAATCTGGATTTTTCATATAGGTTGTTGCCTTAATAATAATCACTGACTGTTCATCAATTGGTTCATCATCTCTGATGCTTAGTTTAGTGCTGTCTATAAACTTTCTGAGGCTCTTTATTACATGTTTGTGTGCTGATAAATAGAAAGGACCTAGAATAGGAGTCTATTGCTTGTCCAGCTTCCCCCTCCCCATCTCCCTGTGTCGATCAGTGAGACGGACTGTGCAAAAAAAAAGACTAAGTGGCGCTCATCATTAGGACGGACTGAAGGAATGAGAAGCAGGAAGTTGTATGTATGCAGAGGGCAGCAGGGTGAGAACTGGAAAAGGCAGAATCTCTCACAGGAGGCAAAGTACAGATACATAAACATGCAGAGACCTGTCTAATGGATCAGATTTATTGAAAAGTGGCCAACCCCTTTAATCCCTTTTCTTACCTGGCCCTTTTTTCTGTTTCTTATTCACCTCTTTCCACAATCTGTATTATTTTTATTTTTTCCATTTACGAAGACATATGAGGGCTTGTTATCTGCAGGACAAATTGTGCTTCTTAGTAGCGCCATTATATTATATTACTATTTTGGGGGTGGTATGACCTTTTTTATGACTTTTTTTTTCATATTTTGATTGACTTTGGGACACCTGGATACAATATTACTTGTTTAATTATCTTTATATGTCTTCTAGGGAAAGGACAATGACTTTAATTTTTATATTTTTTACATTTTCTTTATATTTTTTAATCTATTTTATTTTTTGTTACTATTATCTCAAGCTCTTTTAACCCTAGGTGACTGATCAATCATACCACATACTTCAATCCAACTGTATTGCAGTATATTGTGAATATAATGCTTCTGCATTATACTCTCTCTCTGGCAGACCGTAATACAAAATGCTTTACAATAGCTAGAGGAGCTTTTCACAGGCTTCCAGCAGTCATGGCAACTGATTTGCACCTATCCATGACATCATAGGAGGCACCAACTGGCATTTAAAGATGGTGGCACCCATGGTCTGGTAACAGGTTAACTGCCATAACTGGTGCCAGCACCAACCACAGAGTTAATGATAAGTGTCAGCTGTTTAATACACCCATCGTGTATGTAGAGGGCTCCACAGGAGATTTTTTTTTAACAATGGCCATGCAAAGATTGCGGTTGATTTTGTATCTAGTTGTGCAGCATTAAGGAAGGGGTTAATTAAAAAGGACTACAAAAACAAATGACATACTCTGCATATTTTAGTGTCTAAATTTGGATGGAACATTTGCAACATATATGATTCATGTGGACTGTAACCTAAAAATAAGACAACTCAAACAAAGCCATTAAAAAACTCACATCTATTTATCCATAAATGGGACTGTCCTCTCATCAGGGACTATATTTACACTTGAATCTTTGAATACTCCAGCCTCTACCAGCCACTATCAGTCAATTAATAAAGCTTATAAATGATCAAGGCGAAACAGACTTTTAATAATTAATTTATTTATTATATAAAGTTTTATTTCTAGAAAAATTACAGTTTCAATTTATAATGAAATCAAATATTTTGTTTAATTGCAGCACATGAATAAATCTTACAAACACATTATTGTAACTGCTTGATGTACATTACTTATCTTCAGGTTAATTTAAATGTATTTCTCATCAAAATTTATGAATAAATGATAACAGAATTGGTAAATAGACCAGTGTAAATGGGTAAGGCAATATATTACTGATTATAGAAATTAAATATTTCCAGAAAACATAAAAATAATTAATTTAAATTGGGTAAATATGAAGAAAGGTCATGCTATGAAATAAAATAGTATGTTAAAAGGCCAATAATAATAATAATTTATTATTATTACCGGTATTATTATTATTATATACTGATTCTAGATATTTAAACCTGCATATAAGTGGAATAGTAGATTTTCAAACAGAATATACAATTATGAATATACAAAAAACACACATTTAAAACTGGATGTCCTAAATCACACTGTCCTACAAGTACTGTACAAAGCAAGAAAAATGAAAAACTGTTATATATTCAACATCAAAGATAAAGTTCAATCCCCTAATTCAATTGCTTACAATGCTATTATCTAAAAAAGACATAAAATAAACAGTACTTCTGGAAAATAAACATAGGGGGTCATTTATCTTTATCTTTACATATGTGCATGTCTTTTCTTGTTTTTTCCAAGTTTTCGACTCTGTGGGGCACATTTACTTACTCATCCGAGTTGCAATCTTGCTGAGTGTTCAACGATGATGCACTGTGCCGCAAACCACATAGATCGTGTGCCGATATCCTGTATGTCTTGCGACACAATTTAAAAGTTAACTCCTGCGCTTAGTCTGAATCTGTTGAATCATCCGACGGCACGGTCCCCGATTTATGTCGTGTGCAACACAAACCGCTTTTAAATGCGCCACAAACCGGAGATAGTCGGTCTGTAGACCCTTAGTAAATGAGCCCCTGTATCTTAGAGGTTAATATATCAGATAGCTGAGTCTGTGGGGTTTCTGCAACTGTTTATTAAAAAGTAGCATAAAAGTTGCACAAAAGTCTTAAACTGGTCTGCAAATTCTTTTAATGCCTTAAGGACGCAGGGTTTTTTCGCTAATCTCTCGCTTGACAGTTTCAAAAATCCATTACTTTTTCATTTTTCTGTGTACAGAGCTGTGTGAGGGCTTATTTTGTGTGTAACAGATTTTACTTTCCCGTGATCTTATTTATTATTCCATGGGGTTTACTGGTAAGCTGGAAAAAAGTGCAAAAATGTTAAAAAAAAATGCATGTGCGTCACGTTCTTGTGGGCTCAGTTTTTACGACTTTCATTGTGCGTCAAAATAACACCTCTGCTTTATTCGCGGTAATACCAAATTAATATAGGTTTTATTGCGTTTTAAAACATTTTCAAAAATTAAACGAGTACGTTGTGTACGAAAAAGAAAAAATATTCCCATTTTCTGACGCTAATAACCTTTTCATACTTTGGTGTACGGAGCTGTGTTAGGTATCATTTTTTTGCAAAATGAGCTGATGTTTTCATTGCTACCATTTTGAGGACTGTGCAACATTTTGAAACTTTTTATTACATTTTTTATGTCATATGAAATGGTGTAAAAGTAATTTTTCGGACATTTGGGCGCCATTTTCCGTTATGGAGGTCACCCCCAGCAATAACTGCTTTTATATTTTGATATATCTGGCATTTTGGGATGCGTCAATATCTAATGTGTTTGTGATTTTCTGTTTATTGTGTTTTATATTAGTTCTAGGGAAAGGGGGTGATTTGAATTGCTAATATTTTATTAATTTAAAAAAATAAATAAAATTTTTTAAAATTCTTTTTAAAATATTTCTTAGACCATCTAGGGTATGATCGTTCCTACCATATACTACAATACTACTGTATTGCAGTATATGGCTTTTTTGCATAGGATTCAATACAATGAGCCACTGGCTCTCAGATATAGAGAATAGCTACATTCCTCAATGGATGTAACTATATTTTTTAATGTTCAATTTCCAGTCTCCTCAAGGTGTTCATTCTCAGTCTCCATAGAGGAAACTTTCATAAACATAAGCATGTCAATTAATTATTAATCCCGCCATAAACCTTAGAGAACCTTATATATCCTTTCCCATGGAGTGAAATGTATAAACTATAGGATCTAATTGTTTTAGCATCTGCATGTCAGAAATAAAAAAATACCTACTACAAAATTCAATACAATGTTGCATGAAATATTTATATATAAACAACTTTTGGAAACACAAAGTTTTATATATTTTGTAAATATATCCTATTCCCTGAAGATTTGCAAAAAAAACCCCAGCTGATTGAAGGTAAGTTTTTCTTCTTTTTGGAGCAGAGCAGAAAAATCTCTTTACTATCCCTAAAAATCTGCAAGTCTTCTATCAGATTAATGCCTCTGTGTGGGTCTCAGGCAGGCAACTGTTGTGATATTTACAGAAATGACTGATTTATCTCCAACCTCTAAAATAACTGACAAGATGCCCTCTTATAGCTTTAGGTGTCGTCACTTTTTCTACTTTCCTGCTACACCACTAAATTGCAATGCAGAATTCATTCCTAAGTACTGCAGCTTCTTGATATGCAAAAATGTCCAGGTACATTCCCAGTTCAAATATGCATAAAATATTGGTAGAGATGTTAACCCCATTAGTTCCAACTGCAGATTGTGTCATTAGAAATTACAGAAAGATTTAGTTAGCAGAACATAAAGGGTCGTTAATAAAGATACTTAAAAAACATAGCTTTATATGCCTTATACATATGAGATCTGCCTGTTAAATAGAGAGATGTGTCTTTTCCCTATAGTTAATGAGGTGTTACTATTTTAAACTCCTTTACAGCGGAGGAGGCTGCAATGCATAACAAACTTATATGCTTGATATAAATCTGAGGATCTTGCAAGGTTTGGTTTGTGCTTTCTGAAATATACTTTCCTGGATCCTAATTAATAAACTCTAAGTATGCATGAAAATAAAATCTGATTTGATGAGCTGTGCTGCGTACTCTGCTCTGTGTGTTAGTCTTTGAAAAGAGCAAATTTGCAGCAATTTATGGGGTGATTTAAGATTTTTTTGCTTTAGAATTTTTATGGTAGAACACACTATAAACTTTAAAGCCTTTCTACAAGAAAACTTAGAAAATCAGTGACTCCTTTTCAACTGAATCTAAGACTCAGCAACTGTAATTGTTAAAAAATGTTATTAGTAGATATGTTATGTTTCAGAACAGATTCACAATTCACATGAGAGTTGATTTTAAGGCACATTGCCTACAAGCAAGTTTGGTCTAAAAATATTGCTCAGTGCACTTGCAGGATTACACTGAACTAACCTTTAATTACTGGACTGGGCTCAGTTTAGTCCAAAGATATAGTGGGGGCCGAGACAGACAACGCCAAGTCTAGATCTGTACTGGATATGTTTTACTAGCCCTGTATAGAATATGTCTTAGATTATAACCACCTGAGAGCTGTTGAGGTAAGCATACAAGCTAAACCTAAAAAGAACCTGGCAGTGCATATTGCCCACAAAGCTCTTTTAGCATGTTTTTTTAAACAGGTTTATACCTTGAAGTTAAAGGAAATCTACCATTTGGTTTTATGCATTTAAAGCAAACATGATAATGCTGTAGGTACACTGATGCAGAAACATATCTTGTTTAATTCCTGAACCAAGTGCTTTTGCTAAAAAAAGAATAATAAAATTCAGAACCTTGGGAAAGCTGGGTTGCATGCAGGCGCCTACACATTACATGGAGCTTTCTGAAATGTCCAGACAGGACTAATAAACCTGAACTCAATTGATTGCTAGTCAAAGACAACACAACGATTACGTATTGGCTTAAACTGGGCTCGACAAGGCTGGGGCTGGAGCCTTTTACCAAACTCATATTACAGTTATAGTACATAGTACAGAGAAGCAACCTTGTCAGTTGGACAGTCAGTTGGGACTCCAGCACTTGAAATTCTTTTTCACAGGGTGAGCAAATAGAGGCTACAGAGATATTCTGATTAGGACCAGTTCAACCTGAACACTAAAAGTGGCATGATCTGACCATGGAATAGTTCAGATATGGGCAAACAATAGGGGAGAGGGAGGTGCGGGGCGTGCCTAATTAGCAGCCCGGGGTGCCAGACATCTTGTCCCCACGCTCCATGCTGCTAATTATAGCTTTCTTTTCTAGGTGATCCCGGAGTGTCAAGACTAGCGATAGACAGTAGAGATGGGCGAATCGATTGTAATGATTCTAACTCGGTTAGAATTTCAAGAAAAATTCCATTCGCCAGGAGGCCGAAGTTTATGCTGATTTGCGGGAACAAAGTTGTTTTTTTCCCCCTCATGTTTCTGCTAAATGGGCGCGAGAACAACGTGTTACATGGGACAGAGAACTGTGGGAAGGAGAAAGGAACACCCCCGATGACATCTGCAGACCTGTTAGCCAATCAGCAGGTTTATGTGATGTCCCACAGCCCTATAAAATCCAGCCATTTTCTATCTCAGCACTTCACACTTCATGTTGTAGCGTCCAGCTGCTGCTATTGTGCTGTACGATAGACAAAATCGAATAGGAAGAAATCTGTTTGACTCTCATGCATCTGCAATAGCGATTGGTGGATTGATCCCTGGTTGTTCTTTAAGGGGGATCTGTATACCCCAAATAGAAGTTCTATTTAGTGACAAAATAGAATAGGAAGAAATCTTTTTGACTTTCATGCATCTGCAGTAGCGATTGGTGGACTAATCCCTGGTTGTTCTTTAAGGGGGATCTGTATACCCCAAATAGCAGTTCTATTTAGTGACAAAATCGAATAGGAAGAAATCTGTTTGACATTCATGTATCTGCAGTAGTGAGCTGTCAGTTGTGGGTTATCTGTAAAATGCACATTGCCATACCTTTTGGGGGCTCTAGTTTACAGACAAATTTACGTGTGAAATCCACTTAGTTTATACAGTCATTTTCGCTGAAATTACATTGTCAGTTGTGGGGTATCTGTATAACGCACATTGCAATACCTTTTGGGGGCTCTAGTTTACAGCCAGATTTACGTGTAAAATCCACATAGTTTATACAGTGATTTTCGCTGAAATTACACTGTCAGTTGTGGGGTATCTGTATAATGCACATTGCAATACCTGTTGGGGGCTCTAGTTTACAGCCAGATTTATGTGTGAAATCCACAT
Organism: Engystomops pustulosus; assembly: GCA_019512145.1. Lineage (NCBI taxonomy): Eukaryota > Metazoa > Chordata > Amphibia > Anura > Leptodactylidae > Engystomops > Engystomops pustulosus. Next base: position 188,721,672 of record CM033642.1, on the reverse strand, counting down.
AGTTTATACAGTGATTTTCGCTCAAATTACACTGTCAGTTGTGGGTTATCTATATAACGCACATTGCAATACCTTTTGGGGGCTCTAGTTTACATCCAGATTTACGTGTGAAATACACGTAGTTTATACAGTGATTTTTCACTGAAATTACACTGTTAGTTGTGGGGTATCTGTATAAAACACATTGCAATACCTTTTGGGGGCTATAGTTTACAGCCAGATTTACGTGTCAAATCCACATAGTTTATACAGTGATTTTCGCTGAAATTACACTGTTAGTTGTGGGGTATCTGTATAACGCACATTTCAATACCTTTTGGGGGCTCTAGTTTACAGCCAGAATTACGTGTAAAATCCACATAGTTTATACAGTGATTTTCACTGAAATTACACTGTCAGTTGTGGCGTATCTGTATAACGCACATTGCAATACCTTTTGGGGGCTCTAGTTTCCAAGCCATATTTACGTGTCAAATCCACATATTTTTATACAGTGAAAAATTTTCGCTGAAATTACACTGTCAGTTGTGGGGTATGATGTATAAACGCACATTGCAATTACCTTTGGGGGCTCTATTTACAGCCGATTTACGTGTCAATCCACATAGTTTATAGTGATTTTCGCTGAAATTACACTGTCATTTGTGGGGTATATGTATAACGCACATTGCAATACCCTTTGGGGGCTCTACTACAGCCATATTATCGTGTGAAATCACTATTTATACAGTGATTTTCGTGAAATTAACTGCATTTGGGGGTATCTTGTAATAACACACTTGCAATACCTTTTGGGGGCTCTATTTTACAGCCATATTACGTGTCAAATCCACGTAGTTTATACATTGATTTTCGCTGAAATTACACTGTCAGTTGTGGGTATCTGTATAACGCACATTGCAATAACCTTTTGGGGGCTCTAGTTTACGAACCAGATACTTGGTGAAACCACTAGTTTATACAGTGATTTTCGCTGAACATTACACTGTCAGTTGTGGGTATCTGTATAACCACATTGCAATACCTTTTGGGGCTCTAGTTTATCCAGTTTAGTGTCGTCAATTCCACATAGTTTTACAGTGATTTTTCGCTGAATTACCTGTCAGTTTGGTGTATTGATACGCACATTGCATACCTTTTGGGGGCTCTAGTTTACAGCCAGATTTACGTGTCAAATCCACATAGTTTATAAAGTGATTTTCGCTAAATTACACTGTCAGTTGTGGGGTATCTGTATAACGCACATTGCCATACCTGATTGTGGCTGTAGTTTACAGCCATATTTACTAGTGAAATCCACATAGTTTATACAGTGATTTTCGCTGAAATTACACTGTCAGTTGTGGGGTATCTGTAAAACGCACATTGCAATACCTTTTGGGGGCTCTAGTTTACAGCCAGATTTACGTGTCAAATCCACAAAGTTTATACAGTGATTTTCGCTGAAATTACACTGTCAGTTGTGGGGTGCTTTCATAAGAGCGAGAGGACTTTCACAGGCTCCAGCAGTCAGGGCCCTGATTTGCACCTATCCATGACATCAGAGTTCAAGGCAACCCACAGGGCAATTTTAAAGAGGGGGGGCAACCCAGGGCTGGTACCCAGGTTAACTGCCATGAGACTGGGGGCAGCACCAACCACAGAGGTATAGATAGTGGGCACTGGTTAATACACCTCGTGGAATGGTAAGGGCTCCACAGGAGTAGTTGTGTTAACTATGGCCAGCTACCAGATTGCGGTGATTTTGTAACGAGGTGTGCAGCATGAAGGGTAAGGGGTTAATTAAACAGACACAAAAACAATGACAGTAAATACTCTGCTGTATTTTGTGTCGAAATTTGGAATGAGACATTTGCAACAATATATGAGTCGCGACTGTAACCGAAAAATATAAGCACTCAACTCAAACAATGCCAGAAAACGCACAGAGTTCCCTAAAGGGGACTGTCCTCTTCATCAGGACTTATATTTGACACTTGATCTTTGAATACTCACTCCAGCCCGGAAAATCTACCAGCCACGATCAAGTCATGCTAAAGCTCCTCAAGGCGAAACAGACTTTAATATTAATTTATGTTATTATTAAAGTTTTATATTTCTAGCAAAATTACAGTTTTGGTTTTCCCCAAAAGTTTTTTTTTTTTTTCTAATGAAAATCAATAGTTTGTTTATTGCAAGCACATGAATAAAATCTTACAAACCCATTTATTGTAACTGCTTGCATGTACATTACTTATCTTCAGTTAATTTAAATGTAGTTCTATCAACTTTATGATAAATGATAACAGAATTGGTAAATCGACCAGTGGTAACTGGGTAGGCATATATTACTGAATTTATAGAAATTAATATTTCCCAGAAAACATAAATAATTAATTTAATTGGGTAATAGGACGAAAGGTCATGCTATGAATAACATAGTATGTTAAATTAAAAAAAGGCCATACTAATAATCTTTATTATTATTATACCGGTATATTATTATTATATACTGATTCGAAGATTATTTAAACCTGCTATATTGTAATAGTATATTTTCAACAGAATATACATGATGAATATACAAAAAACACACATTTAAACTGATGTCTCTAAATCCAACTGGTCCTACATATGTACAAGCAGAGAAAATGAAAACGTTATATATTCAACTCAAGATAAAGTTCAATCCCGAATTCAATTGCTTACATCCTCTTATCTACAAAAGCATAAAATAACCTACTTCGGGAAAATAACATATGGGGTCATTTATCTTTATCTTGAACATAGGTGCATGCTTTTCTTGTTTTTTCCAATTTTTCGACCTGTGGGGCACATTTACTTACTCTCCGATTGCAATCTTGCTGAGTGTTCATTCACGATGATGCCTATGCCGCAAACCACATAGCTCGTGTTCCGATATCCGTATGTTCTTGCGACACAATTTATAAAGTTCACTCCTGCGCTTAGTCTGACTCTGTTGAAATCATCCGACGCACGGGTCCCGATTTATGTCGTGTTCAACACAAAAACCGCTTTAAATGCGCCACAAACCGAGATAGTCGGTCTGTAGCCCTTATAATGATCCCCTTATCTTAGAGTTAAGATATCAGATACTGGTCTGTGGGTTTCTGCAACTTTTATTAAAAAGTACATAAAAGTTGCACAAAAGTCTTAACTGGTCTGCAATTCTTTAAAATAATGTAATGCCTTAAGGACGCAGGTTTTTTCGCTAATCTCTCCGCTGACGTTTGTCAAAAATCCTACTTTTCATTTTTCTTGTCAGAGCTTGTGGGCTTATTTTGTGTGTAAACAGAATTTACTTTCCCGTGATCTATTTATATATTCCAGGGTTTACTGGTAAGCTGTAAAAAAGTGCAAAAATGTTAAAAAAAAATGCATGGGCGTCAGTTCTTGTGGGCTCAGTTTTTAAACGACTTTCATTGTGCGTCCAAATAACACCTCTGCTTTATTTCGCGTAATAACCAAATAATATAGGTTTATTGCGTTTTAGAAACATTTTTCAAAATAAACGATACGTTGTGTACGAAAAAGAAAAAATATTCCCATTTTTTCCTGGACGCTAATACCTTTTCATTCACTTTGGTGTACGGAGCTGTGTTAGGTATCATTTTTTTGCAAAAATGAGTCTGATGTTTTCATTACTACCATTTTGAGGACGTGGCACATTTTGAAACTTTTTTATTACTTTTTTTATGTATATGAAATGTGTAAAAGCTATGCTTCGGACATTGGGCGCCACATTTTCCGTTATGGAGGCACCCCCCCAGCAATAACTGCTTATATTTTGATATATCGGCATGTGGATCGCGCAATATCTAATGTGTTGTGATTTTGCTGTTTATGTGTTTATTAGTTCGTTCTAGGGGAAAGGGGTGATTGAATTGTAATATTTTATATTCTAAATTTATAAATTTGATTTTTTTTGTAAAATATTTCTATAGACCTCTAGGGTATTGAAGATCGTTCCACCATATGACTGACAATACTAACTGTATTTGCAGTATAGGCTTTTTGTGCTGATTCAATAAAAATGAGAGCCACTGGCTCTCAGATATAGAAATAGCTTACATTCCTCAATGGATGTACTATATTTTTAATGTTCAGATTTCCAGTTCTCAACGGTGTTCATTCTCATTCTCCATAGAGAAACTTCATAAACATAAGCAGTGTCAATTATTATAATCCCGCCATAACTTAGAGAACCTTGATAGATCCTTTCCCATGGAAGTGAAAATGTATAAACTAATAGGATCTATTGTTTTAGCATCTCATGTCAGAAAATAAAAAAATACCTACTACAAATTCAATACAATGTGCAGAAATATGTTATTATAAACAACGTCTGAAACCACAAGGTTTTTATATATTTTGTAAATAGTATCCTTCCCTGAAGATTTGCAAAAAAACCCAGCTGAGTGAAGGGTTCTTCTTTGAGCAGGAAAGAGAAACTCTCTTTACTATCCCTAAAAATCTGCAAGTTTCAGTCAGATACATGCCTTGTGGGGTCTCAGCGCAGGCAACTGTTGTGATTTTACAGAATGACTGATTATCTCCAACCTCTAAAATAACTGCCAAGACGTCCCTTTATAGCTTAGATGTGTCGTCACTTTTTCTACTCTCCTGCTACACCACGAAATTGCAATGAGAATCTTCCTAAGTACTGCCAGTTCTTGATTGCAAAAATTCCAGGTACATTCCCAGTTCAAATATGCATAAACTATTGGTAGAGATGTACCCCATTAGTTCCAACTGCAGATTGTGCCATTAGAAATTACAGACAGATGAGTTAGCAGAACATAAAGGGTCGTAAAAGATACTTAAAAACACTGATCTTATATGCTCTATACCTATGAGATCGGCCTGTTAAATAGAGAGATGTGTCTTTTCCTATAGTTAATGAGGTGTTTACTATTTAAACTCCTTTCCAGCGGAGGCAGGCTGCAATGCATAACAAACTTATTGCTTGATATATCTGAGATCTTGCAAGGTTTGGTTTGTGCTTTCTGAATATACTTTCCGGATCCTAATTAATAAACTCTAAGTATGCATGAAATAAATCTGATTTGATGAGCTGTGCTGGCGTACTCTGCTCTGGTGTTAGGCTACTTTGAAAGAGCAAATTTGCAGCAATTTATGGGTGATTTAAAGATTTTTTTTGCTTTAGAATTTTTATGGTAAGAACACACTATAACTTATAGCCTTTCTACAAGAAAACTTAAAAATCAGTGACTCCTTTTCAACTGATCTAAGACTAAGGCTTCTATAGTGTTGCAACAACTGGAATGAATTAATTACCCTCCCAACATACGTTATCACTACTGCGTAATGAATGTTGTTAGTAGATTTATTCAGAAGATTCACAATTCACATGAGAGTTGATTTTAAGTTAAGCCCATTGCCCTACAAGCAAGGTTGGTCTAAAATATTGCTCTGTGTCACTTGCCAGGATTACACTGGAAACACCTTTATTCGACTGGGTCCTCAGTTTTAGTGCCAAGGTTAGTGGGCCGCCCGAACGACATACCCAAGTCGATCTGTACTTGGATTGTTTTAACTTCAGCCCTGATCTAGAATATGTCTTAAATTATAACACCTAGGCTGTTGAAGGTAAGCATAACAGCTAAACCAAAAGAACCTGCATGCATTTGCCCCAAAAGCTCTTTAAGCATGTTGTTTTAAACAGGTTTATCCTGAAGTTATAAAGGAAATCTACCATTTGTTTATATATGGCATTTAAGCAACACGATATAATTGCTGTAGGTACACGATCGCAGAACATACTGTTTAATTCCGAACCAACCGTGCTTTGCTTAAAAAAGCCAATACTAAATTCAACCTTGTAAAGCGTGTTGTTGCACAGCGCTCACATACTGGAGCTTTCTGAAATGTCCAGACAGACTACCATAACCTGACTCAATTGATTACTTCTTCTTCTGCCCCCCAGTCACAGACAACAACAACATGTACGTATTGGGCTTAATACTGGGCTCGACAGGCTGGGCTTGGAGTCCTTTTACCAAACTCATATTACAGTTATAGTACATAGTAACGAGCGAACCTTTGTCATTTGGACTTTCCCCCCCCCCCCCATTGGGACTCCAGCACTTGAAATTCTTTTTCACATCGGGTGGGAGCAATAGAAGGCTACAGGATATTCTGAGTAGGAGAAACCAGTTCAACCTGAACACTAAAGTGGCATGATCTGACCATGGATAGTTCAGATATGGCAACAATACTGGGAGAGGGAGGGGCGGGGGCGTGCCTAATAGGCAGCCCGTTCCAGCTCTGTCCCCACCTCCGTGCCTGCTATTATAACTTCTCTTTTCTAGGTGATCCCGAGCGTAGTGTCAAGACTAGCGATAAACATAAGATGGCGAATGCATGATTCCTTAAGTTTCAAATCCTGATTCGCCGGAGAAGTTTGCTTTTGCATTTTTTTTCCCTATGTTTCTGCTAAATGTGGCGGAGACAACGTGGTACTGGGGCAGACGAGACTCGGAAGGAGAAACTAACACCCCGATGACTCTGCAACCTGTAAGCCAATCAGCGGACCGCAGCGCGTTATGTGATTCCACACGCCCTATTAAAACCCAGCCAGTTCTATCTCAGCACTTCACACCTCCATGTTTAGTACGTCCGCTGCTGCTATTGTTGCTGAAGGCGATTCTTGCTGCAAATCCTCTCTGTTCTCTAAGGGGGTTCTATATACCCCAAATAGCAGTTTTCTTAGTGAAAAATCAAAAAAGAAGTAGAAGAAATCTGTTTGAACTTCAAACATCTGCAGTAGCGATGGTGGACCAATCCCTAGTGTTTCTTTAATAACACCTTAACGCTCTGTGCCGTAGATCTTACGGCCGAGGTAAGGGATGGTAGGAAGAGGTCTCACGGGCTGAGTCCTCTTCATACAAGGTGGGGGGTTTTTTGCAAAATCTAAAACCCCCACCGCGAATAAACCTCTGTCCGGTGCTAGCACCGATCACGGCTATTAAACCCCCAACCCCCGCGTTTGCCACCAGCCATCTTTTTTCGATCGCTATCCCGAACGTCATCGGGGGCGGCGATCGGTTTGCCATGGTACCTCGTGCCTTCTTTTGACACGAGCTATCTGGAGCTGCAGTTCGTATACACAGAGCTCAGTGCTCATTGTACATGACAACTTGCTACAAAAATGCCTATATTGCAATACAGAATATTGGCAGTATTGGTAGCATCGACGATCTGACATCTAGGGTTAATGTACCTAATGGGTCTAAAGATAGTGAAAAAAAGAAAAACCAAAAAGTTTAAACCATACAACAAACTTAATAAACCTACTTCAAAGTATCAATCCTTCAATCCAGCCCCCTCTTTACCCTAACGGATATAAAACTAATAAACCATAAAATCACAAACATATTAGGTATCGCCGCGTCTAAAATCCCGATCTAAATCAAAATATAAAACGGTTAATAGGCGGCGGTGACCTCGAAGGGCGGGAAATTGGACGCCCACAATGTCTCGAAATGCGTACTTTTACATACGTTTAACACTTACCATAACCATAAAAAAATCGAGATAAAAAATGATCAAAAATTTTGCCAGACCTCAAAATGGTAGCAATGAAAACGTCGCTTCATTTCGCAAAAAGACCCCTCACACATTTCCGTGCGTCAAAGTGTGAAAATTTATTAGCGTCAGAAGATGGCAAAATTTTTTTTTCTTTTTTTGTACCATCTTTATTTTGAAAATGTATTAAAACACAATAAAACCTATATAAATTTTGGTATCACCGCGATCGCACCGAACAAAGAATAAAGTAGGCGTGTTATTTGGAGCGAAGAGTAAAGTCGTAAAAACTGAGCTCCACAAGAACGTTACGGCAACCGTGCGTTTATTTTTCAATTTTTTCCACATTTGTATTTTTTTGTCAGCTTCGCAGTACACGGCATTTTAAATAAATAACATTACGGGAAATAAAAATTTGTTACGCACAAAATAAGCCTCACACAGGCTTCTACACGGAAAACTGAAAAAGTTATGAATTTTGAGTGGAGAGCAGAAATGAGCCGAAAAACCCTCCGTCCTTAAGGGTTAAGGGGATCTGTATTCCCAATAGAAGTTTCTATTTAGTGACAAAATAGAATAGGAAGAAATCTGTTTGACATTCTTGCATCTGTCAATCGATTGGTGGATATGATCCCTGGTTGTTCTTTAGGGGATCTGTAATCCCCAAATAGCAGTTCTATTTAGGTGTACAAATCAAATAGGAAGAAATCTGTTTGACATTCAGGTGCATCTGCAGTATGAGTCTTGTCTCAGTTGTGGTTATCGCGTATAACGCACATTGCCATAACCGTTTTGGGGGCTCTAGTTTACAGTCAGATTTACGTGTGAAATCCCCGTAGCTTTATACAGTGATTTTCACATGAATTACCTGTCAGTTTGTGGGTATCTGTATAACGCACACTTGCAATACCTTTTGGGGGCCTTCTAGTTTACAGCCAGATTTAGTGTCAAATCCCATAGTTTATACAGTTGATTTTCGCTGAAATTATACTGTCAGTTGTGGGGTATCTGTATACGCACATTGCAATACCTTTTGGGGGCTCGATTTACGTGTCAAATCCACATAGTTTATAAATCAACGATTTTTCGCTGAATTACACTGTCAGTTGTTTGGTATATGTATAAACGCACATTTGCCATACCCTTTGGGGGCTCTAGTTTACAGCCAGATTTAAGTGTCAAATTCCACATATTAGACAGTGATTTTCGCTGAAATTACACTGTCACGTTTGTGGGGTATCTGTTAGACGCACATTGCAATACCTGTTGGGGGGCTCTATGTTTATATCCAGATTTACGAGTGAAATCCAACATAGTTTATACAGTGATTTTCGCTGAAATACACTGTCAGTTGTGGGGTATCTGTAATAACGCACATTGCAATACCTTTTGGGGCTCTAGTTTACAGCCAGATTTAAGTGTCAAATCCACATAGTTTATACAGTTTTGCTTAAATTACACTGTCAGTTGTGGGGTATCTGTATAACGCACATTGCAATAACCTTTTAGGGGCTCTAGTTTTAACAGCCAGATTTTGCGTGTCAAATCCGCATAGTTTATACAGTGATTTTCGCTGAATGACACTGTCAGTTGTGGGATATCTGTATAACCACATTGCAATACCTTTTGGGGCTGCTAGTTTACAGCCAGATTTACGATCAAATCCGCATAGTTTTACAACAGTGATTTTTCGCTGAAATTACACTGTCAGTTGTGGGGTATCTGTATAAACGCACATTGCAATGCTTTTTGGTGGGGGCTCAATTTTACACCAGCAGTTTACGTGTCAAATCTGCATAGTTTAGTACAGTGATTTTCGCTGAAATTACACTGTCAAGTTGTGGGGTATCTGTATAAACGCACATTGCAATACCTTTTGGGGGGGCTCTAGTTTATAGCCCAGATTTATGTGTCACATCCACATAGTTTTAAACACATATGTCAGACAAAAAGGTTGACAGGTGTGAGCAGGCAGAGGTGGCAGCACAGTAAGGGGATGTTGCATCAGGGGTGACTCTGTGAGGCCAGAACTGCGTTGTCATCTATTGGCATGTGTTTGATCAACAACCCAAGGTTGTTGAATGTTTACAGTCACTGACAACCCAGCCAAAAGTCCATAGGTTCTCTGATACAACAATTATTGCACGGCCCAGGAGCAGGTCCAGCGCCCTCACCTGTCCTCAACCCGGCTACTGTCCTGTTCCTTTCCCGCAGCCAGAGAGCTACTAGGGGTCTGGGCTCAGCGCCCCTATTCAGCGAGGACAACGTTTGGGACACAGTCAGCAGCTGCTTTGCAGTGAAGAGTGGGGCAGACTTCCGCTGCTTCCTGCAGTAGGCAGGCTGTGCATACTCACATCATGAAGAAGTAGCAGTGACCGGAAACACTCAAATTGACGATGATGCAGCTGATCGCACATTGGATCTGGGTGTAGCAGGGGATTTCATCATCGTCGGGGCGAAGAGAGTGTCAGTCTTGCGGAGCAGCAGCAAGTTGCTACTGTGGCTGTGAGTCAGCAGGGTGGCAGCAGTGCGAGGAGGGGAGCCAAATGTCTGCGGGGTACAAATCCCAATTCACAGGCCCAAATAAGCAGTGGCAAAGGGGCTCAGCGAGGCAGCAGCTGTAGTAGTCGCTCAGAGCCGCTCAGAGTGTTGGCGGTAAAATTACAACCTCAGTGGTGTGGCAGTTTTTTGTAGAGACACCAGAGGAGCCGGGGGTGGGTATATGTCGTATCTGCGGGCAGAAAGCTAACCTTGGTACCACGGCCCTTCGCCAACACATGCAGCATCACCATCCAATGGCCTGGGAGAAACTGGTGTTAGATGCGGTCCATCCTGTAGGCGCAGCAACAGCAGCACCTAGTGGCACACATGCTGTTTTAGCAAGTCAAGGCTCCAACACCTCTGCTGTAAGGAGCTGTTTGTCTTTGACAACCTCTCCTGGTCCAGATGCTCCTGCTCCTCGCTACGCATGGCGCCAGCAGTCTGTGAGCGAGGCAATTACAAAATGACAATTCTATGTGTCCAGCCATCCTAAGGTGCAGAAGCTGACCGTGCTCTTGTCGAAGTTGTTGGTACTGCAGTCTCTCCTTTTCCAAGTCGTGGACTCTGCACCCCTTAGAGAACTAATGGCTTGTGCCGAACCGATGTGGAGAGTTCCAAGCTGCACTTTTTTTTCCAAAAAGTCTGTGCCAGCCCTTCACCAATATGTACAACAGAAGGTGGGCCAGTCCTTGAGCTTATCAGTTTCTTCCAAGGTGCACGGCAGTGTGGACTTGTGGAGCTGTAATTATGGTCAGGGCCAGTATATGTCCTTTACGGCCCACTGGGTGAATGTGCTTCCCGCCCAGCCACACCAACAACTTCAACAAGAGACGGCGCTTTCTCCTCCACGTTGTCAAACTGCTGCTCCTGCACCAGTGTCCGCCTTCTCCACCACCACCTCAGCCTCCACAAGTGCTGCTCCATCATACCACATGTGCAGGGCACAGCGGTTTCACGCAGTTCTACACCTGGTTTTCCTGGGTGAACTAAGTCACATGGGGGAGGAACTGCTCCGCGTCATGCAAGAAGAAATCAATGTGTGGCTTTCTCCGTGACAACTAAAAATCGGAACCATGGTGACAGACAATGGGAGGAACATGGTGTCCATGCTGCACCGAAGAGGGATGGTCCATGCCCCCTGCATGGCGCACGTGTTCAATCTGGTAGTCAACAAGTTCCTGAAGTCTTACACCCATCTGCAAGACATTCTAAAAATGGCCATGACACTGTGCACACACTTCAGCCATTCTTACAAAGCCAAGCACACCCTCCTCGAGTTGCAGCGCCAGAATGGCCTACCCCAACATAGTCTGATATGCGATGTTTCCACCCGTTGGAATTCCAGCCTCCATATGTTAGACCGCCTGTATGAACAGAGAAAAGCCATTAATGATTTTTTGATGATGCAAGCGGACCGTAGTACTCCCCTGTGTAACTTTGATGTCAGCCACTGGCAGCTCATGCGTGACACCTGCCGTTTGCTCAGGCCTTTTGAAGAGGCCACGTTATTTTTCAGTCGTCAGGACTGCGGGATGAATAACTAGTAGATACATTTTTGGCACACACAATAGTTTTTTTTGCTTGTGTCAATTTTTATTTTTTACAGAAAAAGTTCATAACATACGGCCTTCACCTTGTAATAGCTTTGTTATTTTAACATAATAAATGAATTTGATCAAATATACGACGTTTTGGTCATCTCAACCTTTGTCAAGTATGATCTAATCTGTAAAGAATCAACAATAAATCAACATTAGGGAGGGCCTTTACAAAACAATATATACAAAAATATACAAAAATAATCATTCATTTATCGATCTTCAAATTACTAGTAGGCTAAATAGTAGTGTACACAGAGAAAATAGGCGTCATAGGAAAAGTACGTGATGGTAGGTATGGGTTCTGTTTAAAAAATCTGTAAAACCAGGCATAGTGAAACTAAAAGGAATTGGCAAGTAATCATGATAGAAAGAAAAAAAGGAAAAAATGTTGCAATTCATGACAGTGAACTATAAACAAAACATGTATTGTTACAAATATGATAGTCGATAAACAAGCTCTAGCGTCAGATTGAAGGAGAATATCAGGCTGATAGGCGGTGGAGACCAATCTCTTAAATATAGAGAGTGTCTTAGGTAAAATAGTTATAAGCAGTAGTAGATGACTTACTGTATCATGGAGGCATAGGAAGCTTCGGTGAGGCAGGAGACCTGACTGTATGTGCGCTTGCTATTTATATACTGACTCGACGTCTTGTGGAGTCAGCTGTGCATGAGCGGAAGGAGCTGTGAGTTGTCATGGAGAAAGAAAACACTTTGTGAAGCGTCTAATGTGAGCGCTTTTGCGCATATCAGGAGACTTAGATTCTAAATGTGAAGATCGTGCCGGACTGGAGACTCTGTAATGTGAAGGTAAGTGATCGTACTGATATAGGAGCTATGTCAAGGATGTTCTGACTAAAAGAATACAGAAGTATGCATATTGAAGAGCTTTAGGAAACAATATATCTGTATATTAGGAAACTTTTGTATATAATACAATAATGTTAAGCATGGCATATAAACAATATTGATGGACAATGTTAATAAACAATGATGCATGGTTAGTAAACACAAAAACAAATTAGTTAGTGTATGCAATGTAAAAATTATCATTTTACCATCCATATTGGAGTTGTGGGGACATACCCTATTTTGGTATTTCTATTTTTTCTGAAGAAAGAGAAAAACAATATTTCAACATACATCTTAAACATGTACAGATCCTTAAAGTATATAAATCCTTAGGATATACAATTTTATGTAAAAGTCCGGTCGTAAGATCGATTCAAGCCTAGTGGCTCAATGGTTTGTAACGTATGAATCCAGTGCGCTTCTCTATTGCGCAGAAGTTTTGTTCTGTTGCCCCCTCTTCTTGGTGTCTCAACTGTCTCAATTATTTGAAATTTTAATTGTGAGGCATGGTGTTGGTAAGAATTGAAGTGTGCTGGAACCGGGAGTAGATTTTGATCCGTTCTTATAGTAGATTTATGTTTACTCACTATGTCCTTAACCCCCTAAGGACGCAGTGTTTTTCGGCTCATTTCTCGCTCTCCAACTTCAAAAATCCATAACTTTTTCCCGTAATGTTATTTATTTTAACATGCCGTGTACTGCGAAGCTGAAAAACAATTCCAAATGTGGAAAAATTGAAAAAAAACCGCACGTGTCACGTTCTTGTGGGCTCAGTTTTTACGACTTTCACTCTTCGCTCCAAATAACACACCTACTTTATTCTTTGGTTCGGTGCGTCGCGGTGATACCAAATTTATATACGTTTTATTGTGTTTTAATACATTTTCAAAATTAAACAATGTGTACAAAAAAAAAAAATTTTTTGCCATTTCTGACGCTAATAACTTTTTCATACATTGGTGCAGGAGATGTGTGAGGGTAATTTTTTGCGAAATGAGGCGACGTTTTCAATGCTGCCATTCTGAGGTCTCACGACATTTTGATCATTTTTATTTCATTTTTTATTTCATGTAAAAAGGTGTAAAAGTCGCATTTCGGACATTTGGGCGCCATTTCCCTCCTCCTTCCCCGCCTGGAGGTTCCACCGCCCCCTGAACCGTTTTTATATTTTGATAGATCGGGCGTTTTGGGACACGGCGATACCTAATATGTTTGTGATTTTTACTGTTTATTATGTTTTATATCCGTTCTAGGGAAAGGGGGGTGATTTGAATTTTTAATATTTTATTAATTTTTTTTATTTTTTTAACTTTTTTTTTTCACTTTTTTTTTGGCCATCTAGGGTAAATTAACCCTAGATGGTCAGATCGCTCCTACCATATACTGCAATACAACTGTATTGCAATATATGGCATTTTTGCAGGTCATTCATTACAATGAGCCACTGGCTCATTGTAACGAATCTCCAGAAGCCATGTAGCCTCGTGTCAAAAGAAGACCCGAGGCTACCATGGCAACCGATCGCCGCCCCCTGATGACGTTCAGGGGCGCGGCGATCGTATTAAAGATGGCGATGGGGGTTTTCTGCAAAATACAAAAACCCCCACCTTTGTATGAAGAGGACTCAGCCCGTTTTTGAAATTTGTCGGTCAGAGTTTTTTTCTCTGGACTACTTACAATCCTGTTGATGCGATTGTATTGTGAGAACGGAAGAGATTTTTTTGTTTGGGTCGGATGAGAACTATTATAGTGAAATAATGTATTGCGGTCTGTAGGTTTAACATATAGATCCACTGAGATCCTGTAGTATTAGGGTATCCAAAAAATTCATTTTGACAGCGCCAAAATGTAACATAAATTGAAGTTCCGGTGTGATTGAGTCCAAGTATCGATGGAATGACTGGAGGGAGTCCAATGTGCCCCCCACACGCAGAACACGTCATCTATATAATGACGCCAATATCTAGAATTTTGTTGAAAAAGAGTATTCTGGTAGATGTAGTCTTCTTAAAAAAAAAGCCATATAGGTGTTTGCGTAAGGAGGGGCTACAATGGACCCCATCGCCGTACCTTGGATCTGTAAGAAATACAGATAGACACCGAATAGAAAAAAATTATTGTGAAGAACTGTATGCAAGAATTCCAAGACAAGTTCTTTTTCATGTCCTGTGAATTGATTAAGTTCCAATAGTCGTCTGACAGATTCAATCCCTTTGTTATGCGTAATGGAAGTATAAAGACTGCACACATCCCATGCGACCAAGATAGATGGTTGGGGTAATGGTGACAATGCTTTGATGGTATCAAGAAAATGAGTAGTGTCCAACAAAAAGGAAGGTGATTTCTTCACCATAGGAGTAAGAATTTTCTTAAAAAAAATTGAAAGAGGAGCTAATATAGAATCAGTTGAGGCTACAATGGGTCTCCCTTGGGGTTTTTCCAACTTCTTATGAATTTTAGGGAGAACATAAAAAAACGGAGTGATAGGGGTAATGGTTCACCAAAAATTGTGCAGTCTTGTTGTCAATAATATTAAGAGAAAGATATTTAGAAATCAGATTATGGATAATGGACGTTATATGTGGAGTAGGATCCTTATTGAGTTTTTTGTATGTGGAGGTATCATTCAATTGTGATCGAATTTCATCAATATAATCGCTCTTGTCCATCACAACAATAGCTCCCCCTTTATCCGCTGGTTTTATAATTACATTTTCATTCTGTTGTAAAGAATTTAGGGCTTGGCGCTCTAAAGGAGAGAGATTGGATTGATATTTAAGTTTCTTTTTCTTGGTATCAGTGATTATCTTTTGAATGTCGTTGTTGACCAGCATGACATAAGTCTCAACAGGATGGTGATGGGATGGAGGGTTGAATGTGCTTTTGTTGTATAATCCTAATTTATCAATCGTTAAATCAGAACTGGATAGGGAGGATTTCTCTGTCATAGGACTATCTGCAAAATGTGTCTTAAGTCGTATAGATCTGAAAAATCTTTGAGGTCAAATGTATTAAGAGGAACAGTAGGACAGAAGCTTAGGCCCTTACTGAGAACTGACATTTCTACTGGAGACAATGTTACTGAGGAAATATTAACTACTTGGTCCCACTCACCTGTGAATGGGTCTGTGATCGCGGGGGGGCTTTGTGGTTGTTGATTTCTTATGTCCCCTCCTTGTTGGTCATTTGTGTCGCGTTGTAATTCTGGGTCTAAACTAGGAGTGGTTTGACGTCTGTGTGCTAAAAAACGAGGCTGTCGGTAGTCAGAGGAGCGGTCACTTGAGGATGATGATCGACTTTGAAATCGCTGTTTACCTCGATAGTTTTGAAAGTTAGGGTCTTGCCATTTGTAAATACTTTTATGTTGATAATCCTCAGTGTCCCTGAGGAATTTAGATCGCTTCTTGTTCTCGGTTTCTGCGCGGAAGTCTGCTATGGTTTTGTCGACTTTATCTTTTCATTTATTCCATTCCTCTGATGGTAAAGCAGAACTGAGTTGTTGTTATGAAGGTTAGAAGATTCTGCGATTTTGGTTTGTAATGTTTCAATGGTTAGGAGTATAATATCAAATGAGCATTTATTTAAGATATTTTCAAATTTTTTACAAAATTCTGCATCATCCTTGAATAGAGTAAATTGCTCCGGAGTCCTCTGGGTATACGTTCAACTTTATAGTACTCCGTAAGAGTGGCGCAAAGCCAAGGATGTTGCTTTAAAATAGCGCTGAGCATGGCACATCCTGGGCTGTATTGGATCACAGGAAAAAGCCTTGAGTCCTGGCTGGCAAACTCTATGTTGGGGTGAAGGCCTGGGTGCCCACAGAAAGGGCTCTCAGTGCCACCTCTGGCACCCATGCCATAGGTTTGCCACCACTACAGTAGGGTGTCCACCCAGCATTTGGCACTGTTGAGTAACTCGGTTGTCAGTGCGCAGGCACTGGAGAATATAGCCCAGAGGACAATCTGTCCTCTGCATCTCCTCAGCCATGCTCGCAGGTGATCACAGGTGTTGCCGGTAGGTGTTTGCTTCTCTGTTTCTCTGTTTCTTTGTTTCTTTGATACTAACGAGCCATGCACCAGTGTGATATCACATGACCATGGACTGGTTTGAATCCGCAGTAAGTAAAAAATGAAGCTTCCTATAGAATGTCAGCAAGGAGAGCTCTGTCAATGGGCCCATGAAAAAAAAAATCACATGTGCAGTTCTCAGCACCAGCACCTTTTCTCACTTTGCTTTAATGAAGTTGACTATGGTGTTCACACAGAGTTTTCTACTGTGGCTTCACTTGCAACCTCACACAGGCGATGAGAACTCCAGAACTAGGTCAATATACACAGTTGCGTGAGAGAGCTCACATAGGGCAATTTAGTACACTAAACCATAGGGACCCGTGGTTGTTTTAGTGCCCCAAATCAACATGACAAGCTCCCTTTAAACACTCTACAGAGAGCTCATAAATGTATACAATCATATGTGTACATATGAGCTTGACTATTGCCTACTATGTAACTGATAATACAGACAAAAGTGGGAACTTACCCTTATATTTTAATGCTAATACTTGGCAGTAAGTTAAGTAAGTTGAAGGGTTATTGATCCTGAATCAATCACCTTAGTAATGTGATTTTACTGAAGATGTTCATTGCTAGTGTCTTCAGCATCTACAGTACACATTGTCTTAAATCTATGAAGAAAAAGCCATTGACCTTAAGGCCTGTTCTTGTGTCAAGGGAATCAATAGAGCTTTATATAGTGTAAGCTGTAAGAAAGTTAAAGGGTGATGACTTCAATGTAATTTACAATACAAAATTTACGAACAGAGCTGACAAATAGCTTGAGAGGAAGAAAACCATTGCTCTAATTCACATCAAGGTTTATTCATATTAACTGTCTCAAGGAAAACAAAAAATCAATAACTAAACAACACTGTCATTTAATACATGTTCACACACTACAAAATGCTTGGCATCTTGCTATTAGAATTAGTAGACACCACAGAGGAGTTTTCTACCTTCATAACACTCCATATTTATCAGTCTGAATGGATCTTATTTATTATAAGATATTGATCAAAACACAAAGGCAAGTCTGATTTTGAAAGAATAGTTTTGTTTTAATCTTGTATCTTAAAGCCTTTTACCCAATGAGAATAAAATGCCCAGACATAAAATAACTATTTCCATGTAGTGGAGAAAGTGGCCATTAAATAAAATTCAACTCATTTAAAGATATAACAATTTTCCTTTTTGTTATCAAATTTTGTACATGTTTAACTGTAAAAGAGAATGGCAGACCATTCACATTGATGCAAATGTAATGTATTATTAGAATAGTATGGCAGGATTAAACATTTCTTCAACACAATCAAAATAACTTACCAAAATAAACAATGGCAAATGTCTATATATATGCAGCAACTCCGCTACCTTACAAATCACCAAACCAAAAACACAAAAAATTGAAGCTTGTCACCAAAAAATTTATAGTAAAAAATTTATATCTTTATTAATATAATAAAGTCATGATAATTTTTTTTTTTACATGGAAACAGTACAGCACTAAATGGCACTTTGTAAAGCGCAAGGTATGCAAAAAAACTGTTTGTACAATTACCGTATTTTTCGGCCTATAAGGCGCACCGGAGTATAAGGCGCACCTCCAATAAATGCCTGCTAAGACATCTAGGTTCATAAATAAGGCGCACTGGAGTATAAGGCGCAGGATCAAATGCAGTACCTAAAAATGACCAGCAGATGGCAGACCTGTGCACAGTTCAAGCCAGCTACACTTCCCGGGAAACTTGTCTTCAGCGTGTCAGAGAGCTCCGGTCTCAGAGGTATGGGCTGCTGGGGGTTAATGCAGGGTGATGTAGCAGGGGTTAAGCGGTCTCCCTCTGCCCCTTCTCCTTCCCTCCTCAGCCAGGGTGTTATTCCTGTGGGGTTCCCTGTGGCTCCTTCTCTTTCCCCTGTTACAGGACTGTCAGGTATGGGGGATTGTTTACTGATGATGATGATTGCTTCGTGGTCGGCACTATGGCAGCTCCGATCTCTCCATGCTAGGGGAGGGCAGGATGGGTACAATGTTAGTTGTGGTGCCAGGGCACTTCAGGAGCTAGGGACCCTGTATACTGTGTGGGAAGGTGCAGGACATTTCTGGGGATGGAGCTATTAAACACTGGTAAAGTACAGTACATCTTGTCTGTAGTACATTTCTGTATAAGTTCATATATAAGGCGCACTGGCCTATAAGGCGCACCTATGATTTCTGAGAAAATTAAAGAATTTTTGGTGCGCCTTATAGGCCGAAAAATACGGTATACAGGGTTATCCCAGCAAACATGTGCGATTAGCGTATTAGATAAACTACCTGTGCAGTGCCTTCCCAATTTTTGGTTGATTAACATTCAAAATAAAGTTTTGTGGAATTTTTTTCCATTGTGATTTCGTACAATAATATTTATGGATGCTTATATTTTTCATTTATTTATCATGAATCATTTTTATTTTTTGTTGTCAGGTAAGAAAATATCATTGTATATGGGTGAAGGGCAACACATATAAATCAAAAGCAAGGCATACATAAATTACAAGTATGATCAAATAATAAGGGAAGAAGGTCTCCTGCCACAGAAACACAGTCCCCCGACTTGTGTCGCATGAAAGTCGGCGCAATTGCGCCAAAATCCGATTTTGTGCACCAGAAACCCCTGTTAAAAGCGCCACAAGACGGAAATAGTCGGGAAACCCGACGGAAATGCGTTCCGCGGACCTTTAGTAAATGTGCCCCGTTATTTTTTGCCTTCTCAGCTCCAATATTGTATCTTCTTCTACCACGTTTTCCTGGAAATCAGATATTCACCTGGCTCCCAGTTAGGAAGTAGAAAGTATAAGACTCACAATTTGTGGCACATGTAATGGGTATACCAAACAACTATTTGTCAATTTGCAATCTGCTCCCCACTTTTGTGAATAAAACAAGGAAAGGGGCAAAGCATGTTGGGACAGAAACCTAAGAATCTTTAGCATTTTTATTTTGCTCTGTGGTGGAGCTTTTAAGGGACATCTACCACCAGGAATAAGAATTGTAAACAAGGACACTGACCTACTGAAGTGTGCCCCCTCTGACAGGTTCTGCTCTTTATTTAGCTTCTTGTGCTTTTGTTTGTACAATAAAAAGTATTGAAATGACTCCACGCTTAATAGATGTCAATGGAGCATAAGGCTCATTTGCATAATTTTAAAAACTTTTTGCATAAAAATAAGATGCTAAAAGAAGAGCAGAACTTTACAGAAGGGTACACACCAGCATGTAAAGTATGCTTGTTTCACAATCCTTAATCCTGTTGGAAGATTTCCTTCAAGATGCTAAAACCTGTAATAGTGCTAGCGGAGCCAACTGCAGCATTTAAAAGACAGCAGTGTGTGGGTCTTTTATCGTCTTTGTTGAGATTGTGGCTCCCTGTGACATCATGGGGAGTGGGTCTTTGTGAGATCTACTGCTATATGACTTCTGCAGATTCATTCCGAATCCTGTGTAAAACAGTACAATACAGTAGTATTGCATTATATGGTAGGAAAGATCAGACCATCAAGGGTTAAGTACCCCAGAGGGTATAAAACATAGTTAAAAAAAACCCCATTAAAATTGAAATCATGCCCTTTCCCGAAAACTGATATAATACTAAATACACTATAAAAATCACAAACATGTTAGGTATCACTGCGTCCCAAAATGTCTGATCTATGAAAATTTAAAAAACTGCCATTTTAACACTATTTTACATCACATAAAACATGTCATAGAAAGTTATCAAAAGTTTGCACAGTCATCAAATTGTTAGCAATGAAAACATCGGCTAATCTTCCAAAAATATATGTTTTACACAGCTCCGTAAACCAAAGAATGAAAAAGTTATTAGCGTCAGAACATAGTGAAACACAAATTTTTTAGTATACATTTTTAATTTTTGAAAATGTATTAAAACACAATAAAACCTATATACATTTGATATCCCCATTATCGTACCAAGCCAAAGAATAAAGTAGACATATCATTTGGAGCACATAAAGTCATAAAAAACTGATTTGGAGCACATAAAGTCATAAAAAACTGAGCCCACAAGAAAGTGATGCAAATGCGTTTTTTCACCAATTTCCCCACATTTGTTATTTTTTTACAGCTTCCCAGTACAAGGCATACAGGTTAAAAATTCTGTGTCCCAGAGTGGAGTAATTCGAAGAAGCGCTCACAGGGGTCAAATTGTCAGAAAGTTGCAAATTCTTTTTTTTGGTTGCTACACGTTTCGTTCAGGACTTGAACCTTCGATGAACCTGCACACCCTACTACCTGCTGGTCCACCTGGACAGAAACAGGTAGAATGAAAACGAAGACCTGCACCAGCGAGTTTCACTTACATGCACATAATATTGTGCAACCAGGTGAGCACCTAGAATCGAGCAGAAAAAATAAGTGACGCCAGAGATCGTTCTGATTTATTACACACTAAACAAAGTAGAAAAAATAAAAAATGGAATACGTGTCCTACTATGGTCATTACATTTAGTGTAGAATATAATAAAATTAGAAGTATCATCCAAAAATATCTCCCAATTCTTAACGAAGATGAAAAATTGAGAAATATTCTTGTGTCAGGCTGCAGCTTTTCCACAAAATAAGCACCAATATTAGGCTCATTACTATCACCTAGTAGTACTAAACAATATCCAAGAAGGAATACGTGGCTAGACCTTGTGGGTTTTTCAGATGTGGCCAAACACGATGCTCGGTATGCTATTATGCCACTGAAATTAAAAGTGTTACATCTACAATTGATGGTAATGTATTCCCTGTGAAGACTTTCATCAATTGTGACACATGCAATGTAGTTTATAAAATTAACTGTACAATTTGCAATTTATTTTGCATCCGATGTACAGCACTCAAATAAAAAAAATGCATTGCTGAACACATAAATTATATGACAAATGCAAATAAAAAACCATGTCCACTGCCACACATCATTTCCATACCATTCATCATGGGGAGACTCTGGGATTAAAATTTTCCGGCAATGATAGGGTGTCTTTCCCACCAAGAGGTGGAGACAAAAGAAGATCTCTTTTGAATAGGGAAGGTTTCTGGATTTTAGTATTGAACAGTGTTGTACCACGTGGCATGAATGTCAGAAACGATTTGATTTTATTTTACTAATGTTTTTTATATGTTTTGTATCTGAATAGGGTTATAATAGTAAAAGAGGAAATGATGTGTTTTTTTTTCTCCTCCCACTATTTGGCATTTATATACCCTAACATGCTTTTGTATCTGTGTCTATGATTAAGAGTGGCAAGGACTTGAAAGGCGTAAGATGTGTGGATCTACTACTCTCTGATGTTACCAATTTGTTACTGGTTTTATGAGGAAGAAATAAAGAAAAAGTTTTATTGAGAAATTATCCCTGTGGACTTGCTGGTTCATTTCAACAAGCTTCTCCTACTGTTTGTGTGCTGCCAGCACTTCAGCCTTTTGGAACCATGCAACGCCAGGTGATCTGGGATTAAAATTTTCCGGCATTGAAAGGGTGTCTTTCCCACCAAGAGGTGGAGACAAAAGAAGATGTCTTTTGAATAGGGAAGGTTTCTGGATTTTAGTATTGAACAGTGTTGTACCACGTGGCAAGAATGTCAGAAACGATTTGATTTTAGTTTACTAATGTTTTTTATATGTTTTGTATCTGAATAGGGTTATAATAGTAAAAGAGGAAATGATGTGTTTTTTTTTTCTCCTCCCACTATTTGGCATTTATATACCCTAACATGCTTTTGTATCTGTGTCTATGATTAAGAGTGGCAAGGACTTGAAAAGCATAAGATGTGTGGATCTACTACTCTCTGATGTTACCAATTTGTTACTGGTTTTATGAGGAAGAAATAAAGAAAAAGTTTTATTGAGAAATTATCCCTGTGGACTTGCTGGTTCATTTCAACAAGCTTCTCCTACTGTTTGTGTGCTGCCAGCACTTCAGCCTTTTGGAACCATGCGACGCCAAGTGAGCTGGATTGATTGAATAAGTTTCTTTTCGAAAATTATTTTTACTTACTCCAAAACCAACTACTAATGGTACTGCACGAGGAGAGTGCCCCTGTGTTTCTTGTGTCTCCCCTTTCTGACTGTCCGTGGAGATATAGGATTTAAAGGTCGACAGACCCTCCTACCCTCCACTTTTCCCAGGTCGTTTTTATCCCGGTACAAGGCATGAAATAATAATTACCGTATATACTCGTGTATAAGCCGAGTTTTTCATCACAAAAAATGTGCTGAAAAAGTATCTGTATAACGCACATTGCAATACCTTTTGGGGGCTCTAGTTTACAGCCATATTTACGTGTGAAATCCACATAGTTTATACAGAGATTTCCACTGAAATTACACTGTCAGTTGTGGGGTATCTGTATAACGCACATTGCAATACCTTTTGGTGGCTCTAGTTTATAGCCAGATTTATGTGTCAAATCCACATAGTTTATAAACCACTATGTCAGACAGAAAGGTGACAGGTGGAGCAGGCAGAGGTGGCAGCACAGTAAGGGGATGTTGCAGCAGGGGTGACTCTGTGAGGCCAGAACTGCCGTTGTCATCTAGTGGCAGTGTGTTGATCAACAACCCAAAGGTTGTTGAATGGTTTACTAGGTCACTGACAACCCCAGCCAAAAGTCCATAGGTTCCTCTGATACAACAATTAGTTGGCACGGCCCAGGAGCAGGTCAGCGGCCCTCACCTGTCCTCAACCAGGCTCTGTCCTGTTCCTTTCCCGCAGCCAGAGAGCTACTAGGTGGTCTGGGCTCAGCGCCCCTATTCAGCGAGGACGAAGCGTTTGAGGACAGTCAGCAGCTGCTTTGCAGTGAAGAGGTGGGGCAGACTTCCGCTGCTTCCTGCAGTAGGCAGGCTGTGCATACTCACATCAGTGAAGAGAGTAGCAGTGACCGGGAAACTCAAATTGACGATGATGCAGCTGATCGCACTTGGGAGCTGGGTGTAGCAGGGGATTCATCATCGTGCTTTCATAAGAGCGAGAGGACTTTCACAGGCTCCAGCAGTCAGGGCCCTGATTTGCACCTATCCATGACATCAGAGTTCAAGGCAACCCACAGGGCAATTTTAAAGAGGGGGGGCAACCCAGGGCTGGTACCCAGGTTAACTGCCATGAGACTGGGGGCAGCACCAACCACAGAGGTATAGATAGTGGGCACTGGTTAATACACCTCGTGGAATGGTAAGGGCTCCACAGGAGTAGTTGTGTTAACTATGGCCAGCTACCAGATTGCGGTGATTTTGTAACGAGGTGTGCAGCATGAAGGGTAAGGGGTTAATTAAACAGACACAAAAACAATGACAGTAAATACTCTGCTGTATTTTGTGTCGAAATTTGGAATGAGACATTTGCAACAATATATGAGTCGCGACTGTAACCGAAAAATATAAGCACTCAACTCAAACAATGCCAGAAAACGCACAGAGTTCCCTAAAGGGGACTGTCCTCTTCATCAGGACTTATATTTGACACTTGATCTTTGAATACTCCATCCAGCCCGAATCTACCAGCACATCAACGTCATGTAATAGCTCCTAAGTCAAGGCGAAACAGACTTTAATAATTAATTTATGTTATTATTAAAGTTTTTATTTCTAGAAAAATTACAGTTTGGTCCAAGTTTTTTTTTAATAAATCAAATAGTTTGTTTATTGCAGCCATGAATAAAATCTTACAAACCCATTATTGGTAACTGCTTGCTGTACATTACTTATCTTCAGGTTAATTTAAATGAGTTCTATCAACTTTATGATATAATGATAACAGAATTGGTAAATCAGACCAGTGGTAATGGGTAGGCATATATTACTGAATTATAGAAATTAAATCTTCCCAGAAAACATAAAAAAATTAATTTAATTGGGTATATGAGAAAGGTCATGCTATGAATAAATAGTATGTTAAATAAAAGGCCATATAATAATCAATTTATTATTAATTTATTACCGTATTATTTATTATTTTTATATACTATTCGAGATTATTTAAACAACTGCTATATTGAATAGTAATTTTCAAACAGAATATACAATGTATTAATATACAAACACAACATTTAAAACTGTATGTCTCTAATCCAACCTGTCCTACATAATGTAGCAAGCAGAAAATGAAAACTGTTATATATTCAACTCAAAGATAAAGTTCAATCTCCGCTAATTCAATTGCTTACATCCTCATTTCTAAAAAAGCATAAAATAACTACTTCGGAAAATAGACATATGGGGTCATTTATCTTTATCTTTACATAGTGTGCATGCTTTTCTTGTTTTTTCCAATGTTTTCGACTCTGTGGGGCACATTTACTTACTCTCCGATTGCAATCTTGCTGAGTGTTCACACGATGATGCACTTGCCGCAAACCACATAGCTGATAGTGTGCCGATACCGTATGTTCTTTATCGCGACACAATTTAAAAGTTACTCCTGCGCTTAGTCTGGAACTGTTGAAATCATCCGACGGCACGGTCCCGATTTATTTCGTGTGCAACACAAAACCCTTTTAAATGCGCCCAAACCGAGATAGTCGGTCTGTAGACCCTTATAAATGACCCCTTATCTTAGAGTTTAAATATCAGCATAGCTGGTCTTGGGTTTTCTGCAGCAACTGTTTATTAAAAGTACATAAAATTGCACAAAAGTCTTAACTGGTGCTGCAATTCTTTAATAATGTAATGCCTTAAGGACGGCAGGTTTTTTCGCTACTCTCCGCTGACATTTTCAAAATCCATACTTTTTCATTTTTCTTGTACAGTCGCTGTGTGAGGGCTTATTTTTGTGTGTTACAGAATTTACTTTCCCGTGATCTTATTTATTATTCCATGGGGTTTCTGGTAGCTGTAAAAACGTGCAAAAATGTTAAAAAAAATGCATGGTTCGTCAACGTTCTTTGTGGGCTCAGTTTTTAATACGACTTTCATTGTGCGTCAAATAACACCTCTGCTTTATTCGCGGTATACCAAATTAGAATATAGGTTTTATTGCGTTTTAGAAACATTTTCAAAATAAACGCAGTACGTTGTGTACGAAAAAAAAAAATAATTCCCATTTTCTGACGCTAATACCTTTTCATACTTTGGTGTACGGAGCTGTTTAGGTATCATTTTTTTTGCAAAATGACTGATGTTTTCATTGCTACCATTTTGAGACTGTGGCACATTTTGAAACTTTTTTTATTTACTTTTTTTTATGTCATATGAAATGGTGTAAAAGTAATTTTCGACATTTGGGCGCCATTTTCCGTTATGGAGGCACCCCCAGCAATAACTGCTTATATTTTGATATATCTGGCATGTTGGATGCGTCATATCTAATGTGTTTGTGATTTTCTGTTTATTGTGTTTTATTAAGTTCTAGGGAAAGGGGTGATTGAATTGTAATATTTTAATTATAAAAATAAATAAAATTTTTTAAATTCTTTTAAAATATTTCTTAGACCATCTAGGGTATGATCGTTCCACCATATACTACAATACTACTGTATTGCAGTATATGGCTTTTTGCATAGGATTCAATACAATGGACCACTGGCTCTCAGATATAGAAATAGCTACATTCCTCAATGGATGTAACTATATTTTTTAATGTTCAATTTCCAGTCTCCTCAAGGTGTTCATTCTCATTCTCCATAGAGAAACTTTCATAAACATAAGCATGTCAATAATTATTAATCCCGCCATAAACCTTAGAGAACCTTAATATCCTTTCCCATGGAGTGAAATGTATAAACAATAGGATCTAATTGGTTTTAGCATCTGCATGTCAGAAATAAAAAAATACCTACTACAAATTCACTACATTTTGCGAAATATTTATATTAAACAACTCTGAAACACAACGTTTTATATATTTTGTAAATATATCCTATCCCT
Source organism: Engystomops pustulosus (assembly GCA_019512145.1). Taxonomy (NCBI): domain Eukaryota; kingdom Metazoa; phylum Chordata; class Amphibia; order Anura; family Leptodactylidae; genus Engystomops; species Engystomops pustulosus. The sequence goes on along the minus strand of CM033642.1, from coordinate 188,695,168 downwards.
GAAGATTTCAAAAAAAACCCCAGCTGATGAAGTAAGTTTTTCTTCTTTTGGAGCAGAGCAGAAATCTCTTTACTATCCCTAAAAATCTGCAAGTCTTCTAATCAGATTCATGCCTCTGTGTGGGTCTCAGCAGGCAACTGTTGTGATATATTACAGAATGAGCTGATAATCTCCAACCTCTAAAATAACTGCCAAGACGCCCTTTATAGCTTAGGTGTCGTCACTTTTTCTACTTCCTGCTACACCACAAATTGCAATGCAGAATTCATTCCTAAGTACTGCCAGCTTCTGATATGCAAAAATTCCAGGTACATTCCCAGTTCAAATATGCATAAATATTGGTAGAGATGTTAACCCCATTAGTTCCAACTGCAGATTGTGTCATTAGAAATTACAGACAGATTAGTTAGGCAGAACATAAAGGGTCGTAAAAGATACTTAAAAACACATGCTTTATATGCTCTTACCATATGAGATCGCCTGTTAAATAAGAGAGATGGTCTTTTCCTATAGTTAATGAGGTGTTACTATTTAAAACTCCTTTACAGCGGAGGAGGCTGCAATGCATACAAACTTATTGCTTGATATAATCTGAGATCTTGCAAGGTTTGGTTTGTGCTTTCTGAAATATACTTTCCGGATCCTAATTAATAAACTCTAAGTATGCATGAAATAGAATCTGATTTGATGAGCTGTGCTGGCGCGTACTCTGCTCTGGTGTTAGTCTTTGAAAGAGCAAATTTGCAGCAATTTATGGTGATTTAAGATTTTTTTGCTTTAGAATTTTTATGGTAGAACCACTATAAACTTAAAGCCTTTCTACAAAAACTTAAAAATCAGTGACTTCCTTTTCAACTGAATCTAAGAACATAAGACTTCTCACAACTGTAATGTTAAAAAATGTTATTGAGTAATATGTTCTATAGTTCATAACAGATTCACAATTCCACATGAGAGTTGATTTTAAGGCCCATTGCCTACAAGCAAGTTTGGTCTAAAAATATTGCTCGTTGCACTTGCAGGATTACACTGAAAACCTTTAATCCGGACTGGGCTCAGTTTAGTCCAAGGATAAGTGGTGGGGCCCCGACGACAACGCCAAGTCTAGATCTGTACTGGATTGTTTTACTCAGCCCTGATAGAATATGTCTTAGATTATAACACCTGGAGCTGTTGAGGTAGCATACAAGCTAAACCTAAAAGAACCTGCAGTTGCATATTGCCCACAAAGCTCTTTTAGCATGTTTTTTAAACAGGTTTATACCTGAAGTTAAAAGGAAATCTACCATTTGTTTTATGCATTTAAAGCAAACATTATATGCTGTAGGTACACGATTCGCAGACATATCTTGTTTAATTCTCTGAACCAAGTGCTTTTTGCTAAAAAAGCAATATAAAATTCAACCTTGGGAAAGCTGGGTCTTGCAGGCGCCCACATTACTGGAGCTTTCTGAAATGTCCAGACAGACTAATAAACCTATGACTCAATTGATTACTTCTTGCCAGTCAAGACAACACAACGATTTACGTATTGGCTTAAACTGGGCTCGACAAGGCTGGGCTGGAGCCTTTTACCAAACTCATATTACAGTTATAGTACATAGTACAGCAGAGCAACTTGTCATGTTGGACATTCGTTGGGACTCCCAGCACTTGAAATTCTTTTTCACAGGGTGAGCAATAGAGGCTACAGGATATCTGATTAGGACCAGTTCAACCTGAACACTAAAGTGGCATGATCTGACCATGGAATAGTTCAGATATGGCAACAATATGGGAGAGGGAGGTGGCGGGGGCGTGCCTAACTAGGCAGCCCGGTCCAGACTCTTGTCCCCACGCTCCGTGCCTGCACTTATAACTTCTCTTTTCTATGTGATCCGGGAGTGTCAAGACTAGCGATAGAACAGTAGAGATGGGCGAATCGATTGTATTATTCTACTTTAATTTCAAGAAAAATCCATTCGCCAGGAGCCGAAGTTATGCTGATTCTCGGGGAACGAATTTGTTTTTTCCCCTATGTTTCTGCTAAATTGGCGCGAGAACCACGTGTACCATGGGGCAGAGAGCTCGGGAAGGAGAAATAACACCCCCGATGACATCTGCAGACCTGTAAGCCAATCAGCGACCGCGGCTTATGTGATTTCCACACGCCCTATAAAATCCAGCCATTTTCTATCTCAGCACTTCACACTCATGTTTAGCGTCCAGCTGCTGCTATTGTGGCTGTACGATTCTTGCTGCAATCCCTCCTGTTCTCTAAGGGGTTCTATATACCCCAAATAGCAGTCTTTTTAGTGACAAAATCGAATAGAAGAAATCTGTTTGAACTTTCAACATCTGCAGTAGCGATTGGTGGACAATCCCTAGTTGTTTCTTTAATAACCCCTTAAACCTCTGTGCCTAGATCTACGGCCGATAGGTATAAGGGATGGTATGAGAGGTGCTCACGGGCTGAGTCCTCTTCATACACAGGTGGTGTGGTTTTTTGCAAAACTCTAAAACCCCCACCGCTAATAACCGGTCGGTCGGTGCTACACGACACGCGCTATAAACCCTCCTAACCCCGGTCTTTGTCCACATGCATTTTCGATGAGAGAGACTACCCGAAGTATCGGGGGACGGAGCGGATCAAGGTGATGACGCAGGAATCACCTACGGCTTCTACCGGCATGGAGGGAGAAGTCCGCAGCTTCGTACGGAATAGGCCAAGGGCTAGGTTGTTGACGATGTGCGAAATGTATATGCATAAATATTGGATGGAAGGAGTGTAATGCGGTAGAGGTGAGTAGATGTACCCGGATAGTCTGAAGATAGATAGTGGAAACTTGAACAGGAGGGATGGAAAACGAACATTAGATAAAAAGTAGAACGGGAAGACTGAATAAGATATAAGAGTTGAGTATCCATCATCCCCTTTTCCCTTTTATCGGTATAAAAACAATAACACATCAAAAGTCATCGGGTGTTCTGGGGGGGGGGGGGGGGTTGGGGGGGGGAGAGTAGTGGGGGGTGGGGGAGGTGAGGGGGTCGGTGCCGGCGTGCCATGACAACCTCGTTCTTCATATACACGAGTACTAGGCGCGGAGATCGAACAGGCGTGTCTAAATGTGTGCTGCAATCCGAAAATGCGATTTACTTGTTCATAACAAAAATTGCATAAAATGAGTCAGGCCAATTACATCTAGTTTGCCAGACCTCAAAATGGAGCAATGAAAACGTCGCTTCATTTCGCAAAAAACCCCTCACACATTTCCGGCGTCAAGTGTAAAATTATTAGCGTCAGAAGAGGCAAAATTTTTTTTTCTTTCTTTTGTACCATTCTTTATTTTGAAAATGTATTAAAACACAATAAAACCTATATAAATTTTTGGTATCACCGCGATCGCACCAACACGAATAAAGTAGCTGTTATTGGAGCGAAGAGTTAAAGTCGTAAAAACTAGCCCACAAGAACGTACGCAACGTGCGTTTATTTTTCAATTTTTCCACATTTGTATTTTTTTCAGCTTCGCGTACACAGCATGTTTAAATAATAACATTACGGAAATAAAAATTTGTTACGCACAAAATAAGCCTCACACAGGCTATGTACACGGAAAACTGAAAAGTTATGAATTTTGAGTGTGAGAGCAGAAATGAGCCGAAAAACCCTCCTCCTTAAGGGTTAAGGGGATCTGTATTCCCAAATAGAAGTTCTATTTAGTGACAATAGAATAGAAGAATCTGTTTGACATTCATGCATCTGCAATTCGATTGGTGGTATGGATGCCCTGGTTGTTCTTTAAGGGGATCTGTAATCCCCAAATAGCAGTCTATTTAGTGACAACAATCAAATAGGAGAAATCTGTTTTGACATTCAGGTGCATCTGCAAGTATGAGTCTTTTCAGTTGTGGTTATCTGTATAACGCACATTGCCATAACCTTTTGGGGGCTCTAGTTTACAGTCAGATTTACGTGTGAAATCCCCGTAGTTTATACAGTGATTTTCACTGAAATTACCTGTCAGTTTGTGGGGTATCTGTATAACGCACACTTGCAATACCTTTTGGGGGCCTCTAGTTTACAGCCAGATTTAGTGTCAAATCCCATAGTTTATACATTGATTTTCGCTGAAATATACTGTCAGTTGTGGGGTATACTGTATAACGCACATTGCAATACCTTTTGGGGGCTCGATTTACGTGTCAAATCCACATAGTTTATAAACAACGATTTTTCGCTGAAATTACACTGTCAGTTGTATTGGTATATGTATAAACGCACACATTGCATACCTTTTGGGGGCTCTAGTTTACAGCATATTTAAGTGTCAAATCCACATATTTAGACAGTGATTTTCGCTGAAAATTACACTGTCACGTTTGTGGGTATCTGTTAGACGCACATTGCAATACCTGTTGGGGGGGCTCTATTTTATATCCAGATTTACGAGTGAAATCCACTAGTTTATACAGTGATTTTCGCTGAACATACACTGTCAGTTGTGGGGTATCTGTAATAACGCACATTGCAATACCGTTTTTGGGGCTCTAGTTTACGCCAGATTTAAGTGTCCAATCCACATAGTTTTATACTGAGTTTTGCTTAAATTACACTGTCAGTTGTGGGGTATCTGTATAACGCACATTGCAATACCTTTTAGGGCTCTAGTTTTACAGCCAGTTTTGCGTGTCAAATCCGCAAGTTTATACAGTGATTTTCGCTGAAATGACACTGTCAGTTGTGGGATATCTGTATAACCACATTTGCAATACCTTTTGGGGCTCTAGTTTACAGCCAGATTTACGAGTCAAATCCGCATAGTTTACACAGTGATTTTCGCTGAAATTACACTGTCCAGTTGTGGGGTATCTGTATAAAACGCACATTGCAATGCTTTTTGGTGGCTCAATTTACACCAGATTTAACGTGTCAATCTGCATAGTTTAGTACAGTGATTTTCGCTGAAATTACACTGTCACAGTTGTGGGTATCTGTATAGAACGCACATTGCCAATACCTTTTGGGGGGCTCTAGTTTCATAGCCCGAGTATCTGTATAACGCACATTGCAATACCTTTTGGGGGCTCTAGTTTATAGCCAGATTTATGTGTCACATCCACATAGTTTTAAACCACTATGTCAGACAAAAAGGTGACAGGTGGAGCAGGCAGAGGTGGCAGCACAGTAAGGGGATGTTGCATCAGGGGTGACTCTGTGAGGCCAGAACTGCCGTTGTCATCTAGTGGCAGTGTGTTGATCAACAACCCAAAGGTTGTTGAATGGTTTACTAGGTCACTGACAACCCCAGCCAAAAGTCCATAGGTTCCTCTGATACAACAATTAGTTGGCACGGCCCAGGAGCAGGTCAGCGGCCCTCACCTGTCCTCAACCAGGCTCTGTCCTGTTCCTTTCCCGCAGCCAGAGAGCTACTAGGTGGTCTGGGCTCAGCGCCCCTATTCAGCGAGGACGAAGCGTTTGAGGACAGTCAGCAGCTGCTTTGCAGTGAAGAGGTGGGGCAGACTTCCGCTGCTTCCTGCAGTAGGCAGGCTGTGCATACTCACATCAGTGAAGAGAGTAGCAGTGACCGGGAAACTCAAATTGACGATGATGCAGCTGATCGCACTTGGGAGCTGGGTGTAGCAGGGGATTCATCATCGTCGGGCGAAGAGAGTGTCAGCTTGCGGAGCAGGCAGCAAGTTGCTACTGTGGCTGTGAGTCAGCAGGGTGGCAGCAGTGAGTGAAAAATTAGCAAAAAAGGGCTACCTCTTTAAGGGTTTAATGATATGAAAAAATTTTGTTCAACCTGAGGTTAAAATACAACAAGCTTGAGAATTGCAATTTGGATAGGTTTGTTGACATACTGAGGCAGATTTATCAAGCTGTCTAAAAGTCAGAATATTCGTAGTTGCCCATGGCAACTAATTACAGCTCAGCTTTCACTTTACCAGTGTTCAAGAATATTTTAAAGGTGTGCTGTGATTGGTTGCCATGGGCAACTGAGAATATTATGACTTTTAGACAGCTTGATAAATCTGCCCCACTGTATAACTGTGTTTGAACCTTATTGGATATTTATTTATATAATGTTAGGAAATTAATTAATCTGATTTACCTTAACCCAAAAATGGACGTAGTGGTACTGAGCTGCAGGCAGGGACTTCATGCAAAACTCTGTAATGTCATATTCACGGTTTTGTCAGCGTCTTTTGGCAAGCTGAGCCGATACCATAACTACCTGCTTTTACCGTAATTATGTGTTAATTTTAACTGACGCCCTGCTGTAAAACCCACGAATGGAGAAACTTCTAATCATGGGTGTTTACTCCTTATAAGTAATGGAGGTCATTTATCTTAATTTTAATTTTCTCCTTTTTTATTTTATTGTCATGACTTTTTATACACATTTGATATATTTGTGCCTAAGTTTGTGAATTTTCCACTCGCCAAGCAAAACTAGCCATGTTGCTCCTGATATGTCTTTAACCCCTTAAGGACCAGGCCCTTTTTCGTTTTTGCGTTTTTATTTTCACTCCACCTTCAAAATCTATAACTTTTTTTTTTTCCGTGTAAGAGCTATGTGATGGCTTTATTTCTGCGTAACAATTGCACTTCGTAGTGATGGTATTTAAATATTCCATGCCGTTGTACGGGAAGCGGGAAAAAAAATTCTAATGCATGGAAAATGATGAAAAAACACATTTCTTGTGGGCTTTGTTTTTACAGCTTACACTGTGCGCCCCAAATGACAGGTCTATTTCATTCATTAGGTCAATACGATCACAGCGGGATACCAAATTTGTATAGGTTTTATAATGTTTTCATACATTTACAAAAATTAAAACCTCCTGTACAGAAAAAAAATTCTTTCATTTTGCCGTGTTCTTGCGCTAATTACTTTTTCATACTTCGGTGTATGGAGCTTTAAGTGGTGTCATTTTTTGCGACTTCTGATGACGTTTTAAATGCTTCTATTTTTAGGACTGTGCGACTTTTGATACACTTTATAGAATTTTTTTCTATTTTCAAAATGGCAAAAAAATGCCATTTGCGACTTCGGGCGCTATTTCCGCTACGGGGTTAAACGCAGTGAAAACGGTTATTATATTTGATAGATCGGGCATTTTCGGACGCGGCGATACCTAATGTGTTTATGATTTTAGGTTTATTTATATTTATATCAGTTCTAGGGAAAGGGGGGTGATTTGAATTTTATGTTTTTTTAATATAATTTTTTTTTTTTTACTTTTTTTATTTTTTTTTCACTATTTTTCAGACTCCCTAGGGTACTTTAACCCTAGGTTGTCTGATTGATCCTACCATATACTGCCATACTACAGTATTGGCAGTATATGGGATTTTGCATACCATCTATTACAATTGCAGATCGCACATGTAATAGATGGCCTAAAACATGATAGCTCGGATCATTGTGTGATCCGAGGCTGTCATGGCAACGGATCGCCGCTCCCGCGGTGACGTCACGGGGAGTGACGATCGGACCAAGATGGCGGCGCCCACGCGCCGCCGCTCTTTAATGCCGCCGGCAGCTTTGCCGGCACGATCAAAGGGTTAACACCCGCGATCGGTGCAAGCACCGATCGCGGTGTTAGCGACGGGCATTTGCTTCATTATGAAGCAATGCCCGGTGAGTATGAAGGGGCCAGCCCGTGAGCCCTCTCATACTCCCCCATGCGCAGTAGAACGTAAGGGTACGTCTTATTGCGCTATAGGGTTAAAGTCCAGATGAGAACATACAGTGCCTACAAGTAGTATTCACCCCCTGTAGATTTAGCAGGTTTGATAGAAGCAAATAAGTTAGAGCCTTCAAACTTCAAACAAGACAGGATTTATAAACAGATCATAAATCTTACAAACCACAAAAGTGATGTTGCTCAGTTAAATTTTAATAAATTTTAAACATAAAAGTATGGGTCAATTATATTTCAACCCCTCAAACCACCATAATTCTGTTTGGTTCCCCTAAAGTATAAGAGTAGTTCAGGCAAAAAGAACCATAAGCTTCATATGTTTGGATTAATTATCTGTTTTTCCAGCCTTTTCTGACTATTTAAGACCCTCCCGAAACTGTGACGCACTCATACAGGGTCAACATGGGAAAGACAAAGGAGATTCCTAGGCTATAGAGACAAGATCGTGGAGGGTCACAAGGATGGCAAGGGTACAAAACCCTTTCCAAGGAGTTGGGCCTACCTGTCTCCACTGTTGAGAGCATCATCCGGAAATGGAAGGCTTATGGAACTACCTTAGCCTTTCGCGGCTGGACAGTCTTTGAAAGTTTCCTCCTGTGAAAGCCAGGCTTCTCTGAAGAGTCAAGTCTCCTGACCTTAACCCAATTGAAAACTTGTGGAAGGAGCTCAAGATTAAAGTCCACATGAGACACCCAAAGAACCTAGATAACTTGGAGAAGATCTTCATGGAGGAGTGGGCCAAGATAACCCCAGAGACCTGTGCCGGCCTGATCAGGTCTTATAAAAGACGATTATTAGCTGTAATTGCAAACAAGGGTTATTCCACAAAATATTAAACTTAGGGGTTGAATAATAATTGACCCACACTTTTATGTTTAATATGTATTAAAATATAACTAAGCAACATAACTTTTTGGTTTGTAAGATTTATGCATCTGTTAATAAATCCTGCTCTTGTTTGAAGTTTGAAGGCTCAAACCTATTTGCTTCTTATCAAACCTACTAAATCTGCAGGGGGTTGAATACTACTTGTAGGCACTGTATGAAAAAGGCACTATTTTGGTGCAAATCAAGTTTAAAAAGTTGCAAATAGACTCCAGTCCTGACCATGTGTAAGAAAAACTTTAAAAGAAGTTGAAGAAGAGTTTGAGACTTTTGTGCAACTTTTGAATTAAAAGTACATGTGTAAGATAAATGAGAAAAAACATAAAAGCCATGGCAACATAAAACCATGGCAACATACATTGAGAAAATGTTAGTTCTAAAGTTAATTAGATGGTATAACTATCTGCTTGGAAAGTAGAGAATTTAGAGCTTTGAAAATAGAGAATTTTTCTAAAGTCTAGTCCGTCTTTTTCATAACTAAATGCAAAATATATCACCCACATTTTCCAACTAACTGAAAGTAGTATGCGTCATGGAAAACAATCTCAGAATCCTACAATACAGTATGTTAAAGCATTACAAAGATTTAACCACTTATAACGCATGCCAAATTCTGAAAATAGGGCTTGGTCAGGAAGGTGAAAACTAGCTCCATTGCAAGGGTTTAATAAACAGATTACTAGTAAAGGATCACAATCAGTTGATCTATTTTGTGGCCAAAATATATTTGTAATTTTCAAACTACTTTTTTTTTTACAAACCCTGATGCCTTCCTGCTAAGCCACCTTCCATTTTGTCACGGGTGCTGCCGCGACCCATATCTCCAGATCTAGGGACTTGCGCATGTGTCCCCATCTCCTTGGGCGTGCGCAAACCGGTGTCAGAGAATTTAAAGGGCCAGCACACCGTTAAGTGGCGCTGGCCATTTTCCCAGAATTCTATATATATCTGCCTCTCCATGCTCACCCTGCTAGATCTTTGTGCTTTGTGCCATAGAAAAAGCTTTGTCTCATGCCCTGTGCTTATATTGTGATTTCCCTTTGTTACATCTGTTCCCTTTCTGACTACACTCCACTGCCTGCCTTGACCTATTGCTACGTCCCGACTCTGATCCTGTGTTGCCTGTCTCCACCTCCTGCCTGTCCCTGACCTCGAGTTTACCTGACGATTTTGTACTTTGCCTTGGCTGCCACCGCAGACAAAGTTGTGCCTGTAGAATGACCTGTTGTGCCTGTAGAATGACGCCACAACAAGTCCAACCTGTTTTGCAGCCGGCTCTGGTGCAAAACAGTTACCAGTTAGACTTCACTCCCAGGTGTTTCTTACGTCATCGTCAGTGGTGATACAGAGGATCCACTACCACAAATTTTGACACATTTATGTAAGTTAAACCTCTTTGTCAACCTAGTCCAAAAAATAGTCTAGTTGGACACATTGGGGGTCATTTGTCTTAATTCAGGAAATTTGTGAGTTTCTTTTTTGGATTATTCTGGATTTTGGACTTGTTTGTTGCAAACTTTTCTGCAACCGCTTCTAAAATGTTTCCTTTGCCTATTTGGGACTGGAATTTATTTGTGACTTTTTAACCATGATTTGCACTGAAATTGTGACTTTTTCATATGTTCACTTCTGGATTTTAAAGATATAGACGCAACACTGAAAAATCCTTTTGTGAATTATTTTAATAGGCAAGTGGAAACGTTGCAAATTTAGGCACAAATGTACCAAAAAAGTCACAAATAAAAGACAAAAAATGAGAAAATCCTAACCCCTATTGTCTTGTGTTTTCATTCTGTAAATGATGCATTCTGTATGTGATTGTACACATGATAACTCCTACTGTTTTCTAACTGATTAAAATGTTTTTTTTTATTATCATAATTGTAAGGAGAAATAATTTGCTATGAAATAATTGCACAACATAGCTTTAATTACAATCAAAGTCCTTCACTAAACTCTATGGGCAGTCTATAAAATAGTGTCCGTGCATATATAGAGAAACATGTACAAGTCACAGCATGTCTCATATATACATTCACAAACTACAAAGAATTTGATTTACACATAAAATAATGGATGATTACAGAACATACCCTCCAGTAGAAATTAGCCAGCTTTTCACCAGTCGTTGTGCAAATTATCCTGACATCCTTGAGGAACCCAATTAAAAAAACGTATGCAAAAAAATCACACAGCTTTGTGCAATTACTTTCTTCATCAACATATGACAACTGATGGGAGAAACTACAGCAGCTGTATGAAAGACCTTTATAGATGTGAAAGCTATATGTACCTATTAAATTTACACATTTTATTAATTTATGCTTTTTAATGATAAGACAGATAACATGGGATCACAAGGTAAAGTTAAGGGTAGTGCCATTCATATAAAATGCAACAATATTATTGAGCTGTAGAATGTTAAGGCAAGTGTCTGGCCATTATCAAGACAGTCAGCAAGAATCAGTCGTCACTGTACATAATTCAGTCTTGTACATAATGGACATTTTGGACATTTATTCCAAACGGCATAATTGAAGCTTTCAATTATGTGAACAAAATTTTCTTCATTAAATCTTATGCAGTCCACATGCAGTATATATACCCACAATGGAACCAAAGTACAAACCAGGTGGGGTTGGTGATGTTCTATCCTTGTTGTACTGTAAAATCACAATGCAAATACAATTATTGAAATTTCAATTAAAAGCAGTTGTAGAACAACTGTAAAGTTATTTTTCTTGGGTTGTAGAACAATTTTCCCGATTACCTTTGTTACCTAGATCCAGCAATTTCTTTGCTGTACTCCTCAGATTATCTCAGTGGTGAAGTAGCTCCTTCCTCTGCCTGTGCTGACAAGCCCTGTGGATCCATAGTTTGTTCATAGGCATTAAATAGAGCATATAGGCATTGTTTGTTTTTAAAAGGGAAATCACATATGAGAATTTGGTAAAATCAGTATAACTTTGCAATTATGCTTTAAACTTGATTAAAAAAACTGCATTTGCTTTAATCATTACCAAATTTACATTTGCATTGTTTGGCAAAGAAATATGCAAATAATTTTTCTGAGTTTGTATAAGGATAACCTTGCCTTAGTGCTACCATAAAAGGTGGACAGGTAACATGATGTGGTATAATAGCCAAATCAGTATGTCTTTTCCATAATGACTTAACTGTGGACAGCACTGTTTAAGTGTTTTTTAATCTCATCAACTAAATGTAGGGAACTTAATGTAAGGAAAATGTTGCCGTAGTGCTATATTAGCCCCTTAATCTAGTTCTTTTTTCATTTTTCTGTCCTTCAAAAATCCAGAACTTTTTTTACATTTTCTTTTCTTTTTTTCAAAGTGTACTTTCTAGTGTCAGTATTTAATATTCTCTGCTGTATACCAGGAAGGTGGAAAAAATTCCAAAAATGATAAAATTGATGAAATTTCACATATTTGCGCTATTTTCTTGAAGGTAATGTTTTTACGGCTTTCAATGTGCGCTCAAATGTTTGCTGCATTATGACTTTTTTTGTCTTCCATTGAACAAACAGAAAACAAACAAAATAAAATAAGTAAAGACAAGGACAAGTATTGCTTATTGTGTTGTAAAATATAACATTATTCTGAGCACCAGTAAGTATGGGCAGACATTTAAATCTAGGTAATACATAAAACCATATTCTCAAAATTTTAGTCTGTGCTGGAGAAGGCAAATAAACATTCCCATAAACAACAATAAACCATATACAGTATGGAGAAGAAAAATAGATGGAAAAGCAGAGAAACCATATAGTATAAAGAACATAAGATTGAATTTATATATGGTTTAAAGGAGATCTACTACCAGGATGAAGGATTGTAAACCAAGCACACTTGCATGCATAACTAGGGCTTAACTAGGAGAGACAGGGCCTCATAGCAGACTGCTGAATGGGTCACACATTTATGCACTAGTATATACATTTACACATGTTCTGCTCTGCCCTCCCCCAACATTTCTTATCTGAGCTGTCGTTCATGCTGTGTACTGTTATAGACATATTGGCTAATATTTACTAAAGGCTGTGTGCCAGTTTTCTGTCAGACTTTCTTTTCAGTGCAAACTACTTGCACATGGATTTAAGTAGTGTCCAAGACACATTTCTGCGCATGCAACACAATTGTGGCACACGTGACACTTTGTGGCACACACTGCACTATTCCTAATGAGACACAAAATTCTGCACTAAAATGTGCGTTCCAGTGCTCTGTCAGACTTTGCGCCACATTTAGCTTGCAAAGTCGGACAGAAATGTGTCACATGACCCATGTTAAAGGTGCGTTCCAGTGCTCTGTCAGACTTTGCGCCACATTTAGCATGCAAAGTCAGACAGAAATGTGTCACATGACCCATGTTAAAGGTGCACCAGAGAAAAAATGGTGCACTCTGTTGGAGCAGTGCAGGGGGAACCAGATTCATGACGAATGGGCACCACAAATCATGGGTGCCCTTTGTACACTACACAGGCAAACTGTACATAGTGCAGTTTGTATTGTTAGTAGTAAATGTACCTCATTATGCTGTACAATATGCAGCCTAATATGTATATAATGGTGCATATACTCCATTCTTGAATGTGTCAGGTCGGGTGGCAGGCCCCCTGACTCTGTGGGCCCCAAAGCAACTGCTATGGCTGGTGACGCTGTAGTTATGCCCCTGTCCACAAAGAAGCTATTAACTGGAAAAGTTTTCTTGTAAGTATTACCCATGCAATGCTTCCTTGGTTAATTGTCTTTGTTATTATAATATGCAACATTAACAGTCTCACACAAGAAATAGGATCATTTTTAATTTATTCTGAGCTTCATATCATGTATCCTTCCTCATATTAGTCAATTTTTCACAATCATTTTTTTTACATATTCATATCCTGAAAACATCTTGCAATGTAAGCAGGCTGTCACATTCTAAGTGTGCCATTTGTCCTCCCTGTCTTAACGCAGTGGCTGACTGAGCCCACTTTACGCCTAAATGATGAAGTAATCAGCAGGCACACGCTGTTCCTAATGATAACTTCCTGTAATTTGCATTAGTGAAATCTGCTAATTTGAATCGGCCCCTATGTGGAGAAGCCAGGCTTATGTGACACCCATCTGAATGTAGGAGTTAATTAAAAGGCGGAAAGAACTATGTACATGGATCCCATAGCAGAAAAGATTGGGCCTCTGACACTGCTCTGCTGAGCCATAAAAATGTGTCCATGAAGCGACACCGAGCTCAGTAATTTATGGAAATAAGGCTAAAGGTGTATGCTAGAGAAGATACTTTTTCTGAATGAATTAATGAAATTAAAAGTAATTATGTAGGTAGAATAATTTCTTCTATTAAAACATTCATCAGAGTAGTGTTATTGGCTATGGTTTGACTATTTGTCATATTGTACAGTACAATTGCTGAAGATGCCCATAAACTGGCTTATTAAGCTAAAGCTTATCAGCAATTTACTGTTTTTTTAGAAAATGGATGAATAGCTTTTAGATATGATTTGTGGTAGAAGGATAGTCATCTCAAAAATATGGTCATCATGCAAAGTTTACAAGGGAACTGAAATTATGAAATGGAAAGCCATGTATTCATTAAATAGTGGTGGTAGTATTAAATCTAAACAAATTACAATATATACTTGTGTATAAGTGAATAAATGTACAAAAATTGTGCTAGAAAACCCAATTCAGCTAATACAAGAGAGAAAGACACATTTTTTAGTATATAGAATAAATGAGATGGCCATTGTATAAAATTAATTGAGCAGTACAGGTGGTCCCCTACTTAAGTAGGGGGAATACACATCACTCGATGTCTTGTCTAAGGTTCGATGGGTGCACAAGTAGGCTACAACACTGTGGTCATAAAGGAAGAAAAACTTGGCACTCCTTGTATTTTTGTGAAATAAGAAATTCTTATTTTATTTTTAATTCCAGTGTTAACAAGAAAAGCAATCCAATAACAATTTATGCAACGTTTCGGTCTTAATAATTCAGACCTTCATCAGGCACTAAAGTGAAAACAATGAATACATAATGTCAATATTAAAGCATTGTGTATATACAGGAATCAATGTACAGTAGCAAAAATACAGTCCAGCATGAGGTATGAGTGTAGTTAGAAGCCGGCCAGTGGAACGGTGCATGTGGTTCCAAGGACAGAGCGGACCGGAAGTCGGAGGCTTTCTTGCTCTACTCTCTTTCCCTCTTCATATACTACACATTCCCCGTCCTCATACATATAAGCATTGGATACATAATCTCCCCCCATACTCCACGCCTACGATCCTCACTGTCCCCTGATATACAATACATATCATCCTACACATACACATACACTTACATACACATACACATTCAAATACATACACTTTTTCCTGCCCAGTACATCAACTCATTCTCATTTACATCATATCATACGTTCCCCATTCTATTAGCTATTCTCATCATTATTCTCCACACAACTTGCCATCCATTCCCCTTTACATTTAAATTTTACCTATTACCCACGTCTGCTTCTGTCCCTTTTATATCTGTTTCATTATGTCTATAGATCATTCTATTTCCCATAATCTTACACTCAGACCCCTTTATTCCCCTGGCACATTCACTTGTCACGCTGTCCTTTTAACCGGGCAATCACACAGAATGCCAGCGTGCTTTCCTCCAGTGCTGCAGCAGTCATAGCACTGCACCTCTCTTCCACAACTCTTCCACGTATACCTAGCAATCCGGTAAGTATCTGTTCTCCCCCATGCACACACTTATAATTTGAGATCTCCAGCGCACATTTTTGCCCCTACTTGTGCTCTGTCATAAACACAGTCTCTTGACTTTATGTTTCTGGATCTAAACTCGGAAGACTACTACTGATTTTACTATACTATATATACTGATCATACACTATGTCATTTGTTTGTTCTGACTGTGAGTACCATTGATCTACCTTTCAACTGGGATACATACACCCAGTCGCATATATTGATTTCTAATCATGATGCTTTTATTTTCAGTAATACTTACCCTCATGCTTTTCGTGTTGTTATACATGTTTCCTCATAACACTCAACTTGGAACCACATGCACCGTTCCACTGGCCGGCTTCTAACTACACTCATACCTCATGCTGGACTGTATTTTTGCTACTGTACATTGATTCCTGTATATACACAATGCTGTAATATTGACATTATGTATTCATTGTTTTCACTTTAGTGCCTGATGAAGGTCTGAGTTATTAAGACCGAAACGTTGCATAAATTGTTATTGGATTGCTTTTCTCGTTAACACTGGAATTAAAAATAAAATAAGAATTCCTTATTTCACAAAAATACAAGGAGTGCCAAGTTTTTCTTAATTGATGTGCCCTACTTAAGACCACCCAACTTACAGATGTTACAAACGGACCTCTGGATGTTGGTAATTTACTGTACTTTAGCTCTAGTCTACAAAGATCAGCTGTATCAGTTATCACAGGTGTCTGCAATGAAGCTTTATTGTTAATCCTGGTTCTTATTACAATCCAACATTTTTAAAATCCAATTGTCATAGAGACTAAATAAAATTCTGCCTGGGGTTACAATGATAAAAAATACAGTTCTCACTTACATACAAATTCAACTTAGGAAAAATCCTACAGAACCTATCCTGTACGTAACTAGGGACTGCATGTATATACAATACTTGTGGTGGCCCAGAATATAAAATTCAGTAGAGGCAATGATTGGAAAATGCAGGAGCTCTATACTGAAAATGTAAGTGGAGTCCAGTATGGAGGTGACACGGTATATATCAAATATATGTAAAATGTATGGGGGAGGCAGTATACATAAATAAAATAATTGCGGAAATTAAAGGGAAACTGTCAGCAAGGAGTATACCAGTGCAATGTGCAGCATATTATCCCCTTCTATTTACTGCTGCCAAGTGGAGAAAAATACACTTTTAATCCACCTGTTAAGTAGTATAACAAAGTCAGGGAAGCCCAAGCTGAACACGAGTCGTTCCTACTCTCAAACTGCCCGGCGTTCCTGAAGTGTTGCACATGCCTGGTACTCAGCAACCAGAATGCATGTGGCATGCACATAAACACTTCAGTTTAGGCTCAAAAGTCAAGATCAAAAACCAATTAGGCCCACATACAAAATATCTAGGACCAAAGTTTAGGGGAAGATAGACAGTAATGCAAAATGAGCCAATTAAATGAACCGGAGGTACCTTCCGGTGTTAAAAGTTCCAACAATGCATGTCACACTTACCCGCAGGCATAGTAAAAGGCAGGCGGGGGGCAGTCAGAGGGTCAGGATGAAGCATCTGTGCGAAACGCGCGTTGGGGGTGTATTTTCCGGCCTCCCCTCTGACTTTTTGGGAGTTGTATATGTGCATTATTTTGGAATGTCAATAAAGTATATATATTTTTTTTCTCCAATTTTCCTAGCTCTTTGTCTTGGTATTGAAAAGTCAAAATGTCTATTACGATGGATTGGTTGTCCTGAGCTTGACTTTGGCGTTAAGCTCCTGCCTCCCTGACTATGTGATGCTCCTTACTTCACAGATATAAAGTTAATTTTTTCCATGCTGGAAAAGCACTCAACAAGTGGTCATGAAGAAAGCAGATTACAGGTTGCACAAGGTACCGCTGATGGTTTACTGGGGTAATCTGTGCTGACAAGATCGCTTTGATGTTATGAGTGACTCTATATAATAATTGAATCAAAAGATGTGAGAGAACTATGAGAACTGTGTACGTTAGAAACGCTGTAAAAAAGTATAATTTGGAGGATATTACATGCACATTAATAATTTAGAAGGGATTATATGAGTAATAAAGACATTATATTTAGGGACGCAGCCATTTTATTGCTTAAGGTTCAGCCCCATTTTTTGAATTCTGACCTGCGTCACTTTACATGGTTATAATTTTTGAACACTGTTACCTCTTAAAGGGATACTGAGACCGTTTTTTCTTTACATGTTGTAATTCATTTTAGAGGTAAATTTTGGCTGATAAATTTTGCATTTATTTACAAAAAAATAAAAATCAGAAACTTGTTTATCAGAAGATTGTTAACTCCTTGAGATCTTCATAGTAATGAAAACAAAATGAAGGTGAAATTTAGAATGGTCAAATTTTTTCGGTTATGCTTTCATTTAGTCCTAAAATTTGCCCATTTTCAAAAGATAAAAAGACAAAACCATCTTAAAATGCAATTTGCCCGAGTACAGAGACCCCTCACATATCACGTTTATTTGTTTTATGGGCGTACAGCAAGGCGCAGAAGGGAAGGGGCGCCCTGCAGCTGGCAAAATTTTAGTTTCCTCATTGGCCCCTTTTGTAGGCTATAAAAGTTTAGCTTTTTTGTTATTGGGGCCATGTGATGGCATTTTTTGTTGCGGGATGAGATGCTTTTTCCAGTGTCACCCGTTTAAGGGTTGGTATCCCCTATTGTTGAAAATTTATGAACTTTTTTTGAGGGCATGAGTAGTAAAGCATCAATTCTGTACTTCTTTTTTTTTTTTTTTTTGGTATTCACCGTACAGCCGTTGTTTTTTGTAGGACATGTTATACACTCACCGGCCACTTTATTAGGTACACCTGTCCAACTGCTTGTTGACACTTAATTTCTAATCAGCCAATCACATGGCGGCAACTCAGTGCATTTAGGCATGTAGACATGGTCAAGACAATCTCCTGCAGTTCAAACCGAGCATCAGTATGGGGAAGAAAGGTGATTTCAGTGCCTTTGAATGTGGCATGGTTGTTGGTAACAGAAGGGCTGGTCTGAGTATTTCAGAAACTGCTGATCTACTGGGATTTTCACGTACAACCATCTCTAGGGTTTACAGAGAATGGTCCGAAAAAGAAAAAACATTCAGTGAGCGGAAGTTCTGTGGGCGGAAATGCCTTGTTGATGCCAGAGGTCAGAGGAGAATGGGCAGACTGGTTCGAGCTGATAGAAAGGCAACAGTGACTCAAATCGCCACCTGTTACAACCAAGGTAGGCAGAAGAGCATTTTTGAACGCACAGTACGTCGAACTTTGAGGCAGATGTACATGGCAGAGGCATGGTGTACCTAATAAAGTGGCCGGTGAGTGTAGTTTGCAACAGTATCATTCTGGAGTACATGTTTTTTGATAACTTTTTATTGCATTGTTTGTGGGATTAAATAGGTAAAAAGTTGTCATTTTTGGCAGATTTTTAACATTTTTTTTTACGGAGTTCATCGTGCAGGTTCAATAAATATTCTACTGCATAAGATGACATTGTGCCTTTAAGATGACGCCGTAGATGCCATCTTACAGGCGCTGCCTGCAGACAGCCCTGGAGTCCTGATCGGATCTCAGAGCTGTCATAGGAACGATAAGCACCCCAGAAAGTGGCGGGAGAGGAGGGCGATCGCGGGAGAAAGGCCCCCAGAAGGCAGTTTAAATGCCCACTCTGACCATGGGTGTCACACTGAGGTGTCTGCTGTCACTGCACTCAGCATCCGATACATCGGACTCAGAGTGCTAAGAGGTAAAAGATGTATACAGACTTTATATACAATAATTGATTAAGTATCACTGTGAAAAAAAAAGAATTTCATTAAAGGAGGCCATATATAAAATAAATCCATTGGGGAATTTTTTGTTGCACAGTGTGCGGCATGCGCTGCCAGGAGTTGAAGACATCTGGTGAAAAAAAATCTTCAGCCATAAGTTACGGCGATTGTGGCCCTGAAATAGAAGACATCTCTCTTGTGGGGTACTAGATCACACTTCTGCCTGTGTCAAATCAGTATTGTATTCACAGATTTTAGTGTGAGACAGCTCTCAGCTTATGTACTGTTACTGAGCCAGTGTGGCTTGTCTATGTGCTGTGGGGTCACTGTCATCAGTTATTGTTATGATTTTCTGCCTTTTCTTATTGATAATGTTGGTGTTGTGCTGTGATATCACTGTGTGTATATTAACCACCTGTGCTGTGACATCACTGTGTGTATTAACCCCCTGTGCAGTGACATTACTGTGTGTGTATTAGTCCCATGTGCTGTGACATCACTGTGTGTGTATTAATCCCATGTGCTGACAACTGATATTATAGTGTATAATATTATACACACATGTATACCGTACATACTCGAGTATAAGCCGACCCGAGTATAAGCCGAGACCCCTAATTTTACCATCAAAAACTGGGAAAACCTATTGACTCGAGTATAAGCCGAGGGTGGGAAATGCATTGGTCACAGACCCCCCCCCCCTATGTGACTCGTGTATAAGCCGAGGGGACGTTTTTCAGCACATTTTTTGTGCTGAAAAACTCGGCTTATACTCGAGTATATATGGTAATTCAGATAGAAATTGGATATGAAAACATTTTTGTTCATCAAAATAAACATGTGACAAAGAGAATTCCATATCTGGCTTTGCTGACCAAGGGTCCTCATCTATGATGGTGGATGGAAGGGTACACTTCTGCCTGTGTCAAATCAGTATTGTATTCACAATTTAGGGTGAGACAACTTCAGCTTATGTACTGTTACTGAGCCAGTGTGGCTTCTCTGTGCTGTGGGGTTATCTGTAGTTTTTCTTTTCTTCTGCCTTTTCTTATTGTAATGTTGGTGTGTTTTGCTCTGATATCACTGTGTGTGTATTAACCCCCTGTGCTGTGACATCACTGTGTGTATTAACCCCCTGTGCAGTGACATTACTGTGTGTGTAATAATCCCCTGTGCTGTGACATCACTGTGTGTGTATTAACCCTCTGTGCTGTGACATTACTGTGTGTGTATTAACCCTCAGTGCTGTAAAATTACAGTGTATGTATTAACTCCCTGTGCTGTGACATCACTGTGTGTATTTACCCCAATGCCTTGACATCACTGTGTGTGTATAAACCCCCTGAGTCTTCACATCACTGTGTGTGTATTAACCCCCTGAGTCTTCACATCACTGTGTGTGTATTAACTCCCTGTGCTCTGCCATCATAGCGTGTGTATTAACCCCCCGTGTTGTGACATCACTGTGAGTGTGCATGTACACCCTGTGCTGTGACCTCACCGTGAGTGTGTATTAACCACCTGAGCTGTGACTTCACTTGTGTGTATTAACCCCCTGTGCTGTGATATCACTGTTTGGTTAGTTGTGGTGTGAGGGATAAACATGGGGGCACATTGTGGTCTTGTGGTATGAAGGGCATATATCATATTTGTGGCGGCACGTGTGGTCGTTTGTGGTGTGAGGAGTGTATATTGGTGGGCACACTGTGATTACTGGTGGTGTGGGGGTATAATGATGTATGTGGGGGTCACAGCTGTGACATGAGGGATATATATGATATGTAGGGGGCACAGCGTGTAAAGGTTTCATTTAGAATTGCAGTATTATTCAGTCATTATGTACTGGTCATGGTATAGTGGTGTTATCTCGACCTTGTACAGAGGTTTCCTTAGTGATACTGTCCTTTGTATAGTGTTGTTTGCATAATGACAATATTGCGGTAAATATCATCAATGAGTGGAGTTTGGACTTGGTAAGTTATTGATAATAGTGGTCTGTGTATAGTCTTGAGTTCATTATTATTATGTTGGTATTTTCTTCATGTTGTGGTAATGCTGTGGGTCGCAGTTTAGCGTTATTGCAGTACTATAGTTTGGAATATGGGTCTTATGCTAGTTTCCGTTGATAACAACATTGTGGTATAAGTATTTGGTAACAGTATGGTGGTATAATTATTTGCTTTGCCATGGAAATTTTGATCTGGCTTACTAAAGATAGGAATTTATGAACCAATCTAAAACTATTATTTCTAATATCTAGTGTTGGGCTGATCTTTGAAACAGAATAAGTATGTGGTAAATTTTACATTGTTGTGGGAGGGGGCCCTGCATCGGCTGCCGAGTTGGCGGGCCATCCTAAACAAGGTGTCCCATACTTCTGGGACCCTTAATCTGGCCGTGCAAGTAAGTAGTATTACTCAATCCATAAAGTATTCTGCATATGATATAGTTGCTGTAATTTCAAATGTATGAAAATTTTTATAGTGCAAAACATGAATACCGTACATACTCGAGTATAAGCCGACCCGAGTATAAGCCGAGACCCCTAATTTTACCATCAAAAACCGGGAAAACCTATTGACTCGAGTATAAGCCGAGGGTGGGAAATATTACTCACAGACCGCCCCCCCAGTAGTATACAGCCTGCCCCCTAGTATACACCGCCCCCAGTAGTATACAGCCTGCCCCCAGTAGTATACAGCCTATGCCTGTGACCCCCATTAGTATACAGTCCTGCCCCCAGTAGTATACAGCCTGCCCCCAGTATGTATACATCAGCACTGCCCCCAGTATAACACATGCCCCCAGTATACAGCCGCCCCCGTAGACAAGCACAGCCCCATAGTATACAGCAAGCCCCCAGTAGTATACACACTGCCCCCTAGTTTACGCACTGCCCCCATTTATACAGCACTGCCCCAGTAGTTTAGCACGCCTTACAGCCTCCCAGTAGTATACAGCATCCCCCAGTAATACAGCCAGCCATCATTAAAAAGAAAATAATAAACTTATATACTCACCCTCCGGTGGCCCCGACCTGCAGCGCTGCTCCCCCGTATGTCCATGCGGGTCTCTTCTGGCTTCGCCCCTTCTTCTTTCTTCACTAACTTCATGCCGGGCGCCGCCATTGTTCTCCCTGGACGGCTCCTAGTATGACGCGCCCTGCTGACGTCATACAGGTGCCGCCTGGATGAAAAACATGGCGCACCCGGCACGAAGTTTAGTGAAGACAGAAGAACGGCCACGGAGCCGAAGAGGAGCGGGGGAGCATGCGCTGCAGTCGGGCCACCGGAGGGTGAGTATATAAAGGTTTATTATGATTTTTTGACTGTATGACTCGTGTAATAAGCCGGGGACGTTTTCAGCACATTTTTTTGTGCTGAAAAACTCGGCTTATACACGAGTAATATGGTAATTCAGATAGAAATTGGATATGAAACATTTTGTTCATCAAAATAAACATGTGACAAAGAGAATGCCATATCTGGCTTTGCTGACCAAGGGTCCTCATCTATGATGGTGGATGGAAGGGTTTTCAAGCATTTAACAATATGGATTGAATTGGTTTGATGACAAATTTAACTGAATTAAAATTTTCAGTCAAATGTAGAATTTAAAAAGAACAATGTCACAATAATATATGTAACTGTAACCAGAAGAGAGAAAAATGAAGCATGTGATATCAAAGATATGTCAAAAGTATAATCATTTGAAAGGTTTGTCTGAGACATTACGCAGGTTCAGTAATTGACTTCCCTGGACTGTTGAGAACATCTCTTCATGTTACTCAATTTATTGCATTAAATTAATTGTTTGTTACCATATTATAATGGTTGTATAGTTTTGTTTATACATACCAGTATGTTTGCCACATGAACGTTTTAACAGCCACTTTGCAAACAATAAATTAGAGCGTACTCTCTCCCAAAGAAAATATCACATTTTTACTGTAAGACTCTGACAGTATCATATTTAACATTCATTACTCGATAAACTTTAGCTACAATGCTTTTCCTTTGTAACTTATTTGATGCTTTTACATTTCTGATTGCTATTCTATTTTCAATACTGAATGGTGCTGAATATTTGTTGCTCCTCAAATGTTTAGTAGTATAAAACTATGTTTAAATTACATTTTTTTTTAACTGATGAACTATTCTGAGAATATCAGACTGATGAGAGCCAGGTTCCAACTATGGCCTCTTCATAGTGTTCGATTATAGCTTAATCCATTTACAAAATGTTATGGTTGACAAAAGGAAAACAAAAACACAAAAACTGAATTTTGTGTAAGGCGTTTGATGGAATTAAATTCCCCCCTAAAGTGTGTATGAAGCTCTATGTTAGAGAGTGCATAAAATAGTTTTTTATGACTGTGTCCTTATTTTCTTTTAGCTTTTTTCCCATTATTATACCACCTGACACTTTGATAAAGGCCCTTGTGTCCTTGTGTTGTTGGCTACAGAATGCTGCTGCACAAACTTTTATTCAACAATACTTCTGCAATTGCACTCCTTCAGTGCATTATAAATTTCCCCTTACAGTGAATAGTTTAAGGAATATAAAAAGACAAAAATGTATTCAGTGTGTTATCAAGAGTAATGGTGTAAATATGTAGTTATATAAAAAAAACATTGGGAACCAACCTCAGAAACATATCTGAAACTCCTGTTTAATTTATTATTTATAATTAGATTTCTGATTGCTATTCTATTTTCAATACTGAATGGTGCTGAATATTTGTTGCTCTTCAAATGTTTAGTAGTATAAAACTATGTTTAAATTACATTTTTTTTTAACTGATGAACTATTCTGAGAATATCAGAATGATGAGAGCCAGACTCCAACTATGGCCTCTTCATAGTGTTCGATTATAGCTTAATCCATTTACAAAATGTTATGGTTGACAAAAGGAAAACAAAAACACAGAAACAAAATTTTGTGTAAGGCGTTTGATGGAATTAAATTCCCCCCTAAAGTGTGTATGAAGCTCTATGTTAGAGAGTGCATAAAATAGTTTTTTATGACTGTGTCCTTATTTTCTTTTAGCTTTTTTCCCATTATTATACCACCTGACACTTTGATAAAGGCCCTTGTGTCCTTGTGTTGTTGGCTACAGAATGCTGCTGCACAAACTTTTATTCAACAATACTTCTGCAATTGCACTCCTTCAGTGCATTATAAATTTCCCCTTACAGTGAATAGTTTAAGGAATATAAAAAGACAAAAATGTATTCAGTGTGTTATCAAGAGTAATGGTGTAAATATGTAGTTATATAAAAAAAACATTGGGAACCAACCTCAGAAACATATCTGAAACTCCTGTTTAATTTATTATTTATAATTAGTAAGAATTATTACGTTTAGTTGGTATTTCCACAAAATGAAATATTCACTTTTTGTTATTTCTCACTATGTTGTTGTGTGATTTTATTTATCTGTGCTTATTTATTTTATATGATTTTATATCACATGTTTTAAATAATTTAAGTGGTAAATTTGGCGGATAAGTTTTGTGTTTATTTTTAAAGAAAATTTAAAAATGATGAATATTTAAAAAAATTTGCCATTTTCAAAATGATCTAGTTTTCAGGCAGATAGTTTACCAACTAAATTAGTTGCAGAATAACATTTCCCATAAGTCTACTTTATGTTTTCATAATTTTGAAATGTCGGGAAAATTTATTTTGATATTACTTGTGTTACAAATTGAACATCAATTTTCTAAATTTTCAAGATTTCAGAATTGACTTTTTTGGGAAATAATACTGTTTTTAATGAAATATATAATATTTATATAAACCCCCTATACCTCACCCCTCAAACTATCAACATCACCAATTAGGAAGATTGTTAACCCCTCATAGTAATTAAATCAATTTGTGGGTGAAACTTAGAAACGTCTGATTTTGTCGGTCATACATTCATTTAGCCCTAAAATTTACACATTCCCAAAAGATAAAAAGAGAATACCCATCATAAAATTTGTTACACAATTTCTCCAGAGCACAGTGACACCACACATGTGGACATTACATGTTGTTTAGGCATACAGTGAGGCGTAGAAGGGAGGGAGGGCCATGAATTAACCATTGAATTTAATGTTTTTTGTTGATTCAGGGCGCACATTTTTGAGCTATAAATATTTGGTTTTCCATTAATGTTGCCATGCAAGGGCTTATTATTTACAGGATGAGATGCATTTTTCGGTGGTACTACTTTGGGGTGGCTATACCCTATGAATGAAAATGTATTAACGTTGTTTGTAGGGCAGTTGTAAAAAGACATTAACTCTGTAATTGATTTTTGACTTTTTATTTTTGGGTTGCCCATTTACCCTAAGAAATATGTTAGATTTATTCAACGGGTCATTATAATTGCTGTGATGCCAAATTTCAATATTTTTGCTTACGTTTTACTAATTTTGTATAATAAAACCTCATGTTGTGAAATAAATCTATAATTTTGGCGTAACCATTTTCCAAGTAGCATAACTCTTTCAATTTGTGGTCTACATAGCTGAATGAGAGCTTGTTGTTTGTGGGACATGTTGTGCAGGTATAATAATATTTTTAATTTATTGTACGGGTCATTACAGATGTGGCAATACTACATTTGCGGTGTTTGTATGGTGATTTTCACTTTTTTTTAATTCTACATGTAAGTATAATTTGTAACTAGGCTTTTTGATTAATTTGTTCGTTTATTTTTATTTTTTTACAACTTTTTTTTACAGTTTTTTTTTACTTTTTTACTAGTCCCACTTTGGGACATGAACAATCAATTGTTTAAATGATGCTGATGTATGGATGCAGGATATTAGCACTGTCAGCCTATACTGATGCATAAGCTGACACACTATGGACATCTCTGGACAGTCGCGCTGACCACAGCATTTAATGAGTTAACCCACGCAATCGGAGCTTGCTCTGACCACGATTGTTATAAAGTGATGTCAGCGTTAGATTACTGCTGACAACCTGCAACTTCTGATACTGGCTCAGCTCTGGTGCAGAGCTGAACAAGCATCGGCTCAGCGTTTTACTAGTAAAGCGCCAAGCACTTACCGTGGCAGAGGAGCTGTAAGCGGTTGAGGAGTTTATAGCAACAACATAGTAAATTAAATTAAACTGATTTAGTAACAACATAGTAAATTAGATTCTCCCAGCATCTGTTTTACTAGCAGAAAACTTATGGCCACCACTTTTTGAAAACAACAGTATGAATAAAATAAATATTAAATAAGAGACTTGTTAAAATATCCATTACAATGTTATAGAATATTGTACAATACATTAATATACTGAATTCAGGAACAAAAGTACTTCTTCAAATGATCCTCCACAAATGGTCTGTGCCTCCACACCACTGGGAATTAAATGCCGCTGGCAGCTTTGCCGATTTAGCACCTGCAACCGTTGCCAGCACCGATCGAGGGTGTTACAGGTAGAGGTTCAAAACCTAGACCCAAACACAATTTTCTAGTGTCCGCTCTTCGCTAGTTATGATGTATTGCAATAGCAATTTGAATTTCTTGCACATAAGGATTCATAGGCATTTGCTTTCCTGTAGCCATTTTAAGAGCTTTTCATTTACTGGTAAAACAGAATAACAGCCAATCAGTTAATACATATCATTATACATGTTAAAATCTATTCGCTGATTGTTTTTCATGGTTCAGCGCAGATATTACACCTAGATGAAATATTCATATACTGCAATATTGCTTTTGAACCATAATAACTTTTCATAATTCACACATATGAATTTGAAATGTTTCATTATAAAGCTTTGTGTAAACCTATAACAGATTGGAGTGACCCAAATTAATATTCAGGTACAAAAAAAATTGAATTCTGCCATACATTTAATCAAGGAAGAGTTATTCATCCATAAAAAAATAAATTGCAGTACACATCCAAAATGAAATAATGTACAGTGTATAAGAACATAAAAACCATAATGCTTGAAAATATGAAGTAAAAATGTACCTACTGTAGGGACCAGTATGAGTGTTAGGTAAGGATAGCTGCCTATACTGGAAGTGGTTTCATCAATAAAACTTCTGTGCATTAACCACATTAGGGGAAATTTATCAAAAGTGTAGCAAATTGAAAGACTGCAGAGAAAGACTAGAGGGACAGATTTATTACTGTGTTAGATGTCAGATTACCTGTAATCAGGAACCCTTTTACTGGTTCCCTCATATCCCTCATAGAGAATAGTGTACACATTGTCAAAGAGTTTTTATAGTAAAACAGTTTTTTCCAAAAGAAAAAGTAAGTTATATAAAAGTTTACCTTTCTATATGCAGAGCTGTGTTCCTAGTTCCCTTGGAGTGGCCAGTGGGGAGCGTTCTTCCCCCCTCATCCTCAGGAACAGCTCTGTCACGCATTGGTTTCAAATAAAAAAAAAAAAAACGCCCCCATATCTCCTCCCCCTGTCACATCCCCCCTCAGGATGTCATACATGTCTGGCCCACTCCTCACTGGCCACTCCCACTTTATTGGCACGATAATGAGGCGGACTACAATAAACAGTTTGCCTCACTATTAAAAAATGTGGGTCAATGTCTGTTTGACAAAACTTCAATATAGTGGCTTAAACATAGAAGCATGACTTGTTCAACACGGTGAAAAGCCGGATTTACAGTATGGCTTGCGATTTTATAGAAAATCACATAGACAGTGTCATAGTCACCCCCTCCCCTGGCATATGTGCAGAAACTTTATGAATTTTACCATTTTAATGATAAAAAGGTTGCAGACAGCAAACAAAGCATAAGAGCTCTGCAAACAATTTTAGGGCCAAAGTCAATTTAATAAATCTGATGGGCAGTGGAGCTGCACAAGCAGTTATAGAACTGTCCCAAGGAGCCATCCTAGTGGTTACTGTCCCCCATGGTATGAGAACAAGAAGCTGTAGGCTACATGAGAAAGGCTTGGGTTGCTGTTTGTGTGAGAAGGAGGCAGGGGATAAGAGGCGAAGGTCCACAACATATCAGATTCCCTGAACTGTGCTATCCTTATGGTGGATTCCCATCTTGTATATGCAGTAATCGGTCAGCACTCGGCTCCTTTCCCTCGTGCTCGTGGATACACCTTAAAAGTATAAAAATGAAAAAATCCCGGCACCTCGAGGTGAAAGCAAAATCCCTCCTTTTATTTTCGGAGCATGTAACAAATCAAGTATACAGAAGTCACGCAGTAAAACGCATTTTTTCGGCTCTCCTGATAAAGGCCCAGGAGAGCCGAAAAAACATGTTTTACTGCGTGACTTGTGTATACTTGATTTGTTACATGCTCCGAAAATAAAAAGAGGAATTTTGCTTTCACCTCGAGGTGCTGGGATTCCCATCTTGGCTATGACCTGAGGTAGGTGCACAGACAAGTCAGGTCCAGGCTATTCTAAAACTATGCTTTCTCTGAATACTGAAACATCTGCCATACTGCCATCATTATGAACTTGTGTTACGAGTTGTAAGATAGGGGTAGGACTGCAATTCTACCTGTTTGCCTTATTCCTTATCTTGGCTCCTCATTATATTACTTCTTCATAGCCAACAACAGCAATTATAGCTGTGTATGCATACTTTATTGGATTGCTAGCTACTGTATATGATTAGATACAATAGATAGACATCAAGCAATGATGTAATATTATATGATGTGATATGGAATATACAAAAACAATTCATTGCTCAATGTAAATAAATAGAAGAATGTGCAACTCTCAGCAACTTCCAATCTGCCATTTCTTAGAAAAATATTATATTTAAATGGAAACCCAGGCGTTAAAAATCTAAGCAAAGCGTACAGCAACACTATATTTCCAGCTCCAGGTCTAGTCACAACCAGGCTCTTATTTATATACTGTAAATCATTTCAATTACCTAGCACACACCTCTGCTTTCTAGCTCTTAACCATATATCAAGATGTTTTAAGTAGAAGTCACATATTGGGTTTCTCACGTAGAGATCATACATTAACTCGCCATTTCAGGCAATACAATAATAATACATAAATGCCCTTCAATAAATGACACAGATCTTTTTATATAGTATATGCCTTTCCTTACACAGGCTCAAGTTACCACTGCAATGGATTCTTATACAAGTGGTGTGCGTGATCCAAGGTATGACGCAGCCATAAATAGGAATTAAACTTCTTGTTGAAAAGTCAGCTTTCATTTCATGTTTCAGTTTTTATTTTATACAGCATATTTTGTTTCCTGTGCTACTGTATTAAAGATGACATAATAACTGTTGACCAGGAAAACCAGATCAACGGATCAATCAAAACATATGAAAATGTACATGAGGAGACCGCAGTGCCACACTTATAAAGGGATTAATCGATAGGAGCAAAGAAATAATATGGAAAACGTTCAGTATATCATGATGCATTAAAGTGATTCCCCTGTGTTAGGGCTCCCACACACTAGATGTGGTTGGTACATAATCAGGGACAATTCCTTCAATCACTAAATATTACAGTGTCAGGGGCTACTGTTTACCAGAGAAGCAGGGATTCCTTGCATCATATATCGTTATGATGCAAGGAATCCAATCCCCACCAATGTAGTTGGTCAGTGACACATGACACAAAATTTTGGTTCTTTCTGCCCGAAGAATTCATGATGGTCATTTCACATTGTATCAGTGTATCAGTGCAAGGACCCTGCACATAACTACTTAAGCAACTGTGTGTATCATATTTTTATTTTTTTCTATTTTTTTCAACTCTTTATTTTTATTTTTCAGAAAAACAAAAAGATTTTTTAACATACACTTCCGCCCAGGCAGGTGCATCATAATTGATGACAAATCCAATATATTTATATTGTATTGCATACAACGCAGGCACAATCAGGTCAAGTCCGTGTGGTGTAGCAGAAGCGTTGTAAAAAGAATATAGGATGATAACTATTAGAAACCTACTATCATCTGTTAAAAGAGGGAAAAGTAGGAGCAGGTGACTTATTAGCATAAACCATGTGTCGAACAGTAAAGGTCCCATGGAGATCAGCTTCAAACGAATCCATTTTGTCAATCAATTGAGCCGTCAGGTGCTCAAATAATCTACTATCTTTAGCACGTGCATATAGGTCTGCGTAAGAAGGAGGGACTGGTTTCTTCCAGAACAGAGAGATCAGGCATTTAGCTGCAGTAAGGACATTAAAGAGCAGTCTGGAATTTGGATCACGAATAGAGATGAGCGAGCACTAAAATGCTTTTCCCGATGCTCGGGTGCTCGTATCGAATAACGAACCCCATTAAAGTCAATGGGAGACCCGAGCATTTTTTTTAGTAAAAGAGAACATTAAAAGAACAGTGCATAATAAAATATCCCAGATGTTTACTGATGTTTTGCTTGTAAGAACACATTGAAATAACACTATTCTTCACTTTCCAGGTGTTCGCGCGTGTCTCCCGCTAAGTTAGGAGATGTTCAGAAAATCTGGAATGTGAAGAATAGTGTTCTTTCAATGTGTTCTGCACTTAAATGGTCCTGTATTCACAGTTTTTAATGTTTTAATTCTATTCTTCACATTGCAGGTGTGCGCGCGTGTCTCCCGATAGGTTCGGAGATACGCGCGCACATCAGCAATGTGAAGAATAGTGTTATTTAAATGTGTTCTGCACTTAAATGTTCGTGTTTTCACTGTTTTTAATGTTTTAATTCTATTCTTCACATTGCAGGTGTGCGCGCGTGTCTCCCAATAGGTTCGGAGATACGCGCGCACAGCTGCAAAGTGAAGAATAGTGTTATTTAATTGTGTTCTGCCCTTAAATGTTCGTGTTTTCACTGTTTTTAATGTTTTAATTCTATTCTTCACATTGCAGGTGTGCGCGCGTGTCTCCCGATAGGTTCGGAGATAAGCGCGCACAGCTGCAAAGTGAAGAATAGAATTAAAACATTAAAAACAGTGAAAACACGAACATTTAAGCGCGCGAACACCTGGAAAGTGAAGAATAGTGTTATTTCAATGTGTTCTTACAAGCAAAACATCAGTAAACATCTGGGATATTTTATTATGTAATAAAAATACTGTTCTTCACTTAATTTAATGCTCGATCTCGAGCCGGCGAGATACTCGTCCGAGTAACGAGCCGGTCCGAGTATGCTAATACTCGACCGAGCAGTATACTCGGACGAGTATACTCGCTCATCTCTAATCACGAACATTTGCAGGCAGTAAATTAAGTAAGTATATTGCAGGGTCCATAGGGATGTCTATATGAAGTAAATCCAAGAGCAGCTTCCTAATCATAGCCTACTAATTTCCTATGTTAGAGCACATCCAGAAAATATGAAAGAGTGAGCCTCTCTCACTACTAAATTGCCAAAATGTATCTTATATAGAGATGAGCGAACACTAAAATGCTCGGGTACTCGTTATTCGTGTCTCTAAGTCTCCAATTGTACATCTTTCGTATCTCTATTTGGCATGTCTCCTTCACTTCCATAAACAGAGCTTGAAAGTCCAATTTAGTAGGCAGTTGGCTCACATGGGACCATCAGTCGGAGGGCAGCTGAGATGGAGGGTCCCGGATAAGGGAGAGGCGTAGAGCGTCAGGTCTCTGCTAGATGTATGCTGTAAGGGTGGCCTTGAGGGGCCAGGTGAGGCCTGGGATGGTGACCCCATGGCTGCTCTCGCCGGTGCTTGGACCTCCGGTTGCAAGGTATTCACCCCCTGGGTGGTGGTGGCTGGAGTCTGGGTTCTGACCCAGGGCTGCTCGTGAGGCAAAGCGCTCTAACCGCCCGCAGCTGGGAGTGCAGGGAAATCTGCCTCGTGCAGCATTGTGGCGCACGCCACCTTGGAGGAGGCCGCCTGCATCTCCTGGCCGAAATATTCCACTAATGTAGTGGTGTAAGAGGCACCAGAACGGTCCAGCGAGGTGCTGGTAGGCTTCTGCTTCCCTTGGTTGCCCATAGCAGTGAGGTAGGCTGCTGAAACAACGGTAACTGGGTCCGTGGGTACGGAGCCGATATATCGTGTGACCGCTGCTCCTGGCATCCGGACACGCACCCATTTATTTTTTTAATATTATAGTTCGATTTTACTATACACAAACTGTATTTTTTATTGACAAGCATTTCTCATTCAGCATTTTTTATTTCTAAATTACTGAATTTATTTTGTATAAATAATTATGGTATGTGTTTTTAATCATGTACAGTCAGCAAGTTTATCAAATACCAGTGGTGGATTTTGTTGGTATAATAAAAAATTGTTGGTACAATAAAAAATTGGATCCCCTCATTATACCTTCTAAGAGTTTTCGAGCACCACTACTTGTACTTCCTTTACCATACTTCTGTTTTAGAGGTAAAATCAATATAAAAAAATGTGCAAACTGCTTGTATGTGTATTTATAAAGTGTCTGTGCCAGTTTTGTGTTGTGGCAGCACTGTGTCCGGCACGACAGAAAAAATGTGCACCTAAAGTAACGTCTGCGCCACAATTATGCAGCATGAACAAAGTGCACCAAAAATAAAACAATGCACACTTCTCGAGCATTGCAGGGTGCACCAGTTTTGATTACTCTGGCACACTCTGCATACTCCACAGGCAAACTGCACATGTTTTGATGCATGATGACCGTAGCATAGAATCCTACATACATTACAGTGTACAGTGGGTACATAAAGTATTCAGTCACCTTTACATTTCTCACTCTTTGCTTCATTGCAGCCAATTGGTAGGGTCAAAAAAGTTCTTATTTTTGCTCATTAATATACACTCTGCACTCCATCTTGACCAAAAAAAAACCCAGAAGTGTAGATAGTTTTGCTAATATATTAAACAAGAAAAACTTAAATATCACATGGTCATAAGTATTCAGACCCTTTACTCAGTATTGAGCAGAAGCACCTTTTGAGCTAGTACAGCTATAAGTCTTCTTGGGAAGATGCAACAAGTTTTTCACACCTGGATTTGGGGATCATCTGCCTCTTTGCAGATCCTCTCCAGTTTCCTGAGGTTGGATGGCGAACATTGGTGGACAGCCACTCCAAGTCTCTCCAGGTCAGGGCTCTGGCTGGGTCGGTCAAGATTAGTCACAGAGTTGTTCTAAAGCCATGATTTTGATATTTTAGCTATGTGCTTAGGGTGATTTTCTATTTGGAAGGTGAACCTTAAGCCCAATCTGAGTTCCAGAGCACTCTGAAAGAGGTTTCATCCAGGATTTCTCTGTTCTTGGTCGATTCCTTCATTTACAACCAGTTGTCCTGTCCCTGCAAAGGAAAACACCCCTATAGCATGATACTACCACCTCCAAGTTTTACTGTTGGAATTGTATTTGACAGGTGACAAGAATACCTGGTTTTCTCCACACCGCTTAGAATTAACACCAAAAGTTCTTCAGACCAGTGAATCTTATTTCTCATAGTCTGGGAGTCCTTCATGTATGTTTTGCAAAGGGTATGCAGGCCCACACGCCCTTCAATGAGGAGAAGTTTCCATCAGCATAATCTGCCATAAAGCCCAAACTAGTGGAGGGCTGCAGTGATAATTTGTGGAGCTTTTTCCCATCTCCCTACTGCATCTCTGGAGCTGAACCACAGTGATCTTGGGGTTGTTCCAGACCTTCGTTACCTCTTTTACCAAGATTTTTTCCCACAATTGCTTAGTTTGGCGGGACGGACAGGTTGAGGAAGAGTAGTGGTTGTGCCAAACTTCTTCCATTTAAGGATTATGGAGACCACTGTGCTCTTAGCAACCATAAGTGCTGCAGAAATTCTTTTGTAACCCTGGCCAGATCTGTGCCTTGCCATTCTGCCTTTTGAGCAGTTCTTTTAAACCTCATCATTCTCATGTTCTCTTATATCCAATCTAAGCTATAAATTCTTACATAGACAGATGTGTGCCTTTCATAATCAAGTCCAATCAGTTTAATTCAACACAGCGGGACTCCAATGAAGGAGTAAACCAACTGAAGGAGGATCTGAGGGTGCAGTCACACATTGCGTTTAACGCATGTGTTTAAAAACGCATTGCAACAGCTGAAGAGAATTTTGCCTAATTAAACAGCTGTTAACAGTTGCATTTTGTAAACATAAGTGTTAACAGATGTGTAATTAGGTAAAACTCTACAGCTGTTGGAATGCTTTTTTAAACGCATGCGTTAAAGGCGACGTGTGACCACACCCTGAAGGAAATTAACTACATGTGAGTTAAATATGAGTGCCACAGCAAAGGGTCTGAATACTTATATCCATGTGATATTTCAGTTTTTCAAGTTTAATAAATTAGAAAAAATATCTACATTTCTGTATTTTTTTGTCAAGACTAGGTGCAGAGTGTACCTTAATGAGCACAAAATAACTTTTTGACCTTACTAATTGTAACAAAAAATGAAAAATGTAAACGGGCCTGAATACTTTCCACTGTATATTATACAGAAATATTAAAAGTATGTTTACGATGAACATCAAGGTCACAATATATTCATAATATCAAGTTCAACATATGTTGTGTTTGCCCCAATGCATGTTTTGGCTTAGGATAATTTTTTTTTTCAGACGGGGGAAGGCACCTAATATCAATATCATGTTATTAGCACATTAGTTCTTTTTGAATCATGATTATCATACTTTATAGCATTTACTTCTAGTGGTAAAGCTGTGGAAAAATCAACTAACATTATGTATTGATTTTCTATTACCCTATATACTCGAGTATAAGCTGACCTGAGTATAAACAGAGACCCCTAATTTTACCACCAAAAACTTGGAAAACATATTGACTCGAGTATAAGCCGAGGGTGGGAAATGCATTGGTCACGGCCTCCCAGTATATAGCCTGCAAGTCCCCAGTAGTATATAGCCAGCCTGCCTCCTGTAGTATACAGCCAGTCCCCGTAGTATACAGCCAGCCCCCTGTAGTATACAGCCAGACAGCTCCCTGTAGTATACAGCCAGCCAGCCCCCTGTAGTATGAGGGTATAAAGAGAGGGGGCATTATGGAAGGGGCATAAGGAAATGGTGCCTTCTAAAAGGGGGGATAAGGCATGAGGTATTGGGTAGAACTAAGTATATTAGTCCGCCCTCTGAAATCATTCTACTTGTGGCCCCATTCTACATGTGGCCCCATGGGAAAATTAATTGCCAACCCATTACTTGAGCCTATGACTTCTCTCCTACTATTTTAACATCCATGAAGGAAATTTTCAATCCTTCAAAGTAACAAGTGAATTTAAGGTTTATTTCATTCTGACTAATGTATTCCATAAACATCTTAAAACTTAATTCTTCTCTTTCCACTATAGATTGTCTATAAAATGACCCATCCATTTTATTTTGTCACACCTAATGCATTATGTCTTTCCTTTGCTTTATATATTTTTTGATTAGGAGGGATACATTGTATGACTGATTTTCACCTAATGCACATAATGTCCTTTTCCTTTCTCTACATGCATGACATATACTTAGTGTGCAGTTCCTTCTGACTAGTATATAGGAAGGTATAATTTGCCTTTATCCAGTTTATGTGTCTCAGTATACAGTCTCATGTGCAGTATGCTACACTCCCTATCACGAGAGAAAAGAAAGCCCATCTGTCATAGAAGGGGTTAAAGGAAATCTACCTAATAAGGTAGATCTAATGGCAGGTTCTCAAAGCCTTCTCTGTGCATCTGGATTTTAATTTTATGCTACAAGGACTGCAAGGCTGGACTGTTTTACTTCTGTTAAACAAATATA
This sequence comes from Engystomops pustulosus, assembly GCA_019512145.1. Taxonomy (NCBI): domain Eukaryota; kingdom Metazoa; phylum Chordata; class Amphibia; order Anura; family Leptodactylidae; genus Engystomops; species Engystomops pustulosus. The sequence goes on along the minus strand of CM033642.1, from coordinate 188,659,322 downwards.
AGAAGTTTAGAGGCATAAAACATACAATAGTCCAAGGTAAAAGCACACAATTAAAAATACTATATAACTAAAAGGGACGGAGAAAGGAATGTGCCTACGCAGTCACAGCAGTGTGGACAAGGATTATAAGGATACAACAACTATCCCATGATCAGCTTCTTTACTCTTAGCCCGTTGATCACCCTGGCAGCCTCGTACTTCAATAACTTCTGAGGTGTTACCACTGATCATTCATCTTCACTTTAAAGAATCCTCACACTGTCTCCTCCAAGATTTTCACACTCTTTTGCACCTTTGATTGCATGACCTCTGGCTATGTGATGGCAAGTTAAAATGTTACCTGCCATTCAACAACAGATATTGGGAATGCATGGAGTAGCAAATTCATTATTACACTCAGCATCAAGTCTAGAACACAGAGGGAAGAAATCAATGTTTGATGATATGATTGCTACTGGAGATGAGAGGCAGTGTCTAACACAACATGTAAATACTGTATTTAGTGGACATATAATTTAATAATGCAGTTTGCTGGGATGGAGACAGTCCCATACACAGCATAGAGATAAGGAAAACATGCTAAAGATTAACTCTTTCCATAACTAGAGAATATATCACTTGATAGTTCAGCTTTGAAAGGAAAAGACTATCCAGATTCCAATAAGATTCTATTCCTTCTATTCTACAACCTATAATCTTCCTTTAAGATTCTACTCCTTATTATTGTTCTGACACCCATAACATTTTCAGACTGTATTCTATGTGGCTTTGTAAGGTGTCATATGTATGACCTCTTCATCACTTTTTATTCAAATTCTTTTGGAGGCAAAAGAGTCAATTGAGACATTTGGATGCACTGCCGGTAATAATTGTTTCTATAACTGACAGATCGGGGATTCCTAACAAGCTTATGATTTTATTTGTTTGTTTATTTTACTATATGCATTCTAGGAAAGGGGGGGGGTGTGATTTGAAGTTCTAATGTTTTTTTTCATCTTTAATAAGGCGCACTCGAGCATTTTAGTGTTCGCTCATCTCTAATTATAATGAAATAATATCAAAAGAAAAAGAAAAGTTTGAAAAAATACTTTAACCTGATCTTTGAATTTAATAAATAGAATTTACAGTTATAAAATAAGGAAAATGTACTGTATATACTTCATCTCATCCTGGGGCACACTGTAACAGAGAATCCTGAATGACAGCTATGGGAACCTGTAAGAGGCTCCCAGCTGGCGTGGCAACTGAACAGCCCCCTCTGTTCATGTCAGGGGCATTGCTGGTGGGACATCCAAGAAGGCAACTCCCATTTGCAGCACTGTTGGAATTTATAATTACCTTTCTTTTAAATGTTAGAACAAAAAAGTCACAGATTTTTGCGTAGAGACTTTTAGACACACTTTTTTGTAATTTTCCCACATTTGCCCCACAACTCATGGTGCACTGTTTTTCAATGGATTTGTTGTATTTACCTAACAAATCCAGCTGTTTAGCCTAACTAAAAATGTAAAAGTTTATTTTAGACAGTAATGTAAAAATGCAGTAAAAACATTTTGGATCTAAAATGCTTTATTTAGAAACATCAAAATTTGTACAAATTTTGACAAACTGACAAAACTGCTGAATTTTTTTTTCCTGGAAAGATATTTTTATTTTTAAACAAAAACAAAAAACCTGCAAGTGAACTGTCGTTCAGCTGCAATATGCAACAATATATCGAAAAGCATGGTATAAAGAAAGATTTATTGGTCACATCCTTCACACCAGAGAGCAATGTTAGAATATCAGGTACAGGTGCAATTTAATACAGGGAGAATCCAACTAAGACAAAAAGACAAATAAACTAGACAAAAAAGGAACTAGACATCTAGAAAACTAGAAAACTAGAAAGAGAAAAGAGGTGTACAAGGAAAGAGAAAAGATAGATTTCCCCCAATGTATTTCTATGTTGTCCGATCATAAGTTAAACAAGGAACAGAGGCAAGGGAAAAGAAGTTCACAGGAACATATTTTTTAATAAAGTATTTTATAAAGTCCTCGGCATTAATAATTGATGCAATTTTGTTAAAATTGTATTAATGCTTTGAAGAAATAGCAGAAGGTTATAACTACAGGCAGTCCAAGATAGGTTCTGTAGGTTTGTTCTTAAGTTGAATTTGTATGTAAGTCAGAACTGTATATTTTATAATTGTAAGCCCAGCCAAATATTTTTTGGTCTCTGTGACAATTGGATTTTAAAAGTGTTGGATTGTCATAAGAACCAGGATTAACGGCTTCATTGCAGACACCCTTGATAACTGTTATAGCTGTTTATTGTAGCCTAGAGCTAAAGTACAGTAAATTACCAACATCCAGAGGGCCGTTTGTACCTAGGGGTCATCTGTAAGTCGGGTGTTCTTAAGTAGGGGACCGCCTGTATACCCAAAATGCATAAAAAGGTTTTTCTTAAGCAATACAATTGCATGTACACTTAGGAGGGGATTTATCTTATCTATGTTTGTTTTGGCTTGCTTTGCCTGACTTTTTTCATCTGCTTCTTTTGTAATTTATCATTCTCACTTTTTACTTGTGTTAAAAAAATTTTTTCAGATCTCTTTATGCAACATTTGTTACAAATATCTAAAAAATGTTACACAAATGTCTCAAGTCACTTCTTTCCATTTTTAAAGTTTTCCTTAAGTATGATTTCGTCTGGAGTTTTTTGCAAATTTAGCAATGTCTCAAACTTAAGACAATTTGAAAAGATAAATGTTATTTGCAACATTTAGAAGATCTGGAATAGAAGATCAATGTGTCTTACTGACGATAAACAAATGTCCATCAGACTTCAGTGCACATTTCAAAAAGCCTCCTAAAAAGTCACAAAAACTGCAATGCGCCAAAAAAGTCTCAAAAAAGACAGAAAAAAGGAATAAAAATAATGATAAATGACCCCCCTTGGTGTGTGTCTAGGACGCATTGTTAAATATAATTAGTAGAATATCCCAAACTTATGACATAATTAATAATCAGCAGTGCCATAACTAGAGTCCTCTGAACCCCAGGGCAAAGGGCCCACCTCCCATGTTTTAACATAACTGCATCTTCATCCTGTCCACAAAGAGAAGACAGTATCAGAGCACACAGGACAGATGCTGTGGACCTGGTCGCAATCGTGAACATTATGTCCCAGATAATCAGGGCAAACATATGCACATAAAGTTTATTAGTGTGAAACTTATTTTGATAAAAGGCCTTTTTTTGAAGCCTTCTCCTGTTACCTCCAAAGATACAGTATCACAAGGAAAAATAATAATGAATAGATGAAATAATGAAATTGTGGGCAATAGGTTGACATGTGTTTTTTATATATTCCAAATTTTCTAACTTTCCTATCTATGAGGACCAGGCTAGTGTTGAGAAATATTGCTAATTTTTATTAAATAGCGGGCGATATGGTAATATATATTTTTCACATATTCCAAATTAGCTAACTTTCTTATCTATAAAGACCAGGCTAGTGTTGAGAAATCTTGCTAATTTTTATCGAAGTTTGAACATTCATACCTATAGTCCTCTACCTGAGATTAGCATGTATTTTCCAAACCAAACAAGGTTAAACTACATGTTTTTAGCAAAAACAACAAAGCTTTGGAAGATTCCTGGGCATCTTAATTAATTCATAATTAATATAAGCCGGCATTTTGTTTATCGCTAAGACAAAATCTACAACTGTATTGTGGAAATGTTAATAAATGACACAATGTAACAATGTGTCTGATTACAGGTTTACAGATCATCAGTCTCATAGGAGGCTTGAAACATTCTTTTAAATAAGACACCCTATTTTTAAAATGTGGTGACAATGTCATAAAGGTCACTGATTCTGTCACTGTCATTTTAAGAGAACACAAAGGGTTTGCTTGTCTGTCTAGTAACTTGCTGGTGTTTGTGACATCTGTCAAATTTTTTCAGATGTCCCATTTTCATGAAACACAATAAAACTGACAAGAACTAAGACCTTGGAAAAGGACAACAAAGCCGATAAAGACTGTGTATTAAAAATACAAGATTTTTCATTCAGTTAATGTATTATGCGATCTAATTAAATCATCTACTACTGTCAGTAATATTGTCAAATCCTAGAAAAAGATGCTCAGACAGGGATTTGTACATGGACAGAATATATTCATGTGTATAGCAAAGTATATGACTGTTGCAGCTTTGTACCACATTTACCTGAATTACTATTATTCAAAAAAATAAGCTTATATATGTTACTATTTCTCTGGAATCATATTTTACATCTTCAAAACAGAAAATTCTAGAAATGACTACAATTCTTATAGTGTAATTCATTGATTTATTGATTGGTTGATTTATTTAACAATTGAAAGTAATCACTTAGATGTTTAGAAATAAATATGTTATATGTAACATTTATGTATTTATACATTGCTAAAAAGGAAATCAACCTGTCCAGTTGGAGCAGTTACAGAGCCCTGCAAAATGACCTTCAGCATGCCAACACATATTCCATGAGGGTGGTATGAGGACCACAGCTTCCACAAGTTGGTGCTGTGTTTACAGCCCAACACCATACATTGTGAATTGAATTTGCCAGAGAACACAAAGATTGGCTGCTCCAATATTGGCATCCTGTGTTCTTCACAGATGAAAGCAGGTTTAAAATGGGCCCAAGTGATAGGTGTGGAAGAGTCTGGAGGCGCTGTGTAGAATGTTCTGCTGTCTACAACATCCTCCAGCATGAACAGTTTGGTAGTGGGTCATTAATGGTGTGGTAAGGCATTCCTTTGGAGGGATATACAGTCAGAGGTATCCTGACATTAAGTCCCAGGATGATCCACAGACCCACTGTGAGTACTTATGCAGGTACAGTGGGGCCCAGGCACCCTCTAATGCATGACAATTCTAGCCCTCATGTGGCTGTAGTGTGTCAGCAATACAAGCGAACACATCTGGGACATCATGTCTTGGTCCAGCAAAACCACTTTCCTCCACAACCTTTCTAGGAGTTGAAGCTTAAATGCCCGTGTCGGTGGAGAACCCTCAGGAGACCATCCACCTCTTCATCAGGAGCATGCCAGGTGTTGTACGGAGGTCATATAAGCACATGTAGGCCACACACACAATACCAAGCCTTATAAGCTTATAAGCCCTATCCCAAGTGGTAGGTTTCCTTTAAGTGTTCCTATTTTTTGAGCAGTGAGAAAAAGAGATTTTCTCTTTTTATATACCGTATATACCCATGTATAAGCTGAGGCCCCTAATTTTACCACCAAAACTGTGAAAACTGATTGACTCGAGTATAAGCCGAGTGTGGGAAATTCATTGGTCACAGCCTCCCAGTAGTATATAGCCAGCCAACCCCCAGTAGTATACAGCCCGCCTCCTGTAGTATATAGCCATCCAGCCCCCAGTAGTATATAGCCAGCCAGCCCCCTGTAGTACATAGCCAGCCCCCAGTAGTATTCAGCCTGCCTCCTGTAGTATATAGCAAACCAGGCCCCTTCAGTATACAGTCAGCCTCCTTTAGTAGCCAGCTATCCCCCAGTTTGCCCAGCACATAAAAAAAAAAAACTCGCATACTCACCTTCCACCAGTCCCTGAGGTTCGGTGCGTCTCACCGATGCTCCCGTACCTGTGGCTCCTCTTCTTTCTTCTCTCTGCTGTAACAGCTGGCAGAGATGCGTCCATGCGGTGAGGTTTTCAGGGCATTTTTTGTGCTGAAAAACTCAGCTTATTCACGAGGTATATAGATATGGGTTTTCTTGGCTAATATTATTGACACCATATTTATAGAGTATGTTCACAATAGCATATTGGTGGAATTCCCTCACTTCCCACACATGAACACAGTTCTGTTCTCTGTAACTGTTGCTGCATATAAGCTGTTTTGCCTTGGCTCAATCACAACATGAAAAACAACTATCTGCTTTCTATTATAATATATTCTCTTTTTATAATTTTCAAGTCTGTGGGTGGCTTGGGTGATTCTTGTGATCAGGTTAATTTCAGGGAAAAACACATTAGCCCACATTTATTAAAGCATTTGCCCAGGTTTTCTGTCTGACTTTGCACTGAAAAGAACATGCAAACTGCTTAGACATGTATTTATAAAGTGTGCCAGTTTTGTGTCATTGCTTCACTGTGTCCAACAAGACAGAAAAATGTGCACCCCGAAGGGCGTGTTAGTGCTTAGTCGGAGTTTGAAACCACAAATCTGTAACATGAACAAAAAAAATTGGTGCACACTTTCAGAGCAGTGCAGGGGACGCCACATTCATGAATTTTGATAAATGTAGGCCATTGTAGAGAATTTCCAACGCACTCTTAAATATAACAATTCACACATAAACATTACTGCATATAGTTCTTTTCACATAATGAAAAAAATACAGCTCATGAATAGTGAGTAGCAACTCTCCCTATATTTCTATTTACTGCTGCTTGACCTATCATTTCACAACAATAGTGAAAATGATTGCTCTTTAATCTCCGGACTCAGTTGTCATTCAGGGGATCACTAAAATGCTCGGGTACTCGTTATTCGAGACGAACTTTTTCCCGCAGGCTCGAGTGCTCGTCTCGAATAACGAGCCCATTAATTCAATGGGAGACTCGAGCATTTTTCAAGGGGACCAAGGCTCTGCACAGGGAAGCTGGCCAAACACTGGGAACCTCAGAAAAGGATGGAAACACCACGGAAATGGACAGGAAACAAGCAGGGGCAGCATGCATGGATGCCTTGAGGCTGCTAATCGCACCATTATGCCAAAATTATGGGCAACAGCATGGCCATGACAGAGTGACAGAATGAAGCTAGATAGCATCTAAAACATCCAATTGACTGACACTATAGGGGAACGGCATGCAGAGGCAGCGGCAGCAGGCTAGAGGTGTTCATGGCGACATACCTAAATGGACTCAGGCTTCAAACCAATGGGTGGCAGAGAGGAACCAAAGGAGGTGAGCAAGAAGCGCTCAATAATATCGGTACATGATAAAAGTTTGCCAGTATATTTTGTGGATTACACAGCAGGGGTGGCGACAAGTTAACATGGAAGCCATGAAAACAACCCAAAATTCTGCCTGACACAGCTCGTTTGATAAGGGGACCATGTATGGAGGCAGTGAACTAGTAGTAGATAAAGGTGCTGCAGTTAAAAACTATGTTAGTTGGGATCTTGGCATGGAGATGGCGCTCGCTGCAGGCGAGCTTTCGCCAATCCAAGCCCCTGTCTCTAGGCTACTCCCAACAGCACTTCTAAGACCTTTTGTATAAGATCAAGTGTAGTAGCGTTCTTATAAGTTTGGGATATGGCGGGTGAGGGGAATGAAACAGATGCGCAAGAAGCGCTGAAATAATATCGGTAAATGATAAAAGTTTGCCAGTACATTTTGGGGATTATACAGCAGCGGTGGCGGACAAATTTACAAGTTTGATGTGGAATGCCTGTAATAGCTCTTGGGCGGTGTGCCTTTTATCGGCATAGGCTCAGCGTTTGAGCACCGCCTGCTGTCGTGTAGCGACGGCAATGCTGCTGTGCCTAGAGCTACCAGACTGATGGCGCCATGGCCACGGATGGTAATTCGGAGGAAGAGAGGTGGAGGAGGGGTGGAGAGGAGGAGGTATATAGAGGCTTTGAGACCTGGACCGAGGTAGGCCCGCATCCTCGGCGTCGGCAGTAGATGACCAGCCCCAGGTCAGACTCGGTCCACCGCTGCACCAAGTAAGTGTAGTAGCGTTCTTATAAGTTGGGATATGGCGGAGAGGGGAATGTAAACAGATGCGCAAGAAGCGCTGAAATAATTATCCTAAATGGTTAAAAGTTTGCCAGTATATTTTGTGGATAACACAGCAGGTGGGTGGCGACAAAGTTAACAACTTTGATGTGGAATCCATGAAAACAACCCAAATTTGTGCCTGACGACACCTCGTTGATAAGGGGAGAAAGGGAGGGGGAAGCAGAGTATGGAAGCGCGAGCCACTGCAACGGGGGGGACCCTGCGGCGGTAGGGTCTGTAGGAGGAAAAGGGAAGGGGTGGAGGAACAACGAGGGGGACGGGGGGGGGAGTACTTGATTATTTTCTGATGGAGGACATTTAATTTGGATAGTGCATTGTATGTGTGGCTCAGTCAACAAAGTTTGTTTTTCAAACCAGAGGAGCAGGGTAGGTGGCCCTCCAGAGAAAAAATGAAAAATGGACATAGATTGAGTGCCTTATGTGGCAAGTCCAAAAAAAAAGTTTTTCAAACAAGAGGAGCAGGTAGGTGGCCCCGCCCCCTCCAGAAAAATTGGAAATGGAGATGAGGGGAGTTAAGGAGGAGGGACAGTGATAGTGATTCATGGTGCAATTAAAAAAAGTAAAAAAAAGATGGGAACAAAACGACGGAAGAGAGGTGGAGGTGTGACCTTATTAAGAGAAAAAAGAAAAAGGAAAGAGAAAGTCAGAGGAGGGAATCTAGGTTGGAACAAAAGTAAAAAAAAGTGTGTCAAACCAGAGGATAGAAGCAGGTAGGTGCAATCCAGAAAAAATGAAAAATAGATGGAGTGACTGTATTTGGGGACCGCGACACGTCCAATAAAAGTTTTTTCAAAAGTTTTCTTTTCAAAAACTCAGGGGAGCAGGGTAGGTGAGGTGGGCCCTCCAGAAAAAACATGTGAAATCGATTGAGTGCCTGTCTGTGGCAGTCCAAAAAAAAAGTCCCCAAAAAGTTCAACCAAGAGGAGCAGGTTTAGGTGTAGGTGGCCCCTCCTCCCGAAAAATTGAATATAGATGGAGTGCCTGTTATGTGGAACTCCCAAAAAAAAAAATTAAAAATAATTGTGTTTTTTTTTAAAACAGAGGACGGGGGTAGGTGGCCCACTCCAGATAGAAAAAAAGAAAAATCACAACTGAGAATAGTAACTATAGATAGAGCAAGTGGGAGGGCCCATTCCTGTCAAAAAAAGCCAGTTTCCTCGGCTTTTTAGTGTACCCAAAGAGGAGAGAAGGAGGGAAATTGGAGGTAGGAGGAGGAGGCACGAGGAGGCAGTGAGCACCTTTACCGGACCCGCAGAGACGAGGACCCGCACTCGAGGGACACATTGGAGAAGACCAGTCGGGCAGTCTATCGTCCCGCAGGTACGACTGCAAGCAGAAGGGGGGACAAATGACAGGAGAAGGAGGAAATAGGAGGAAAATTGGGAAGTTGAAAGGAGGCCGAGGACGGAGGCAAAGCGACCTATACCCGCTAGGATTTAGGGATAAACAATGGATCGGAAGGACGCAGGAGTGTCCATGTCAAAATCCTGAGGTAGGAGCGATGGTGGACGAGATGGACTCAAGAGCGTCTACCACAGAGTCTGAGGGGGAATGAAAAGTAAACGCCAGAGACCAGAGAAGCAGGAGGCGGCCCCAGGTGAGGACGGCGACGGTACTCGGGAGGGACCATAGGCAGATGGGGCGGAGGCCTCTTGGGTATGACTGGAGAGGGATTAGGAGAATTGAATTGGGAAAGGGGGAGCTGGGCAATGGCCAAAAGGGGCGGAGAGTGCGACCGATGGGACAATTGAGGAGAAAAAATAAAGGCGATGGCAGGAACGATCGCAGAAGAGGTGTAAGCATCCAGGGAGCCAGGGAAAGATCCGATGCGAAGTAGAGAAAGGAGGGGAAGAAGGATAAGGGGTTCTGGTTGATCGATATCGAAAATAAGGCAAAGGTGAAAAACTGATGACTTCGGACAAGACAGCATGGGGGGACAGGGAAAGGGGCGGCGGCAAGAAACATCCAAGGCTTGTTACATACAACGGCAGTTCGTGGCACATTGTCAGCTTTGAATTGAATGCTTGAAAACCAAGGAGGTGTAGGGAGACTCGGGGTCCTGTGTAACTTGTAGGAAGAGTGTATGCTTTGTTATGGTCAGATTACGTACTCCCTCCAAATACTAGGTAAAGATCAGCCCTATACTCTGCCGAGATGGGGAAAGGGTGAGGAAGAGTGGTGTGGGTGCTGGGGGAAACGGCGACGGTGCGGGGGGTGAAACATAAAGATGGCAAAAAGCTCGTGTAATAACAGAGGACCATACTTGCCAGTGCGGGCACAAAGCGGCTCTGGCTAGCCTCCTACCATACTCTCCTCGCTACTTGTCCGCCCAGGAACTACGCACTCTGCCGCTAGCGTGGAAGAAAGAAGGGAAAATACTGTTGCAGCTGGCACCCAGGCCCCTGCTGGGTATTTCATGCATTCTAACCACCCTTCCCTCAAGGGATGAGGCTGAGGCAGAGGTGGAAATAAGACGTGGGCACGCAAACCTTCGAAAGGGTGATAGCGAAGCGGGCGAACAGCCGGAGATCCTGGACCATCCCTCCTAAAATAAGTAAGAAGTAGAGAGGGAGGCGTGAGGGGGCGACTGCAGGTGGTGAACGTAGGGAGAAGAAAGGAGTGATGCCGGGAATAGTAGAGGGGACCACAGGGGAGGAATAGAGGGAGGTCCAAGAGATCCGTCGAACGATAATGAGCAGGCAAAGAGGAAAGCAGAGAAAGCTGAGCGAAAAACAGAGGAAAAAAAAGAGAAAGAATAATAGAAGGGAAAAGGGAAAGGGAAGGAAAGAAAAGAAAGGGACGAGCAGGACGGGAAAGGGCAAACGAAGAAAAGGGTCAGGAAAAAGACAGCAGGAGGAGTGAAAAGACAAGAGGAATAAGGGAAGGGATTGAGGGCGTGAGCCCAGAAGGGAGAAATTGGTAGGGGGGAGGGGCGAGAAAAAAGGAGACGAAGTAGGAATGAAGAAGAAGCAGAAAACTACGTAGATAATATTGAGATGGAGAAGAGAAGAAAAAGAAAAAGACATGAGGGTGTTGCTTTGGAGACAACCAAGGGAAGCGCTTCACTCCCCGTCTCTTGTGACGAGCGCAACAGCTTCCGACTTATGTTGATCAGAGAGTTTTTTTTTTCCAAATAGCCAAGCCAAAGCAGAGGGAGGGGGATGAGGGAGGATGAGCTGATGGGTGTTGTGATGATGGCCGGAGGCCATCGCCACCTGACATTCTCGGGCATCTGACCCTCATCAAAGTGCTTCAGCACCCGCAGTATCAGACATCCACGTCCATTCTCATTTGTAGACTTGAGGAAAGCAGCTTGACTGACCTGACTCCAGTTATGGTGGAAGTTGAAATACATCTGGCAGTTTACAATCGCTCCTGCGCTGCGGTAAACGTGGATACATGGTTAATGTGAATTCCACCTCGTTTGGGCACGTTCGCACCAAAACAGTCGAGGTGACGGCGGGCAGTTGAGGGGCGATGCGCTGCCCTGAGAGTGGCAGCATCGCTGCTGGACTACTGAAAGCGCACAGATGCGGCGCCTTCGTGAAAAATTGACAGATTGGGGTTGTATGTCTTGGGTAACGGAAACGCGGGGGAACTATCGATTTAACCATGGGACAGGAATGGACAAATCTTCTGGGTAAGTCTGCCGAGTTGCAGAGCAAGCACACCAGGTTCGTTAAGGCGTTTGGAACACAACATGCAATGGATTTAAGGGGTTCAGAGTGGGCGGGCCAGCCCCAGATCAGTCGGCGCCGTGATGCCCTGTAATCGTTCGTGTGGCGGGTTGTGCCTTTTATCGGCCTAGGCTCAGCAGTTGGAGCACCGACTGCTTGGCGATTAGCGACGGCACTGCTGCTGTGCCTAGAGCGCGACGGATTGCGCATTGCCCACGGATGGAGTTCGGAGGAGGAGGTGGAGGAGGGGTGGGAGGAGGAGGGGCATAGTAGGCTTTGAGACTGGACCGAGGTAGGCCCCGCAATACTCCGGAGGACGGAAGAGAAGCGGTGAGTGAAAGAAACCAATGACCGCCGGAAGAAGAAACTCAGGTCTCGCTTTTGCAGATGGGCAAAAGACAGAAAAACAACGTGCGGGAAAAAAATGGAGTGAACGGGAACTACAACCAACACTAGAGAAGAGCGAGAGTCGAGAAATTGAAAGGAAGATAATAGGAAAAACGGTGACGGTCGCGCCTTGGTAAGTGGGAAATTTGTAACGAAAGAGCATGAAAAGGAGAGTCGGGAACGGGCAAAGGAGGAGGTGTCTCAGTTGAAAAGTGATGGCGTTTCGACACGGGATGGGAAGGAAAAATAGGAGAAAAGTTGAAGTGGCGGCTGCCAACACTGCCCGCGGGACCGAATATCGAGGGTAGGGTGGGCGGCCCGCCTCGAAATGAGGGTTTGCGAAAGAAAAGGCCTCGGTCTCTACTAGCCTATAGCGGCAGCATTCCAGGATAAGCAATCTGGAGATGTGACATTAAGGGCTGGGCGTTGCCGGGGGGGTGCTGGGCTTTGCCACTATATTTTCTTTCCGCTCCAGAGTCTGGGTTATGGTGAGCTGAACGCTGGGGATGCGGTGGAGGATAGTGGAGGCAAAGATGGGGGTTTTTGCTTCAAGGGTATCCTGGGACAGGGGGCGGACCTATCAGATGACACAGGGGAGAGCAGAGCAGTGGTGTGCACGCCGGGAGGTGAAAGGATTGGTGCCACGATTAGGTGTTAGCATTGCATATGGCCTGCGCCACTGGTGGTTTTCGGTTAAGCTAGTCGTTGGTGGAACCCTGCTGATCCTGGTTCTGGCACAAAGGTTGCCACACCACAGTCCGTCTGGTCAACGGTGGTCCTTAAGAACCTCCAGACTTCTGAAAATTCTAGCCCCAGTCGCCGCGGGAGCCCTCGCCACGGGAGCTTCTACTAAGTGACACATTGGCGCTTGATGCAACTGCTCTGGCCTGCCTTCTAGTCGGGGCCCCACACTGCCCCTCCCAACTGTTCTGCATTAGGACTCTCCTCAGTTCAGAAGAAGCCACTGTGTTCACACCGGCCCGTAACCCCAGCTGGCTGGTCTATCCTACCCCATCACTACTCATTATCCCCGAATCCTTGTGCCGGCAAAGTCTGCCTCCCAGCCCTACAGACGTAGGGTTCGGCCCTGAGCAACAACTTCACCACTGTCTGAACCGTGATCTCTTTTCACTCGCTCAGGAACAGGTATAGACTTCGTCCAAACACACTATCTGCCCACAACGGATCGAAGAAGTGTCCCGATCATCGCACCCAGCAGACTTGCGACGTGAGTGAGATGATAGACTCTCTCTGCACGTTATGGCATGCGGAAAAATTGTCAGCGAGCCAGCAGGACCGAGACAAAGTGCGTTTGGGACTGGGGGTAAGGAGCCTAGAAAACAGTTCCTTACAGGTATGCCGGTTGTGCACAATGCACCACAATTTTCTCCTGGAGGGGGCAGCACGTGGGAGCTGGTGGAGGAGGCTGGAAGACAGGACGACCTCTCAGTTCTTATTCTAGGAAGTTGTATATACATGTTCTTTCTCAGAATGAATCACCAACCCATCGCGTGTACGTATAGTCCTCCCTTATCTCGTTTGAGACTATTGCCGTTTTAGTCGTGCCCCCCTCTCTCCACTAGAAGAATCTCCTTCCCCCCCCTTCTTTTCCTTCCCCACTTTTCTCCCCCTCTTTGTTTCCCACCCACACATCTAGCATTCCCCCCGTATAACTCATCGCTCTCACATTCGCTATCCTTGCTTCAGTCACCTGTTACTCGATTTGCGATGAACGTGAGTATGAAAAATAAACGGAGCATTGTCCTATATATAAATAATTCCGTGTCATCCAAGGCGACCAGCACTGTGTTGTCCTAATTGATACAGTCCTCTCCACTATCCCACTTCCCTTTACAGTCTAATCTTAAAATTAGTCTTCCACCACTCGGTTTTGCGTCATCGTTATCTACTGCTGGCATGACTCGAGCTTCATATCCAACGCCGCCCTCTAGTACCACATGGGCTTCCGGGTTCCGCGTTCTTTTCTGCGTACGCCACGTCTCACTGTCTCCACAATACCTCCTCTTGACAACATTCCCCTCGCTAGGTTTATTATTTGCAGCTCGTCAACCTCCACGGACCAATTTGGAAATCGCCCCCTCACGTCAGTCTTTTCAGTTACTTTCAACGATGCACACATACAAATATGATTTAAAAGTCTATGTATATGGCTGTAAGTGTCAAGTGGAAGTAGGCACTGATGTTTGGAATTCATTCTTTTTTCCCCACCGTCCGTGTATATTTTTTTCATCAGTTACCCTTCCTATAGGTATGAAAGCACACTGATGAGATGACGATGAGTTATGCAAAAAATAAACGTAAAATTAAAAAGGAAATGACAGACTGTGCCTAATTTGAAATCCAACCCTAATAAATTTTCCCCCTTTGGTGTTTGAGTTGGCTATGTGGTACTAAGAGCTAAAACACAACGGTAGAAAGTACCCCTGCAAAATTATAACAAAAGGTAATAGCTGCACTTACTAGTTGACAGAAGCCCCAGCCAAAAGCAAAAAAAAAAAAAAAGTTATATAACGTTTAATGTAGCCCTAAGAAGGGATGTTGGGTTCTTGTGAATCAATCCTGCCTAACAAGTAATATACCTGCACACTAACGCTAACCTGAACGCAGCAGCTCTCTCCTAGCGGCATCCAAGAACACCGATGATCCGCAGCAGCAGCGCGGGGGGCGGCGCGCTAGGCTAAGTCTATCCAGGGTCAAATGATCGGGCCAGCGTTGTAGCTATCGCCTCGCCACGAGTTTACTTGTCATGTAGATCTTTTAGCAGTTCAAGACCAACAGTTAAACTAAATCCCACACTGTTTATGGGTTTTTAGGTTTGAATCACTCATCAGCCGCCTAAACCCCGTGTCTTGGGCGCACCAGGAATTGTTGGTAAGAGTTATTTCCTGCATGCCTTCGTACATGTTTTTTTCCGAGTCCTCTTTTGTTTCTTCCCTTCTTCGCACTTCGAAATCCCTCAATAATCAAAGAACACGTTTATTCAACCCATTGTTGCTGTGTGGATTTTTTCCCCACCCCTTCGTTCCCTTGGAGATTAATTGTTATTCATGATCTCCCCTGTCCTGGTCTTGGGGGGGGGAGGATGCCCTTGACCGTTTATGTCATTCCCGCAGCCGGCCCCCTGTGCTTTCCGCTTGTTCGTTCTCCCGTAGCAAGACAGTTTTCGAGTACGCTCAGGGCCTCGCATTCTGGCCATGAGGGCGGGAGAAAAGAAAATTTCGCCCTCAGCGAGGCAGATGAGGAGCACCGGAGGGAAACGGCGGCGAAACAGGGTAGGGCTGACTTTGGAAACGCGCTTCTTCCCGAAATCACCACCAGCAGTTGCGGAAACCTGCGTCTTTGGCCTCGAGTCCTCACCATGGTATGACTGGGAGGCCGCTGGCGGCTGACATCATCACAAAGCTGCTGTGTCATCCATCAGCGCGACGGGTTGAGGAACTTAGATGCGATTGAAGATGCAAGACAGACGGTAAGAAAATAAAAGCAGCAGCGTGATGGCAGGAGGAGGGGGAATGCTTGGCGTCAGCGTGGGCCTGATGAAGCCGTGCCGAGAAGAGAGCTTATCACGGATGTGTGGAAGCAACGTCAATGGAGAGTTTCACTCACTTTGCGGTTGGCTGCTTCACCACAGCCGGGCAGCGGAAGAAAGATCTCCGTGAGCTCTCTGCTCACTGCTTTGCTAGGAGCTCCGGAGATCAGCTCCGCCCACACGCAGAGCTCCGTGAACACTTCATCAGCAGTCTATGTGTGCTCTGTGTGTAAGCTATAAGTGTATGTTGCTGGGTGTATTGCTGTGCATGTTGCTGTGCATGTTGCTGTGCATGTTGCTGTGGTAAGCTACAGGTATGCTTCATGTTGCGTGGGTTATGCTGCTGTGTATGCGTTTTGTATGTATGCTGTGTATAATGGTATGATGCTGTAATTGCTGGGTGTTATGATGCTGTGACATGGTTGCTGTGTGATGATGCTGTGCATGTTGCTCAGTGTGTATGATGCTGAATGTTGTGTGTTCTGTGGTGTGTTGATGCTGTGATTGTTGCTGTGTGTTATGAGTGATGCTGCTGCATGCCTGTGTGTATGATGCTGTGTATGCTGCTGCCCTACTGTATGTGAAGGCTGCATGTATGGCTGTGTGTATATGATGATTGTATGCTGCTTCCTCATGTTTGCGATGCGTGTATGCTGGCCCTGGGGTGTGATGCTGTGTGCTGTTGTGTATGTCGCATGTATATGCTGTGAGTGTGGATGATGTGTGTATTGCTGCTGTATGATGGTGGTCATGATGCAATGTATGCTGCGGCCTGCTGTATATGATGCTGCATGTATTGCTGTGATGAGCGTATCTGTATTGATCTGTGTATGCTGATGTATAGCTGTGTGTGTATGATGACTGTGTATGCTGCTGTCGCTGTGTGTGTATGACGCGGAGGTATTGCTGCGGCCTGCTGTATATGATTGCTGCATGTATATGCTGTGTCTTGATGCTGTGTATCTGCTGCCTGCTGTGTGTATGCTGCATGTAATTCAGTTGTGTGTATGATGCGTGTGTATGCTGCGCTGCGGTATGGTGATTGTGTATGGTCTCCTGCTTACTTATTTTGAACCCCCTCAGTTACTCTTTTGACCCCTCCATCTACCACCTGCTGAGGTACCACAAGTCCTCTGAAGAAAATGGGTAAGTATAGTCAGATCATTATAGGGTAGTGGTTTATTCCTATATGGCTGATGTGGTATTAGATATAAATGTCAGTTCATTAATGTGGAAGTTAATGTCGTAAGTTGTATGACATAATTATATGTACAGATAGAATGTTTCGCGTTTTATGTACTTTTAGTGTAAATACTATTTAATTTCTATTACTATTTAAATTAATTTAGTTTTGTATTGTTTATTGCAAGAGACCGCGGGTTTCTGGTTACGCATCACATGCGTTTCCAAAGAAACGTATACGTGATCGGGCCAAGACCCACCTCTGTACACTAGTGCTATGTTAGTAAACACAGCGCTAGTGTTATTGCGTTCATGTACATTCAGTGGCGAGTGCGATATATAAAGGAGATTCAGGGCTAGGATTTTTTTTTTTTAAAAGGCGGGAGGGGGCCAGCATTTCAGTTTTCGCTCTCAGGCATCAAAAAGCTAGAATCGGCCCTGATACGCTAAGCTCGAACGAGCATCAAGCTCTGACGGAGTTTTCGCTCATCTTTATTAAAGACATTTTAAGGTAAATCTAAGAGGGTTTAAAGAATGTTACCAAACATCAGAGTAAAAAAGTTAAAAGGTAATTTCCTTTCAATTAACATTTACTTTTCACTTCCATTTTTCACTCACAACTTCAAAAATCTATAACTTTTTTATTTTTTTCACATAAGAGCTTGTTATGCTTATTTTTCTGCGTACCAAATTGCACTTCAAGTAGTGACGGTATTTATATTCCATGGCGTGTACTGGAACGGAAGAAAATGAAACCAAATGCAGTGAAAATGGTGAGTGAAAAAAAACCACATTTGTGACGTTTTCTTGTGGGCTTGGATTTTACAGCTTTCACTTGCGTCCCAAATGACCATGTCTACTTTATTCTTTGGGTCGGTACAATCACTGGATACCAAATTTGTATAGGTTTTTAATGTTTTCATACAAAAATTTAAACCTCCTGTACAAAATATTTTTTTTTTATTTTGCCATCTTGGGGCCAATAACTTTTTATAACTTTGGTGTACAGAGCGGGGTAGTGTCATATTTTGCGAAAGTTGATGGCGTTTTTTACTATAATTTTTGGGACTGTGCGACCTTTCCTTTTGATCACTTTTTATTAATGTTTTTTATTTTTCAAAATGGCCAAAAAAATGCCATTTTCGACTTGGACGCTATTTTCCGTTACGGGGTTAAACGTAGTGAAAAAACATTATCATATTTTGATACATCGGGCCGATTTTCGGACGCGGCAGGCCTAATTTTATGATTTTTAATTGCCTGTTTATTTATTTTTTTATCGTGATAGATATGGAAGGGTAGTGTTGAGTTGGAATTTTTAGGTTTTTTATTATATTTTTTTTCTTTTTGTAAACTTTGTTTTTTTCTATTTGTTACTTTTACTATTTTTCATACTCCATAGGGTACTATAACCCTAGGTAGTCTGATCGATCCTATCTTATACTGCAGTACTACAGTATGGCTAGTATAGGTGTGGATTTTATCCCCATGCATTACAATGTGCAATTAGCACATTATGCATGGTTAAAACGAAGTATGCCTCGGGTATCGGAACACCCGAGTTCCATGACGACGATCGCCGCTCCCCGTGACGTCATAGGGGAGCAGCGATCCACAACAAGATGGCGGCGCCCATGGGCGCCATCTTTTGATCGGTAGCACCGGTTTGGCGGGTGTTACCGGTAGCCTTTGCTAGCAATATGCAGCAAAGATTACTGGCATGGGATGGGCTCGCGCCGCGAGCCCTCTCCTAGCACCGGGACCCGGCGCGCCCGTACTAGTAAAGTCCAGTCCCAGGGTGAGTTGCTTCATGAAATCTAAGTGTTGCTATTTAAAAAGGTCTATTTTCTCAGCATGAATTGTGCACTAACATATTGTAGTCAACTTCTAAGTTCCAGTTGTCAGAAATTTGAATGTAATGTGGAAATCTAAAAAGGTGAACACTTTAGCAAAATAATAATTGACATTGTTACAGAAAAAATAGAATAAAAATTGTTATAAACAGTCTTCTATGTGCTCATATACCCGTACCAGCAGATGATTAATAGGATAAACAGAGCAATTTAACATAGTGCACAATATGCATATGCATCATATGCTGTTAGCATGTATATAATTGTAACTTATGCATTGGTGTTGAACCAATATTAATGTCAATATACACGATTCTAGCAAGATAGTAAACGAATGCAATAGTAGTCTTAAATGAAACATACCACTTGGGATAGGGCTTTACAAGAAATGCCGTGTACCAGCTCAGGGTGAGCTGGTGCCTGCGCATATCTCCGTTATGTGTAAACAGTTTTAAAGTGTTTTAACAGTTTATTAACTTTATATCGAACCATCAGCTGCTACCACTTACCTATTCATGAGCACGGTCGCGCGATTGGTGGCCTGAGGTCGGAGACCCCGGTGCGGGGAAGTAGTTCCGATGCAAAACATCTGCAATCTATTCTTCACTGTTCACCGGTGTATATTACTCCGACAAGTTAGAGATGTGAAGACAGTGAAGATAGAATAAAAACAGTGAACACAGTGAACACAGTGAACCCAGGATCATTTGCTGCCCCGGTGTCTCCCGTGCTGCTGCCCCGGTGTCTCCGTGCTGCTGCCCCGATGTTCCGTGCTGCTCCCCGGCTGTTCCCTGTCTCCCCGGTGTTTGTGCTCTGATCCCCCGGTGTCTCCCTGCTTGCTGCCCGCGGTGTTTCCGTGCTGCGCGCCCCGGGGTGTCTTGGTGGTTTTGTCTCCGCTGCGTGCTCCCCGGTGTCTCCTGTGCTCCCCCGCTGGGTGTCTCCCTGGTGCCCGGTTGTTCTGCTGCTGCCCGATGTCTCGTGCTGTTCCCCGGTGTCTCATGCTCTCCCGGTTCTGCTGCTGCCTCCGATGTCTCTGCTGCTCCCCGGGGTCTCTGTGTTGCTCCCCGATGTCTCGTCGTTCTACCCGGTGTTCTGCCTGCTCCTCCGGGGTTCTTTGTCCTCTGTGGTTCTTGTGCGCTCCCCAGTGTCTGTCTCCTGTTCACCGGTTGTCTCATGTGCTGTTCCCGGTTCTCATGTGTTTTCACACATATATATTGTTCTTCACATACTATTTTGTTTGTACCGGTTTCGCGCGTGTATCTTCCGACAGTAAGAAGATGTGCAAACATCTGTAATATTCTTATATGTGTTTTCAACTGTGGTTTGTTCACGTAAATGATCCGTGTTCACTGTGTTCACTGTTTTTATTCCATTCTTCATGTTGTCAAACTGGGTTTGTTTTAATAAATGGCTCGAAATCTGAGAGGGAAATACTATCCCGAGCAACGAGCCGTTTCGAGTACCTTAATACTCGAACGAGCATCAAGCTCGGACGAGTATACTCGCTCATCTCTATTGATAATGTATGTTTCTAACCTTTAGAATGTAATTCACTTTTGTCCCATGTTTTGTCTTTTCTGCATATTTTGTTTTGCATGCTGCACCATCAAGTGGCTCCTTTTTATCTATATGCTAAAGCGTTGTCTCAAAGTAAGCTGTAGATTTTTCTTTTTCTTGTACATGAGGTACAAACACTTATTTTAAGTTCTGCTCTGTAAAGTATAAATGTAAATCTGCCATTTATAGTGTGTAATCTAAGGTTTACCTCCTGTTAGTTATGTTATTTTGGGTCAGCAAAATTTTGGTGTATTGACAAACTAAACTTGTAATCAAATTGTGCAAATCAAAAGTGCACTTTAAACTTTCTATAAATCTCCAATGTTATATTGATTAGAACCAAATTGTCATAAGTGATTTCCCTTTTAAAACAAAAAAATACTTCCCATATTGTGTTCCTAGCCCATTTCTTTCTAGATATATATTTTCTATTCTGAAGCTACATGTCAAAAATCTTCTTCAGCAACAGTGAAGTAGGCAGGGACTAATCTTTTCCTGTATCTGCCCTGAAGCTTTGTCAAATTTAGGTTCTCATGATGCCTTGTGTTCTCTCATTCAGTAATATAGCATTAAATCCAGTGAGATTCTTACAAGTAAATCCAGTGAACACTGCATGATTTTCATATAGGATTTATAAAAAGACTAACCTGGCAGCTTTCATCACATTGAGGTGTATGCAGCATGTAATAAGCAGTAGAAACCACCAGTGAAACAGTTACAAAAAAGGTATAGTCCATACTGTGTGAACATTAAAAGTTAATAGGTTCTCTGGACTATGCATAAAGAGTCAGGAGAGAAGACGGTGGGGAAGTGCTGCAGAGGGGTTTATGACACAGCATGAGGTGCATAGAGAGAGAGAGAAACTGAAAATGTTCTGCAGAGTCACAGACTGAGATGGAGGGAATAATACTGAAGAGGGGGATCTATTACTGAGCACTGCTACACATAGAGAGAACTGTCACATGACTTCCCCCTCCTGTGTGAGCAGGGAGCACCAGCCCCTCCTCTTTGTGAAACAATCTCTAAACAACTCTACAGATTCAGAGGAGAAGTCAACAGAGCCAGGAGACACAGCTAGTGCAGAACCAGGATAAATGGAGGAGCATTGCACAGAAACTACTGCACATAGGCTATTAAGATAATAGAAGAAGTTATTCTACACACCAAGAGCTATTGATATGTGGTAAAATAATATTGGTGTTGCACTTTAAATAAAAATTCTCATACATTTTTGTTCCTTTCCCTTTGTGCCTGGTTTTATCAGTTTGTAAAATAAGCTCTCTCTCCTCATTGAGAGCCTGTTGATAAGAAGATAATAAAGTGTCCAATGACTAAATTCTTTACAATCTTATATAGTCTTATCTTCTAATAGAGAAGAATAACCAAGAGTTAAATGTTAGCATCATGCTGTGTACCGTCTAAAGAGGAAGAAGGGAGCAGAGAAAATGGTACAGCTAAGCTTCATTGCAAAAGGTTTTTATTATCACTTCTACAATTCATTAAAATAAATAGATTCAAAGGTTTCCCTCTTTCTCACAAATCCTAAAATTTTGACCAAATACTAATTGGGCAAAACTCAATTGTTTAGAAAACCTGCAACCAAATGGATTGCAAAAAAAATTGTTGTCTTAGTAGCAAATCTGCTGAACTGTATTTTTTATTTTTTTTGCAAATTTAACAGCATATGAGAGATTTATAGATCAAAGATAGTTTAATAATACTTATTGTTTAAAATGTATTAATAAAATGTTTCTACAACGCACCACAAATTAATGCCAAACTGGTGGCACTACTCCCACCATCCACGCATTGAGTCATCTTAATGGTGACTTAATCCTTTTTATTTCATGATGGCCAGTCATAGGTGCATTTATCAATTTACAACTGTAAATGATCAAGCACTTATTTATTGTGGTATTTTGGAAACATCTTGCTTTGCAGTATTATGGCAGTTATTGGACTCCTTATGGACACCTTGAAATATCCTCCTTAGCAGTATTTACCAACCACCAGTCATGACTTGGAATAGATCACAAGGAAGAACTAAAGGAAATAGAAAACGAAAAAGCATAAAAACAATATTTCCTAGCCTTGAACTACCGAGCTGCCTAGAATTCTTTGTTTCCCTTAAGAAAATGTTAAGTTTCTTCTATAGATGTTTGAATGGCTTCTGATTCTTACAAGAAAAACATAGATCAAAGGCCTTTGCAACTGATACTGAGTGTCACAAGCAAAGTGTGATCTTGTGAGCATCAATTTCACTACCAATATGCTAAAATAAATTAACTGAGGCATGTAAGAGCTTGGTAAAAAACAGCATTCTAACTGATGTGAAGAGAATGACTTCTAATAATGCCGAGATTGAGTCATTTAAAGAAACACATCTCATTTTCTATTTTCCTTCATATGCCACATAAAATTCCTTCTCTGACATTGACGCTTTTGTGAACTCTGCAATCAATGCCTCAATCACTCATCCGCGTTCTTAACTGTGATTAGAAACATGTGTCCCATAATTAGGCTACTGAGGGTTTGTTAATTTGCACCCAGCTCCCTCCGGCGCATCCCAGTTAATGTCAAAGTCACTTTGACAGAAACACAAAGCAGAACAAGCAGAATGAAAGTGTTAAGAAATAGATGGGTTGCTGGGAATGAACCTACACATTTCTATTCCAACATTAACACATATTTATGGCATGTGAAATTAGAAGGATTTTTTTTTAAATCACACAATACAGTTATTATAATGTAAATATTCAAAAGTCAAAAGAGAAATCTGTAAAATATTAAGATAATATAAACCCTGTGCAACAAGCGCAAAGGCTAAGATTCTTTTTTATTACACACTTCCATTACTTTAAAACTTCCTTTTTATTCCATAGTGGATTTCTAATCACGTTATAAAGGAACCCTCAGCTTTTGATAATATTAATAATCAAGGGAATCTTTATTAAGTCTAAAGAAATCAGAGGAATTTACAAGATGACATTAATTGACTTAATCCCCCATCATGTCATTAGGCTTTTTGAAATGTATGCTTAATGTTTAGGGGGCTTCTTTCAAGGTAGCAAAAGGAGGCGTGGTTTTCCTTGTCGCATCTTGGATAACATATTTGCATATTTTCCAGAGAAATATAAAGTAAGGAGTCCCTGTCTTCTGCCAAAACTGTTACAACTGTAAAGCATTAGTGGTGCTGTTTGGCAGGCAGACAGATTTTTTACAATCGATTTCTCCATGATACAATGACTGCACTGTGCTAAATCAATGGTATCACATGGGTCCATTTCCATGTACAGAGCACATTTATGAGCATGTGGATAAAAACTAAACCAGGGTGTGCCAAACATATAATAATATAGAATATTCTCTTTTCAAGAGGGCAAGCTAGTTGGATTGGGGAAAAAAATAATAAAAGGAAAACAAATTATAATATAAAACATAATGAATAAGGTAAAATTAAAGTGATATCACATTATTTTATAGATAACTCAGCATAGTATAAAATAAATGAACTATTTCTGCATTGCTGACTACATTATAATTTTATCCACTACTGCTGTATGTGTCCTTTATTCTAGTCAAGTATCACTTTTATATTAACTATTTAATACCAAAAATATTTTGACCTAAAGCAGCTTTTATGAAATTATTTTTCTAGTTCATCATTAAGAGTTTAGGTCCAGGCTCTACACTCACCGGCCACTTTATTAGGTACACCTTGCTAGTAACGGGTTGGACCCCCTTTTGCCTTCAGAACTGCCTCAATTCTTCGTGGCATAGATTCAACAAGGTGCTGGAAGCATTCCTCAGAGATTTTGGTTCATATTGACATGATGGCATCACACAGTTGCTGCCGATTTGTCGGCTGCACATCCATGATGCGAATCTTCCGTTCCACCACATCCCAAAGATGCTCTATTGGATTGAGATCTGGTGACTGTGGAGGCCATTTGAGTACAGTGAACTCATTGTCATGTTCAAGAAACCAGTCTGAGATGATTCCAGCTTTATGACATGGCGCATTATCCTGCTGAAAGTAGCCATCAGATGTTAGGTACATTGTGGTCATAAAGGGATGGACATGGTTAGCAACAATACTCAGGTAGGCTGTGGCATTTCAACGATGCTCAATTGGTACCAAGGGGCCCAAAGAGTGCCAAGAAAATATTCTCCACACCATGACACCACTACCACCAGTCTGATACGTTGATACAAGGCAGGATGGATCCATACTTTCATGGTGTTGACGTCAAATTCTGCCCTACCATCCGAATGTCGCAGCAGAAATCGAGACTCATCAGACCAGGCAACGTTTTTCCAATCTTCTACTGTCCAATTTCGATGAGCTTGTGCAAATTGTAGCCTCAGTTTCCTGTTCTTAGCTGAAAGGAGTGGTCTTCTGCTTCTGTAGCCCATCTGCCTCAAAGTTCGACGTACTGTGCATTCAGAGATTCTCCTCTGCCTACCTTGGTTGTAACGGGTGGCGATTTGAGTCACTGTTGCCTTTCTATCAGCTCAAACCAGTCTGCGCATTCTCCTCTGACCTCTGGCATCAACAAGGCATTTCCGCCCACAGAACTGACGTTCACTGGATGTTTTTTCTTTTTCGGACCATTCTCTGTAAACCCTAGAGATGGTTGTGCTTGAAAATTCCAGTAGATCAGCAGTTTCTGACATACTCAGACCAGCCCTTCTGGCACCAACAACCATGCCACGTTCAAAGGCACTCAAATCACCTTTCTTCCCCATACTGATGCTCGGTTTGAACTGCAGATTGTCTTGACCATGTCTGCATGCCTAAATGCACTGAGTTGCCGCCATGTGATTGGCTGATTAGAAATTAAGTGTTAACGAGCAGTTGGACAGGTGTACCTAATAAAGTGGCCGGTGAGTGTATGTGGCCCTTCAATTTTTTCCACACCATGACCAACTACACCAACCATGCCTTTATGAAATTAGCTTTCTGGTACAGAAAAGTACTTCCCCCAAACTCTTCCAACAAAGCTGGTGGTTTACAATTTTTTAAAATGTTTTTGCATGCTCTAGGGAATTGGAGTGTGTATAAAATATGTGAGGTTATCTTCTTAAGTTTTCTAGGTTAAGCTATTCATGGCCTATCATTAGGACCATTCATAAATCACTGATCACTGGTGTCACAACACCTAGCACCAATCTGAATTTGTGTTTAACAGTAGCTAAAGCCAGTACAACCTCTTTAAGAATTCTAAGTTTACAAAGTTAACAGTAGCATCCACCATTTGCAACCCTCTGCCAATAGTGAGACAACAAACAACTACGAAGAGGACAGTCAAGAGGACCTGGTACATCTGGCAATATAGGAGACATATGGCTGATTTACAAAAAAATATAAAGTGAGTCCATCTATCCTGTATTCAGTTCACTTCATATCTAAAGCTTCTGTGCATGCATACGTTCAGAACACTACAGATTCTTGGATTGGTAAATACAGAATGATCTAGAAGCAAGGACCCCAGTGGCAGATACATTTTGATTTTTTTTTTAGGTGAATTATAATTCCATAGTCAAAACCTCATTTAGAAGAAATGGCTCACAGTACACTACGATAAAATTTTTAAATTTTGGTACAGCTGCAGACCTGGACCATAATTTCACTTTTTACAATCCTGCTGCTTTTAAGAAGTTATGTTTACAAAAATCCAGGACAAATATCTAAGACTGTCTGCAAATCTCTGTGGTCAAAATAATCTGAGATTTCTGTTTGAGGAAACGATTTTCAAGTTTTATTATTACATGGAGAATTCAAAGGATAAAGTTAATCCAGCCTTTTGCATGTCTTCAGGAAAAAAAACTCAATAATCATAAATGCTTTCTAAAACTGTACAGATTGAATGAGAAATTATCTACGACAGGAGGAAAATTTAAATTGTAGGGATGGCTTGTGTAACCTCTTGAATGCCTGGGGAAGTTATTGTAGCAGAGCGTTGCTTGGCAGAAGCAGCCGGGAACATTTTGAACGTTTTGAGTGATTTGAAGCCCCAGCCAGAAAAGCTCTCTCTCTCCCGCTTGTAGCCTTCCCATTCAGCGAGCTTCATTACTGTAATTATGTCTTTCAAACAACCATTTAAATCTGTTTTGTACACAGAACATAATTCAAGCACAGATCATCACAGAGACGGCTTCAGCAAAGGGTGACAAAGCTTTAAATATGTGTTTTGTCAGGATTGGGTTTTACATAATATACATAATACATAATAAGAAGAGCAGTACCTAAGAGAGAGAAAATCATTCAAATTCCCAATGAAAAAGGTTCCCTCTGCTCTAAACACAGACCGGACTTCAAGGTTGATTCCTAGAAAAGCACTGATTACCAACAATACGAGTATATGGTATACTGGTATACTACATAGTGGTGGTCCCCACACAATTTTTGGGCTGCGAAACACGTAGTCCCAGGCCAAGGCCAAAGTACTGAAACTGAAAAAAAAATACAAAACTATACTTAACTCCAGTTTCTTCTCCCCCTGCAGCTCTGGCTTGTTTTCTTTGTTTTCCCACACCCCAAATGAGAAGAGGGCAGGTTCACACCTCATTTTTGTGCATACGTTGTAAGGACACTGCAGGTGGATTCCGATGTGTCCTCACAACATATGGCACAGAAGTATCACACTTTATACCTACACAGTGGGATGCATCATTCGTGGACCTCCCTCTCCCCTGGATGCGGCGGGAGGAGTGTATCTCTGCAGCCGGCAATTGACTACTGCCAATGCTTGCTACTGCTTGCTACTTTTTTCCATCCTGCATTTTTAGATGTTTAGTGGCCAAAAGGAGGCAAAAACTATGCCTCCATCTGCCACTATCACTGTATATGCTAAGCATATATATTTCGTTGGCTTTCTCAACATATACGCTTAACATGTACAAATAAAATGGTGTTAATGGAGTCTGGAGCCCATCAGACTCATTAGCATAATGTTTAAAGCCTCTTTTTCTTACAAACAAGGGCATAAGAAATTAAAAGGAAGAGCAGATCATGACAGAGGGGGCACGTAGCAATATGTTAGTGTGCCTGGTTTACAGTCCTTCATCCTGGTGGTATATGTCCTTTATCTGGACCTGTCCAGAAATGTGTGTCAAAAGATGACCAGCCACAGTTATCCCAACTTCATAAAATACCTCTTATTTACAGAACACAGGATAACTTCCTAATCAAATAGTGCTCTGTTCTGCAGTAATTAGTTGTACTCATAGAACTGAACAGAATGACAGGGTGCCTGCTCAGCCTGTGGCTCAACCTATTAGTGAAACCCCCATTCTAATTGCTGGAACTTCCATTCCCATGAACAGTGGGAGTCCCAGCTGTCGGACCCTTACCGATTAGATTGAGAAAGTTATCCCCTATCTTGTGGGTTGGGGATGACTTCCAAAGCCTGGACAAATACAGAGATGGCTAGATTCCCTAACCAGGAAAGAATCCTAGTAATTGTCAAAATTATCACCACATTTTATTGACCAATGTTGACGTAAAACTCCTCAGTAAGGAGCCAATAGAATTAATATCTTCTTGGAGGAAAATATTCACACTATCCAAATGAGGATTGTCTCTACCAAACAAGCAGATGATCATACCCATAGCGTTATAGATACAGTCTCCTTGATACAGGCCAGATGAGATAAATCTCCATTGGGATGACTTGTTCTATATCCTGAGGTGATGGGGCTTTGTATCTCACTTTTTATCTCTTCCTGCATGCCTCTATTCTATCCATTCAGCCTGAGTCAACAGCTCCTGCCTCCTTTCTCTTATCGTATTTATACTTGCCATTGAACTACTAGTCCACTTGGTCAAGGTGAAACAGGGCATTTATGTTAGCGATAGGGTACACAAGTGCGCCCTATGTGCAAAATATATTCCTTTCATTTTGTTGTTCTCTCTTACTTTGTTGCCTAACATTTACCAAGTTTTAGAAAGATTCTCCCATCTGTGCATTGCTTTGACCTCTCATCTTTCTAAAATATTCAAGGCAAATTTTGTACCTTATGCAAAAGATTGATTGACTAGTACCCTCCCAATAGATATCCATTTACTTTCTTCACCAATTTCAGTCAATACGTTTCATTTGGGGTTCCCTCCTCACAAAGACCTCTTACAAATAGTAAAAAAATGTAAAATGTAACTTTTATAACATCAAATATAAAATTATACACAAAGTAGCAACCTGTGCATAATAATGTGAAATGAGGTGCAATTTGTGAAAAGAGGTACAAAAATGTACAGGAGTGCATTAAATTGCACCCAGCAAGGTACACAATTGCACAAAAGTACAGGGACATATAGGGCGCACTAGAAAACCCTGACAGCACCATTCAATCATATGAATCGATTCACATAAATCAAAGAGATAAGAATTGATCATATCTTACCTATCCAGAAGGAAGGATCATGCAGCAAGGGGGAAGGGGATGATCACAACAGAGCATCCAGGTCAGGAATACAATAGCAACACTGCCCTGGCATGCCCTACCAGAAACTCACCCATACACCCCAAATATAGTTCCCGCCCTTAGAAGGGCAGTCACAGGCTTACCCTAGCAAAGTAGGAGGCCCTAATATGCCCTTTCCATGATGAGATGCTTGATTACATTCCTGTTGCGTTTCTGGGATCAAACATTAAGGATTCTTCATCGGCGGAGAATAGCTTATCCAGATGTCTGATGTGGCATAGCATGTATAGAACAGTAATCCCTATCAGTGGGTCCAGTGCTTACCCATCTCAGACAGCAGTCATTTCAAATTATCCGCATTTAAAGGCTTAGCTCATAAGAACGTCCTACCTACTAGCATGTGGACACACACAAGGGGCTGCTGTTTGGGATCTGGGTCCATGTTTGGGGAAAAAACACCAATAAGCTAGATTGACTGCAGAGGAATCCTATAGGCAGCTTTCAGTCCCTTAGCAACCACAGGCGTGTCATCTGTAGGCATTCCTGTTATTGGCCAGGCTGGACTTGTAGTATACTGACTCTGCAGTATAAGAGCGGGGTCACATTTCCAGGTACCATTTAGCAGTCATGGACTTCTCAACAGCCAGCAACTGCTGTTTTCAGGGCACTAAGGTATAGGGAGGAGGCTGCCATTGTAAGGCACTGGTGGAAATCTGAAATAATTTCCCTTTTTAGGGCACTGAAGAACTGTATTGGGTTAATCATAGGCTGCTATAGAGCAGGGATATTCTTACTACTTATAGATGATTATACAGCAAAACTTGAAGGACTAGACATAAATAATTAGCACTTACTGCATCCTCCAGCAAGATCTTGAAGATTCTGTCTCCTTATAGTTTTCAGCGCTAGAAAAATCATAAAGGTGCCCCTGTCGGTGAATAGTATACACTAATACCTAGATTGTAAAGATGTGCCTGTCAGTGAATATTGCACAATAATACCTAAATTGTAAAGGGACTCCTGTCAGTGAATAGTGGGCACTAATACTTGGATTTTAAATGGTGCTGTTGTCAATGTATAGTTTGGTATAGCAGGTTTTTTACAATGAGAAGAGCAGAAATCAGGGACAGTGATGTGGCCATGGTGCTGCTGCTGTTGGTGGTGGTGAGGTGGCTAGTGCTGCAGGGATAAAATGTGTTCCATATTTGCCTGTTCCAAGTTCCTCTAGTGCAAGTAGGTGCCAGGTTATGCATGTACTTGTAGGCACCAAAAGGCCACATATAGTTGAGGCATTGGTCACTTACATGGCAGACAATGACTAAACTTCCCAGGGGATCACACTTATGCTCATTTGGAAGTGCAGATCCCTCCAAAGTAGAAAAGCTATTTCAGGCACAAGTCATGGAGCAATCAGTGATGCTATACAATGACTCTCCTAGCTCAGAT
Source organism: Engystomops pustulosus (assembly GCA_019512145.1). NCBI lineage: Eukaryota > Metazoa > Chordata > Amphibia > Anura > Leptodactylidae > Engystomops > Engystomops pustulosus. The sequence continues at coordinate 188,629,434 of CM033642.1, read as the reverse complement.
TCTGTGGCCGATCTATCTGCCCTAGTTTCAGAGATACAGTTCAAATATTCACAAGAACCTTTATTGGAGGATGAGGGTGTGGATGGTGGACCATTATAGGAGACCCATGATGATGATAATACACAACTGCCAATGGCTGTGACTTTTTGCAATGTGCAGACTGAGGCTAACAGTGATGGCTTGATGGTAGAAGGAACGAGGGGTGATGATGAGATCCAAGGCATAGCGGTCAGTTTGTAGCCATGTCGTTTACTGCTACTGCACATGCCCAGGTACCCAGGAAACAAAGACAATTTGACAAAAGACAAAATAACAGCATGCAATGTCAATCAGCTGCCTCTAAAGCTAGTAGGATCTTGTCGTGTATCAAAAGTGGTATGGACTCTCGTGATAGGGATGTAATATTACCACTATACAAGGCACTGGTTCGGCCACACCTGGAATATGCTGTCCAGTTCTGGGCACCGGTCCATAAAAAGGATGCCCTGGAGCTGGAGAGGGTTCAACGTAGAGCCACAAAAATGATAAGGGGTATGGAGGGTCTTAGTTATGAGGAAAGATTAAAACAACTAGATTTATTTAGTCTGGAAAAGAGACGACTACGAGGGGACATGATTAATTTATTTAAATATATGAATGGTCCATACAAAAAATATGGCGGTAAGTTGTTTCAGATTAGATCAAATCAAAAGACGAGAGGGCACTGTCTCCGTCTGGAGAAAACAAGGTTTAATCACCGGAGGCGACAGGGCTTTTTTACTATGAGAACTGTCACTCTGTGGAATAGCCTGCCTCAGGCGCTGGTCACAGCAGGGACAGCAGAGAGCTTTAAGAAGGGTCTAGATGCCTTTTTACACCTAAATAACATTGATGGTTATGTTATATAGAATTGTTTCCCCTAAATCCCTTCCTCATCCAATCCCTTCCCTTCCTTGGTTGAACTTGATGGACAAGTGTCTTTTTTCAACCGTATAAACTATGAATAATTTCGCAGGAGCATGACATTTTTCTCAGATAGCAGAGCAGTGAAGCCACCACCACTACCAACACCTCCACCGTCATCCTCACCAAGCCTGTCCATACCATCCTTTCAACTCTCCATTCCCCAAATAAGTATAGAACATTAAGTTAAAAATTTGACTTTCCGCATTCCAGGAACATCAACTTGAATTTTATAAATTCTGTATTCCTGGAATTTGAAATTTTTGGATTTCACAATCCCTGAACTACAAATGTTTATATTTCCATATTTCTTTATTCCCAGAACTTTATGTAGGTGATTGTGGGCATGGCAACTGCCCTGTTATTGCCACCATTTTTCATCCCTCTAGCCCTTACTAGTCAATTTTACAGTCATTTTTGGGTGTTAAAATGCTAGTCCCCATTGATTTCAATGAGGATCGTGTTCAGGTCAAAGTTCAGCACAAAGTCTCAGGCCCAAAAAGATTTTGTCACAAAGTTTGGATGAACCCATTGAATCCAAATGTTATTAAAAAGTATTTTCTAGTAAAAATTTTACTTTTGTGGAACACTCTGGCCAATGTTTCCTCCAAGCTTACCATAGTTATGAACTGCCCCTAGTCGTACGTGTGCACTGGGTGTCTTCCCAATCCGACCTGGATCAGCTATTATGACACAATGGTCAGCCATAGCAAGAGAGAACATTGTACCAGCAAGTGGCTGAACTCTACTCATCATAACCATGTAGTTTGTAGCTTCATGTGTTTGCCTAGCTAGCAGGAACGGGCACCCACACATATCGCTAGGCAGTAAAGGCACATGGGAAATGTAGTTTGCAGAGCTTTGGGACAGTATGACACAGAAGTGACAGCAGCATCTTAAAGAAGTGAGCAGACTGCTAAGCTCTGGACCTTGGAAGGGGGATAAATGCTAAAAAAAATGGCAAAATGGTAAAAAGCAATGATCTACAAGAAGACAATCACTTGACTGCTTTGTTATTAACCAGACTACCCCTTTAGGGATATTTATAAAAATACATGAATTTTATCATTGTTTATGTCATGTTCTGAATGATCAGTGTGCACGATTTAAGTGTGTAATGATTGATTCAAATCTGTTTTTGTTGTTTTTTGGACACTTTTTCGACAATAACTTTATTATAATTCACTGATAGATGTAAGAATTAGATGACATTTTCGGTAATTATTTGGTAATAGGTTGTGTGCTATAATAGACCATGTAAAATGTGTATATTTACAATGCGTAGCAACCTATCATGGAGGAAAAGCTAGGAGTTGACATGAAATTACTTACCTATGTGTTTCTCCAGGGGGTTAAGTCTAGAATGAACTGTTAATAAGGTGAGGTATAGACTTTGTTTCTCCTAATTATAGTTTAATGCAACATCAGCTTTAAGTATGTTTTCCAATAGCAGGATGCCCAAAGGTCAAGATAAGTAACTCACTCGATAGTACAAACTTTAGTAGCTGTCAAGCTGAAACACATCACATAAAGAAAGGCTAAGGAAACAGTTTACTGAAGGAGCAATTCTAATTTCTCATTACATCAAGCTTAACTAAACAATCTTAATGAAGGCTTTCAGAAGCACCTTTTTGTAATCCAATGTTTTTTAGATTTGTCTCCCATGATGCCTTTGGGTTGTCAAAATAAGTAACTATTTAACCCTGTCATTACTGAGATTTTTTGGGCTCCAAGTCAGAGAGAATGTTTTTCTTATATCTATTATTTAATTGATCATTTGCTTAATTTGCAATGAACAGAAAAGGCGAGACAGCAAAGTAAAGCTCTAGTGTAATATATTCACAATTCTATACAGGATGTTTACTTAACGATAAAATGCTCACCTGGAGGGGTTGTTAAGTACAGGCAGTCCCTGGGTTACAAACAAGATAGGGTCTCTAGGTTTGTACTTAACTTGAATTTGTATGCAAGTTGGAACTGGTATATTTTATAATTGTAACTCCAGAAAAAAAAAGTTTTGTCCCTGAGACAATTGGATTTTCAAAATTTTGTGCTGTCATGGGAACAAACATTATAAATAAAGTTTAAATACAAACACGTTACAGCAGATCATTGCAGCCTGGGACTGAAGTAAAGCATCCAGAGAGCTTCACCTGTGGTCACAGTGGGCAGAGAGGTCCGTCTGTAACAAGGGGACATCTGTAATTCAGTGGCCTTAAAGGGGTATTCCCAGGAAGACAAGATTCTTAAATATACTCAGGATAACTGTCACGGGTGCCCCCGCAATCCTCTCTGTGGCGGCATGTCTGCCCCATCCCCGGACCCGGTCCTACCTCTCCTGGCTCTGCTCTGGATCCAATTAGGCCGCATGCCTGCTTCCTGACCAGGCTGCACGCCTGCTTCCTGACCAGGCCGCACGCTCCCACTGCTAGGGTGCACGCGCCGGCTCTTCGAGTATTAAAGGGCCAGGGTTCCCCTGATTGGCGCTGGTCACTTCCCATATAACCCAGCGGCTCCCTTCACTCCCTGCTGGATCTTCAAGCTATTTCCCCTGAAGAGAAAGCCCTCCTGTGGTTCCAAGTGTTCCTCTGTGTTCCAGCGTTCTCAGGATACCTCCCTGTGTCTGTACTCCAGTGTTCCTCCATATTCCTGGGTTACCTGTGTTTCCTGTGTTCCTCCGTGTTGCTATATATTCCTGTGGGGGGTCCTGTATTCCTGAGGCGGTCCTGTATCCCGGTGGCCATCCTGAGGTCCTGCCATCCTAAGGTCCTGCTGTTCCTGTGTATCCTGTGGTCCATCCCTGTGGTCCGTTACTGCCAACGGTGACTTCCATCCAACCTGTACTCCTGTCATCCTGTGCTCTTGCTGTGCCTTCCAGGGTTCCAGCCCAGCAGTGTCTTCAGTCCGTATCAGTATTCCCCTGTGTTCCTGCTGTCATCCCAGGCTTGGACTGTTTCCTGCATCTGTTACATTGGCTGCCACCACAACTCTGATACCAATCCCCCCAGTGGTCTAGAAGGTTCACAGACTCTTCCCTAAGAGACTCTCCCACACCCCTGTTTGTTACAGTAACAAAATAACACATTGGGGCACATTTACTTACCTGTCCAAATGTGCATTGTCTGACAATAACAATTTTACAACATGAATAACCCTTTTAGGACTGCCAAGGCAACATAACACCTTATTTTCAAAACTGTCTTGAGACAGAAAAAACCTTGGTCAGACCTAAACTTAACTTTTAATTGTAATTATTGAGTAAAATATAGACTGATATTCACACTAAATTTTCTTAAAAATTGCATGTTGTGGCTGCTATCAATCACTTGTAGATGTTTAAAGGTAAAAATCTTCTCAATGTGTAACCTCAATAATGGATCTCTGCAGCGATCCTAATTACAGCCTCAACCATTTCACTTTAAAAATCAACAAACACAAGCCCCTCCCCCCAACATGCTTCGCCGGAACACCAGCATCATCAGGGGATCGAGGTTACTGATTTGTGGGAGGAGCTTAGGTAGGTATATATAACTTCTGGGTGGGTCTAATTCTGGTCATCCTGTTGTGATGGCCAATTGCATAAGGTTCCTATTTCGGTTGCTTAGCAACTTCATATTGTTTCAACTTCTCTACCCATTCACGCATGCACGTGTCTCTGAGTAAAGAAGCACATCTAGTGACATTATCTAGAAGGACTAGCGCAAGACTTGGCAAATCACCTTATTGCGAAAACCAGACTTATGAGTAAGAATCCAATTCTAATATAGTAGAACAGATGACACATTATCTGTAGCTAATAGGCTAACAGTACCTTAGTGACACAATAATTTGGGATGAACCTAGACTAGCAGTAGACCAGGGGATGGGTGGATAAGGTAAGTGACAACAGGCCATTTGCATCAATCGGAACATTGTCCTGTAAATATTGGGTCACTTCCTGGGTACCTAAAAAGACCCGGTATGTTTATTATGCACACCCATTGGTTAAAACATGGGTCAATATGAAGTTTCTAAGCAACCAAAATAGGAACCCTATGCAATTGGCCATTACAACAGAATGACAAGAATTAGACCCACTCAGAAGTTATACATACAAATCAGTAACCCTGATCCCCTGATGATGCTGATTTTTAAAGTGACATGGTTGAGGCCGTAAATAGGATCGCTGCAAAGATCCATTATTGAGGTTACACATTGAGTAGATACTCACCTTTTAACAGCTACAAGTAATTGATAGCAGCCACGACATGCAATTTATAAGAACATTTTGTGTGAATATTAGGCTATATTTTACCCATTAACTACAATTAAAAGTTAAGTTTTAGGTCTGACCAAGGTTTTTCTGTCTCAAGACAGTTTTGAAAATAAGGTTGTCTGACAATAATGCACTGATATCCTGCATGTGTCGCTTCCCCACTCAGGTCGAACGTTGTTCACCTTCTTCTTTATTGTTCATGTAAGTACATTGTCTTGCAACACATTTTGAAGGTAAATCCCGCACTCAGTCCAAATCAGTCAGATAGTCCGATGCCCCCCCCCTCCCCAATTTGTGTTGTATGGAAGCTAGCGTAGCTGTGCCAAAAATCAATCCCGTGTGACACAATCCCAGCACAGACATGTGTTAAATACCTGTAAACGGCGAACAGTCCGATGAAATTGTGATCCATGACCCTTAACCCCTTCCCAACATGCGCTGTAATAGTACGGCATGCGTCGGGTGTGAGTGCATGGAAAGGGCTCACAACCTGAGCCCTCTTCATAGCCGGTAAGTTTTTGCTGCATATTGCAGCAAAGAGTTACTGATAACACCCGCGGTTGGGGCTAGCACCGCCGCTGGCAAAGCAGGTTCAGAAAGATGGTGTCACCATCTTGAATGACGATTGTTGCTCCCCGTGAAATCATAGGGGAGTGGGGATCAGTCACCATGACAATGTGCAATTTGCACATTTTAATGAATGAGGTGGAAAATCCCCATAAGATTAAAGTACCCTAGGGGGTCAGAAAAATAGTAAAAATAAAAAGTATTAAAAAAATAAGAATAAAACACCTAAAAAATATATCTTTTGTGTTTAGTTGTGAAAAAAACTAAAATATGGCCAAAATTTAATTTTTTTTTCACAGTTCTAAAGTATCTAATTTGGTCATAGCACCCAAATTAATTCATAACTTAAATTTACCATATGTCTGCTTTATGTTGTCATGTTTTTTTTAAGATTCACGTTATTTTACTAGAATGTTATGAGGCGTAGAATTTGGGTGCCATTTTTCACATTGTTTGGAAAATCACCAAAACCTACATTTATAGGGACCTGCTCAGCATTTAATTGGCTGTGAGAGGCCTAAATAAAAGAAAGACTTGTAAATTACCACATTATGGAAACTACACCCCGTATAAAAAAAAAAACCTTTAAGAAGTTTGTTAACCCTTTAGGTGTTTTATAGAGGTTAAAATAAAATGGAGTTCTGCAAATTGTAATTTTTTTGGACAATAGTTTAAAGTTTGATACTCAATTTCTCCTGAGTGTACCGATATCCATAATGTGGGGGCAAACTGCTGTATGGGCACACAGCCGTAGAGTAGAAGGAACACCATCCAGAGCAGATTTGCCTTGTCAAATTGTACAGGCTAGAATTTTTTTTTTCTTTTTTTAATGTGGACATACTAGGGTTTACATTTTTGACACATGAGATTCTGGTACATAATTTTGGGGTATCTATAGCTAATTGATAAGATTTTATTAACTCTTTGTTGGTGGAGGAAATGAAAATCATAAATTTTTAGTAAGATTTTTTTGTTTAGTTTTTTTGGCTGTTCACCATACCATATATTTTTATTCTATGGGTCACCATGATTACGGAATTTTTTTGTCCGGATATGGGTATTTTCTCTGCCAATGGCAGCTTTATGTCCGTTTGATATTCGAGTAAACCCTTATAATATGCCCTCTCTACAGCAGATAAACCAACCCTAATAAGGGAGAAAACCAATATGAGGAACCAAACTGACGGACACAGAGAGATCCTACAAGGAGGCAGCTTCTGGATAGTGGAGTGGACAGTGGAGTGGACAAGTAATGGGAAATCTGTGTTCACAAGAGATCGTAGTTGGTGAACTTTGTTGGGCCAGTGTGGTAAGCGATAGATGCACGATTTCTGGCGCACAATCTAAGTGAATCGCCGCACCTACCACTATAAATGGAAATAGCACTTTTAGTGCAGTTTCTGACTTTCTAAGTAAGTGTGCCCCATTGTTTTAAATGGGTGTTTCACATTGGCTTTTTTTTCACTGATCTGCTGTCCATGGAAACAATTATGAAACTTGTCCTATTTTTGTCACGGATGTGGATCATAAAGGCCCATAGAAGTCTAAGAGACTATCCTCTTTCATAGGAGTGAGATTCTAAGTGTCACAGAGGCCAAGATAAAGCCACCTGAATTGTGCCCTCCTCCAGAATCTTAGCCATCTGGCTGCAGTGAGAATTTAAATATAAGGAATAATATCAACTAATATTCATGTTTTAACCCTCTCCTATCCAGAACTATCTAAGAACACACTTGCCCAAATTCCTGGGCACCTGGAGCTCCCGCTAATTTCACTCCCGGACTGGCTGATAGTCAACTCAGCCCCGGTACCTCCTCCGAGAGAGAAATGGGTGACCCCTACCCGGAAAAGTCCTAGCAAGCCTGCTGACCGCTCCTCCGAAACCTGACGACTGGACCTCTTGATGGACTGACCTGTCTACCATAAGTATCTCGTAATATGCCTTATTGTTCTTAGTTCCTCAAATGCTACCTATTTTCTAGCTAAACTCTTCTAGTTGGATGCCCTGTAGTTAGGACCTATCCTAGGTCACCATGTTGTTCTTCCCCCAACTAGGGCAGTGGTGCTAGGTGCCACATAAGGCTCTTATAGCCGCTACTTAGTTTGACTGGGTACCCTATGGCTTCCAGGCTGTATATGTTTATGTTTTATTTTGTATACCCCTCCTTCCCCTCCCCTTTTCCCCTTCCCATCCTTCCTTACCTCCCCCCTCCCGCTGGCTCACACACCAGACTCTGTTACCCACTTACTTCCTCATGATAGTCCTAACATTTTGTACATACAACAGTAGGGGCCACAATAAACCTGAAAAGAGAAGTCAGATTCTCTATAGCAGTGGGGGCGAACCTATGGCACGGGTGCCAGGGGTGGCAATCAGAGCCTTTTCTGTGGGCACTCAGGCCTTCGTGTCAACAGAAAGTATGCCAGACAGGACTCAGGGATTCCTCCTGTGGTCCAAGACAGCCGAGGACGTGCCATGCTCAGCGCCATTTTAAAGCAATATCTTTGGCTGTCAGCACTAAAGGAGGAGTGAGAAGGTGTGGATAGAGATGGATTGTCACTGGAGCTCCTGCTCTGGGTCCCCTGATTCTTTCTCTTCAGGTGACCCTGGAAGGAAGCTACAATCTAAATTTCTGCATCATCTTTCTATTGTATTGGTGAACTCAGGGCACCAATACGATTGAAACTTGTGATACAGCAGTGATCATTAAGTCACTACTTAAATTGTCATGTTGGCACTTCGTGACATGTAAATGTGTATTGGTTGTAGTTCTGGCACTCTGTCTCCAAAAGGTTCGCCATCACTGCTCTATAGACTCCACAAGAAGAGAATAATGGTAGCCATGTTCCAAGAGACTCATTTTAAAGCCCACAAAATCCCGCGATGTGTAAGTAAATTTTATCCATCCTGGTACCATGGCCCCCACCCCTCACAAAATGTATGTGGAGTCTATATTGCCTTCCATAAGTCCTTCCAGCCTAAGGTGCTAACTACGGAAGTAGACCCAGAGGGCAGATTTCTTTTTCTCAAAGTTGATTCCCTTGGCAACATTCTCACCTTTGCTAATGTTTATTTCCCGAACCAGGGGCAGGTCCACTTCGGTTTGCAAATACTGAAGAGGTTAACCGACTTCGCTGAAGGATCGGCAATAATTTTGGGTGGTGATTTCAATATCCCGTTCGAACTCTCGCTTGACTCATCCACAGGTAGGTCCTCGGTATCACATGCTGCAATTCATAGGCTAAGACATACCATGCTTCAACTAAAATTGATAGATATGTGGAGGGTTCTTCACCCTGGAGTCAGGGAATACAGCCATCACTCCTTTTCCCACAATAGTTATGGTCAGCTGGACTACCTATTTGTCTGTCACTCTCTGTTGGACAGTGGCCCTAAGAGTTCCATCAATAACATCCTATGGTCCGATCACGCTCCTGTTTATGGATGGTTAGGAAACATAGGTAGAAGCTCGAAAGAATTTTCATGGCGACTTAACAACAATCTCCTGAAGGACGCACTCTGTACAACAGAGGTCAGAGATACGGTAGCTAAGTTCTTGACAGACCACGCCTCATCTCAGTTACCCGCCCCCCCAGTCCTATGGGAGACATTGAAAGGAAACATTAGGGGCACCTTTATGTCTCACGGAGATCGTCTTCAGAGGGAAAATTCTGCCAAACTGCTCTCTCTGTTTTCAGAATTAAGCGCGAAAGAATCCTCGAACAAGACCTCCCCTCTGGATGTCACCCGGGCCGAAATTTCCGCTATTCGTCACCAGATTCTCCAAATTCTAGACCAAAGAAGTCTCTGCACTCAGAGGAGTGGGCTTGGGCCGTCGCATGAGGGATAGGATCATGGCTCTCTATAGAGGCCCGTCCGCCAGTGTCAGAGTCAACAGCTCCCTGTCAGCCCCCTTCCCCATCTGCAACGGCACTCGCCAGGGGTGTCCTCTTTCACCCTTCCTATACACTCTGGTTATGGAGCCTCTGGCGTGTGCCCTGAGGAAAAACCCGGCGATTGGGGGGGTCAGGATAGGGGGTAGAATTCACAAACTGTCGCTCTTTGCCGACGACCTACTTATGTATGTCACAGACCCTGCTAACAGTTTCCCCCAACATTTTGAAAGAATTCGAGGTATATAGCAAAGTCAGTAACTTTAAGGTTAACATACAAAAATCCGACATCCTCAATATTTCCCTACCCGAAACAGTGGTTTCCTCGCTATGCTCCTCCCTTCCTTTCTCCTGGGCTAAGCGCCATATAAAATACTTGGGAGTGCAGATTCCATCTGATATTGGACGCCCATTTGACCTCAACTACGCCCCCCTACTTAGATAATTTGAGTCAGACCTCAAGTCTTGGAGCTCCCTATCGCTCTCGTGGTTTGGCAGAATAAATTCTCTTAAAATGGACTCGCTACCTAAAATCCTTTACTTTTTCCAGACGATCCCACTAGATCTGCCGAGATCTTTCTTCCAACGCCACTAAATTCATCTGGAAGGATTCTTCCCCCAGAATAAAATACAGCCTCCTTGACCAGACATAAAGTGGATGGGGGGCAGGACACCCGGACTTTACCCTCTACTATAGAGCATCTACACTCACCGGCCACTTTATTAGGTACACCTGTCCAACTGCTCGTTAACAATTAATTTCTAATCAGCCAATCACATGGCGGCAACTCAGTGCATTTAGGCAGGTAGACATGGTCAATACAATCTCCTGCAGTTCTCCCGAGCATCAGTATGGGGAAAAAAGGTGATTTGAGGCCTTTGAACGTGGCATGGTTGTTGGTGCCAGAAGGGCTGGTCTGAGTATTTCAGAAACTGCTGATCTACTGGGATTTTCACGCACAACCATCTCTAGGGTTTACAGAGAATGGTCCGAAAAAGAAAAAACATCCAGTGAGCGGCAGTTCTGTGGGCGGAAATGCCTTGTTGATGCCAGAGGTCAGAGGAGAATGGGCAGACTGGTTCAAGCTGATAGAAAGGCAACAGTGACTCAAATCGCCACCCGTTACAACCAAGGTAAACAGAAGAGCATCTCTGAATGCACAGTATGTCGAACTTTGAGGCATATTGGCTACAGCAGCAGAAGACCACACCGGGTGCCACTCCTTTCAGCTAAGAACAGGAAACTGAGGCTACAATTTGCACAAGCTCATCGAAATTGGACAGTAGAAGATTAGAAAAACGTTGCCTGGTCTGATGAGTCTCGATTTCTGCTGCGACATTCGGATGGTAGGGTCAGAATTTGGCGTCAACAACATGAAAGCATGGATCCATCCTGCCCTGTTATCAACGGTTCAGGCTGGTGGTGGTGGTGTCATGGTGTGGGGAATATTTTCTTGGCACTCTTTGGGCCCCTTGGTACCAATTGAGCATCGTTGCAACGCCACAGCCTACCTGAGTATTGTTGCTGACCATGTCCATCCCTTTATTACCACAATGTACCCAACATCTGATGGCTACTTTCAGCAGGATAATGTGCCATGTCATAAAGCTGGAATCATCTCAGACTGGTTTCTTGAACATGACAATGAGTTCACTGTACTCAAACGGCCTCCACAGTCACCAGATCTCAATCCAATAGAGCATCTTTGGGATGTGGTGGAACAGAAGATTCGCATCATGGATGTGCAGCCGACAAATCTGCGGCAACTGTGTGATGCCATCATATCAATATGGACCAAAATCTCTGAGGAATGCTTCCATCACCTTGTTGAATCTATGCCACGAAGAATTGAGGCAGTTCTGAAGGCAAAAGGGGGTCCAACCCGTTACTAGCATGGTGTACCTAATAAAGTGGCCGGTGAGTGTATACCTTCATATAGAGCAGTGACAGTGACAGTAACTACGGGTGTACACCACATTCCAAATAATTATGCAAGTTATATTTTTCTCTGATTTTCCTAAATGGTCAATACAAATGATGCTCAGTATAATTCAAAACATTTTATAGGTTGTAAAAAATTTAAATGGTCATTTGTTGAAATTGCTAAAAGGCCATTACAAACCAGCAAACAGATATTTGAAACTGCGGCTGCCTCTGGAGTCCCTTGAACCTTTAGGTGTAGTTTCCTTCAAATACTTTCTGTGGTGCATAAACTTACTATACGGCGACTTCTAACCAGTGCTCACAAGCAGAAATGGTTGCAGTGGACCCAGACATACATGAAGCCAGTTAGGGAAAGAATAGAGCTTAAGTGATTTCACAATTGTCCTTTTGAAGGCAGATAGGGAGATAGGGAGAGAAGGCTGTAAGGGACAGATAGTAATAATTGCTATTTTCATGGCAGTGTGTAGTGAGTTAGTGAGAACTTGACTACATCATCATCATCAATAAGATAAACAGCGGCACTCATGCTACAACAGTATATAATTAAATTGCAAAAATCCATATTCACTACATCCATTTTTACAAAATATCAGTGGCAGTGTTTGTCAAGTCTGTATTCACTTCAAAATTTTAAAAAACTAGTATTCTCAGTTAAATCCATGTATTCACTGCAACCATGTTTTCCAAAATAGTAGAGTCTGTGTTCTCTCATTTTTCAATCATGAGCTTTAGTCGTGGAATCAAGGATATTATTTTATCTTTCTAGCATGGATCCAACAGGGTCCGGCGCTGGTGACTATGTAAAAAAATGCCCCTTCCTCTCATTGCCATAAAAGTTTGTTATATAGAACGTTCATACTTCCTTTCTTTATGTTTAGTGTACATTTAGGCTGGGAACCAACTCGACATCAAATCTTCGAAAAAAAGGCGCAATGCACCACTCATTGTAGATAATGCAATTCTTTTTTAAGGCAAGTAGTGTACAATGGATGCTTCAGCCCAATACAGGCCTTTGTCAAACACTTTAAAAGACAAAATACCAATGCTAGTAAATACCATGAAGAAGTATGCAAAATAGTTATGTAGACAAATATTTGTCTGCATAACCATTTTGCATATCATTACATCCTCCATCAGGCCTGTTTCTTCCACTGATTGAGGCAGGCAACTACCCAAGATGTCACCTGGAGGAGGAAACGACTGGGCCACCAGATCCACACACTGCACCAGCTGATAAAAGACTTCAGTGCTAACCTTTCAGTGCTGCCTGCGGCTCCTCTTCTCCTTGGGGTTATTCAGCAGTAGTGCAGCCAGAGCCCTCAGCACTTTAATCAACAGCTTCAGCATGTCTGCATTATTGGCAAGAAAGCTTTGCATCATCAAAATGAACACATGTGCAAGGAAAGGGATCTATGTCAACCTGGCTAGGCCAAGGCTGAAACTAGTTTCCACCAGATAAGCCTTGCTAACGTTCAAGGTTTAGTAGCATGAGAACAAAACTTTTTGTAAACAGTTGTAAGATGTTTATTTAAATAATTTCAGTTTTTGTAAAAAGTTTCTGTTTAAAAAATTAGTTTTTGTAAGTTAGTTTCAGTCGATCGAGGCAATTCATTTTGAGATCAAGAAGGAATTTTTCTGTAGTTTGGGTGGTGTGTGGCCGAAAACAAATGAGTTTCAGCATGGCCTGCTGCCGTTTCCCAATGGCTATGCTGAAACTGGTGGTGGAGATGCTGTGATGACTGAATGAGGAGGCAGGAGAGGAGAAAGCAACAGGTGGCAAGGAGTCCCTTATTTGCAGATTCCTTAATTTTAATACACTAGCAGTCCATGTCTTTACCCTATAAGATGGTACGAGCATACACTAAGTTCCAAATTATTATTCAAATGATATCTTTCTCTCAAAAAAAGGATCTTCTGCAAATATTAAAATTGTTCTCTGTAAACACTCCATGATTTCATTAATGAAAATATTTCAAAAGATGGGCGGCAATTTTGATACCTGTAGCACCCCATTAGTATTATTACCGTGACCCAAGTATGTGACCCATTCATGGTGATCCTCTTTTCTCTTAGTAGGCCAATTGTTAAGCTAATTACACATTTCCCTCCTATCCCTTGCCATTTTATTTTTTTTATTTCTTATTTTTTACAATAGAAAAACTTGCTTTGATATATGATTGATTTGGATTACAAGCATGCTCCCGGAAAAAAATATGCTCAGCAATCCAAGGTTCTACTGTATTTCCAACCTTCAAGCATCTTGAAAAAGTCCATCTATACTACATCCACAGCCTTCCACTGGTAATGCCCTCCTCAGAGAAGCTGATGACATTAGTCTGACAGAAGCAATGGCCCATAAATCCATGCTGACACTGTCTTATAAAGCTGTTATCATCAAGATGCTCCAGAATATCATATCTAAGGAACATTACAAATATTTTTCTCCAATAGGGTGTAAGTTGGCTTCTGGTTGTAAATTACATTACAACCCACGAACAATGAACAAACACGCAAAAGTTACCTTCTAAAGTTTCTTAATCCTAAATCTCAACTTTGCCCGCTTCAGAGAAAGGTACACTCACAGCTCCTATACTCCCTATTTTGTTTCAGGTTAAATGCCATTTAAGCTGCTCCTGCAAATTAATCATCTGTAATATGAAACATCACAAGAAGCCTAACAAAGCAGCATGAAAGACTTGCACCTCTTAATACGGTTAATAACAACATTTGAAGTGGTCATCAATGGCTAAGCATTTAAGACTGGTGGGTAATAAGAGCTATGTGACAGCAAAGGCTCTGTAACATTGGAACAGTTGTCTTGGGGATATTTTTTTAATCAAGCCTAATCCTAGTCTTCTTTCTTAACCAAATCTTTTTCAGTCATGTACTCCCACATTCAGTGGTGTAACCAGAATCCTCTGGACCCAGGTGCACAAATCCTAACGTGATCCACCCTCTATTATACCCAAATTAATTGAATCCAACTCACCTCTCCCCGCATTTCAGAGTTATTATTAGTATTTTTAGCCTCTCTTTGTAGAGCCAGCACCTGCATCTTTTACGGCTAAGGCAGCCGGCTCATTCATGAGACCATTATCAGAACCAAGATTACTTTATAAATACTGGAACAGAAAGGAGGGTTCTACATAGAAACAAGACTTATGTTTCAGCAGATTTATCACAGTGTCTGATGATGGATGATAAATCTTGTGTATTATAAGACTGTCTCCATGCAGGACACCCTCATAAGCAAAGATTACATGTGGTCACAAAACATGGGAGACTCTGCAGAATTGTGATATGAGTAATACCAGCATTTACTGTAAAGCTGGTGACACATGATGACGTCTTGATTAGAGAATTTCCCTGATTATTCTTCTTTTTGGCCTTATAACTTCATATAAACTCAATATTATTTAGCACTCAGAAGCCAATATTGGAACAGTGCCCATATAGTATAAAAGCGCTTACATTAGCCAACATAATTACTGTGCCGCCTCCACAGCCAATATAGTAACATGTGTCTCACAGTAGTCAATATAATTAAAGTGCCTCCACAATAGCCAATATAGTAACATGGGCCTCATTAGTAGCCACAGTGTCTCCACAATAGCAAACTATTTACTGGGGCCTCACAGTAGTCAATCTAATCATAGGAGCCCCACAGCAGTCAATATAGTTGTAGGGTTGCCACAGTAGCCATCATTCATATTGTCCTCTTGCAGTATCCATCCATACTGACCCCCACAGTAGCCATAAGTCCCTGAACCCCACCCCGTTTGTAACAGGGTTCCCATAGATTAAGGAAAAAACAAATACCTTATTTCCTTCCTCTTTGCGCCTCTGTTCTCTGGATCTCTGGAGCAGGTGATCACATGTCTGACAGGATCGGGTTAGGTGCCAGGTCATAGGCCGCAGCAGACCTGGTGCAAACATACACATCACCTGCTCCTGATTTCTCTTACCACACTTGTTTCATGCTGGTGGTCTGTATGATGGTCATTAGCCACTGCAGAGGCCTACGATGGCAGGTGAGATCTATCACGGTCAAAAGATTTTCCCTGGTCCCAGGCTGTATGCTGTGATTCAGAACTGTGACAGCTCTGGGCCCCCCTCTCCATGGAGGCCCAGTCATAATCACACCACTGCAACTACGAACATAAGACCTCTGCCCCATTCACTCTCTCTTTTCCTTTCCCAGTGTAGTTGAAAATCACTAAAACTTGGGAGAAATATTAGTATCACAGTTAACATAGAATCTCAGTGGATGAATTAGAACATAAACTGCATCTGGTGTATACATATAGGTTTATGAATCAGAAAGATGAGCATTAAACATTGGCAATTCTAAAAATGGAGCATCTCAGCTTAAGTTTAATAGGAAGGAGGTCAGCCAGTTTGCAATGCAACACAAACTTGGCATCCACAGTGAACAACAAATGTGATGAAGCGAAGAGTGGAACTGAAAAGAGATTACATGTAGTATATGTTTTCAAACTCCTCTCCAAAGTAATCTGGTGCTGTAATCACCTGTCACAGAATCACAAGCAGCGGAACATTCATCCAGCCTGTAGTTCACTTGTTTCCTTAAACTTCCCCATTTGGATGAATGCTCAGACAGCACAGTATGACATCTCATTCCGACCTGTGCTCTATTACACATCTACACAATAAAGAAAGCATTCTATGAAATAGAATAAAACATTATATATATTAGTACAGCCCAAATGTTTGGACACACCTTCTCATTCAAAGAGTTTTCTGTATTTTCATAGCTATACAAATTGTAGATTCACACCGAAGGCATCAAAACTATAAATTATCACATGTCAGAAGTGTATAATTAACAAAAAAGTGTGAAACAACTGAAAATATGTTTTATATTCTAGGTTCTTCAAAGTAGTCACCTTTTCTTTTAATTACTGCTTTGCACATGCGTCGCATTCTCTTGATGAGCTTCAAGAGGTAGTCAGCTGAAATGGTCTTCCAACAGTCTTGAAGGAGTTTCCAGAGATACTTAGCACTTGTTGGCCCTTTTGCTTTCACTCAGCGGTACAGCTCACCCCAAACCATCTCGATTGGGTTCAGGTCTGGTGCCTTTGGAGGCCAGGTCATCTGGCGTAGCACGCCAAGACTCACCTTCTTGGTCAAATAGCCCTTACACAGCCTGGAGGTGTGTTTGAGGTCATTGTCCCGTTGAAAAATAAATGATGGTCCAACTAAATGCAAACCGGATGGAATAACATGCCGCTGTAAGATGCTGTGGTAACCATGCTGGTTCAGTATACTTTCAATTTTGAACAAATTCCCAACAGTGCCACCAGCAAAGCACCCCCACACCATCACACCTCCTCTTCCGTGCTTCACAGTGGAACTAGGCATGTAGAGTTCATTCAATCACCTTTTCTGCGTCGCACAAATACACGGTAGTTGGAACCAAAGATCTCAAATTTGGACTCAGACCAAAGCACAAATTTCCACTGGTCTAATTTCCAATCCTTATGTTCTTTAGCCCAAACAAGTCTCTTCTGTTTATTACTTGTCCTTAGCAGTGGTTTCCTAGCAACTATTTGACCATGAAGGATGCTCCATACAGTCTCCTCTGAACAGTTGTTGAAGTGATGTGTCTGCTACTAGAGCTCTGTGTGGAATTGACCTGGTCTCTAATCTGAGCTGCTGTAAACCTGCGATTTCTAAACCTGGTGACTCTGGTATCCTCTGCTGCAGAGGTAACTTTTGGTCTTGCTTCCCTGAGGCGGTCCTCATGTCAGCCAGTTTCTTAGTAGCGCTTAATGGTTTGTGGGACGGCACTTGGGGACACTTTCAAAGTTTTCCCAATTTTTTGGACTGACTGAACTTCATTTCTTAAAGTAATAATGGCCACTCATTTTTCTTAAATGCTTTTTTTCTAGCCATAATACAAATTCAAACAGTAGGACTATCAGCTGGGTATCCACCTGACTTCTGCACAACATAACTGATAGTCCCAACCCCACTTATTAAACCCGACAGGGCACTCCTATGATGTGAACACCTTTAATGGTGACACAAGAGAATGTCAAGGGTGTGCAAAGCAGTAATGAAGGCAAAAGGTGGCTTCTTTGAAGTATTTAAGTCATATTTTCAGTTGTTTCTCATTTTTTTGTTAAGTATATAATTCCAGCAACCAATATTCCTAATACACCAAAAAAAATTCCTCCACGGCAATCGTGAAAATATGGTCACCAGACGACAGGGTGCGTGTTATCAACAGAGAAATCCTATGGATGTTTACCACTTTTTACCAGACCCTTTTTTAGCTCCAACTATGAAAAAATGCCTCAGAACACTGACAGATCCTTAGCTGACTTGAACTTTCCAACCCTTACAGCTTCACAGCGCGACAGTTTAGATGCACCCATCACACTCGAGGAACTGCAGGAAGCTCTGAAGGACATGGCTAGGGGTCAGGCGGCCAGCCCGGATGGGTTTCCATTGGAAATTTATAACTAATACAAGGAGCACCATCTACCCACTCTACGACCAACCTTGCCGACGGCACTCTCCAACAACTCACTAACTCCCTCATTTTATGATGCTGCAATAGCATTAGATGGTCAGAGCTCCTCCTACTTTCTCCTTCAATAAGGCACCCATCAGGGGTTCCTGTTGTCGCCCCTTTTGTTTGATCTGGTTGTCGAGCCATTGGCCCACTATTTAACACACTATTAATATCTTTTGTATGGGGGTCCTCATGCTCCAAACTACAGCTAGCAAAACTACAGAGCCCCAAAAACCTGGCAGGCTATGACACTGGTAAATATTTTCTTTTATTACCTCTCAGGCCAACTGAAGTACCTAAGGCAGTGGCTGTCTCCCCTGCCCCCCATTGGTCCAGAATCTTATCTAGCCACCTATCTGGGTGTACCCTCCCTCTGGATTCTCCAGGGTAATTGCTCCTACAGGGGCAGACAGTTGCCCATACACATGACAGCCTGGAAGATATGGCGAGCAACGAAGGTGGTGGCCCCAGGCACTGGTGTTATATCTGAAACCCCACTGTCAGACAACCTTACCTTAACCCACTTGGCCCAACTACAGGGCACCTAAATTTGGAAGACAGTAGGTGTGTGTGCCCTAGGTGATCTTCTTCTTGGCCAGGAAAGCTATAGTCCTTAGGTGGATGGACCCAAGACCCCCAACACTAAGTATGTGGAAAGGGATTGTTAGAAATATAATTCCATATGAAAAAGTGGTGTATAAGAAAAGGAAGCACCCATAAAAGTTCCACAAGATTTGGGACTGGTGGTGCTCATCTGACCTAGCTGCCTCTGCCTCCAAGGACCTAACTGATGCCATCCAAGCTTTGTCTTAACTCCCTGGATTGTGATTATGTGACCACTGAGTCCAAGTGAGCGGATATATTTTACAAAACTGCCTTTGGGCAGTCAAGATTAACCCATATCCGGACAAATGAAAAAATAAAGTAAAACATCACTTTTATTAGGGATTCTTAAAAAAGATTGCACTATATTACAAGCTGTTGTGGCACAAACCACTAGATGCACAGGACAAACAGTGGATTAAAAGCACAGTGTGAACTGGGTCATAGGCAGTTTGCAGGTGGTCAGTGGTATGAAATGTGAGATAGTGGGCACAATACGGGGTCCATATCCACCTATAATAATTGCTATAAGTCCACTATTGGCCAGATAAAGAGGACTGTCCTAAGCAGTATTGTCTGCTACAGTAATGTAACTTATTGTGTGGATTAAAGCCCTAAAATGACCACCTAGACCATGAATAACAGTGTTGCCTGTACTGCCCCAGCAGGGGCCGCTGTGGTAGCAGGCTGTATTGTTATAAATACTGTATGGAGATCCTAGTCCTATCGTTAGAGATATATTGGACTGAACGGTCTAGGTGTGATCAAGGTCTGATACTATCTATCCCTATTGCAACTGATGGTATTAATATTATTGCCACTGCCTGCCTAAGATTCTGCCACACTGCTGATTAAAATTTTCCAAACATTAGCCCCCCGACATGTTTCACCAGTACAACTGGCTTCATCAGGGGTTTGGGCTAAATGCTAAGCGCGGGGCTGTCACGCCGAGTATATAACAGTGAAGCCCCTCCCCGTGGGACCAAGTTGAACCTATGAAAGTGGGTCCTTCACAAAAAGGCGCATCCCATTTAAAACATCAGTGATGGGCACCATGATACACCAATGAAGTGTCCAGGAGGAGGCAATGACTCCTCCCAGTAGGAAATGATGGGGGTGTAGCCCGTACTATGAGCGGATATTTCGAGGCTTTGCAGGAAAGCTGTATCAAGATGGATCTTTTTACTATTTTTGTTATGTGCTTTTATAACTGTTTTTGTTTGGTTTACAATCTGTATACTATGTAATTTCTATATAATATTTCATATCCAACAGAGTACATACATGGTTCTGAAATAACAACCCACTGAATGGATTGTAAAGATCTTGGAGCTATCTGCACATTACCAAATGTTCAACATTGTACTATTTTTGTATGTATTCTGTTGCTACAATAAAATGTTTTTTTGTAATTTCTGTGGGGAACAGTAACTAAATAAATGTAATAAATTATTTTGCACATTTCAAACACTTTGGCCCAGATTTATCAATAGTGAGGCAGACTGCACTAAATGCAGTTTGCCTCACTAATGTGCAGGGTGCGCCATATAATTGAATACTGGTGCACGGTCTTCACTTATCTGGTGCACCCTGCACTGCTTGGGAAGTGTGCACTTTTTTTAGATGCACCGTTAACATACGGTGTGCAAAACATTTCTATTGAGTTGCTGTATTAAATGTGTCAGAAACTAACACACCCCTTTAGGTGCACATTGTTTCTGTCTTGTCAACACTGTGCTGACATGACACAAAACTGGCGCAAACACCACCAGCAAATCTACAACCAGCATGAAGGATTGTAAACCAAGCACACTGACATACCTGTGTATGTCCCTTCTGGCAGGATCCACTCTTAAGCCCTTGAATTTAAAAACAAAAGGTTTTTTTAAAATTATGCAAATTATGCTAATTTGCATAATCCTTAAAACCTTTTTTTTTTTAAATAAAACAAGATCCTAAGAAGCAAAAAGAAAAGCTGAACCTGACAGAGAGAGCAGAAACCAGAATGTAAGTGTGCTTAGTTCACAATCCTTCCTCCTGGTGGAAGATGTCTTTTATATACAGTACATGTGCAAGCCCAAAGATGTTCCTTTCAGTTCAAAGTCATAAAGAAAACAGATGCTGCCAGTTTGATCTCTTGGTGCTCACTCCTTGTGAATTAACGTGCTGTAAGGCTGGTCCTTTTGCCTGTAAATTAACAAGTAGCTCTTTATGCACTAACAGTGTTTCCATGTGCTGATTCATGTTTTAGTATATGCTGCGATTGGCAGAAGATGTACTGAGAGAAGTAATCAGAGGCAGTCCGATTATGTAAATACCATGATTAACAAATCATGGAGTTCACATGAAAGTTTGTTTTAAAAACAAATTTTCCTGCTGCCTTACAAGCTTTTTTAAACAATGAAAGCAAGATAAAAATATTTAAAAAATGTAGGAGTTTTCAATTTAGGTTGTTTCAGATAGTGTTTTTGTTTTAATAAATGTTTCATAAATGTTTTCAGAATACCAAAGTGGCTGGCTAGTGCTGCCTAGGCATGGTGTTGGTCACGGTGCTTGTTATGGGAACTGGAGGGCTGTCCTACAGCCTGGCAGGTCTCCAGCAGGTGGTGTGTCCAAGAAAGATGGAGGGAGAGGCTGAGGTACTGGTTCTCCCTGGGGCAACCTCCTTAGTGTCTGTAATATATGTCCCTGGGTAATGGATGGAGAGCCCGTGGTGGTGATACAGCCGTATCCAGGGATCAGATGCAGGCAATGTTGTGCAAAATAACTCATGGTTCTTTATTAGAACAACTGTAGGCAACGGGCCAAACAATCTTGTTACAGATTCTGGATTACAGGATGATTCCGGATTACTGAAGTGGTCATGGAGAGTGATCCTCAGGAGTTGGTTCACCAGCCTGGTAGTAGATGCAGGCTGGGATGTAGCTGTGTCCAATAATGGATGCTGCAGCTTTTTCCTGGGTGATAGTTTTATGTGTAGCACTGAAGGTGTGCTACACAATGTCCCTCTGGTTACTGTCAGATCTGTGCTCTCTAGGGAGAGCTGGTGGTAAAAACTGCTCCTGTGTCAGGAGCTAGATTCCAAGAGCTTCTTCTATGGTGAGTGCTCGGGCCTAGGAATTGCTCCTCTGTCAAGAGCCGGTGCCTAAGAGGACTTGCCTCTTCCTGTCCAGGGGTTTTGTAAAACCCTGCTCAGGTGGTGGCTCACTCTCCAATCACACTCCAGTTCACATAAATGAATATCATTGGATGACAATCTTACAATACTTAACCTTGCCTGTTCAGGCAGTATCTACAGCTGCTGGTGCCTAAAAATGACTGTATTCTCCCTGAGGTGAGTTGTGCAGGCTCACCTGCTGGGGAGATACAGATGGAGGGCCTCATATGCAATACCCCACACTCTGCTCTTTGCATTTCAGCCCTGCCCAGCAAGGTTTACTAGCCTGATGGACAGTTCCCCCAGTGGCTGCTGGAGGCATTTCCAGGATCTGCCTTATATACCTGCCTACTCCCATCAGACCTTGCTGGTTATTCAGTCTAATCTCTGTATCTACTGCTATCTTGCTGTTTTCACTATCTTTCTTGTATTTTCTGGTTTATGATCTGTTGCCTGTGTGTTGACTACTGTATTTGGATTATGATTTGGTTATTGTTGTTCCCTGCCATTGCCTACTTAGATTGAATACCTCACCTTATTGTGTTTTTTTGTCTGTATTTGTTACATGTTTTCACTTTACCCAGGGAGGGAACGTCACCAAGTCATTGGGGGGACCCAATAAGTAGGTAGGGACAGATTGGTGGTCAGTGCCAGGGCTCACTGTCCTTGTTTGAGTCCTACCATTACAATTTCACATTAATTGGCTCCCTCCCAGCAGCATGTGGTGAGTCTCAGGGGTGGGAGGGTGGCAGCTGCAGCCTGTGTGTGCCTGTGTCAGTCTTCTTTCTTCCATACTCATGCAGCTCCCAAACCCTTCCCCACTTCCTGTCATGTGCATTGAGCAACCAGGGGAGGGAGGGGGATGGTGTGGAGGAGAGGAAGAATGCATGTGGAGACAAAGGAACACAAACATAGATTGCTGCAGCTGTATATATGGCTGGGGGGACTATTAAACAATAAACACCATATACTCACCACCTCCGATGTTTCCGGTCTCCAAAAGCATACTGTCTCATTGCCAGCCTCTGTTTTTACAGAGGCTGGGCATTCCTTCCTGATTCCTGCTACAAGGATGCTACAGTGTTTATCAAGCATGAAGAAGTAGTCGGGAAGGAAGCTCCGGCCTCTGTAAACAAACAAACAAGCATCGGTGGTGAGTATATAGTGTTTATTGTTTTATAACCCACCTACCCCAGGTAGGTATATATACATTTTTTTAAATCCCAGACAACCCCTTTAAGTCAATAAGAACTAACAACCTGCATCTACATGTATCGATCTACTTTCATGAAAATATGGTTTTAAAAGCTGGTTTACACACAATACCCAGAGCAGTTAGAAAGGGAGGAAAATTTATATCATTTTTTTTTCATTCATAAAGTATAATACTATAATTTTTACTGCTGTTTTATGCAATAAACAATTGGTTTATATTTTAAGAATAATAACTTAGGGGTTCAGCTCACTGGTGAGAGCCAAGACGGTTCACAGAGACGCTGAGTCTGACTTTTAGTTCCAAACACTGGTTTGACTTCCAGTCTTTATTGTCAATTGTGGTCACAAGCCCAACTTGTACAGGCTCATAACTAACAGAAATAAAATACAAAACAAAAAGACCTGCCCGTCTAGGCACTAGCTAATACAATAGCTTATTCCCTCTCTAGGTAAGGATACAAAACAAATGTCTTTACCACCAGGCTTGTTTCACATACAGCAGCACCTCCAGCTTTGGTCAGAGAGACAGCTCTCATGATGCAGCTTGGGTTTCTAAAGCCCTGGACCAGGTGCGGGCCAACGAGCTCCATTAACACTGCCCCAGATCCTGGATTAATCATCAATGGCCATCCCTTTACCAAGCATAGGTGAAAAACCTAGCTGGAACATAGATGCCATTGATTACCTTTCCAGCCACTGCCTTACATAAGTTATTTCCTTAATTGTTCAAAGGGACATCCCATTCTGCCTAATGAATAGAGCATAAGATCATGCATGTAAGACTGCCAGCAGGGGAATACATGGCCACATAAATCATGGGACCCATTGCAAAAGGTTCCCCCCACTTAATTCCCCTGAATTTATATACAGTTCCCACCCATATTTATATAGAATCCCACAGCTATTAATGTACATACTGGGCCCTCAATGATTTTATATACAACCCCCTTGATATAAAGGGAGTTCTCTCATGAATGTTTATAGATGAGTCCTATACTATACAGTACTCTGACCGCTATACAGTTCCACCTCATGAATTTATATATAGCACCTCCTCCCCTCTATACAAAGGCCCATGGATTCCTTTATATTCAGCACACCCAACCCTTCCATTGTCCTGTCAAACATTTACATAGTGTACCTCCTTGCTATATTGTGCCCCCCTTGAATGTGACACAATAATAATAAATGTACTTACCTTCGAGCAAACCTATGGCACTGACATCTACCTCTCCTCTCAGGTTGCTATGAAAAGACACTGGCTGCCAATGTATCATGAGAGGGTGCACACACAGATTTCTCTGCTAATTTCTCTCACAATCAATGTATTTGTGTCTGCAACTCAGCAGGTACCCATGGACCCCATAATGGTCACATGGTCTGACACAATTTGGGCCACGCCACTGATTTCCAGAGATTATCAAATGCAGCACTCAGTTATCTGTTGCAATGCCTCAGAAAATGACTTGATTGACAGGTCCTTTCATTAGCAGAAATCTGAAGAATCAAAATAAATGTAAGAAAATTTCAACACGCTACTGATTTCTTTCAATATGGAATAAGTCTAATCTACTAGATTATAAAGTATAACAAATGCATGCTTATATTTTGTGTTCATATCTTGACACATATACATGTGATTCTCTTTCCTGAACTACTAGACTCTTTTTGTGCTGAACAGCCCAGCATAATTGTAACAAGACACCATCACAAAAAGAACTCGTTAATGTTTACAGCCGTTAACGTCTTCTCTGTCTGAAATTACAAGCAGCGGGTGCAGTGAGCGTTGAAAAGACAATATTCACCACAGCTAATCATGGGAATGCCTCATTAAATTTTACCTCCCAGCTACTATTGGTGACGTTTAATGGTGCATAATCTGTCATTGCAGCGCTGGAATTTTGTTAATTGAAGCATAAACATTTTTAGTTCAGCTTACAGAGAACTTTATTTTTGTGCCTTATTACTGTAAGCATTACTGATGCTGGGGAAGATATGTAAAAAGACTGTGTGTCAGTGTTTTAAAAATGATCAAAGTATATCAACATATAACCTTTATTTTGACAAAAACCTGACCACAATTAGACAACAGAATATTACAAAATATTAGAGAATTCGGAGATACGAATTACAAAACAATGTATGATCACTTGATTTTTTTTTTAGAAATGATGAGTAATCTCCATTGAGCAACATTTGATGGATTTGTTGTAAGGGCCAATGTTTTACAAAATATATCAACAGAAAACTTTTATTTTGACAAAAACATAATGATCACAATTAGAGGAAAGAATTTTCTAAGGGTTACAACAGTCACCCATCAGTAGGAAGTGTTCATGCCTTTTCTTTGAATGACTTCAGCTCATCTGTGGTCACAGGACATCACTAGTCACACTGCTCTGGTGAGAATTTTGGTCCGCTCTTCTTCCAGTCTATTCTACAGTTCTAATCCATAACTTTATCACCAAGGAATTTCCAGAGAATTTCTTTTTGGGTTAGATAAGGACTTTGGCCATTTAAATGTTTCAATGTTTTGACAGAAGATATTGTAAATGAAAAATGCTGGATGATCGTGTTGAATTCAACAAAGGAACCATGTGTAGTTGAAAAAGGTTCTGATACACACTCTGCCATGTAGCTGTATGTAGCTGTCCAAATCTTGCTGCCGGAAACATTCCCCAAACCATAACATTTCCTCCCCCGCCTTTCACTGACTACTTTACACACTTTGGGTTCAGTCTGCATTTGCACAATGGCCGAGAGCACAATGGGGCAGATTTATCAAGCAGTCTGAAAGTCAGAATATTTCCAGTTGCCCATGGCAACCAATCACAGCTCAGCTTTCATTTCACCAGTGCTCATGAATATTTTAAAGGGGAGCAGTGATTGGTTGCCATGGGCAACTGGAAATATTCTGACTTTCAGACACTTGATAAATCTGCCCCAATGTGTTGCAGAGAGCAGAGTACTCTGGGAAGAAGAAAGGAACATGGCGGTACTGTTCCTAACTGTATAGGGGTAGTGTTCCTCACTCTACGGGGGTAGTGTTCCTCACTGTATGGCGGTAGTATTCCTCACTGTATGGGGGTAGTGTTCTTCACAATAGGGCTGTGTCCCTCAGTATGTGGCGGTAGTGTCCCTCAGTGTATGGGGGTAGTATTTCTCAACCAAAATATAAACCTCTTCTGGCCCTAATAAACTTTTTTATACTTTGGTGTACGGAGCTGTGGGTGGTGTCAATTTTTCGACTTTTGATGTCATTTTCATTGCTACCCTTTTAAATACTATTGTATGGCAGTATATGGGAATATCCCTCATTCATTACAATGTGCTAATCACACATTGTAATGAAGAGGTTAGACTGAGGCAGCCTCGGGTCTCTGGAAGAACCGGGGCTGTCATGGCAACGGATTGCTGCTCCCCCATGACGTCACGGGAAGCGAAGATCAGCATGGGCGCCGCCATGTTTTTGGAACCGCCAGCAGCAACCTGTGAGTTAACACCCGCGATTGGTGCTAGCATTATGCAGCAAAGACTTGCCGGCTATGGGGAGGGATCAGCTCGTGAGCCCTCTCCATGCACCTGCACCCGGCATGTGACTTAGCGTTATGTCACATGCTGTGATTCGTTACGATTCCATTTGGTACAAATCAAATTTTCTCTGAAATTTGCCGAACCGGCAAAAACATAAATTTGCCCATCTCTAAATGTTACCCATCAGACCCAAATAAATTTTACTTTCATCACTTCTTCTCTGTCCACACAAGCTGCTCCATAGCAAAGGTAAGTCTAGCCTCTGCTAACGAGAGGTTTGGTCTATACAGAGTGGGCTTTCAGTCCAAATGCTCTTGAATGTCAAGACACTTGCAGTGTTAGAAATCATTGCTCATGCAGATTCTCTACATTATCCTGTCCTCTCTTGCATTTGCCCTTCGAGGGCAACCAACCTTCTTGGGGGACTTGTGACATTGTAAAGATGCAATATTCTAGAAATCACCATCCAACATCCCTTGCTATAACAATAGGGTCACCCCTTTGGCATTTATCTGGACAACCTGCTGGGTTACAGCTACTTTGGAATAACACCATTTTTGCAAAGTCAGGGAAAACTTAAAAGTTAGGCTGCCACTTAAATAGAGTTTATCAATAAATAAGGAAAATAGAACCAGGTGCCATATTAACACCAATAATGTAACATCCCATGCCAAAACGTCGCACAATTCGCAGTTGGCAGAATAGGTGGCGTTGATTCGTGTGTAAACTGGGGCTTGGGTTTACCGAGCCACACCCTGCTCCTTGCATTTCAGCCCTGCCCAGCAAGGGTTACTAGCCTGATTGACAGTTCCTCCAGTGTGCTGCTGGAGGAGAGTGTTGGAAACTGCAGACATACCTGCTTACTCCCATCATGCCTTGCTGGTCAAACTGCTATCTTGCTGTGTTTCTAGCTCCTCTTGCATTCTCTAGTTTCTGGTTGCTGATCTATTGCCTGTGTCTCGACTTCGCTATTTGGATTGTGTTTTGGTTATTGTTATTCCCTGCTGCTGCCGACTCGGATTGCATACCTTGCCTTATTGTGTTTGTTCGTCTGTATTGTTACGTGTTCACACCTTACCCAGGGAGGGAACGTCGCCCAGTTATTGGCCTCCGTTTAGGGGTACCCAATAAGTAGATAGGGACAGATTGGGGGTCTCAGTGTCAGGGCTCACTGTCCTTCTTTGTGTCCTGCCATTACAAATAACTTGTATCTGAACGTGTTCTCTTATTTAGATCATTATTCTTTTACAATTAGCTCATTGAAATATTTATTCTGTGCTTTAAAATATATACAATTTATTAAATTGGCTTTAATGCTACTGTTTTACACAAGTTTCAATATATTCACAAAGAACTACACAATGGGGCACATTTACTAAGGGCTTTGTGCATTCTTTTAAGGGAAAACAGCTTGCACAGGTATTTAAGAAGTGTCTGCACCGCTATTGCATCACAAGCCACCCTATTGTGGTGTGGCTATGCTAGCCTCCATGTGACACAAATTAGCTAGCGTGCCTGCGGTCGGTCCGACTAATTCGGTCACACCCAACACTACACATGGGAAGAGCAGTTTTAGAGACGTTTTCGACTTTCTAAGTAAATGTGCCCCACTGACCTTGACATTTAGGAATTTGTGTGTTGTTCTCTTATTTTGATTTCCAGTGCATATGCATCATATGTAGTAGTGTTAACACCAAAAACAATGGTCTGTTTTCACTTTTCCTTCCCTAGTTAAAATGACCGCCCTAAGTATAGCCATAAGTTTATTCTTATTTCTGGGCTTTTATATTTTCCCCCTTTCACCATGAAGGGAGAGGGATCTGCCTCCAGGGTCAGGAAATACAGGACTTTAAATCTTGGTACCTTCTTTCTCCCTCAGTGGTTTCCTGTCCCCAGAGGGAGACCAAGAAGAATCTCAGTGAGGTTCTTGGACGTATTTGTGCCTATCGTGGCAAAAGGGAGATCAGGAGTTTATTGTTCTCCTTTGCGGCTACAGCATCTACTGTGGGGAGGCTTACTTTGGTTGGGGTATGCCTATGGTGGATCGTGATGCAGTTTGAGGCTTTGAAGGAGGTCCCTTGGGATGAGCAAGTGGGGACTCTTAAGGAGATCTTATGATGACGCCCATCTCTGCACTCAGGGATCAGAAGTGGCGCACTAGTTGTTGTCCTTTTTCGGAATGACATCATGGATCGGCAATTTCAAATAGAGGACCTCACAGAGTAGTCTCTGTGTGTATCTACATCTACATTCGGCCACATGATCTATCCAGCTCCAGTTTTGTGCTGTATACTGACTGCCTAACCTAAAGTGCTTATCACTACCTGCACTGTTCCACTAGTTCCAGTATGAGTTTGGATGAAGGCGGGACAGATTCAGCGACAACGCTACGTTAATTGATGCATGGTTGGTCCACAGTTGGACCATTAAATTGGTTCTGATGATCTCTTATGTTCTCATGTGATTCTATTTTAGATGGAAGTGAACCGTAGTGTGAAGGCTACTAATAAATCAAAGAGCAAGGAATGCAGGATCTGCAGGGAAAATCTTCTATCCTCCTACACTAAGCCTTCTTGTGAATCCTGTATTCAGAATATCAGAAACTGTTATTTGATTCCATGCGTTCCTTTATTCAGCAGTAAGTGTGTAATTTAGTCAGGGCCACTAAAATATCAAATAGGTCCTCTGATTAACTAGGAACTTCAAGATTGGGTAATATTTCAGACTCTGATTCACATCTGTATGGAGAGGTGGACGAGATTCGGATGAGGAAGATAACTCTGGTTGGCCTTCAGCAAAGACACTGAACATTTAACGTCCCTCTCAGAGATACATAGACCAATGAACAAGTAGCAGGCAGGTTGGAGATGTACCAGAAGACCCAAGGGTTTTATGTTTAAACAGAATTCAGACTCCAATAAGAGACTGAATCAACAATGACAATAGAAGTCCAGTGAGGGGCAGGCTTTCTCTATTCCTACAAGTGTGGAAAATGATTTCAGGAAGTAAGTGGGCCTTGGAAATAATTCTAGGTGGTGTAAGGTTAGTTTTTATCTCAACTCCCCCCACTGCGCTTCAAGATAACAACAAGTTATGGAGTTGGAGGTAAAATCCATTCTCTTTAAGAATGTCCTAGGAAGAGTCCCTCTAGAAGAAAGAAGAACAGTAACAAAAACAAGTTTTTGTTGGTCTTAAAATTCAAGATGGAATCCCCGAAGTTGACTATAAATATTCTCTATCAAGATGCTTCATGGCATCCATTGATTTGGTGGATGCCTATTATCATGTAGCCATCCATCCAGTTTCCCAGAAGTTCCTGAGGGTAGCAGTATTTTTGAGGGGCACACTAACGCACCTCAAATTCAAAGCATTACATTTCGGGGTTGCAGTGGCCCTGAAACTTTTTACAAAAATCATTGCAGAGATGGTCTTGCATATAAGAAAGAAACAGGGGACCTGCGTCCCATACCTGGATGATTTTCTCCTAATAGGAGAAGCAGAAGAAACAGTAAGACTACAGCTGACTCAATTTTTGGGAATACGGATGGATTCCAGTGACCAGAGATCCTTTCTTTCTGCCGAGAAGACTCTGAAGAGCATAATGTCAGTAAGAGGTCTTCTGTGATGGCAATTTTGTGTCTGCTCACAGCCACCAATATGGATGTGCCCTTGGCACTATTCCATAGAATCCTTCTTCCCCAGTAAGTACAGAGATCTCTCAATTGGTGGATGATCGAAGAAAACCTTCAAGAGTATCTGTGTCAAGGTCCTTGGGGTAGAGAGATGCATTCGAGGTTGTTAAATTTTAGGAGTTAAAGGCTATCCTAGAAGCAATGAAGGCATCCCTGATGGTAATTCATGGGGTGGACCTGAAGATCTTGCTGGACATTGTCCAGACTGGCCTTCATAAATTGGCTGGGGGAATGCAGAGTTAATCCTTGAATGACCTAGTCTGTGAGATATTTTCCTTAGTAGAATAGAATCTATCCTCTCTCTCAGGAGTCCAAATAAGGGGCATCACCGTCTTAATGGTGAATGGTGTCTTCAGAAGGAGATCTTTCAATTGATAACAGAGTGATGGGGTGTTCCAGTGATAGACCTATTTGAATCGAAAGAACAGACAGGTCAAGGTTTTCTGCTTCCTACACCCTAGAGATGATCCATGGGGTCTAGTTACCCTTTCAGTAAAACGGGTCTCCCATATGCCTTTCCTCCACTGGCGATTCTTCCAAGGGTTCTAAAGAATATATGTCAAGATAAGGCCAGAGTAATATTGATAACCTCCTTCTGGCCAAAACTAGCCTGTTTCTCGGTACTCAGGGAGCTATTAATTTTCCCCTAGTGCATTTTTTGTGACAATTGTAAGACATTTAATACAAACTATACATAAAAGTGAAGAAAAAACAACTGTATGGGAGAGATTCATCTTTTCTCCATCTGGTTTCCTGTCAGTCTAATTTCTATTTTGGCAATTTGTCATAGGTGTTTTTTCATTGTGTGAAATGTGACTATTGTTTGTTAGTCTAACATGCCTGTCTGGTTGCAATGTTGCAATGTGGAAGGTTGGTTTCTTCCTGCCTAGTTTTTCACCTGAGACTGGGTGAGCTTTTGCATATTTTTAGCAACTTTTTCAAAAGTCAATAGAATAAACTTGCAACTAATCACATGGAATAATATGATAAATTATAGTCCTATTTGGACTCGTGCACAGCGATCGTAGTGCAAACAAGGAAAAAGTCGCAACTGTTTAGAAAATTCAATGAAATCCAGCATTAGCAATGACAGCTCCTTCTGCTGAAACTATCTATGCCTCAGTTCAGACCAGCACCACCGCGTTTGTTCCCCTTTCGTCTCTTAATTGATTCTTGTCAGACGATATTGCTGCGAAGAACATACCGTATATACTCGAGTATAAGCCGATCCGTGTATAAGCCGAAACCCCTAATTTCAACACAAAAAACTGGGGAAAACTTTTGACTCGAGTATAAGCCGAGGGTGGGAAATGCATTGGTTACAGCCTCCAAGTATATAGTCTGCCAGCCCCTGTAGCATACAGCCTGCCCAGCCCCTGTAGTAGGAAAAAAAAAAACACTGTACTCATCTTTCCGACGTCCTCCATAGGTCCTCTTCTGTCTCAGACTGTCCCAGACAGAAGAGGACCTACAGTTGATGTCAGAAAGGTGAGTTTTGACTTTATTTATTTAGTTGACTCGAGTATAAGCCGAATTAGGGTTTTTGAGCACAAATTTTGTGTTGAAAAACTAGGCTTATACTCGAGTATATAAGGTAAGTAAAATTGCACATGAAAAATAGCGGGACGCTAGCTCAATCAAGCTGCCAAGGGCAGCCAAGGGTAGCTTGGTTGAGCTAGCGTCCCGCTATTAATTTTGATGCACAATTGTACTTATGTTTGTGAGTATGTTTTTTAATAAATTCTTAACCTGTTGAAACACACTACACCATCTGCGTGTATGTTCCTTGCAGCAATATTGTCTGACAAGAATCAATTAAGAGACGAAAGGGGAACAAACGCGGTGGTGCTGGTCTGAACTAAGGCATAGTTTCATCAGAAGGATCTGTCATTGCTAATGCTGGATTTCATTGAATGGATATCTAACACTATAGGAGAAGGATTAGAGGAACTCTGGAGCTCCGGCTAGAAGGAAAATTGATTATTTTCTCAAAAAAAAACTGCTTTATCATTGAGACTTTGTGGACCGGTCTTGTTCCGTGAGTAGCTCCGTAGGGGCGAATTGTGCACCGGAACAACAATTGTTTTTCTGTTCAGAAAATTGTGACTTTTTTGTTCTAAGAAAAAAAGAGAAGAAAAAATCATAAATCTAGCCCTATATGTATTAATTCATCTACACAATTACTTCTAAAAGTTATTAGAGTAGAATTATCATCAGTAACATTCATTTTATAGTACAAAAGGTTTAATGAAATAATTCCAACTGTATAAATTCTTGATCAATTCTTTGTAATTTTCTTTCTCTATATTTATGTATAATTAAAGGGATCATTGTACACAGCTTCTAAACTCAGGTTTTGCAAGAAGTATAATATGAAAGAAAGAAAGTGTGGCTGTCGCTACTTTACATGATGTACATTTCAAGTGCGGTCCAGCAGCTGTCTGAAGTGAAGAAATCACGGCATGGTTTGGCAGGCACCAGCTTACCTTAAGATAATTACCTTTTCATTGAAGTGCCGAATAATTACAACAGAACGCTGTCAAATCAATGGTCAGGCCCTAGATAAAATGGCCCCTGACAAGGTCATGCTGTCACTTTTGAATATGATTTTCCCCTTCTTTGCTTTTCTTCCTATTCACTTTTGAATAGATTTAATTGCCTTTATCCCGGTGTCACAAGCATTCATTTTATTGTAATGTCTAGGGCCTGATTTGAGCACATTGAAAAGCTACACGGGGACAGACAAACCCTTTAATGTAGGTTAAGAAGGTATTACTCCTGCTATCTGCTTTATGTTAAGACTTCAAATATATTTTCTGTATAAATTATTTTTCTTTCACAATTTTTATCATAATCTCTTTGTAACAAATCCTTCTACAATTTTCACTTTAAAGATAGAATTTCGGAAAAAAAATGGTTTATATAGAACAAATTAGCATTTTTCTGACTAGTTTTTTTATTGCCAACCCACATAAATGCTACAGTAGTGGCTGACCTTTCTCAGCTGGATTCTACAGTAAAATATTTGTGAGATGACAATAAAGCTGTCAGCTACAGCTTTACATTTTGCTCACATCACTTCCTATGCCAAAAAAGGTCTCTTTGTGTCCGTTCTTCTATTTTATTCTTAAAAATTTCACTTCCTTACAGTCCATTCTAAGCACTTAGAATCAGTAAATGCAAATGTTAGGATTTTTTAGATGCTGTAAGAATTTGTGCTTTTAGTATTTTTCATAGATGTTGCTTTGTTTACAATTTTATGAAATGTTATACGTTGACCGTATTTTTTGGACTATAAGGCGCACAAAAAAATCCTTTGATTTTCTCAGAAATCAAAGGTGCGCCTTATAGTCCAGTGCGCCTTATATATGAACCGTACTGACAGACAACAGCTGCCTTGAACTGTGCCACCTGCTGGTCATTCATCCTTATAATCAGGTGCGCCTTATAGTCCAGTGTGCCTTATATATGAACCTAGACATTTTAGCAGGCATTGATTGATGGTGCGCCTTCTACTCCGGTGCGCATTATAGTCAGAAAAATACTGTAAATGTATATTTTTATTTTAATCATCCCTGGCAGGACTTTGAAAATGTGTTTCATGTTACATATGTGAAATATATGAGCTATCCTTTAAACATTCGTTTATTTACAGTAAGATGCAGTTCTTTAACATAAAATATATATATCCATCTGAATGAACATCTTGACTAAATGCTGAAAATTTTCTGTGGAGAAATTGACTTGGGTTTTAGATTTGTAACATTTCTGGTGTGAGTTTTCAACTCAAATTTGTGTTCAAATGGTTTGTCACATTACCTCTTTATGTCTTTTTATGTGTGTGCAAGTTTTGGGGGGAGGATATTAGGTAATTTACCAATATACATCTCCTAAAATGATATGTAAAGTGAAGCCTCCTTTCTTTTTCCTCATCAGCCAGACATTCCTGTCCATAAAATGGCTACAGATAGAGGGTCATATGATCTCTAATTGTCCATGAACAATCGCCCTGCCAGGAGTGATAATATTCATGAATATACTATCAAGGTCCTGGCAGTGCAATTAGAGATTACATGACCAATAATGTTTGGCTAATGGGGTAAAAGACAGAAGACTTCACTTTATATATTAATAAAACAGTGCAGTACTATTTATATTTATAAAATACCTAATATCCTGCCCCCCACACATACATCACAACAAACATGAGGTACAGTGGCCAACCCCTTTAAGAATTAGGTATGTAGAGATTTTATGTACCTAAACTTTTGTTCTTCTACCTGTATAACCTGCCACATTTTAGTGTCATACTGCCAAAATAATCTACAAACTTAACATAACCATTACATTACTTGTCATAACCTCTTCTTGAGACACTGGGAAGGTTTCATAATGCTGAAGTCAGTTTTTATCTTATCCAGCAAAGGGAATACGTCTCTAGTTTTCTCTAATTTTTCCATTAAAATGAAGTCTGCCCCGTGCCCAGCACCATGCTTGTCTATACAGCAGTATCTATGACCAGCAGCTTGTCTTTGTTGCTTTCCTCACCCAGGTAGCTCTTTCTAATTTAATCTCCATGTCACATTCTTTATGGCACACTTGTCTCCTAAAGGGCAGTTACCCTTGACAACCTCTTCCACCACTTGGTTCTGGGAACCAAAATATGCAAAGTTTTCCAGGATGGGATAAGAAAAACCAAGCCTCTCTTACCTTGACATCAAGCATGACCTACAGGAGGCTTTATGACATGATGCGGGAATAAAACCAAACCAGTGTATCTATTCCAGAAGGAACAAATTCCCAACTGTAGACAGCACAGTTTCGACTTAGTTCAACAGTCTGGTGACCACCCCCCTTACCTACCGTATGCTCCCTCTACTTGCCTTTTGTTTAATTTGATGGCCTACTGTGTGGGTCTAGTTCATGATCTGTTTCTGTAAATCTCTAATTCTCTAGATAATTGACTTCTTTGTTTATTAAACACCTTTATTAAGTGCATTCCTTGAAAGTAAAAAAGGCTGGTCTAGCATTTTTCATGTGGCATTATATCAGGGATTCTTCTCTCTTATCACAGGAGGTGTAATAAAACACTATGACCCAAATTATGCGCCAGAACCCAGAAATCTGCAGAGTGTGCCAGGTTATTGAATACTGGCACAAGACCTTGAATTATCTGTCTCTCCCTGAGCTGCTCTTTTTTTAGGCGCACCTTTAACATACAATGTGCAACACAACTGTTGTATTAAAAGTGTTGCAAATTGATTGTATGCTCCAATGGTTGACATGTGACCTAAGCATTTGGACAGTGCAGCAAATAAGCAAAGCATTTATGCAAGTACTGTAATGGGGATGCTGGACTCAGGGACAACAGGCAGGACAGTGAACCCTAAAACTCTGAAAACTGCAAAAACCCTGCCTGCTTGCCTATGTGTTTCCTGGGTGATTCAGGAAAAGACAGTCTAGAGTGCAAGATAAACAGATGAACACAGTTGCTCCTTTTTCTTGGTGCACTTTACTTCATGCTGCTGCGATACAATTATGGTGAAGCAAAATAATGTAGCATAAACTCAGACTAAGCACTGCCACGCCTTTCAGCTGCATAGTTTTCTAACACTTCATAAATACATGTACAAGCTCAAAACACCCTTTATTGGTGCAAACAGACAAAAATCAGGCCCTGGCACAATAATATATCTGGACCAATTATTGATAGCCTAATTTATGGTTTGATTCCTATGCCAGTTTGGTATAGTTGGGTTGTTACGGACATCTGGTGAGAATTTCATCTGGTGAGAAATAAATTTACTTAGAAAAT
This sequence comes from Engystomops pustulosus, assembly GCA_019512145.1. Lineage (NCBI taxonomy): Eukaryota > Metazoa > Chordata > Amphibia > Anura > Leptodactylidae > Engystomops > Engystomops pustulosus. The sequence goes on along the minus strand of CM033642.1, from coordinate 188,593,274 downwards.
TGGTGACGTGTTGAATACTTCTTTCACATGCTGTATGTAATGATGGAAGGATGATGATCCATCTGCATCAAGGACAATGCTGATATAATTACTGTATAATGGAAAACTTCATCCCAAAGCACAGCAGGACACGTGAACAGTTTCTGTATCCCTTTAATTCTAGCATCAAGAGCTTAGCACATTTTGGTCTACAATGTGACCATGTTATACCAATAAATTTAGCAAAACATTTAGGAATGTAGTTGAATTTCTGAATTATAAAAAGAAAATAGAGCAAGATGGAAAGAGATTCACTTGAACAAAGAATTATCAAACACAATACTTGTGGTGCCCAACATGTTAATTCTTATTAGCATTCTGATTCCTTCCTAGCCAACATTCCACTGTTTGGCATATGGCAGACATATCTCCCTCGGCAAAAATATTTCTTTCTTCAACATGGGTTAACTACATATTCAATTCAGTTCTGCACTCAAGAAGCCCTGAAGAGCAAGTCTCATAGTATATTTCATAGTGGGCTTAGGCAGTCAGCTTTGTGGAGGAAAAAAAATAATTTCAGTGTTCTTTTCCCTACAGGAAATTATTCCCATTATCAACAAAGATAAAATGGTGCAGCTGTTACTTCCCAAAGCAGAAATTCTTGTAATTATGCAAGGATGCAGGTTGCATATTACATTTTCTCGGTTTACCAGCCTCAGCGGAAATCATTTTAGGGAAAAACATGTTAGTTATCTCTATCAAACAAGTAAAAGGAAAAAAAGACCCTTAAATTTGCTTGCCATAAAAAAATTCTGTGACATGGGAAATGTGAAGAATGTAGAAGCTACATGTACTTGTTTACTTAATGGACCTTGTTGCCCTCAAACTATGTCTCATGCTGATATAACGGCATGGAATACTCAGGATGAGGTAAAAACATTGCAGTGCTGAAAGTAAAGCTTAATAGATAAGCATTCTTCTAAAAATTCAATATTTTTAACATTAAGTTTATCATTCTCGATCAATGATCAATGATAACCATCGATTGTCCAAAATGAAATAGTGTATGTTCTAAGGTTTTTGACATAACGATCATTTTTCTGTTACATCTGCACAGATCCTATGTTAGACCTCCAGCCGTCTTTGACCTCTGGGGAGAACACAGAAGTAGTTCATTGTAACTTCTGTCATTTACTGTGGTCTCTACAAAATGCTGAAAGAATGTACTGTAATGAATATAGACAAAAGGACTGCTGCTGCCTCTGTTGGTCTCAGCGGTCAGTTGCTGCATGTATGCATATCAGCATGGCTGTAGACCTATTGTAGCTCTGCAAATTACTCTTTATCCCAGTAGTTAAAAATCCCAGTGGAGAAAAATCCTCTTATGGGTTTTAAACTTTTTATTTTTCATTTTTTGCATCTATAAAGTGAAAATGGCCCCATATGTACCCTATGGGTTACATATTTTCAAACAGGGACCTAAGTGTCTAAGTGAGTGCAGAGAAAGTGGGTTCCCTCTTCTGGAGGCTGATGGCATCACACAACAGTCTGGGGTCCATTGAAAGACCTCAGGGCTGCCTGTGATGACCTTCAATTAAGCCATGCCAGAGCTGACAATAGCTGACTGTATAATGCACTGCACTATATAAATAGTATAGGGCATTATACAGGAGATCAAGTGATCTCCTGTCAGTGTCCCCTTGTTTGCCTGTACAACAAAACATAAACAAAAAATAGAGGAAAAACAATGCCCAAATTGACATCCTTCACATACAAATTAGATTAAATGAAATCAAACTTCAAATTAAATTGTGGGTTTTTTTGGTGCAAAAAAATTATTTCTCTAAAAGGATTACCTTATGTAAATGTAGGCCATTAATAAAAACCTATATATCTGGTATCACGGTATGTGTATTGACCCAGAGAAAAAGGTTTTTCAGTTAATTTGGTTCCATGGTAAATGCAGAATTTTTTGAAGAAAAAACAGCCCCAGATTTGTGCTCTTTTTCTAAATATACTCTACAGAAAGGGCTAATAAAAATTAATCAGTGGGACTTTTGAACCCAAATTTGTGCTAGTAAAAACTATATTTCATCCTAAAAAATACCCCATACAGACAAAAAAATGCAAAAAAGCTATAGCTTGTGTAAGGCTTCACAAAATAAACTGAAAAACGACCTGTTAATTAACATGTATTGAGATAAAGGGTTAATGATTTTTTGTTTTCTGGTCATCGAAGGGATAAGTATCTCATTCCTCCATTGCAAATTGTTTAGATTAATAACTAACCACTTTTACTCTACTTTGTCCATTTGTAGCATACTATCATAAGACACATAGGCACTACATTCCGGAATTCCTAAAGCACTTGAACCTCAGTAGACAATCGCGGTTAATGTATACTACAGTATATTGAGTAGAGAAAGCATTTTGTTATCAAGAGAATGCCATTGAGGAACAAATGGAAGGCAATTGCTTTCCTAGACACGGACAAGTTTTCCCATTAGAGGATCCTCACATGGTGGGGCCATACTTATTCATCCAATATCCCCAGCAGATAGACCTCACGGTGCCGGATTACCGGCTCACCCAAGCGAGGCGGTATGTGGAGTGTGCTTTCTGGATTTTTAGCAGGAAGTGGCAGGTTCTACACAGCTCGATTCAGATGGACCCGGACAATGTTAAAAAGGTAGTGCAAGCCTGTGTTGTTCTTAACAATTTTGTTCGGATCCACAATCGTGCTTCAGATGGTGAACTGGAGGGACAACATCCAACAGCGTCTATCTCCCTGGACTACATTCTCATAGAATAGGACTGTTTGTTCATGAGCAGTTTGCCTCCTACTTTGTTTCCTCAGAGGGTGCAGTTCCCTGGCAGATGGATGCTATCAGTGGACGTTGAGGCTCTGGACTATTAGATTAGTTTTTTATTATTTTTCATCTTTTTTGGTTTGGTTTAGTGTAGGGACTCGGGTTGTGAGCTTAACACTTATTTGACCCCTTTTTAATTTGTTGATTCTGCACAACAAAATAAAAAGGAGTCAAAGGAGTTAACCAAGACCTCATCAATTAGTGTTGTAAAATAAAAATAATTTTTTTGTCATGATACAAGCGTTCATTTTCAACGCTTGTATCTTGTGTACTATGTTGGTTATGGGGGTGTAAAATGAGGGATTATTTTTTAATGTATGTATATTGTGAGACACTGAAGGGGTTAACTGTGGATGGGCAGTATGTTTCCCCTGGGTTTTCCTACTATGCAAGGCCTTAGTGCTGAGTTTGTGTTGTCAAGCACCTTGGACACAGGTGGTGGGAGCAGCCTAATCAGGCTGCATAAAGCTGCTGAGCAGAGCTGAGAGGAGGTTGGAGAGCACACAGCCCTGAGTTCTGTGCCTGGAGCAGCGACAGCTTTTGTGTTAGTGGTGAGTTAGAGAAACTCTGTTTAGTTAGCACCCAAAAGGGGTTCAGATGCATAATGCACAATGCTGCAGGGTTAACGTGCATACTGCACAATCCTGCAGGGGTATTGTACATAATGTACAATGCTGCAGGGGTAACGTGCACATTGCACAATGCTGCTAGGGTAACGTGCATAGGAAACAATGCTGCAGGGGTAACGTGCATAATGCACAATGCTGTAGGGGTAACATGCATAATGCACAATGCTGCAAGGGTATCGTGCATATGCACAATGCTGCAGGGGTATCGTGCATTCTGCACAATGCTGCAGGGGTATCGTGCATACTGCACAATGCTGCAGGGGTATCGTGCATAATGCACAATGCTGCAGGGGTATAATGCATAATGCTTAAATATGCATAGGGAGCATGGTTTGGTCTTCAAACAATGCTGTGTTTTAGTATGACACGCACATGACAGCCGCAGCTCTCAGAATCGCTTCACTCTTCACTTCCATGTGCACTTACGTAGGCCAACTTCCCCAAATAAGCAAAGCGGTAACGTCTGTGCCATCTCGAAAGGACCGAACTGAGGGCCAAGATCCCACTATAAAATCAAAGAGTGCACTCATTTTATACTGACATCAGATGATTCCATAGATTACGACAGAACCTGTTCTGTTAAACGCGGATACATGTGGAAAGCCCCCAAAAGAGTGCAGAGGATGTCGGCAGTAATTTTGCATTGACGTCACTGATCATTTTGCCCTTCTTTTCACTGTATAAACTGCTGTATAAACTACGTGGATTTGACACGTGAATCTGGCTGTAAACTAGAGCCCCCAAAAGATATTGCAATTTGCGTTATACAGATACCCCACAACTGACAATGTAATTTCAGCAAAAATCACTGTATAAACTATGTGGATTTCACACGTAAATCTGGCTGTAAACTAGAGCCCCCAAAAGGTATTGCAATGTGCGTTATACATTTACCCCACAACTGACAGTGTAATTTTAGCGAAAATCACTGTATAAACTACTTGGCTTTGACACGTGAATCTGGCTGTAAACTAGAGCCCCCAAAAGGTATGGCAATGTGCTTTATACAGATACCCCACAACTGACAGCTCACTACTGCAGATGCATGAATGTCAAACAGATTTCTTCCTATTTGATTTTGTCACTAAATAGAACTGCTATTTGGGGTATACAGATCCCCCTTAAAGAACAACCAGGGATTGGTCCACCAATCGCTACAGCAGATGCATGAAAGTCAAACTGATTTCTTCCTATTCGATTTTGTCACTAAATAGAACTGCTATTTGGGGTATATAGAACCCCCTTAGAGAACAGCGAGGTATTGCAGCAAGAATCGCACAGCACAATAGCAGCAGCTGGATGCTACAACATTAAGTGTGAAGTGCAGAGATAGAAAATGGCTGGATTTTATAGGGCTGTGTGACATCACATAAGCCTGCCAGTTGCTGATTGGCTTACAGGTCTGCAGATGTCATCGGGGGTGTTCCTTTCTCCTTCCCAGAGTTCTCTGCCCCATGTAACACGTTGTTCTCGCGCCCATTTAGCAGAAACATGAGGGGGAAAAAAACAACTTCGTTCCCGCGAATCAGCATAAACTTCGGCTTCGTGGCGAATCGAATTTTTCCTGAAATTCTAACCGAAGTTAGAATCATTAGAATCGATTCGCCCATCTCTACGCACAATGCTGCAGGGGAAACGTGCATAATGCACAATGCTACAGGGGTGACATGTATTAGGGAACATGATAGGAACAAAAGCAAATAACACTCACCAAGAGCCTGTTTCTGCTTTGAACTTGACGCAGCATTCCAATCCTCCGGAATAAGTTCTGCTGTGACCTCTTCCCAGGCCCAATTCTTAAGACCCCGGTGACTGTATCCCTCTTGACACTTATCCCATTAAATGGGATTAGCCTGCGCACAAGGGTAATAAGCCGCCCCATGGACAGGATGGACATGATTACAAGCCCACAGATAATATCAGACTCAAAAACGAAACAGCAGGGTTTTGCTACTCCTTCTGGTCACCCTGCCCCTTGTACTGGTCACCATGGATACGGCAGCATACGGTGCACAACCGTATGCAGCACGTATTTAACCCGCATTTGTACGGTCCCATTGGCTTCTATGGAGCGTACAGGATATACGGGTAAAAATAGGACATGCTCTATATTTTTCTACGGCGAACATACGGCATGGGCTTAAGTACGGCAATATAAATGATTGGACGTTTTTTCCATAGAAATTAATGTGGCCGTATGTAATTGGTAAAAAAACGGATACGGCCATTTTCATACATTCATGTGAATGTAGCCTTACTTTCAATATAAGAAAACATTATAATAAATATTTAAACATACCATATGATAATATTAAAAAGGAATCATTACTTTTGAACTATAATTTATTTGATTCTATGTAGATTATTATATAGTATAGAACTAAAAACTAAAAATTATAATAAAAATGCACCTCTCTGAAACTATATTTCCTCCAATATGACATAGACCTTTTTATATGGACATCAAATGCTAAGGCATTTATGTGTTCCATGTCTGCACTACCAGCCTGTGATCATTCATCCCTATTGCTGATTTCATAACAAAATTGATTTACTGATGCTGAGTGTAAAGTTACAACATAAGGGCTTATTTACTAAGGGTCCGAGGCCCCACTTGTGTCGGATTTTCCGACGTTTTCGGGCAATGCACATCTGTTATAGGAATTTAACAGGGGATTCTGCCACACTCGATCGGATTTTGGTGCATCTGCGGTGGCTTTTATGCTACAGAAATCTAGGGGCACAAACCGACTGATTCGGACTGAGCGTGGGATTTAACATTGTCGCAAGACAATGCACTTACATGAACCAGGAAGAAGGTGGTGAACTCCGGTGGACCTGAGTGGGGAAGCGACACATGCAGGATATCAGGCGCACAATCTTAGTGAATTGCTGGACAATGCATTATCGTCGGACAATGCACTTTCTGTGCACTCCTCCGGAGGGTAAGTAAATGTGCCCCAGTGAGTTGCTTTATCTGTGGTCTCCTATAAAACTCCAAAGGATATTATTACACTTATGTTTTGTTTAATCATATATATGTTTGGGTTTCTCTGGCCGTTATTTAGCGTTTGGATTAAATAAATGGTATGTATTAAATGTTTTTAATTTGGTACTGTTACCTGTTTTTCCCGATTTAAATAAAGGATGAATATTTTTACTGTCCAGTTTAAGGAATGAAAATAGTATGGGCCACATTTATCAAAAGTAGTGCAAGCTGCATAACTGATAATAGTTTCTATTTTTAGAAATGGTGCCCACCCTCTTTAAAAACTGATATTGCCTGGAATTGCTTTCTTTTCTGTTTTAAGTGTACATAATGTACAATAAAGGAAGAGTATGATCATTCTATTTATTTTAAATATTATTCATTAGCCTCTTAAGGACGCAGCCTGGTTGTACATTAAGGCTTTTTTAAAAATTTGACCAGTGTCTCTTCCTGTGGTAATAACTTTTCAACGCTTTAAGATATCCCTGTGATTTTGAGATTGTTTACTCATGAGACGTCGTTTATTTTAGTAGTATCATTTCTGTGATCAGTTTCTTTTATGGAGGGTAAAAATGTAATAATTTAGGAAAATTTTGAAAAAATGTCAATTTTCAAATGTTCTTCTTTTTAGACAAGTCATACCGCATTTTTTTTTTTTGTAGATACCTTTTGCCATTGGTCTTATTTTTATTTCCATAAATAAGTTTAACGTTTCCATTTTTTTTTTTACGGATGTGAGTAGGTTTCATGTTTTAGTAGAAACTTCTGCGGGATACCCCGGTTAGGGCAATATCCCATAGGCGGCAATGATCTGCAGGAAGGAGACTCGGCAGGGATCAGGAGGAAAGGAGAAAAATTTAGGTTTTGGAGCTCCGTTTTCACTAGATTGGTGTAGGGGGTGCCCCTGAGGTACCAGTACAATATAAACCCCCAAGTAGTGACCCCATTTCAGAAAGGGCACCCCTCAAAGAATGTATGTAGGGTTGTATGAGCATTTTAACCCCTAAGATGGTGGCTCAAATGTAATACAAATTGAGTAGAGCAGAGTAAAAATTGTATTGCAATTTATCAAATATGCCATTTTAGTGACAAAAGCATTTTGCCCAACTCATGCCACTGGGGAAAAACACATCAAAAATCATTCTGTGGGTTACCCCGGTTTGGGAAATACCCCATAGGTGGCAATAATCTGCAGGATGGAGACATGGCAGGGCTCAAAAGGGAATAACTTGCATTTGGAGCACAATTTTTTTATTTTTGGCATCATGAAGAATTTGTAGATGCCAGTAGGGATCATTATAGTAGTAACCCCTAAGAACTGACCCAATTTCTGAAACTATACTCCTTCATGAATTAATATAGGGGTATAGTTAGCATTTTAACCCCACAGGTGGACCCCCCAAAAAAGCATAATGGATAGTGCATAGTAAAAAATATCAATTTTGTCATCTTGTGCCCAGTTCCTTCCACAAACAACCCAAAAATCCTGATGCGTGTTTTCCCGGGTACAGCAATACCCCATATGGGGCAATAATCTACAGGCTGGGCACATGGCAGGGCTTAGAAGGGAAGGTGCAGCATGTATAAGCTATGTAAGAGTACATCAGGGTAACAACATGGTAATCTAAAAATCCAGGGATGTATGATAAATTCGGAAGCAATCTTTCATACATAGTCCTGGTTTTTCTGGGCATGTCTCACAATGATAAATGGTGTCCTACCTAATGCCTTTTTTAGCACCTCTTCTGTGTCCTTCCCTTCTTGGCACTTTGGGAAACTTCTCCTGGAAAGTGCTGCCCTGGTACAATACGTGTTGTGGCCTCGCTTCCAGAAGTGCTGGCACTCCCCCCCTTCCTGGTCTCCAAAAAGAAAGTACTTTATAACCACCTCTTGAAATTCCAGGAAAGTTCCCCTCTGGCCTGCACATTGATGTTGCACATAAGCATTATACAGTGCTATCTGCATGATGTGCACGGCCAGGTTCTTGTACCACACCCTCGACTTCCGCATGGCATTGTACGGCTGAAGCACCTGGTCAGACAAGTCCACCCCTCCCATGTATTTGTTATAATCTAAAATACAGTCTGGCTTGGGGGTTTCTGTACTGGCACCTCGTACTGCGACAGGGGTGGTGGTGTGCTCATGTATTGTGGTTAATACAAGGACCTCTCTCTTGTGCTTGTACTTAACACACAATACAGAGTCGCTGCATAGTGCCCTGCTTTCGTGCCTTTTAAGTTCTTGCCCAAGCAGCGACTTGGGAGATCTCTCTGAATTCTGCGTACAGTGCCGCATGCCGCAGTATTTCTGGAAGCAAGGAACTTAAACAGGGTAGTGCTAGTGTAGAAATTGTCCAGGTAGAGGTGGTAGCCCTGTCAGTGGGCTTGGTTTAGAATCATTTATCCTGGTGGAAGATGTCCTTTTAAATTATAATGAAGCATTTGTGTTCTCTGTATATTGATAAACAGCAAGTGACCGTCAGACTTTTAAAATTAGAAATGAGGGGGGCGTGGCTTGGCCGCTGAGGAAGATGGCCGCGTGAGGAAGGAGCTCCCGGCCCGATCCGCTCATACAAGCGACTTACCGCAAAGCACGGAGGCAGAATGCCCGGCAGACCGGCGAACTCAGGTCCCGGAGCACCGGGGACAACGGGGAGGAAGCGAGGAGCGAGGGAGACAACAAGTAAGGCCACAAGCCACTACTCCCCGGCCGGAACGCCATGCGGCAAAGATGGCGCGGGGAGAGATATTACAGCGCGGCACACGCAGCACCCGCGCTCTACTGGCACAGTCACACTGCCAGCAAAGTCCAGCAAAAACCCTAAAAAAGAGGGCAAAATCTCCCCCATAAACTTTGATATGCCCAATAGATGGAGCATAGGATCAGGGCTATCTGACACACAGTCCGCAGCTTCATCCCCAGAGATAGGGGAATCAGCAAGCAATATGCCACCACTAATGCTGCGTTCGGACAGCAACTCTTCCCAATCTACTTCCCTACCTCACACTATACTTGGGGAGCTGATAGAAGATGCAAGAACCCCAACAAGTAGTCCTGCTAAGCAAAAAGCAAAGCAGCAAGATGATTCATTAACTGATGCATTTATCTCCACTAATGCAAGAGAAGCAGAAAACTCCTCTTCTTCACAAGACAGCTTTGTAGCTTTCCAGACAAATTGGTATCCGAAAATCCGACAAATTGGTATCCGAAAATACTCTAAAAATAATGCTAGAAGCACTAAGATCCTCACTGCAGAAGGACATAACATCCTTGGTGAAACCTCTCCAAGCTTCTGTCAAAGAACTAGGTGACAGAGTGTCGCATACAGAAGATAAACTAGCCTCCTTTGTAACGTCTCACAATGAACTTGTAGACTCTCATAACAATCTACAAGATAAGGTGGCATTTATCCAAGCAAAAATCACCGATTCTGAAGATAGGGACAGGCTCAACAACATAAAATTCAGAGGAATTATGGAAACAGTGCCTAATGCCCATCTCAAATCCTATATCCAACAAATGACAAAGTCACTACTACCGGAGCTAGCAGAGTATGAGCTCAGCATTGACAGAGCGCACAGAGTACCGAAACCTCCTAATCTTCCGGAAATAGTCCCTAGAGACGTTTTAGCCAGATTTACATTTTACCATGTAAAGGAGCAACTTTTATCCCAATCAAGGAAACTCCTTACTCTCCCTGCGCCTTACGACTCAGTGAAAATGTTTGCTGACCTATCGGCTGCGACGCTTCAATCCAGACGCGCATTCCAACCTATCACAGCACTCCTACGAGAGAAAGAAATCTCTTACAGGTGGGGATTTCCCACGAAAATCCTTGTAGTGGCAAAATAATATCGTAGCCATCAATTCAATCGAGGAAGGAAAGAAAATATTAGAATCCTGGGGAGTATGCAGAGGAACAGAGACATCCCCGTCCAGCTCAATACGACGAAATCATATTGACCCTGAGTGGCGGGTCAAATGAGGAAACCTAAGAAAACCCTCCGGATTTAAAATTAGAAAGATGCAGGGCCGGGCTTTGACCCTCACGTTTCCACTGGAACTGGTGACCCCTTAAGAAGTACTACGATTATCGTGGGTACCAAGAAATATGTTTGTAGTTGTTTTAACTGTCTTATCTGTTACCTTTTTTACAGTGATTGACATAGGCCTAAGTAAGTTACCTAAGAAATTTGTACCATCTAATGTAAGATTGTATTGGTTCCACTTAGAAAATAACAAGATAGACAAAACGGCTATTAGCACTGTCTCACCCCTTTACAATGGGAGTAACACTATTGTCCCTTAACGTGAAGGGTCTTAACAGTCCCTTCAAACGATCAAGTCTATGGAAAGAAGCTCTTAAGGAAAGAGCTGATTTAATTTGCATTCAAGAGACGCACGTCGGCTCTGCTAATCCTCCAAAAATTTCCCACCCCCTATTTCCGCATATTATTATGTCTTCCTTTGAGAAGAAAAAAAGAGGGGTTCTAATAGCCTTTAAATCTACCCTTGCAGTGTCTATTAGCTACACAGATATTGATGTACAAAGCAGGTATATTATTGTCATATGCTCTATAAACAACGTCACATACACCATAGTTAATTTATATGCGCCGAATAGCTGTCAGAGAACCTTTTTTAAAAATTTAATGAGCAAAATAGAGACAGTTAAAAGAGGCTCTCTGATCATATGTGGGGATTTTAATGCTGTGAATCTACCAGCTCAGGATTCAACATCAGGCAGATTAAACAGAACTACATCGCTTAACGACCTATTTTGGGAAAATGCGATGTACGATATATGGCGAATCCAACATTCCAATGAAAGGGACTACACCTTCTTTTCAAGCAGACACAAATCATATTCTCGCATAGACATGATAATAGGGGATAAGCTAATATTAGATAGAGTTGAAACCTCTTCTATCGGGTTGATCAAGTGGTCTGACCACGCTCCAGTGAAGATCACTCTTTCAGATACATTCCCAGAGTGCAGTGATTACATTTGGAAGGCGGATATGTCTACAATTTCATACCCAGTAAACTCGGCTAAAATTGAATTAGCCCTTAGGGAATTTTTTACACTAAATGACAATGGAGAAGCGGATATATTCTCCATATGGATTACACACAAAGGCTATATGAAAGATGACCTATCTAAACTAAGCAGCAGAATAAAGAAAGCAAGAGAGAAAGAGATTAATGCCACACTATCTAAAATCCACCTGTTAGAACAACAAAATAAACAAGCAATTTCCCAACCACTGATAGAGTCATTAAACAGAGAAAGGGAGCACTTGAGGAACCTAATGTTGCACAACTATGTACGTTCCCTGCAAAAATTAAAAATAAAATTTTATTCCCACGACCAAAAGGCAGGCGCTTTACTAGCAAAGAAACTAAAAAAGAGGATACTCAAATCTAAAATTCCCCATATCTACCATCCCCGTACAGGAGAGAAGGTAATGTCACCTAAGGATATAGCGAATGCTTTTATGGCCTACTATGCAGAACTGTATAATCTGGACAAAGACATATCAACACAAATTCCTTCATCAGAACATATCCGACAATTCCTAGATAAAATCCCACTTCCCAAAATTACACCAGAAGACCTGGAAAGTCTTAACTCCCCTATTAGCGAAAAAGAAATTTTCAATACAATTAAAAGCATTCAAAGTAACAAATCCCCTGGGCCTGACGGTCTTCCGGGTCTCTACTATAAAAAATATGCTAAGATTCTCACTCCATATCTCCGTAGAGTATATGAAAAAGCGGCGCAGACAGGGAAATTTCCCGAACAAATGCTGTCAGCACTCATAGTAGCTCTCCCGAAACAAGGAAAACCGGCGGATAAACCATGCAACTTCCGCCCCATTTCCCTATTGAACGAGGACATCAAGCTTTATGCAAAGATATTAGCTAATAGGCTCAAGAAAATTGTACCAGGCATTATAGCCTGTGACCAGTCTGGCTTCACCCCTGGTAGACAAGCTTCAGACAACACAAGAAAATTGATAAATATCCTCCAAATATGTGAGATAGATAGAATCCCCGCCACATTCCTCACAGTAGATGCCGAAAAGGCGTTTGACAGGGTGAACTGGGACTATGTATTTCAAGTGCTACAAAAGTTTGGCCTTGAAGGCCATATCTTGATGGCTATTAGAGCTCTTTACTCATGCCCATCAGCAAGAGTGTTCATTAATGGCGCGTTGTCCCAACCGTTCACCCTGTCAAACGGCACCAGGCAAGGGTGCCCCCTTTCCCCTATAATTTTCGTTCTCACAATTGAACCATTAGCGGAAGCCATTAGAAGGAACAAAAATATTTCAGGAATAAAAATAGGCAAAGAAGAACATAAAATCACCCTTTTTGCAGATGATATAATTCTTACATCCTCAAACCCAGAAACATCGCTACAACATATTTTTGAAATTTTAAATGCCTTTGGGAATGTCTCTCACTATAAAGTAAAAACAAACAGTGTATCTAAATGACAGAGCCCCTTGCTGTACTTCACCTGCTGCTCATATTTTATTTTTCAGACCCTATGGAAATGAATGACTGTTTGTTAATGAATACAGCAGATATTCCTTCATCTGCTTCCATAAGTCTGATGAATGATTTTTTGTTTGTACACTTAAATTACTATTTGGCAGATCCTTTAAAATTTTCCAAAGGCGTTTTTATTAATTCAACAAATCCCTATGTTAAGAGGTTACTAGTGCTTGTTGTATATTTATTTTAGAATTGGGTGTACTCAAATAAGTATGTACATTTTTAAAAGGTTCCCTGTCCCAGAATATTGATGTAAGATAGTAATATTGTTCTATGTTAGCTTTTGATGCTGCTGTAGGCCTAGAGATGAGGGCTATGTATCTACCTTACCTCCCCTTCTCTACGTATAGTGAAGCTTGGGGAATTTTATAGCTTAAAGGACATCCACCACCAGGATGAACGACTCTATGCAAACGCTCCTGAAGGGCTCCAAACTCCAATAACACCTATGAAGCCTGGAGCGCTCCTGAAGGGCTCCAAACTCCAATAACACCTATGAAGCCTGGAGCCCCTCAGGCTCATTTGCATTTGCATTGTAATGTGTTTAGAAGAGTGAATTTTATAACCACTACCTTCCATATAACATATTTAGTGTTGTATTGTTCTTTACATGTTCTTCTTTACTATTTTGTTATGTTATTGCTATAAAAATCTCTGTAATCCTCCAAACAGACGTACATATTTTACATTTCACTTTTTTACTTTACATAGGAGATCTAAGCAAATAGAAGCACAAATGTTCTAGATGTCAATGTTTTCTTTATCCACCCTAGAAAATGTATTTGCAGATTTCCTATCTTCTAGATGTGGGATCTCAATTTTATTACATTTACGACAATAGATATTGGGTCATTTACACTAAAATTTTCATTTAAAATGTAGAAAAAAAATAATAAACTACAACAGTCTAAAAGAAAATAATGTTTCTTTATAGCCCTTTTAAACATTCATCTAAAGGGAAGAATGATCTTACTATTACTTTATTCTGAATGCACCATCTACTGTTTCTTACATTTATTATGAAGCACAGTGTTTAAATATACTGTGCTTTCACACTATGTACATTTCCCCAAGAGAAACATTGCAGCATGTTTAGTTTTATTCTTCAAGAAAACACTTCTAATCTATCAAACATTTATAAGATGCAGGCAGGAATTTGTGCAAATAAAAATACCAAGTTTACTCACTGCAACAGTAACTCACAGTGACCTTTTTGTTTGTTTCCTTATGCTCCGCATCTGCCAAGTGAGGCTGCTTAATCGGTTTCCTAAATCTGAAACAACACTTATTGCTTGAGAAATGTTTATTGTCTTAGAGATACGCAGGGTTTGTTTCTGCAGAAAAAAGTTACATATGAATTTATTCAAAAAATATAATAAAATATTTAGGTAATAGTGCAATAGACTAAAGTTAGCACACAGATCGCAGCTAGAAAGTATTTTACTTATGAGTTATTTAAAAGCCCAGAACTACTGCAACATGATCGCAGCGTCCAAGACTGGGTTTAATAGGCAAACTGTCAGTGAAACACTGCCAGATGCAATACATTGCAGTACAGAAGTATTGCAATGTATTGTATAAGGGATCAAGTTATCCCGAGTGTTAGTAAACTAGTGGAACAATAGAAATAAAAAGTTTAAATGAGGTTTTAGATATACAGGCAGTCCCCGGGTTACATAAAGTTTAAATGAGGTTTTAGATATACAGGCAGTCCCCGGGTTACATATAAGATAGGGTCTGTAGGTTTGTTCTTAAGTTGAATTTGCATGTAAGTCGGAACTGTATACTTTATTATTGTAATCCCAACCAATTTTTTTTTTTTGGTTTCTGTGACAATTGGATTTTAAATATGTTGGATTGTCAAAAGAACCAGGATTAACAATAAATCTTAATTATAGACACATTTAATAAGGTTATAGCTGTTTATTGTAGCCTGGGACCAAAGTACAATAAATTACCAATTACCAGAGGTCCGTTTGTAACTAGGGGTCGTCTGTAAGTCTGATGTTCTTAAGTAGGGGACCGCCTGTACATAAATAAAAATAAAAAACACATCAAAAATTGTGCTTTTTTCAAATATATAGCTATATGAAGGGTTATAAAATAGAATTTGGAAAAAACCCTGCAGTGACCGGAATGACCTTTGTAGATATTGGGGCACATTTACTTACAGGATCACCAGAGTTCACTGAAAGTGCATTGTCTGTCTATAATGCAGCATGTGGCTATTCATCATGCGCCTGAAATCATGTGTTGCTTTCCCGCTCAAGTTCGGCAGAGTTCAACATCTTTTTTGTGGTGCATTTTAAAAATAAAGCTTGCGACACAATTTAAACGTTAAATCCTGCGCTCAGTCCCAATCAGTTGGACCTTCCGTCCCCCTAATTTGTGTCGCACGGAAGCCAGCGCAGCTGCACGACAAAATGAGTCTCATGCGCAACAATTCCAGCGCACACACTTTTTAAATACCTGTGCAAGCCATTTTATCCCTGAAAAAGGTGCACAGTCCGACAAAAGTGTGCAGCGCAACCCTTAATATACAGGCCACATTATGTATTTATACCCCTACTGTGAAGGGCATAAAATTTAAAACTAAATAATTATTTCAAATTTGCAATTTTAACGTTTCCTGCCTACAAAAAAAGTGTAATAAAAAATTAACAAAAAGTTTGATGCACCGCAGAATAGTATTTTAGTGTACAATAAACAGATGCATGTTACATTGAGGAATAAAAAATATAACTTTTAGAATATGGTAACACATAATCAAATGAAATTTTTTGCTAAAGTAGTAAAATATATAAAAGCCCTCATATATCCATGCCAAACAAAAAATAAAATGTTATGTCTGTTGGAAGTTGAGCAAGGTAAAATTAAAAAAAAAGTCCTCTGCCCTTTTTAGCCTGTATCCTTAAAGGATAGTTAGATAAATAAAAGTTAAATAAAGGAAAAAACAGATGCTTGCCTACACTCCTCTTCATCACAATCTCAGTGGTGTTCTTCTTAAAGAGGGCCTGTCGCCCAGAAATTTGGTACTAGGAGCTGCTTACGAAGAGACTATAGATAACAACTAAAAGAAGTTTACCACATTCAGAGTGCCTGCAATTATAACTAAATGTCGCTGGATTATCCATCCTTAATTTTGATGGTAGATTTCCTTTAAACCCCCCTCACTCTCCTCAAATGGAGTGTTATTCTCAGCTGCACCACCACCTACTTCAGCACATACCTCAGGTACCGAGCCTTCCCTGGCTGAGACCTTAGCTGAAGTGCTTTTAACAGTGCCTCTAATTCACGTACTATGCTGGTAGGCAATGTGCTTGAGTATTTACATATAATGCGGCATGATGTCCAGAAAGTGTCTGAAAGAACAGGGGCATTTGAGGGCAAATTGGGAGAGATGTAAGATCAGTTCCCATCCGTCAAAAGAGATGTTTCTTGCATACAAAATGTGGAGGCTAACCTGACAGGCTAACCTAACCTGTGGAGGCTAACCTGACAGGCTAACCTAACCTGTGTAGGCTAACCTGACAGCAAAAATGGATGATAACATATTTAGGAGGATAAATGTGCAACTGATTGGTGCCGCTGCAAGACTTGAAGGCCCCAATCCCAAACTGTACTTCGAGGACTGGCTTTTATTTGTTTATATTATACTATGTATAGCTCATGATAAAGCAGATCTACAGATTTAGGGGCCAAGATTTCAATCTTCCTTGATTTTTCACCTGAGATTCAGAAGAAGAGGGCAATTTACACTGTGTTAAGCACTGTCTTCGCAGCTTGAAAATACCCCACTCTATATTCTACCCAGCAAGGCTGCAGGTTGTTGCTATGAACTTAACATGTTTCTTCTCTTCACATGGCTTGACATGCACGAAAATGATCTATGGAGACACAGGCCAGACTGAGAATTCTTCAGTTGGTGACTATTCACCTGAAGATGTTCTTAACTAAAGTCTTGCAAGTGTTAATTTCATCGAGGCAGGGGTATTCAGCAAATTTTATTTATTCAGTAGATATTTTACTCTTCAGCACACTTTGATTAATTGTACAGGCAGTCCCCTACTTAAGGACACCCGACTTACAGACAACCCATAGTTACAGACGGACCCCTCTGCCCACTGTGACCTCTGGTGAAGCTCTCTGGATGCTTTACTACAGTCCCAGACTGCAATGATCGTGAAGGAGACGACCACTTAGCACATAGCCGTTATGTGGTGCCGGTAGAAGTGGTGACTTGGCCAATACACCAAAAATTTTTGAAACATCCAATTGTACTGGGCAAAAGAAAAAAAATTGTCTAGAAATCCATTAAAAATATACAGTTTCGACTTACATACAAATTCAACTTAAGAACAAACCTCCAGACCCTATCTTGTATGTAACCCGGGGACTGCCTGTATTCGCAATTATGCTGTTGTATAACTCATTCACTACTCATCCCCCAAGTTGTGCCAGTGGCACAAGGGTCTGTGTTTTGTTGTCAGAAACAGATTATATTGTGTCCTTAATAGCTGCACAGCAATTGATGTTGTGTTATGGTGACTAAAGCTAGTATAGTTGCCCAGAATGTCAGGGGGTTGGGGAACTCCGTTAAAAGATACTTTCCGCTCTAAAACTATTTCTCTTTGCCTCTCTGATATACAATTTACTGCTATGTCAGTGGTGAGTTTTCTTGACATTCAAGAGGGGTGAACATTCTAGATCATAAACTGATTCCATTCCACTGTTTTCACAGCGTGGTAAATCTGTATGGGCATAATGAAGGGTTGCATTATAAATTGCACTTGGTGGAAATGCTACTTATTGCAGTTTTTTTCTCTCCACCCTATAGTGCTGCAGCAACTACAGGAACTGGCAATGGCGGTAGAGTTCCCATACTTTCACACACCTCTGAATGGCTTCCCAGACATTGATTAAAGAGAAAACTATTATATGTGATCTTTTCCCACAAAACTATAAATTAATATTCCTGCTCTAACAGATGCTTCCTGCAGATGAAATTTTTATAAAATAATCTCAAATAAAAATGCATCCTGTTTGTATAAACTACATAATACAGAGCAAAACAGGTCGGAAGGCAATGAGCCCCCAAGCCCAGCTCACCCCAAAATCTTGGACGATGTCTCTCCCTCTAAGGTGCACGGACTGGTCCGGAGCTTGACCATACAAAAGTAGACTTGGTGAAGCGAAAAACCATTCCCTTTCCACTGTGTGCTGGATTTGAAGCTATTCTTTTCACCAAGTCTACATAATACAGAGCACCTGCAGTGTGTGAGTCTTGTATTTAGAATAAAAAAAATAAGCCCTGCCTTGATTGAGTCTTCATATCACTGACACTCTTTATAGGAGCACTGCTTATCATAGATTTTAGAACTGGGACTTGGATTTTATACCAATTCCACAGGTAGCATATTTTCATGAAGTTCTACTTTGCCAGTTGTAGATTTATTACGTCTCTCCCAGCAATTGTTTCCTAATTAAAATCGTATCACTGCTCAACAAAAATTAAGCAGGCAAAGCAAAGGTGTCAGCAGTCAGCAATAATAACAGAGCAGGGATGCCTTAAATCACACACACACATTGTGTACCCATACGTTGCTGGAGCAATTAACAGATATCTAACACTGTGCAGTGTGTGCATGTTCTAGCATTAGAGCTACTGTAGGTTCCAAGAAACATTGTGATCATCAGCATTTATATGTGCGTTTCATTATAATGATAATTATCCTGATTTATTTTTACAAACTCTACTGCAGTGCTGCCAATGTCTACACGATACTGCCGGCCTACTAATCATCTTCTTCCAAGGCACACAGTCTATTTGACTAGTACTGATTCTCTTACAGTCTTTGGATAAGAAAAGTCTCTAACTTAGTTAAGGTAGACGAGGATTGGTGAATTTGTCTCTATGCAAAGTTAAATGGATTCATTCCTTGTCTTTGCTATGCTTAAAGACACTTTGCCGGCATGTCCTTACAATGTAGGACACAGACGAATCCCAACGTTTGCTTATATAGAGGCATATATCACACTGCGCTTCCTTTTCCTGCCTGAAAGTGAATGTTCTGGTGATATCATAGTCCATACATGGAGCAGACAGTATGCTCCCTCCACAGCATGGGGAAAAAAACTATTTGCAAAAGCTATACCTTTGTCTTCCAGTATCAAGCTATGGGTATACTCAGTGTATACACCAGGAGCTTTTCCAGGGTGTATGCTGAACATATGAAACAGAAACAGATGTAAATGTGGCCTTAATCCCTAATAATACTTAGAGTGTAAAGAGCGTTGGTTGTAATGATGCCTATGGTTTGTGAGAAAATGGGAGATTGAAGTAGAAGTATGGTACATTGCCAAGTTTATCAAACAGATATCGCTGCCATCTTTTCTGTACTGGAACAAAAAAGTAATGTGGGGTGGGATACCATTTGTAGTGCAAAAAGAGTATCTCCAATAAGATCCCTATAAAAGGAAAATAGCACCCCACAAGGCAACCAATAACCATGTCCCACCTGCAAGTAGATGTGCGATGTGTTCTAAATGTAGCATTAAACTTGAAAATCCTCCCCAGATGTTTCTGTAGAAGTGTCTGCCACGAAGTTGTGAGCAATTAAATTTTAAATAGAAACAGAGGCGCTAAGCTGCTCGATGATGTTGCTAATATATATTATGACTGTCACACAAATGAAAGCATAAGCCTTGCTGTCATTTTACAACATGCTGGCATTTTGAAAGCACTGTCACTAAGAAAGAAGACAAATGTTCTTGTATATGCCAGACAGATCCTCAGTAAACTAAGATTAGATTTTGCATGGAATATAAGTAAAGAATTCATGGGTAGAATGATGCCAGTTATTGAGGCTAAACTCAGAGTTTGTTTATTACTTCTTAATCAGTCATTTTCAATGTGGATGCCATTCTCATGGGCACTAACATTTAACTAGAATGTTAAAATAATGTGAAGTGGGCAGGTACTGTTGCCATGTTAATAGAATATAACACCTTTGTCCGTCGCCGCCGGCATCTTATCTGTGATCGTCACTCATCTAGGACTTGTTATTTATGAAGATCTGTTACAATGTTGCAGTGGCATATTATGCATGTAATCTGTTACAATCCCCCAAAACCTTAAAGTTCAAATTACCCCCATTTCCCTAAAACTGATATAAAAATTATTAAGCAGTAAAAATAATAAATATGCTAGGTATCGACATTTCCAAAAAGTCCTGATCTGTCAATATATGAAAACAGCTATTCCCTGTGGTGAACCTCGTAACAGAAAATAGCACCCAAATCACAACACCACTTTTTTGTCATTTTGCAACTCATAAAAATTTAAATAAAAAGTGATCATAAGGTCGTACAGTACCACAAATGTTATCACTGTAAAAATAATCATGTCATGCAAATTTAATTACACTCCAACCGCCAAAGTATGAAAAAGTCATTAGCTTCAGAGTATGTCAAAATGATGAATTTTTCATACAAAAGGTTTTAATTTTTTAAATCTATACAAATACAATGAAATCTATATGAATTTGGTTTTTCTCCATGATAGTACCAACCCAAGGAATAAAGGGAAGGTTTCATTTGGAATGAAAAGTGAAAGGCATAAATGCAGAGCCCACAAGAAAATGGAACAAATGCATAATTTTGGAATTTTTAACACATTTGGAATTTTTTACCACTTCCCAGTATACAACATGGAATAATAAATACTGTTATTGGAAAGCACAATTTGCTACACAGAAAATAAACCCTTTTACAGCTCCGCACAAAATTGGGATTTTTGAAGTAGGGAGCAATAAAGGGAAACACAAAAACTAAAAAGGGTCAAATGTTTGGTAATTTGGAATTTATGCATCTGTCACAAAGAGATTTTATCCTCAGTTTTCTTTTTAACCTCTTTATTTTGTCTTTGTAAATGTATTAACTCTATTTTTCATACCTAGCCATGGGGGCTCCCATCTTGCCAGAGTTTCTCATTTACACTTGGTTATATGTTTTGCAGAGGTGTCATTAGTATGGAAGGAACATTCTGGAGGTGATACATTGGGGTCTATGGGTAGTCTTCTAGACATGCTCTATGTAGTGAGCAAAAGTAGGTAAGCTGTGACATCACCTATGGTCATTAGTGGCGGCAATGATTTGGCAGTCAATATTGTAATCTATAAATGTGTTATTGTATTCTATTGTTATCTTGTCTGTGATGTAAGATAATTACTGTATAAAAAAAATCCCTACAGAGTTAGCAAATGTCTAAATTAGGCTTCGTGGCCAGATTGACAACTGCAGAATGTAGTAAGTAATTAATGTGAAATATAGAAAGTGATGTGTATTTTTTAAAATTACCAATAAAAATAAAAAGTTAATTTAAAAATTTAGATTTTCCATTGCGTCCCCCATGACGGCCCCACTTGGGGGATGTCCCCCTGACCTCTGTAGGGAAAGGAAGCAGTGTAGTTAAATACCTCACCCCCTGCATCTACACTCCAGTGTCTTCCTGTCCCTACACAGGGCAGGGAGTAGAGAAAATCTCTCCTCAGGTCCTCCATCCAAGGGGGAGTGTGTGTGGTGCAAGGATTTTTCCTCTTACCCCTCTGGTCCGGGACAGCACCTCAGAGACAGTACACTGGAGTTTTCAGGTCCAAATCTAAGTTATTCGGCCTACCCTTTCAAGGGGAAGACCTCTTCAGACATGAATTGGATGCTGTCCTTGAAAACGAAGCTGATAGGAAAAAAGGCTTTCCTGAGGCGAAGACAACTCAGAAGAAAGAGTCCTTTCGGGACCCGAAAGAGAAGAAGTTCCCTTATAGGGGGAAAGGAAAGCAGGGGAAGAGGAAGGGGATTCCTCCTTAGTTCCAGCAATGCTACTCCATCGTTCAGAAAATGACCATAGAGTGGGGGGGAAGACTCCTGGAATTCCACCAGCAGTGGACCAAAATGACACAGAATCCTTGGATCCTTGGAAGACGGATACAGGCTAGAACTGACACCTCTTTCCCCCTAAAAAATCATTCTCACCAGACAACCATCAGCAGAACTTACTCTCCAATTGTGGAAAGAAATTAAAAAATTGTTAAGTCTGGATGTCATCATCCCTGTTCCCGGAACACACATAGGCAAAGGTCACTATTTTCCATTGTTCTTGATAAGAAAACCCAACTGATCATTCAGAATGATATGCAACCTGAGGAACCTAAATCAACACATCCTATACAGGAAGTTCAAAATGGAGAGAGTAAGTTTGGCTATTACTCAGATCCATCTGTAAGCGCTCATGTGCACAACCGATTTGCAGGATGCTTATTACCAAGTGCCAATATATGGAACATCCCAAAAATTCCTCAACCCAGATGGATTCATGTGCCATTTCCAATACAAAGCCCTTCCTTTTGGGATTTTGTCAGCTCCAAGGACCTTGTCCAAAATTATCATCAAAATAGTGGCCTATTTAAGAACAAAAAGGATAGTCATAATACCATATTTGGATCATCTGTTGATTGTGGCAGCATCTGAGCAAGAGTTGATCCAACACAGAGACCTTACAATTGCTACTCTCGAACATCTAGGCTGGATCATAAATTGGCACAAGTCACATCTGGATCCCAGCAGGATTACTACGTTTCTGTGCATCTCCCTGAATTCATCACTTCAGAATTATTCGGAAAGTGGAAGTATCTCAGAAGAAACACAGTTGTTCTATAAGAAATGTAATGAAGCTGTTGGGAAAGTTAACAGCACTTATTCAATCATACAGTGGAGTCAAGCTCATACCCGCAGGATACAAAATTAGATCATATAATTTGGAAATCCCCTCAAAACATGGTGGACGCGTCAGCAGAATCTGAGAAGAGGGGTAGCTTGGCATCCAGTTCAGGCGGATTCAAGTTTATCCAGATGGAGAGCGAATTTCAAAGGAACCTTTACCCAAGAAATATGTCCCCTATCGGAACGGGCTTGCTCTACAAATTAGAGAGCCATGTGGGAAGCCCTGAAAAACAGCGGGGAGATAATGAGATCTTGCCATGTGAGAATCTATTCGGACAACGTTACCACAGTAGCCTATCTACGCAACCAAGGGGGCACCAAGAGTCCCGACCTGCTTCTCTTATCAGAGAAAATCTTCTGTTGGACAGAAGAAAACATGCTGTCTCTTTCTGCAGTCCACCTGAAGGGGGAAGAGAATACAATAGCAGACTATGTTAGCAGGAAGTCTATCGACCAGAAAGAATGGTGCCTAAACAACGAGGTCTTTCAATATCTAACTCAAAAATGGAGAACCCTGGAAATAGACCTATTTGCTACCTGCGCAAATTCAAAAACAAACCATTTCTTCTCTAGACGGATCAACTCCTATGATCCAACTAGATGCCCTCAGCCATCCTTGGAACGCGTCATTAATGTATGCCTTCCTATCAATTCCTATTATCTCAAAGGTGGTGCAGAAGATTCGAAGAGAAAAAGGCAAAAGTAATCCTAGTTGTTCCTTTCTGGCCAAAGAAAATATGGTTCCCGTCACTGAGGAAGATGTCTCTAGAAGAACTGATTCTCCTTCCTCCTCGCTCAGATCTACTGTTCCAGGGACCAATATTTTATCCAAATCCCCAGGCTCTCCAGTTGTCAGCTTGGATCCTGAGAGGGATTTGCTAAAAACCAGGGGATTGTCTCACAAGATCTTATCTACCTTAAAGGCAAGTCGAAAAACTTGTTACTCATGCTATTTACTTGCATTTGGAAAAACTTTGTGTCATTTTGTGGACCTAGGGTTCCTGACCAATATTCTCCTAATATTTCCCAAGTGCTAGACTTCCTTCAAGCAGGCTTCGACAAGGGCCTAAAAACAAACTCCTTGAAGGTCCAGATTGAGTGCATTCTTTGATAGACCTTTGGCGGATCAATAATGGGTAAGAAGGTTTATAAAAGCCACTTCCAGACTTTAACCTACCATAAAAATAGCTGTCCCCAGTTGCGATTTATCTCTTGTCCTAAATTTTCTAACTGGTTCTCCATTTGAGCCCTTGGACTCAAAAAAAACATTAGGGAACGAACATTAAAGTTAACATTTCTTATGGCTATAACATCAGCCGGGCGCTTAAGGGAAATACAGGCACTTTCAATTAAAGAACCATACCTAAAAGTGTCTGAAGACAGGGTAACGTTAATGTTTGACAAAAAAATTTTTTCCAAAGCTTTCCTCAAGCTTACATCTAGAAATTATTTTACTCACGTTCTGTCAGAATCCAAGAAAAGGAATGGCTTCTCCTTGGACTTCTCTATTACCTGGAAGCGACCAAAAAATGGCAAAAGGACTCAAATATTCTTCTGCAATTCAGCGGGAAAAATAAAGGGTTTAAAGCCTCAAAATCCACTCCAGCAAGATTGACAAGACAGTTATTAAAGAAGCCTATGATGCTCAGAACATGGTATTCCAGGGACAATTAGAGCCCACTCTACGAGGGCCATGGCAGCTTCATGGGCTGAGAAAAGGGGAGCCTCTATAAATGAGATATGTAGGGCAGCAACATGGTCTAGTCAGCTAACCTTTGTAAAACAGTATAGGCTAGACATACAAAACATGAAACAGTTGGCCTTCGGTGGGAAAGTGTTACAAGCTGTTGTCCCTCCCTAAAATTGTAAATAATTTTTTAAGTGTCCAAGTGGAGCCATCATGGGGGACACAATGGAAAATGGGAATTATTCTCACCATTAATTCGGTTTCCATTAGTCCACCATGACGGCCTATATATATTCCCACCCATGTGTACTGTTGCTGTACTGTTTAGCTGATATTTGTATGTGATTTAACATGCAATAAATTGGGTTCCATCCGCTGCTAGTGTAGTTATTTGGTAGTCACTGGAGTGTAGATGCAGGGAGTTAGGTAAACTTCTATGCTTCCTGTCCCTACAGAGGTCAAGGGGTCATCCTCCAAGTGGGGCCGTCATGGTGGACTAATGGGAACCTAATTGACGGTGAGAATAATTCCCATTTTCTGATGACATATTCACTTTAAAGATAAACTTTATATATACCCGAGTATAAGCCGAGGCCCATAATTTTACCACCAAAAACTGGGAAAACCTATTGAATCGAGTATAAGCCGAGGGTGGGAAATGCATTGGTCACAGCCTCCCAGTATATAGCCAGCAAGCCCCAGTAGTATACAGCCAGCCCCTTTAGTATATAGCCAGCCAGCCCCCTGTAGTATGCAGCCAGCCAGCCCCCAAGAAGTAAACAGCCAGCCCCCTTTAGTATATAGCCAGCCAGCACTCCCCCTGTAGTATACAGCCAGCCAGCCCCCTTTATTAGTCAGCAATTCCCCTTTTTTAGCCAGCCAGGCCCCTTTAATAGCCAGCCAGCCCCCTTTAGTAGCCATCCAGACCCCTTTATTAGCCAGTCCCCAGTTTGTCCAGCACTTAAAATAATAAGCTTACATACTCACCTTAGGGTGGTCCCGATGTTAGGCGCGGCTCCTCTTCTGTCTTCTCCGCGGTGCTCCGGTTCCCAGCGGCTCCTCTTCTATCTTGTGTCTGCTTCTGTCTGCCCACCGGCACACACTATGATGCGTCTCTGCCAGCTGTTGCAGCAGGCAGAATACAGAAGAGGAGCCGTGTGGACCAGAGCATTGTGGAGAAGACAGAAGAGGAGCCTGAGCCGAGCATCGGGGAACAATGCCAACATCGGGGGCACCATAAGGTGAGTATGTAAGTTTATTTTTTTTATTGACACATGTATAAGCCGAGGTGAGATTTTTCAGCACATATTTTGCGCTGAAAAACTCGGTTTATACACAAGTATATATGGAAATAATAAAAGAATTATGTCTGATAATGTTTAATGTGCAAATCTTTGTGAACAGCTACTGAAGATACTGTAGAGGTGGTGTAGAAATACAAATTCTTATTCATGATTGTTCTCATTAAGTTAATATTTTTAGTAACTGAAACCTTAAAAAATTACTAAATATGTACTGTACAAGGTCTAGTTTGTACATTCAGCTGTTACCTCTTACTAGGTCTTTGTATATCACATGAGTGAAGCTGTCAGCAAAAATATAATAACAATAATAATAATATACATTTTTTATTTATATAGCAAAAACAGATTATGCAATGCTACACAGAGCTTGCCAAATTGGTCCCTGTACCCAATAGGGCTCACAATCTAATCAACCTACCAGTATGTTTTGGGGTGTGGGAGGAAAACGGAGGATCTGGTGGAAACCCAGGCAAACACGGAGAGAACATATAAACTCCTTGCAGATGTTGACCTGGATGGGATTTGAACCCAGGTGCCCAGCGCTGCAAGGCTGTAGTGCTGAGAACTATCTACATCAGTGATTTTCAACCTTTTTTGAGCCGCGGCACACTTTTTATACTTAGAAAATCCACCAACCAAAATAGCACAAAATGACTCTAAAACAGTCATATAATACATATAGTTAATTATATAGATTCTAAATTTATTTAGCTCACTCAGTGTGAAACCTGGGCCTGTTTCGATAAACACAAAAGGGATATCCTGGCAGGAATGGTGGAAAGACACACACAAAGCTCTTCCTCAACAGTTCTCAGTTGCTCCCTGTTTTTAGTATATGGTGCTGATTATTATGTGGCTCATATACTGCAAAATAAAGGGGTACAATGAGAATTACTATGGCCATGAGGCCAGAGTACAAGTGCCAGCTCATATACTCAGCACATGAGCTGGTACTTGTAGTACTCCAGCCTCATGACTATAGTATTTCTCATTTTACATTTCTCATTGTTATATGCAGTATACTGCTGGAGTACTAAAAATACCAGCTCATATGCTGAGTATTCTGCCAACAGTTCATATACTCAGGCAAAAGCTCATATAGTCAGCATTATTGGTGGGCAAATGTGAGAGTCTCTCTGCTCTCAGGATGATGCACCAGCTTTAGTGACGTCATTTTGTCAGGCGAGGTTCAAATCTTGTGCATGTGTTATTGTACACGTCTCCTACATTGTAAGAAGCCGTGACTGCGCATTGCTGTGCATTGCCAGGAAACAAAACACAGGGGGCACCATAGTTTGGGTAACTTTCCCCGCGGCACACCTGACCATGTGCCACGGCACACTGGTTGAAAATCACTGATCTACAAATCTGTATTTTTCTGTCAAGCTAGGTTGCAGAATGTACATTTTGGAGCAAAAACAAGAACTTTTTTGATCTTAACAATTGGCTGCAATGAAACAAAGAGTTAAAAACTTACAGGAGTCTGAATACTTTCCATGGCTACAGTTTATTTATAGTGCAGGGCAAGGATAAGTTAAACTTCAGGTAAAAGATGGCTACATCCCTACTAGTAATGAGAAGACCTAAATCATAAAATACAGGGCCATAAAAAACTTCAGCAGAAATTCTGTTCAACACGCCGATCACAGGAGTTAATATTTTGAATGCTGCCGGTAAGCATTTAAATTGATCTGTCACATGCGCATTGACACTACGCCGGCGACCCTGATATTTTGGGTATGATTGGCACTTCCTGAAGAGGTCATGGGGAGCATCTATTCTCCCCAAAATGATGGTGCATCGATTTAAATGCTACTGTCAATTTTGACTATTGAATAGTTAAGACATGCAACCAGTGGCAGCACCGATCATAAGTGTTACTGAGGGGGTGGAAACATATTTCCAAGTTCGGGTTCAGTCGAGATTTTAGAAGGCCATTTTATAAAATGACATGGAAAAGGCTAACGGAAACAGATTTATATATTCCCTATTTTACATATTCACTATATTTAAAAAAACCTTTTCACAATATACAGAGTAACTTTTGACCTTGAAAGTTAACATGGCAAAGCTTGTTTCCCCTCCAGCTTCTCATCCAGTGGCGTTCTTTTTTTAAAGTGATTACATATGGTGTCTCAGTAAGTACTTTCCAAGTTGACCTAATCATATGTTCCCTCTCTCCAGAACCATGCATACTTCTTTTTAATCCTAGCTGTAAAAGAAGTAATATCAGGATGCACTTAGGTGTCCTAAATTACAGCTCCACATCTAATCTTCCTTTTGTGCTTTGCCGGCGTGAGCATGCTGTGTACATCTCTTATCTCTCCCCTTCAAGAACTCATTCTTCACAAAGAAATTTGAGAGGGACTTTAAATAGAAATTGAACAGTTATGTATGCAGAGGTGTGAAAATAAGGGGTTGCTTATATAGTAAAAGAATTGATCACTTGACCTTTCAGATTTGAGTGCTTGAATGTTAAAGTTTTATATTGGTCGAGTACAACTGGATGGTTCTTGAACCAGTAGTACACAAAATACAGTTTAATGCAGATAGGGAATTGGCTATGAATAGTTCTTTACCACCAATCTCTCCATATTTAACCCCCAAGATTCTTCCTTCACATAAATAATTTATTGACATCACATGATAATGCTTTGAAATCCTTGTATAGAAAACCAACACTAACAATGAAACCAATTACCTTAAAATGGTTGTCCACAATTGCCAACCTCTACCAAGGTGAGTCCCGTACTATGCATGCTTCCATCATCAACAGCACTCCCATGTCCCTAGTTGGAGGGACGATCCCTCAAACCAGATATAGAAGCCGTAATAAGGGAGGAGGTGTGCATAGAGTAACAAGTGCAGTTTCGTACTTGGCCGCCTGTCCCAATGTAAGTGCTGCAGGATTTGAGATCTCACAGAATTTCCAAAAGCAGCTGCCATCAAGTCATCTAACCATTGACTCATCCTGGCAGAAGGCCAAAGTTTAACACTGTAAATATAATTTGTCTCTACTGGGGGATTGTTCTTACCCAAGAAAACTTTGGTAATTATGGCCAACCCCTTTAAATTAATCAACTTTCACCTCTTTAGGACCTTATGGATATAACTTTGGAACACTTTAACATACCAAAGTTTTTAAATGAAAAAAAAAATTAAATTATCTCCTTCTCAGACCATCCACATTAGTTAGATACTAACGTTTCCTATATGTCTGCTTTATGTTTCAATAAAATTTGAAATGTTTTTATATTTTAATATGACATCAGAAGGCTTACATATTAATTCAGAAATCTCCTTGAAAATATAGAAAACCAATGCTTGACTTTTTTAGGGATAATTTTTGTTTCATATGAGCTTTAAAATATATAATATTGGAAGCCACTTATAAATCACTCCATAAACTATTAATAGCTTTTACAAAGCTTGTCAACCCTTTGAAACCTTTATTGTTACCAAAGCAAAATAGAGGTGAAATTTAGACTGGTCTAATTTGGTTAGTATTACGTTCATTTAGCCTTAAAATGTTCACATTCATAAAAGATAAAAAGAGAAAACCCATCTTAAAATTTATTATGCAATTTTGTCCGAGTATGGAAAAATCCCACCTGTCAATGTTATGTGTATGGATGCACAGCAGGGTGCAGGGTGCCACTTTTGTCCCATATGATGTAGCGGTTTTTAATAAACTATAAAATATTTGTTATTCTTTTAATATGGCCATGTGAGGGCTTTGTTTTTGTGGGATGAGATGCATTTTTTCAGTGATGAAAAAATATGTAAAGGATTGGGGCTACTCAATGGATATCATTCCATCCAATAGGGGTCCAAAAACATGTGGTCACAGATAGTTGAATTATCAGCAACAAACAAAAACAAATTACAAAGTGTCCAGAGAACCAGTTCAAGGTACACCCAATTATAGTTGCAAAAAAAATACACAGAATATGTTTTTCAATGAAATACAGTTTTATTAAAATATTAATGTACTAGAGGTCCAACATCCCAACCCTACCAATCACATATGCATATATCAAAATAATATATATATCAAACTAATACCCCTAAGAAAATCACTAGCAATATACATGTGAGTATAGCAATATACACTGGTTGGTAAAAGAGGTCCCTGAAACAATTGTGTGATTGTGCAGTGTTCACACTGTTCAAGTAACAAATACCTCAACAATGTTTCTCAGAAAAGTAAAATATGTATCAAAGTCAAAATCTTCTTTTTGCTTTCTTATATGTACTGTCTCAATTTAGACGCAATAGTTGGATGAAGTGTACCACACATTTGTCGTCACTTTAGTTGGATAAGACGTATTCCACATTTATTATAAATAAATGATAAATGTGCACTACGTCTTATCCAACTAAAGTGACGACAAATGTGTATTACTGTAGTGGCTATAAATTATAACTTATAAACTTTATTGTGGGGTGGTAGGGAAAAAAATATTAATTTCTTTATTTTTAACTTAATATTTTGGGATTCACCATATAGCCCAATGAACATGTTTTGAGTAAGTACGAGTACATGGATACCATATGTCTATATTTTCTCTTACATTTTACAGTTGCAGTTTGCAGAATAAGAGTTCATTCCGACCACAGCTGACACTATATGTTTCCGGATTCATGATCAGTAAGAAGATGATGCGGCATCAGCTCAGCAGAAGATATATCTGTAAGTAGTAGAGCTCAGTGACGGATATATCAATCACTGAGCGCCCCCCTTTGACCGATCAAGTAGCAATATATCAGGTTATATTTTTAGTAAATGGGTTCTCCATGCAGTGTCTCACACAGATGCTGACATCAGGTATAAAAAAGACTCTTTTTAAGTGTCAGGTCCTGCTTTGTAGCAGACAACTGCACACCTGAAGTTGCACCCATCTTGTTGCAGGTGTTGCTGCCAGAACCAAGAGACTCAACTTGCCTCATGGCTGGTGCACCCCTGCACCTACAGAGTAAGCATGAGCTGCAAAAGACACTACAAAAATTCTATATGGGCTTCTACACAGATCCAAGGGCACTTTAAAATTTCTTTCTAGCCCCCACGGTTGCAGAGATATCAGTGTTGGTATCTGACCATTATTATGTCTGTTCCGTCAGAGAGGAGGAGCTGGGGCTGGAGGCGTGTGTTATGCTAATCTTCTCTCATACCATCCAATCAACAGCAGGTAATGTCAGTGAAGCTATTATGAACAGTAGCTAACTGTGATCTCTCTAGCGTTATCTAGAGGTTGTGTTCATACACCATACATTTACATTTTGCTAATATTCTGTTGCATTTACATAAACACTGTGTTACAGCATTGCAATGTTCCTTCAAATGCAATATAAACTATAATGTGAATGCAGATGTGAATGTAAATATGATGCAATTGTGATGTTAACGCAAATGTAATGTGAATATAAACGTGATGTAAAAATGTGAAAACTTATGTGATTACACCATGTAAACATCATGTTTGCACAATTGTGAAGTTAAATGCATAAACATCACATTTATGTTTACTTTGCATGTGTGTTCACATCAATTTCACATTCTAAATGGAATGATAGTGCAAATGTGATGTAAATGCAAACATGATAATATGTTGTTAAGGCAAATGCGATGTAAACGTCATGTGGATGTAAACTCATTGTAAATGGGTTGTTAGTGCAAATGCAAAGAGTTTACATTCACATCATGTTTACATCGCATTTGCGTTGACATTTTTGTATACATGCATTTACATCACATTTGCAGTAACCTCACATTTGATTCCAAAACATGTTTGCATTCACAACGCATTTATATTCTCATTGTGTGTACATTCGATTTAGATCACAAATTTGTGCTTATGTTAATGCAGTGCAAACACAGTGTCAACAGAATATTAGCAAAAGGTAAATGCAAAGAATGATAGAACATAGCCTTTAGCCATGGCTGCCAGATCTCTTCCACTGGCTGATGTCTTAGAATACCATACGCTAATGCTTTTTCAAATTTGTATGTTTTATTAATTAGTGATTCTACCTCTCTCATCTGAGGACAGTCAAGTTTCTTCCAGTACTTTGCTATTGTTTTTCTAGCTATTGTGCATATATTTGCAATTAGTATTTGATGCTTCAAAGGGACGCCATTAAGATCCAAGTGGAGTAATGCTTGTGCTGGGCCTTTGCTCTGTATGGGACCTATCATGCTTTCCAACATTTTGTATACTTTATCCCAATATGGTCTGATTATTGGGCAATCCAACAAAAAGCGTGCCCATTACCCCATATCCTCTCCAGCATTTAGAAGTAGCCGTAGGGGTAGTAGGGGTATGCTTTGTGGATTTTATCTGGAGTAAAATGCCATCTTAACATCACTTTAACTGCATTTTCAATGTGTGCTGTGCATTTCAAGGCCTTATGCGTTATGGTATTCGCTTTACCCCACTCGATTTGTGATATATTGCACCCTAGGTCCGTGTCCCATGTCTGTGTTATTATGGAATTGAATGCAATCTCTAAAATGCCTATACAGTATTTTCATCCCTTTTGTGTCAGAAAACACTAATCTTCTAGTTGGCTATCACAGGTGTTTGCCTTTTTTCCTGCGGCCTCTATGTAATGTTTTAAGTGAAGATCCATGAATATTTCGCTACTCGGGGGCTGAAATCTTTTTTCTAATCTCCATGAATGGCAAGATAAGAGAACCGTCCATAATCGGCGCAACTGTGTCTATGCCCGCTTTCTTCCAATGTCCCAGGTTTAAGTCTACTGATGAGTATTCTATCGTGTCCATCTCTAAATTGGAGATATATAAAATTTTAGTGTATGCAGTCTTGTTCTATTGTGCTGCTGTCCAAATATGGACAAGGTACTGTGTTAGTGGTAACATACATTTGTCCTGTGATCACTCCTGTTGTAGTGATCTCGATGGCCGTGTGTGAGGACTATCGATGCCATCTTGGTCTGGTTTCTTTGCCGTTTTGTCATGTCTCCCTCTTTCTTACACCTCCAGGGACTGAAAGTCTTCGGGTCTAATGCGGTGTGTGGTCGCTTAATCCAAGCTGGTAGCAGAGCGCCCTCTCTATGCAACCATTCAGCTTGGCATCCAAGCCACGCCCCTAATTAATTTTTTTAACTATTTATTTTTTTATTTTTTTTATGTTATGTTAAGCCCATTGTGGGCTGGGCAACTGCCTGTTATTCCAACCATTTTGTAGCCCTCTAGCCTTTACTACTCCGATTATACAGACATTTTTTGGCTATTAAAATCTTGGTCCGCATTAACTTTAATGGGGTTTATGCCCGGGTCAAAGAGCCGAATTATGTTGCAACATTGGGACAAACATGTTAAACCCCAATTTTGACCACCCTGCTCATCTCTAGTAGCTACTTGATGGAAGTAGCCTATCTCTTCACACACTTATAAATTAAGGGTGAGGTCTGTTTGGGTTTGCAGGACAAACCATTCTTTTTTATTTTTCCATCCTCAACCTTGTAACAAAGGTTATTGTAAGCACTTCACAGCATTGTGCATAAAATTATGTGTAACAATGTGTCACTTGTATTGTGATGACATTTATGATTATCACTATTGTAGAAAGTTTGTTAATTGATGTTCACTATGATGTCATTAGTCTGTATACCTTTTATATGCTTCATGCACACTACTCCCATGCTTCACAATGGCTGCTGTGTAGCTGTTGTTCCATCTGTTGTTAAATAAAACAGATCAAAAGTATAGTAAGGTGTTAGAAAGATATTTGTAAAGTGAAGATGAAGTAGCTATATTGTACAGTATAATCCTAAAATCAATAGAGAAAAGGGAGCATGATGACTTGAATTTTTCGAAAAATGTAAAATGTGTTTACACCTTTATTTTAATTAATGGCTTTTTATTGTATCAACATAGCGTGTATCAAATTTTTAACTGATTTGATATTCATGTAAATTCTGTAAGCGTGTATGATAAATTTAAAGCTCATATTACAGTTTGATCGTGTGTATACTGCATATTCTTAAGGCAAATACCTTTTTCTATAACAGGTTCCTAAACTTGACATTGAAAAGACATTGAGAAACAGTAGGAGAATTGCAATGGCCAAATTGAATCATTAAATATTCATAGAGGCCATCCCAAGTCTTCCTTGTACTCATGATGGTTTATGCTGTACCTTATCAGGTTATATTAGTTTATAACAAAAATTAATCCTGAATAGGCTTGAGATGAAGATATTTATTAAAAACATTTTAATTATTTTCTTAACCTTTATGACCTCCGTTTCAGAAAACAAGAGGTAAGGGAAAAGGAAACATCAAAGCATTATATATTTATAGATAGGAGGATGCTTGCACAAATTTGAGAATATATCCATTAAGACATTAAGTTCATATTGATACAGGAAGGAGTATGTAATCGAAAAAAACTAATATTGGCATTAGCTAGAGTATAAATTAAAGCCAGGTCAACTTGAAGAAAGAAAGAAAAAAGTAAAAATAAATAAAGTAAATTAATGGTGGAGAACTGGCATTCATTGTGCTAAATCAGTGGCTGTTGTACCCAGGAGTCAATTTAAGCTATCATGGGTCCTGGGCTGTATCAATTTCTAGGCCCCTTAAATACTAGAATTGTTTGCTACAGTGGAGGGATATTGCTAAACACATTTTGGCAGAGAAAAAGCCACAAATGAAAATCACTGATTTGCATATTTTTATATTCTATATTTCTATTCGCATAAAATTTGTTGCATAAATTGAGTTTTTGTCACCATCACCACTTTCCGAAATGCTAGTGTGGTGATGGCTGGGACCAATTTATTAGCTCACTTTTACTATTACACACATATGCATATACTTATAGAACAAACATACATTACGTACTTACTGAGACATATACTGCCACAGACATGCATATACAAACACACATCATGCAGTTACAGTTTACATATACATACACATTATTTACATAAATGGATTAAAAAGAACTGGAGGGACGAGGGGAACAAAATATATTACTGATGAAGATACACAAAAGAACAAATGTCCACTCTCCCACAAGCTGTGTCCTCCAATAGAGTACAACTGTGTACACACAGAAGGGAAGACTTGGTCGGGTCCCAAAATTTGAAATGTTCAGAAAAAAGAGGATTCCATATGCACAAGCTGGAATATAGTAAAAATATTCAATCTATTAATTACGTAGTGAAGAGGCAGCACTCAATGAATTGTAGAAAAGTGGTGAACTTTTATTCCATCTCACAGCGACGTTTCGGTGCTAAAACCGCACCTTTCTCAATCTATTAATTAGTAATCCATAGTTTGCAAAAAACACACAAAAGAAGATGGGATGATACAAAAGTGTACACCGGGCAAAAAACTCATTTTGGACCTGCTATACATGAAGTAAACAATAAATCTTAAAAAGAAAGCACAAAAAAGTGAAGTTTTCAGTAAATGTATGTTATATCATTCTTAAATTTAAAGTCAAGGGGATACTGTGTTTCCAGTATTAAGATCCACTTCGCCTCCCTAATGAGAAGTTCCTTGTTGTGGTAACCTCCTCTCCTATTCGCAAGAATATGCTCAATAGCTATGACAGACAAGGAGGAAACTCAACCTCCGTGACGGTCACGAAAATGCTTAGATGCCCCAGTTATGCAGCGGGTGCTAGCAATAGTTTTAGGGTTAGCACCAGTGATGTGTTCAGATATGTGTTCAGTCTATTAATTTATGTGCTGTGTAGCCAACATACTGAACATAACAACTGGTGCATTTGATCAAGTATATGTTCCACGAGGACTCACAATTCATATATATCCCTAAATGGAAGGTGTTATTCTTAATACATGATTTAAAGGTGGTAGTTTTAGACATGAATTTGCAAACATTGCACCTGTTGCCCCCAAACAATAACTGCCTTTATATGCAAGGACTTCGTTCTATGAGGAAAAAAAAAATTAGATAGATAGAATGTTACCCAGAGTGGAAGCCTTGGTAGAGACAAAAGTTACCCCATTATTTAGGATCTCTTGGAGAATATGATTGCGCTGTAATATGGGAAAGTATTTTCTATGGATGCCAGCAATTTGATCAAAATCACTGCTGAATTTAGTACTAAAGCAAATGTGCAAAGCAAATGTTAGTGCAAAATGTTTAGTGCAAAGCAAATGTTAATGAGGTTTAGCGTTAACGATTCTTTCAGCTCTTTCACATAATGCCTTAGAGTAACCCCCATCCTGCAGACAGATTTTTCTACTTTCTTTATTGAAAGATTCCTTCTCCTTAAACACACTTTAGATTCCTTCTCCATAAAACCAGTGATCCTGTTCTGTGCTGAGAATGCATAGTACCCAACAAGATATGGGATAAAGGGTCACCTAGCCATTAACGTAACACAACTTGACACATGTATACAATATAATCAGATGGCAAAGCCAGAATAACATGACCATTATCCAACAAGATACATATACATAATGATTTCTGGAGGGAGCTTCAGTTGTACTGTTGCTTTAGGAGATAAAATGCAGTAGAAATCCATATAATGTACTGGTCACAAAAACTTTTGTACCAGTTCATGTATAAGAAACCCCTAAGGATTGTAGCTGATATGGTTGTTGGATAAAATAAGGATGAATGTATTACCAATGGGCCGTGTATATTAGAATATATATTAGAATAATATTAGAATAAGACATGTTCTGAGTTTTTCCTCACTGGCACTAGGCTGAGACACAGGGCTGAGGAACCAATCCTCATCAGTGAGCATGGGCCCGTACCAATACATGGAGAGAGTTTTAATAGGTAAAATACTCTTATAGTCTCTTTTTGAATTTGGAATTTTGAAGTGCTGCTCACTTTTTACTAAATTGTTAGTAGAGGACTGTGGCGGAACCAGTAGGTGCACTGCACCCCTCCTTCTTAGGAGTTTCCATATTGTGGAGACTTCAACTTTACTACTATATATATATAACAAATGTTACTCTAAAGTTTTAGAATTTTTTTTCTGTCATGTAACATTTTGGATGTAATCGTTGAAGATTCCAGAAACTTTAACAGATGCATCCATTTTTAAGTTGTTCTTTTCTTTAAAGATCAATTTTTAATATTTATACAAAAATTATAGTATGCTGTGATACCATGTTATTGGTCAGTAATATCTTCTTTTGTCTTTCCCCTATGATTTGGAAAGCACTGCAGAATATGATGGCGCTATATAAAGATTTATTGTTGTGACATAGTACAGAACACATATTATAGAACAGAGAATGCATTTAGTTCTAATACAAACTAAGCATTGAGAAATAATTTAATAACAAGTACTGAAACCAATCCAGACTGTCCTTGAAAAAGTCAGCTATTCTGTGTATGTGCATAATTTATATAATATAAGCTAACATTGTGTATTACCTTATTACTGATTTCTCATTTCAATTATCTCTGCTATGAACTTGGGATAAATCCAATAATAAAATTAAAGATCAACGTGCCCAATAGGCTGCAAAGGCAATGAAAATTTCTTCATGATTCCTCCCAAAGCCCAACTTTTAATACTTTTTAATAGCTGCAGAAATAGTATAAACTGGACCTATCTGGGACCCATTATCTGCAGCGTAATACACACAATAACACTGCATACAACAAAGAATCAAAAAAAAATCAACAAAATATACAATTTGTGATACTACCCCTGGGGACACAGTTCTCTCTCTCATCATTTTCTTTCCATCTTATGCATACATCAGTGTGCTCAGTCTCCTTTGTTAACATGCATCTACCTATTCAATATGGTTTGATCTTTTATCATTTTTGTTTTGGGGGCTACTCATGTCTGCAATCTCTATTTATATTCGGGAGGGGGTGCTTCAACTTTTGTGCAAATCATACACTGATAGGACGCATTGAGAAAGTAACCCACACAGGCTTCCCCATTAGTCTTTTCAGCTCTTTTAATTATTTTAATGTTTTTTTATTTTTCCTCATATTTGAAATTTTTTTACAATGTTTTGATTTATACCATAAAGACTGTCATATTTAATTTTCTACCTGTTTTGTTTTTTTTTTAAATTCTTAGTAGTGCACAATTGTAGCATTGTAATCTTTCTTCTCTTTTCTATATACATGTTGCTTTTGGCACCCTGTATTTATTTATATTAGTGGTGCCCCCCTTTTTTTGTTTATCCTATACTATGCACACTAACAATTTTTGCTTAACCTGAATACAAATCGATATTGTACCAACCATGTATACAATAATAATAAATAAATCTTTATTTATATAGCACCATCATACGCCTGTTCACAAGCCTAGGTATAAAAATATGTTTGGAAATAATCCCTGTACTGCTCATTCAGGTATTAGTACATCATAATGAGGTCTCCCCTCAGCTGTCCATGTCTGGTCTGACCAGGGCAAAACGATGTCCTTCTCATGAGAATATATGCCTTTCTTGATAAATTACATCATTTTATTTGCTTTATTAGCAGCTGTCTGGCTATGGTATCTAAAATTAAGTTTAACATTGTCAGGATGTGGGAGTGCCTATGCCTACTCTGGACTGAAGGATATTTGCAAAAAAAAATTTTTCATGATCAAAATTTGAAAATTTTTCAGATGTCCACATCTGGAAACTTAGAACAAATCAGACTTAAACCAAAACAGCAAAAAAAGTCGCAAAAACGCTGAAATGTCGAAAAAAAAGAAAGGAAAAAAAACTAAAAAAGTTTGATAAACACCTTGCTCTGGATTTTCATCATCTCACCCATCTGAGCAAATTGGGTGAGATGTACATCTCCTCCAGTATTTGACCATCCATCGGCTTACACCATCTACCAATATCCTAAAGTCTTTTCGGCTGTATTCCTTTTTTTTTGGGGGGGGGGGGGATTTTTCTTTTTACTTTTTATTAAGCTCTTCATAACCTGTAGAGCTAAGGCTCCAACCGGCAGCTCCAGAGTGAATTGCAGAGGGCAATTGGAATATTAATATTAAAAGGCACGTAATGACCAGAAACTGTGCTAAGCTACTGTCACATCTATTGCTTTTAGATATGTTCAGCAAATACGCCAAGAATGCTGGAAACTTTTGTTGTAAAAGACAGCAAGGTGTGTTTACATCCCTCTTCCTGCTTCTGAGTGAAATATACACCCTTCAGAGCCCATAATAACCCATATAGGATGGATGCAATTGTATTACATCCATCACTGGCCTCTTCTGAACTCATTCTATGCCATGATAGCCGATGGAGAATGAATGCAATTGTATTTTATTTCTGCAATTTAACTATCCATATAATTTCATCCATATAAGGACAATAATTCAATCGGGAGATATCTTTAACTAATCAGTAGCAGCTGTAAATGTTCACTACTCCTCTTGCTTTCATGGGTGAGAGTTTGAACAAGAGGACGTATACTACTGTATGAGCATACAGTGGGATATGTCCTAGCCCTCCATTGTAGAGAAATCAGGATAATCGCACAGGGCATCAGGCAAGCTTTCTCTAAGGCTATAAGGCACAAAATCCGTCAGGGAACACAGGGGCTGGGAAATAAATCAAGGAAGGGGCACTAGCCCTTTAAATTTTATAGAGCTGGCTCATGCGCACACACTAAGAGGTAGGGACGTGTGCAACAAGCTGCAGGAGATGCCGCTGGAACCGTCGAAGTGAGTGGCGCAGTGGGCCACTTGGAGCCTGTGACCTGAGAGATAACAGGATAACATTCATTGTTTATTCCTATTTCTTAATGGTTGTTTAAAATATATTTCCTTTATTATATGGGCAGAACAATTGTGGTGATTCCATATGTTTCCTTATATTTTATTTGTTTTGCAAGATAAAACCTAATGTAAGAAAAAAACAGCATCACCCTTTTCCAAGTAACGCTTTTATTTTTTATTACAGCAGCAGTACTGAACCTGTGGGTTGCTGCTCCTTTCGGGGGTAAAGAAAGCTTTCACAGTGGTTGCCTAACACGGTTGGAGAACAAATATTTCTGATGGTTTTACAAACCGGATATGTCCTGCACTAAGTTTGCCACTCCTCCAAATCATGCTCCAAGTTTTCTTGCCTCCTGGATCTAAATCAATAGCTGCACACAGTGAAGCTAAGATAACAGGAGGCAGGACCAACATCCTGCTGCTGTTACCTGTGGTCTGTCTTCACGGCTCTTTCTGCTGTCTGTAGTGGTGTCTGGACATGGCCCTTATCTTATATAGTAGAGTGACATGTTTCGCTAGGCTGATCACAGCCATGCCCACTGCTATGGTTCCTAATGGGCTGCAGTTGTTCGGCTTAAGAGGTCATTGGTGCTGAAACCTCCAAATTCGGTACTGACCCGAATTTGACAGTTCAGACCCGCTCATCACTAGTTTGGAGTCTCACCAACACTGATACAATGACCCTTGATACCAACATGTGCAACTGTATTAAAGGGTTGCAGCAATAGGAAGGTTAAAAACCACCCATCTACAGAGTTAAAGGTTTTTTTTACTTGTGTGGGACAAGTTGTATTTGCTGTACCATTACCATTACCATTCTAGAGTAGATACATTTTTGTGATCACTTTTTATTGCATGATTTGATATTTTATCTGGGTCACTACAGATAGCGATGCCAGATATGTAGAGTTTGTGTGGTAAATTTTTTCCCAATATGTGTCATGTGAATGAGCCTTTGGGGCATTTTTATTGTTTTATTGATTTATTTTAAGTCTTTCTTTTTTTTTGTATTACTTTTCTATTGGTCCGAATATATAGCACATAAACAAGTAATCATCTGATCACTTAGTTCATTAT
Source organism: Engystomops pustulosus (assembly GCA_019512145.1). Taxonomy (NCBI): domain Eukaryota; kingdom Metazoa; phylum Chordata; class Amphibia; order Anura; family Leptodactylidae; genus Engystomops; species Engystomops pustulosus. Next base: position 188,552,690 of record CM033642.1, on the reverse strand, counting down.
AATACTCTGCACTGTATTGATGTTTTTCTGGGTTTTATAATTTTCAGACTATGCATCTGCATAGGCTGACATAGGGACTGTAAGATCCGGTCATAGCAATGAACAGCACCACCTGATCACTGGGGGAGAGTCCCCAAAAGTCTAAATGCTGTGGTTAGCTCACTCTGACCATGGGTGTTAAATGAGTGTGTCTGGAGTGGTTCTACCCAACGGTTCCCAATGCCAGCTCCAGTGACGACAGCTCAAAGAGTTCTAATTAAATTTTCTTAATGCTGTAGCTATAGAGGCCATAGAGGTGTATGTGGTTAATAATGGGTTATTAAAACTGGTCATTAAATAAATGACAGGTCCACTGTCCTAGGATTAAGCAATGGGATGTATCCTATCAGCTTTTTGAAATAATAACAGGGTGTACTATCCCTAAGCTAGCAGCCATAGCTCTCTTACACCTGGAGCACTTTTTTCCTTCCCTGTCAAAACTCCTGCTATGCAAATTACTCATTACTCACTACCATAACTATATTGCTTGTCAAGACATTGGAAGCCCAACAACACATCTAAACTCCTGCTATGCAAATTACTCATTACTCACTACCATAACTATATTGCTTGTCAAGACATTGGAAGCCCAATAATGAGTATTTGCATAGCCAGAAGTTTTTGACAGGGAAGGAAAAAAGTCTCCAGGTGTAAGAGAGCTATGGCTGCTAGCTTAGGGATGTACACCCTGTTATTATTTCAAAAAGCTGATAGGATACATCCCATTGCTTAATCCTAGGACAGTGGAACCTGTGCATTTATTTTAATGACCAGTTTTAATATAACCCAGTATTAACCCACATCACCTCTATGGCCTCTATAGCTACAGCATTTAAAAATTTAATTAGAACTCTTTGAGCTGTCGTCACTGGAGCTGGCATTGGGAACCGTTTGGGTAGAACCCTCCAAGACACACTCCTTTCAACACCCATGGTCAGAGTGAGCTAACCACAGCATTTATACTTTTGGGGCTCTCCCCCAGTGATCAGGTGTGGCTGTGTTCATGTGCTATGACCGGATCTTACAGTCTCTATGTCACCTATGCAGATGCATATCTGAAAATTATAAAACCCAGAAAACCATCAATACGTGGCAGAGTATTATAATGAACTAAGTTATCAGATGATAACTTGTTATGTACTGTATATTCGGACCAATAAAAGTAATACAAAAAAAAAAGAATGACTTAAAATAAATCAAATAAAACAATAAAAAGCCCCAAAGGCTCTTCACATGACACATATTGGGAAAAAAATTTACCACACAAACTCCTCACTATCTGGCATCACTACTCAATGACCCAGTAAAAATCAATCATTCTTGTAACCTGCACAATGAATGTAGTAAAGAAATAAAAGAAAAACAACATAAAAAATGATCATTTTTACCTCATTTGAAAGTGATCACAAAAATGTTCTACCTAGAAATGTTAATGGTAATGGTACAACAATACAACTGTCCACACAATAAAAAAAACCTTTAACTCTATAATGGGTGGTTTTTAAAACCTTCCTATTGCTGCAACCCTTTAATACAGTTACACTGTTGGTATCAAGGTCATTGTGTCAGTGTTGTGAGACTCCCAACTAGTGATGACGGGTCTGAACTGTCAAATTTCGGGTCATTACTGAATTTGGAGGATTCAGCACCAATGACCCCTTAAAGACCGAACAACTGCAGCCCATTAGCAACCATAGCTATTTTTTCTGTGGCATGGCTGTTGATCAGCCTAGTCGAAACATGTCACTCTATCTATATAAGATAAGGCCATGTCCCAACACCACTACAGAACAGGAAGACGCCGCGTGGAGACAGACCACAGGTAACACTCAGCAGGATGTTGGTCCTGCTCCTGTTATCTTAGCTTCACGTGTGGCTCTGCAGCTATGTGATTGAGATCCAGGAGGCAAGAACTTGGAGCGTGACTTGGAGGAGTTGGCAAATTTTGGTTAGTGCAGGACTATCCCGTTTGTAAAACCATCAGAAATATTTGTTCTCCGCCGTGTTAGGCAACCACGTGAAGCTTTCTTTACCCCCGATAGAGCTACAACCACAGGTTCAGTACTCGCTGCTGTAATAAAATAAAGCGTTACTTGGAAAAGGGTGATGCTGTTTTTTTCTTACATTAGGTTTTATCTTGCAAAAACAATAAAAATAGGAAAAATATGGAATCACCACAATTGTTTCTGCCACATACATAAAGGAATATATTTTAAACAACCATTAAGAAATCGGATAAACAATGAATGTTTATCCTGTTATCTCTCTCGGGTCACATCGCACCCGTGTACCTCCAAGTGGCCCGCTGCGCCACTCACCCTCGACGGTTCCAGCGGCATCTCCTGCAGCTTGTTGCACATTCCGACTTTCTATTGTGTGCGCATAGCCACAGCTCTATAAAATTTAAAAAGGGCTGTGCCCATTCCCTTAATAAAATCCAGCCCCTGTGTTCCCTACTGCATTTTTGCCTTAGAGAAAGCTTGCCTGATGCCATGTGCGATTATCCTGATTTTTCCCGTTGCTAACCTCTATTCCGTTTCCTGTCTTTGCTCCTGTGCTGCCCATCCTGACCTTCTGTCTACAATCCCCGACTCTGATCTTGTGCTGCCGTCTCGACCTCCTGCCTGTCCCCAACCACAAGTTTACCTTATGATTCTGTACTTCGCCTTGGCCTCCACCACGGACAAAGTCACACTTGTGGTACCTACCACGTTGAAACGTTAGTCCCAACTACTGCTTTGCGGCGGGCTCTGGTGAAATCCTGGTACCACTAAGACTTCGGTCCCAGGTGTCGGCTTATGTGATCGTCCATGGTGGTACAGAGGATTCACTACCTCTGATCCTGACAATTATTACCTTTGTACAAGGAAACAGAACTAACTGCCATAAAATTGACTATACCCCAGCTTCAAACTTTGTAGAAATCAGTAGCCCAGTATATGTTCATGAAGATTAAGCCTACATTCACATCTTGTTTTTTGCCATCCAGTAAACTACCATCAGCAGGCTCCCACTTTCTCTACAATGGAGAGCTAGGACATATCCCACTGTATGCTCATACGTGGTATAACGTCCTCTTGTTCAACCCTCACCCATGAACAGTGAGAGGAGGAGTGGAAAATTTGCAGGCTGCTACTGATTAGTCAACGGTTCGCGACGCCCGCCGTGTATTCACGGTGGCGGTCGCGTCGCGCTGCATGGAGAGGGCTCACGGGCTTGACCCTCTCCATAGCCGTAAGTCTTTGCTGCATATTGCAGCAAGGTTTGCCGGTAACATCCGCGATCGGTGCTAGCACCGCATGGGCGCCGCCATCTTACCTGGGATCGCCGCTCCCCGTGACGTCTCGTGGGGGGGGGGGGTGGTGATCTGTCTCCATGGTAGCCTCGGGTTGCTGATAGCCCATTGTAATGAATGAGGAAGAAAACTCCCCATTACTTGCCACACTGTAGTATGCAGTATAGATAGGATCGTCAGCAACAACCTAGGTTAAAGTACCCTAGGAGTCTGGAAAAATAGTATATAAAATAAAAAAAGTTAAAAAAAAAATTATAATAAAAAAACCTAAATTAAATCACCTACCTTTCCCTAGAACTGACATAAATATAATAAACAAAAAATCATAAACACATCAGGTATCGACGCCTCATCCTACACGTGCCCATCTACTCAAAATATGTAACGGTTTTTCAATGCGTTTAACCCCGTAACGGAAAATAGCGCCCACAAGTCGAAACTGTCACTTTTGTCATTTGAAAAATCTAAAAAAATCTATAAAAAGTGATCAAAAGGTTGTACAGTCCTAACATTGATATCATTTGACATATTATCACAATTTCGCAAAAAATGACAGCAACACCCAGCTCCGTACACCATAGTATCAAAAAAGTTATTAGTAGCGCCAGAATTGTGCAAAATCAAAGATTATTTTTGTACAGGAGTTTTAATTTTTGTAAATGTCTGAAACTATAAACCTATAAATTTGGTATCCCCTTAAATCTACCGACCCAAAGAATAAGTAGACATGTCATTTGGGGCACTCATAAAGACTATAGCCAAATCCAGCCATAAAAAATGGCGCAAATGCGTTTTTTCACCATTTTCATGCCTTTGGAATTTTTTTCTTCCTGCTTCCGAGTACATGGCATGGAATATTTATTACCATCATTATAAGTGCATTTGTTACTCAGAAACCAACCATCACACAGCTCTTTACGGGTAAAATAAAACAAAGTTATAGATTTTTGAATGGGGAGTGAAAAGTGGACATAAAAAACAGAAAGGGCCCGGTCCTTAACGGTTTAAAGATATCTCCCGATTGAATTATTGTCCTTATATGTGAAATGATATGGATATTACATTGCAGAAATAAAATACAATGCATTCGTTCTCCATCGGCTATCATGCTATGAATGAGTTTCAGAAGAGGCCACTGATGGAATGTAATACAATTGCAATCCATCCATATGGGTTATTATGGGCTCTGAAGGTGTATATTTCACTCAGAAGCAGAAGAGGGAAGTAAACACACCTTCTGTCTTTACAACAAAAGTTTCCAGCATTCTTGGCGTATTTGCTGAACATATCTAAAAGCAATAGATGTGAAAGTAGTTTAGCATGGTTTCTGGTCATTACGTGCCTTTTATATTAATATTCCACATTGCCCTCTGCAATTCACTCTGAAGCTGCCGGTTGGAGCCTTAGCTCTACAGTTTGTGAAGAGCTTAATAAAAGTAAAAGAAAATCCCCCCCCCCCCCCCACAAAAAAAGGAATACAACCCTATAAGACTATAGGATATTGGTAGATGATGTAAGCCGATGGATGGTCAAATACTGAGGAGATGTACATCTCACCCAATTTGCTCAGATGGGTGAGATGATGAAAATCCAGAGCAAGGTGTTTTTTCCTTTCTTTTTTTCGAGACATTTCATAGCATGCGTTTTTTTGCGACTTTGGTGCTGTTTTGGTTAAGTCTGATTTGTTCTAAGTTTCCAATGTGTACATCGAAAAATTATCAATTTGATCATGAAAATTTTTTTTTTTGCAATATCCTTCAGTCCAGAGTAGGCATAGGCACTCCCACATTCTGACCATGTTAAACATAATTTTAGATACCATAGCCAGACAGCTGCTAATAAGCAATCAAAATGATGTAATTTATCAGAAAGGCTATATTCTCAAGAGAAGACATTGTTTTGCCCTGGTCAGACCACATGACGGCTGAGGGGAGACCTCATTATGATTACTAATACCTGAATGAGCAGTACAGGGATTATTTCCAAACATATTTTTATACCTAGGCTTGTGAAAAGGCGTATGATGGTGCTAATTAAATAAATATTTATTTTTTATTATTGTATACATGGTTAGACAATATCGATTGTATTCAGGTTAAGCCAAAATTGTTTAGTGTGCATAAAGTTAAATCGGATGAACAAAAAAGGGGGCACACTAATATAAATAAATACAGGGTGCCAAAAGCAACATGTATATTGAAAAGAGAAGAAAGATTACAATTAGAGATGAGCGAGCACTAATGCTGGGGTACTTCGTTTTATCGAGACAACTTTTCCCTAGCTCGAGTCTCGTCTCGAATACGCCCCATTGAAGTCATGGGAGACTCAGCATTTTTCAAGGGACCAAGGCTCTGCACAGGGAGCTTGCCAAACACCTGGGAACCTCGAAGGATGTAAACACCACGGAAATGGACAGAAACCAGGGGCACATCATGGATTGCCTCTGAGGCTGCTTAAAACGCACCATTATGCAAAATTATGGGCAACAGCATGGCCATGACAGAGTGACCAAATGAGGCTAGATAGCATCTAAAACATCCAATAATTGACCCTGACCTATAGGGACTATGCAGAGGCAGCAGAGGCAGCGGCAGGCTAGAGAGTGGCATGCGACATACCCTAATGGACTCAGGCTTCAAACCATGGGTGGCAAGAGAACCAAGGAGTTGAGCAAGAGCGCTGAAATTATTTCCTCTGTGAACAAAAGGTTGATGGTATATTTAGTTGATAACACAGCATGGTGGCGACATAGTGACAAATTCCATAACGTATCTGGTGAAACACCCAAAAAATGAGCCTGACCAGCTCGTTTGATAGGGGACGACATTGGAGGCAGCCATGGAAGGACTTCCATGATTAATAGCGACAGTATGGGGCATCCATATTGCACTTCTATGATTGCAACTGCAGGTCCCAGCATAGCGGCGACAGAACGCGCCGAGTTCACTATGTATCTGGTGAAACACCTGAAAATTCTGCCTGACACAGCTCGTTTGATAAGGGGACCATGTATGGAGGCAGTGAACTTAGTAGATTAAAGGTGCTGCAGTTAAAACTATGTTAGTTGGTTCTTGGGATGGAGCTGGCGCTCCGCTGCCCAGGCGAGCTTTCGCCAATCCAGCCCCTGTCTATAGCTACTCCCAGAACAGCACTTTCTAAGACCTTTGTATAAAGATCAAGTGTGAGTACATCTTATAAGTTTGGGATATGGGCGTGATGGGTAATGTAACAGATGCTGCAGAAGCGCTGAATAATATCGGTAAATGATAACAGTTGCCAGTATATTTTGTTGGATTACACAGCAGGGTGTGCGACAAGTTAACACGTTTGATGTGGAATGCCCTGTAATAGCTCTTGGACGTGGTGCCTTTTATCGCCTAGGCTCAGCAGTTTTGCACCGCCTGCTGTCGCTTTAGCGACGCACGCTGCTGTCTAGAGCTATCCTGACTGATGCGCCATGCCACTGATGGTAAATTCGGATGAGGAGGAGGTGGAGGAGGGTTGTGGTAGGAGAGATGTATAGTGGCTTTGAGACCTGGACCGAGGTAAGCCCCGCAATCCTCGTCGTCGGCAGTAAAAAAAATTGACCAGCCCAGTCAGACCGGTCCCGCCTCCACCAAGCTTAAGTTTAGTCATCGTTCTTATAATTTGGGATATGGCGGGTTGAGGGGAATGTAAACGAGATGCGCAAGAGCGCTGAAAATATCGGTTAATCATAAAGTTTGCCAGTATTTTTGTGGATACACACGCAGGGTGGCGACAAAGTTTAACAACTTTGATGGGCACCATGAAAAACATCCCAAATTTCTCTGACACCAACCCTCGTTTTATTAAGGGGACGATGTATGGGGCAGCCATCATGGACGACTTTTGGAGTGAGCAAGGAGAAAAGTGTGGAGCTGCTATGGAGACAATTTAATTTTGATAGTGCCTGTTAATGTGGCAGTCCAAAAACGTTTTCAAACCAGAGAGCGGATTGTGCCCTGCCAGAAAATGAATAGATTATAGGCTGTTATGTGCTCTCCAAAAAGTTTCAAACACAGAGGCGCAGGTAGGTGGCCCCTCCAGAAAAAATGAAAAAGATGAGTGCCTTATGTGCAGTCCAAAAAAGTTTTTCCAACCAAGGAAGCAGTAGGTGGCCCTCCAAGAAAATGAAATAGATTGATGCCTTATTGTGCAGTTCCAAAAAAGGTTTCAAACCAGGAGGAGCAGGTAAAGGTTTTGGCCCGCCAAGAAAATTGAATAGATGGAGTGCTGTATGTGCACTCTCCAAAAATTGTTTAAAACAAGGACCTGTGGTCAGGTGGCCCTACAGAAAATTAAATGCATAGATTTACTCTAGCTAGAGCCAGTGGGCCCCTGTCACAAAATAGCCAGTTTCCTCTGCTTTAGTGTACCAAGAGGAGGAGAAGGAGGAAAATTGAGGAGAGGAGTGCAGAAATTATTCAGGTTTGAGCTTCTTCACCGTGGAGATTGGAAATTATTGAAGAAATCCAGCTTTATTCATCTATAAGCGTCATCCTGTTCAGCGCTGTCATCGACAGGCGTGTACGTTATCGGTGAATGATGCCACCACTGCACTGAAAACCCCGCTCGACACACCTAGCGGCGGGCAGGCCATAACCTCCAAGGCGTACGCGCCAGTTGTCGTGCCCACTGGCCAGCTTTGCAACCCAGTAGTTGTAGGATCATTTGTGATCATTTAAGACGATGGTATGGTCTCGCTACGTACTCCCTCCACCATCTTTCTGTAAAGTACTCACCCTACTCTGCCGTACGACTGGGACAGGTGACACAGTGTCGTGCTGGGGTGACTAAGCTACGCTGGCAAAAGCCTGTGTAAAGCGACCCTTGCCAGTGCTGGACAGCTGCCAGCTCGCCTACTCTCCCCTCGCTACTTGTCCGCAGACTACATCGTCACTCTCGCAGCGCGTCAGAAGGGAATATGTTTCAGCTTGTGTCCACCATGCCTGGGCTGGTATCATCGCTTCCTCACACTCCTTTCCTCTCCAGGGATGAGAGTGGAAGATATTTGCTTGTACCTTGGGTCCCAGGAGAGTGATACCCAGTAATCGGTTGCTGGAATAAATTCTTTTAACGCGATGGGTCACGGGATAGGCAGCCTAGCATGAACTCTGCCATATGCGCCAGAGTACCCAACCGCAGAAATTCACTCCCCTCACTGGCCTGACTGTCCACCATCCCTCCACTCTCCAACTCCTCTCTTCTTCTCTGCCCACTACACGCTGAACAGTGAAGGTCTGAGCATGGTCCCCTCTTGTGTCCTCGCCAACATTTCTCCTCCCTTCCTCCCATCCCCTCCGTCCCTCTCGCTCGATATCGCTGAGAAACACGCCTATGGTGCTGGCTATCACAGAATCTTCTTCCCCCGTCTCTTGTGACGAGCGCAAAGCTTTCCGATCATGCTGATCAGAGAGTTTTCCCAACAGGCCAAGCACGGGATGGTGAAGGCTGATGATGGCGGCATCGCACTGACCATTCTGTGTTGTACCTCCCAAAGTTCTCAGGCACCTTGACAGAGTATCAGACTCCCGCCACATCCTCATGTAGACTTGAGGAAGCGGACTGACCTGACGACCATTTCTGGTGGAATTTTGACATCTGGCAGTCTAAAAATCGCTCTGCGCTGCTGTAAACTCTGGATCAACAGTTGTTTTAATGTTGAATTCCCCTCGTGGCCGCGCACAACATCGTTGGCGGGGCGGTTGGAGGCGGCGCTGCGCTGCCTTAGAGTGGCCGCAGATCTGTGCTGACTTCCTGAAATGTCGCAAGTGGCCCTTACACAGAGATTGGGGTATGTCTTGGGAACGCGAACTATAGGATTTAACACTGGGCCGGCATGGCACAGTGTTCAGTCGCTGGCCGATTGCAGAGCCGACCACCAGGTTACGGCCGTTGTCACACACAACCCATCCTGGCTTCAGGTCATCGGTGCCATCCACAGCTCAGTTCTGCGCCTTGATGCCCTGTACATAGTTCTTGGCGGTTGTGCCCTTTATATCGCCTATGCTCAGCATGTTGAAGCCACCGCCTGCTGTTCGCTTAGCGACGGCACTGCTGCGTGCCTAGAGCTAGCGACTGATGCGCCATGGCCCACGTTGTAGGTTCGGAGGAGTGAGTTGGAGGAGGTGGGAGAGTGAGTAGGCTAGTAGGCTGAAAGTACCTGGCCCGGTAGGCCCCGCAATCCTCGGCATCGGCAGTGATATGACCAGCCGCAGGGTCAGAACTCGGTTCCAGTCCTCCACCAAGTTAACCCAAGTCGTCACGATATTGTTGGCCCTGCCCGGCAGCACTCTCCCACGTCCATGGTCAGGGGACCTTGTCAAAACGTGCGTTGGTCCGGCACGGATGGGAAAAATGTTTGTTCTGACACGGCTGGTGCGGCGCGACGGCACATCGGAAAAGTAGTGGCGGCTGGGGACACCATACCGATGTGCGGGGCCGCCGACATGAGGGTGTGGCGAGAGGTCTGTTCTCGGGTCGTCTTACATACGTGATTAAGTTGTGCCATCTCCACTAGGCTAACGCAATCTGGGAGTATGTTTTATAGCGCTACTCATAGTGCTTGGGGCGTGTGGCGGGGTGGTGTGTTGCACTTATTCTTTTCCGCTCCAGCGTCTGGGGGGTATGGGAGCTGAACGCTGGTGGTATGCTGTGGAGAGAATCGTGGAGGCGACGATGGGGTTTGTTGGCCAGGGCCTGGGCAGGGGCTACTAACTACCAGCTTACACAGGGAGGAGCAGTGAGTGCACGGCCGGAGGTGAACGGTCTTGGTGCCACTGATGGGTGTGTAGCATTCATATGCCTGCCATATGGTGGTAGTTAGCTAGAGTGTGGTGGAACCCCTCGTGATCCTGTTTTGGCAAAACGGTTTGCCACCACAGGTCCATCCGGTCATCCGGGTTGTCCGACTTAAGAACCTCCACTTCTGAAAGATCTACCCTCACCCGCGGTGACCCTCGCCACGGGAGGCGTGTCTTCTACGGCTGAGCGCATTGTCGTGCGCTGATGGGGCATGCTCTGCAGGCCACGCCGCCTTGCCGCGCCTACGGGTGCCCCGAAGCGGGCGCCGCCGGCGGCGACACGTGTTCTGTCGAGGACTCTCCTCCGTCCTCAGAAGCAGACGGGTGGTTCCCGCCTCCAACCCAGCTTGGGTCTGTCACCTCACATCCGTCCGATCCCTCAGTCCTCTCCCCCCCTACGGACTTCTGCCCTAAGACAACTTCCCACTGTCTGACAACCGGTCTCCTCTTGCTGTCGGACACCACCTGTTACACACTTCGTTCCACTACGTCAAGAAGGTCTCGACACCCACACGTGACGGTGGAACCGCAAATTGCTCAACGACAACGTGTGGTTGCTGTGGTGAAAACAGTTCCTCTAGTACGGGCCGCGGATTAAACACGAAAAATTGTACTACCAGAAGGCCACGGGGAAGGTACTGGGGGGGCTGTGAGTGAAATGCCGTCCTATGGAGCCTGTCCTTGAGGGACGGGAGACTGCGTCAGAGCAGGAGTGCCGATTTCGGACATTGGTGGACCGGGAAGACGACTGGTGACAATGTGCTCGAAGCAGTTGTCGGCAATCCACGACATCACCTGATCGCACTATTTTGGCTGCCTCAACACTGCTCTACACGAGTCCCAGTAACTTCAGACACCGAACTGAACAGCGACGTGCTATATGCCTCCGGCGTTCGGGCTCCGCTGGAGGGCGGGCCAGCAGCAGGGTGTCGATCCAACCCCGCCCAGGACCACGGCCTCTGAACCCCTGCAGTAGTTGGCGCGCCACGTCCCCCCGCCCTCGGTCCCTAACCCCTAGCCCGCTGGTTAAACTTTGAATAAAAAGTTATGCGACGTTAATTTTTTGTGTTTTTTTTTTTTTTGTGTTTTTTAGTTTATAACCAACGATGCTATCCTTCTGGCATGGCTATTTTCAGCCAGTTGAAAGCACACTGCTATGCCAGAATGAGATGACGCTGAGTTATGAAAAAATAAACGTAAAATAAATAAATGGCCCTGGTGCCTAATTGAATCAACCCCTAATAAATTTCCCACTTCGGTCTGCGAGGGATAAGTGCGCTCACTAAGCGCTAAACACAACGGTCGCCAGTCCACTACAATTCCTCACAAAGCGTAAGAGATTCTACTACAGCAAGGACAGCCACCAGCAGATCACCAGAACTAATATATATAACGCTATTGTAGGCCAGTAAGCCGTTTGGATTCTCCTATGGCTATTTTCTAGCCAAGTACGAAAGCACACTGCTATGCACATGAGCTGATTCTGAGTTATTAAAAATAAAACCTAAATAAAAAGTAATGGCAGACTGTGCCCTAATTTGTTTTTCAATCAACCCCTAATAAATTTCCCAACTTCGTCTTTGCGATGGATTTGTGCGTAGATAGATGCACTACAGCACAGCAGACCACCACAGATCAACCAGAAATAAAAAAATATATATACGCTATTGTAGAGCTAAAAGTAAGCCGTTTGGATTCTCCTATGGCTATTTTCTAGCCAAGTAGAAAGCACAACTGCTAGGCCAGATGAGATTACGCTGAAGGGTTATTAAAAAAATAAACGTAAAAAAAAGTAAATGGCAGACTGTGCCCTATTGAATCAACCCCTAATAAATTTTCCCACTTCGGTCCTTTGCGATGGATATGTGTCCACTAAGCGCAAACACAAACGGTCCGCAAGTCTCACTGACAATTCCCACAATATGTAGTAGATGCACTACAGGCAGCCACCACGCATCAAATCAACCAGAAATCAACATATCATAACGCTATTGTAGGCCTAAGTGCCGTGGATTCTCCTATGGCTATTTTTCTAGCCAAGTAGGAAAGCACACTGCTATGCCAGATGAATCACGCTGAGTTATAAAAAAATAAACGTAAATAAAAAATAAGAATGGCAGACTGTGCCTAATTGAAATCAAACCCCTATAAATTTTCCCACTTCGGTGTTGGAGGTGGTTGTGTGTCACTAAGCGCTAACACAACGGTAAGCAAGTCCCCCTGCAAATTCCGCACATATGGTACTCGCTGCAAATAAAAAAAAAATGTATAACGTTATTGGTCCCGCCCTAAGAAGGGCTGTGTGGGTTCTTGTAGAGCATTCCCCTGCTAACACTAAGCTAATAAACACCCTAGGGCTTTCCTGGACCACAGCAGTCCTCTCTCCTAGCGTCATCCTAAAAAGAACAGCACACCAATGGCTCAACCCTCAAAGAAGAAGGATATCGAGGAGTCAGCTCGTTCTCCTGCCTCTTCTGTCCGCAGGTCTAGCTAAGTTCAGGGCCACCTGAATCTGCCAGCCAACCACTGCGATCCGAGGTGGTAGATTGTGGGGTACCGTCGTTGCCTTTGCTGGGTGGAGTGCGAGGCTCCTGGCTTGTGATTGGCTCTGTTTCTCTCCGCCAAAAACAAAACGGCGGAGATGCCTTTCCCCTGCGAGCGGGCGAAGTATGCGTCCGAGCAACAGCAGTTTCGAGTACGCAATGCTCGAATGAGCATCAGCTCGACGAGGTAATTGTCCCGTCATGGCTGGAGATTACAATTCTCTGGGATTGTGGGTCGCGCTACTAACGAATTAAAAAAAAAAAAAAAAACGTGAGAAAATTAAATATGACAGTCTTTAATGGTATCATCAAAACATGTAAAAAATATTTTGGTTAGGGGGGTAAAAATAACACATGTAAAAATAACTATGACTCATGAGCGGAAAAGACGGTAAGGATTTGTTGCAACAAAAGTTGAAGCAAACTCCTTTCCCGAATATAGAATAGAGATACAGAGTACTCATGGATTAAGCCCCAAAACAAAACGGATAAAGAAGTGGGGGCGCAACGCCGATCGGGTTGTAGATGGTGATTCATTGTAACAAGGAACTGGACACGGTGCGGGTGTGATGTATGCATAAGATGGAAATGAGGGGGGAAATGTGGATGGGAGAAGTGTGGGTACTGTGGGGGGTCGCGCGTGTGATGCTGTGCTGGGGCCATGTGAGAGTTTTGTTGATTCTTGTTGTGTATGCGAGGGTGGTTTATTGTGTGTTATGCTGCAGATAAGGGGTCCCAGATAGGGTCCATTTTTTACAGTTCTGCAGCTATTAAAAAGTAGTAAAGTGGGCTTGAGGAGATCATGATACATTGTGCATTGCCTTGCAGCTATTGGACATTGCGGCGTTGAGCTTTTAATTTTATTATTGGATTTATCCCAAGTGTCATAGCAGAGATAATTGAAATGATAACTCCGTAAGGTAAACACATGACGCGTCCTCTTTCACTCTACATAACCGTCTAATCAACATTTCACCGCAGAACGGTATTTCTGAACTTTTTCAAGGACAGTCTGGATGGGTCAGTACTTTTATTAATTAAAGTTCTCAATGCTTAGTTGTATTAGAACTAATTGCATTCTCTGTTCTATAATATGTGTCTGTAACTATGTCACAACAAAATCGTTTATAAAGCGCATCATATTCTGCAGTGCTTTCCAAATCATAGGGGAAAGACCAACGAAGATATTACTGTCCATAACATAATAAAAAATTTTAATTTTATTAATATAAAAATTGGTCTTTAAGAAAAGAACAACTTAAAAATGGATGCTGTGTTAAAGTTTCTGGAATCACCAATGATTACGTCCAAACTCCTCAGAAGAGGGGTGCAGCCCACCCACTGGTTTCCGCCACAGTCCTCTTAACACTGTAAGTAAAAAGTGGGCAGCACTTCAAATTCCAAATTCAAATAGGTGATCAAGTGGCTATAAGAGTATGTTAGCTATTAAAACCTCTCACATGTATTGGTATGCGGGGGTGCCCATGGCGCTGGGTCTGATGGAGGATGTGGGGGTTGCCTGCGAGCCTGTTCTGGCGGATCCTAATGCCCCGTGAGGAAAAACTCATAACATGTCTTATTCTAATATTATTCTAAATATAATTCTAATTATACACGGCCCAGTGTAGGAGGGCATTCAGTACCTGATTTTAGATCCACAACCATATCAGCTACAATCCTTAGGGTTCTTACACGCCTGACAACTGTAGCCATGGAAAAGGTTTTTGTGACCAGTACGATAACATATGAAGATAAATGGGACGAAGTTACAAGTCCGCACAAGAAAAGAGCCGAACGTGGGAACCCTGAGAAGCGGGTGCAATTTCCGGGTCCAATGCATTTCGGGCTTTTGATCCTGGTTTAAGATAGTCAACGAGGCTGGAAAAGGGCAGGCAGCACGCCAGTTCAAAATCAACGTGAGTGATTTTATGGAAACGGTAGCGCTTTCACACTGTGGGACACCTTTTCAAACAAGGTCCAACACTGAACGCGCTACCCGTTTCAATAAACACACAATCACTCACGGTGGATTTGAACCTGGGAGTGCTTCCTGCCTTTTCCAGTACGAATATATTCTACTGCAATTTAATCTCCTAAGCACCAGTACCAACGAACGGGAAACTCCCTCCAGAATCATTTTGTATTTTATCTTTTGGGATATGTCAGTTATGTCTCTTGGCGTTGCCATCTGATTAATATTTTGTATAACATGTGTCAAGTTGTGTCCCTTTTAATGGCTAGTGACCCCTTTATAGACACAATAATCTTGTGTGGTCTATGCATTCTCATCACAGAACACCAGGATCAACTGGTTTTATGGAGAAGAAGACTAAAGTGTTTTAAGGAGAAGGAATCTTTCATAAAAAAAAAAAGAGTAAACATACCACCCCTTCTGCCGGATGGGGTTACTCTAAGGCAGCTGTTTTTCAACCTGTTGGTGCCGCGGCACCTAAGTGTGCCGCACACAATGTTGAGTGTCGCGGGTGAAGTTGCCCGAACTAGGCTGCCCCCCGTGTCGAGCTGCCGTCCGCGCCCCCTTTTTCATCGTCCCCATACTTCCTCCAATCCCGCGGCGGCGATCCTCCCGTGGGGCGGTGTCTGTGCTCCTTTCCCCCCGCGCGGCCCATGGCACCGTGACTGACGCGACCTGACGTCAGGTCGCGTAAGTCACGTGACCAGAGCGCGCGGCTGCAGGAGCTACAGAAGTTAGCGGATCGCCAGTAGGATGAAGGTACGCGGAAGAAACATCAGGGTAAGTATAAGGGTATTATTTGTATAGGGAGGCACTAGGGTCTTTTTTTTTTTTATTAGTCCAGGTAGGCTGGGGGGCTTTTAAATTTGTTAAGTAAAAGTGGGGGGCCTCTAGTGGCCCTTTTAATTAGTAAGGGCCTCTAGGGCCTTTAATTAGTACATGAGGGGGGCTCTATGGCCTTTTATAATTACGTAAGGGGGCCTCTAGCCTTTAAACTTAGTAAAGGGGGGCCTCGTAGGTCTTTTAAAATTAGTAAAGGGGGGAAAGGGTGGGGCTCTAGAGGGCCTTTAAATTAGTAAAGGAAGGGGGCTCTAGGCCTTTTAAATATAAGGGGGAAGGGGGAAAGGGGGGGGGGGGGGGCCCTCTAGGGCCCTATTAATTAGTAAGAGAGGCCGGCTACGGGCTCTTAATTTGTAAGGAGGCCGCTACGGGCTCTTAAAATTGAGGGTAAAGGGAGGCCGCCGTAAACGGCCTTAATTGTAGGAGACCGCTAGGGGGCCTTTTTATATTAGAAAATGAGGCCGCTAGGGCGAAGGAAATGATTAGTAAGGGAGGCCGCCAATTGGCTTTTTTTATTAGTAAAGGGAGTCCGCTAGGGGCTGTTTATTAGTAAAGGGAGCAAGCGGGCCTTTTATTAGTACAAAGGGAGGCGGCTTAGGTAGGCCTTTTTAAAAAAATTATTAAAGGGAGGCAGCTTGGCTTTTTATAAATTAGTAAGGAGGCAGCTAGGGCCTTTTATGTAGTATGGAGGCCGCCATGAGGGCTTTTTTTGTAGTAAAGTGGGGCCGCCAGGGGCTTTTTATTAGTAAAGGGAGGCAGCCAGGGGCCTTTTTATTATAAAGAAGGGAGGCAGCCAGGGGCTTTTATTAGTAAAGGAGGCAGCCAGGGGTTTTTTTTATTAGTAAAGGGAGGCAGCCATGAGGAGAGTGTGCGTTTTAATTAGTACAGGGAGGCCGCCATGGGCTTTTTATTTATAAGGTGGAGGCCTCTAAGAGGAGGGGGGCTTTTTTATATAGTAAGGGGCATCCAGTGCTTTTATAGTACTGTAGGGCCACGGGGCCTTTTTAATTAGTAAGGGCGGCATCAGGGGAAAGGGTATAAGAGAAAAAAAAGATTTATTAGTAAATGGATGCACCGGGACAGGGCTTTTTTAGCGGAAGGGAGGATCCAGGGGCTTTTTATTAGTAAAGGGAAGCACAGGGGCTTTTATTAGTAAGGTAGGCAGCCCAGGGCCTTTTATTAGTAAGGGAGGCCGCTAGGGCCTCATTTGATTGTAAAGGGAGGAAGGCGCCAGGGGCTTTTATATTAGTAAAGGGAGGCCGCTAGGGGCTTTTTATTAGTAAAGGGAGCAGCCAGGCGGGGGCAGTGCCTTTTTATTAGTAACCGGGTACGGCTTGCTAGGAGGGCTTTTTATTCGTAAAGGGAGGCAGCTAAGTGAGGGCTTTTTTATTAGTAAAGGGAGGTAAGCTATGGCCGTTTTATATTAGTAAAGGGAGGGCCGCCAGGGGCTTTTTTATTAGTAAAGGGAGCGCCAGGCCAGGGGCTTTTTTATTATAAAGGGAGGCAGCCAGGAGGGCCTTTTAATATTAGTAAAGGGAGGCAGCAAGGGGGCTTTTTATTAGTAAGGAAGGTAGGCATCCCAGGGGTTTTTGTATTTAGTAAAGGGAGGCAGCCAGGGGCTTTTAATTAGTAAGGGAGGCCGCCAGGAGGTGGCTTTTTATTTATTAAAGGGAGTCCCGCTCAGGGGAGGGGCTTTTATTAGTAAAGGGAGGAGCCCATGGCTTTTTATAGTAAAAGGGAGGCAGCCAGGGGCTTTTTCTTATAAATGGAGGGGAGGCAGCCAGGGGCTTTTATTAGTAAAGGGAGGCAGCCAGGGGCTTTTTAAATATTAGTAAAGGGAGGCAGCCAGGGGGGCTTTTTATCTTAGTAAAGGAGGCAGCCAGGGTTCTTATTATTAGTAAGGTAGCAGCCAGGGGGTACTTTTTTATTAGTAAAGTGAGAGGCAGCCATGGGCTTTTATTCGTAAGGGAGGCCGCCAGGGGCTTTTTATTTAGTAAAGTAGCAGCCAGGGGCTTTTTATTAGTAAAGGGAGGCAGCCAGGGGCTTTTTATTATAAGTGAGGCACCAGGGCTTTTTAAATTATGTAAAGGGAGGCATCGGTGGCGGGCTTTTAATTAGGTCAAAGGAGGGCCGCCGGGGGGCTTTTTTATTATAAAGGGAGGCAGCCAGGGGGCTTTTTTTAGTAAGGGAGGCGCCAGGGGGCTTTTTATTATTATAAGAGGATGGCCGCAGTGGGGCTTTTTATTAGTAAAGGGAGGCCGCCAGGGGGGGGATGGGCTTTTTATTTAGTAAGGGCGTGCAGCTAGTGAGGAGGTCCTTTTTACTTGTAAGGGAAGGCAGCAGGGGCTTGTTTAATTAGTAAACGGGAGGCCTTTTATGACTGTTTTAAGTGTCTTTTGTGGCTATTTTTTGGGTTGGTGGTGTGGTGGCCCAGGATTGTCTAAGTATATAAAAGTGTTCCGAGCGAGCTTCCAAAAAAGGTTGAAAATCAATGCTCCTAAATAAGGCATTATGTGAAGTAGCATGAAAGAATCGTTGACGCTAAAACCTCATTAAACATTTGCTTTTCAAAAAAGTCTTTATTACAAATTCAGCAATGATTTTGATCCAAAATTGCTGGCATCTGTAGAAATACTTTTCCCCTTTAAAAAAAAAAAAAGGGGAAATTACAGACAGCGCAATCATATCTCCCAAGAGATCCTAAATACTTGGGTAACTTTTTGTCTCTAGTCTCGTTCTCTAGGCTACCAAGGCTTCCACTCTGGGTAACATTCTATCTAGCTAATATTTTTTTTCCTCCTCATAGGACGAGTCCTTGCAGATTAAGGCAGTGGTTTATTGTTTTGGGGGGCAAACAGGGCAGGGAAGGTTTTTGCAATTCATGTTTAATTAAACCGGTTAAGGCCCGGCCCTTTTTCCTGTTTTTTTTCCTAGAATGTCCATTTTTCACTCCCCCACATTCAAAAATCTTACTTTTTTATTTTACACGTAAGAGGCGGTGTGAACGGCTTGGTTTTGTCTTTTCCCCTCTTTTGATGGGCTTCCTGCTTTCTTTTCCCCCCTTTTCCGATTCTTTCTTCCCTTGTTCTTCTCTCTGCTAACAAATTGCACTTCATAATGATGTATTAAATATTCCATGCATGTACTCGTCGGGAAGCCAGAAAAAAATGAAAATTCCAATGCAATAAAATGTTGAAAAAACGCATTTTGGCGGGGGTGGCGGCCATTTTCTTGTGGGCTTGTATATTACGTACGGTCTTCAGGCTGGGGGAGCGGTCCCCAATGACATGTCGTATCTACTATGTCTACTTTCTTGTGGGTCGGTACGATTAAGGATCACCAAATTTGTATAGGTTTTATAATTGTTTTCATCATTTACAAAATTAAAACCTCCTTACAAAATAATTTTTTTGGCTTTTTGCCAACATTCTGGCGCTAATACTTTTTAATACTATGGTGTAACGGAGCTTTGAGTGGTGTCCATTTTTATTTGCGAACGGGTATATTGCTACGGTAGCGTTTGCAGATGATAGGCATTTTTTAGGACTTGTACAGGAACCTTGGATCACTTTTTATTAGATTTTTTTTAGAGTTGGGTCAAAATGGGCATTGGCGCTGTTTTCCATTACGTCCGGGTGGTTAAACGCAGGGGGGGTTGAAATACCGTTATCATATTTTGATGGTAGATCGGCATGTTTGTCGGGGACCGTGTCGATACCTGATTGTGTTTATGATTTTACTGTTTATTTATATTGATGTCGTTCTAAAGGGAAAGGGGGGGGGTTATTTTAATTTCATTTTTTTTTTATTAGGCAACCTTGTTTTGTTTTGACATTTTTAACTTTTTTTTTATTTTTATTTATATAAGCTATTTTTCAGACTCCCTAGGGTAGGTACTTTAACAGCCTAGGGTTTGGTCTTTATCGATCCTATCATCTAACTGCCATAACTACATATGGCAGTAAGGGGATTTTCTGTGGTGATATGTTCTTCCTCATTCATTCCCATGTGCTACTATCAACCACATTGTAATGAACAGGGTTAAAAAAAAGACAAATAGCCTCGGGTCTGTTCCAATGGAGACGGATTTGTGCCGCCGGACCGTGCCGCCCCCCGATTACGTCACGGGAGCGGCCTATCCCAGTGTCATATGGCTGCTCCCCCTGCGCCGCGATCTGTTTTTTGAGATGTGGCGGCAGCTTTGGCCGGCAGCCCATGCTGCGAAAACAACCGACACCACCAACCGCGAATCAGTGCGAGCCTACTTATATAGACTTATATCGGCTATGGATAGGGCTCGAGGGCCCGTGAGCCCTCTATGCAGCGCCGACTCTAAGAAAACCGGACCCCCGGCAAAGAGAAAAACACGCCGCCGTACTACCTGGGCTGGTAGAAGCGGTGGAGTCGCAAGGGAGGGGGACCGGTTTACAACTACCACCTTTAAATCATTTTTAGAATAACACTTCCATATAGGGATATATATATTGTGAGTCCGCAAAAAGTGGAACATATCCTTGATCAAATGCCCAGTTGTTATGTTCATATGGAATGAAATATAGGGGTTTGGCTACAACAAGCAACATAAATTAATAGACGAACACATATTGAACCATCACTGTGCTACCCTACAAATATTGCTGCACTCGTACGCAACTCACGGCACTCCTTCTCTTGTCATAACTTGGTCATCTACTCATTTTCATCATGACCGTCACGGAGGTTGAGGTGTTCCTCCTTGTTTTTGTCATAGCTATTGAGCATATTCCTTCTTCGAATATGAAGAGGAGGTTACCGGACAACAAGAACTCTTTCTCATTAGAGGCGAAGTGGATCTTACTAATGGGAAACACAATATCCCCTTGACTTTTAAAATTTAAGATGAAGTAACATACATTTACTGAAACTTCAACATTTTGTGCTTTCTTTTATAAAAAAGATTTTCCTTTCTTGTAATACTTCATGTCATAGGGGGGGGCGGTCCAAATAGTTTTTTTTTTTTTTTTTTTTTTTTTTTTGCTTGTTGTTTTTTATTTTTTGCCCTGTTTAACACACAATTTTGTAGGGATCAGATCTCTTTTTGTGTTGTTTTTTTTTTGTGCCTTTTACATAACAACAAAAACAACTTCGGATTCCTAATTAGATAAGTATTGGAATATTTTGCCTGTTGCTATGGAGACGATCCTCTTTTTTGCAATATGGAAATCCCCCTCTTTTTTCTGACATTTCAAATTTTGGTGACCCCGACCAAGTCTTCCCTATCTGTGGTGTACACGTTGTATCTCTGTTGAGCACACAGCCTTGTGAGAGAGTTGGACATTTGTATTCTTTTGTGTATTTTCATTTCATCAGTAATATATTTTTGTTCCCCTCGTCCTCCAGTTCTTTTAATATCAAATCCCTTTTTATGTAAATAAAGTGTATTGTATATTAAACTGTAAACTGCAATGATGTGGTGTTTGTATATCATGTCTGTGCAAGTTTATGCATTGTAAGTACTTAATGTATGTTTTGTTCTACTATTAGTAAATCATTGCAATATGTGTGTAATATAAAAGTGAGCTATTAAATGTGGTGTCCCGATCGCTCACCCTCCACACTCGGTTCCGTGTGGTCATCTGTGCCACAGTTTTTATTTTTCCCCCCCCGCCTGCTCCCTGGTTCTTCCCCTCATTGTTTCTTCTCCTCATCCCTAAGCTCTCCTAATAAAATTAGGGCCAATCACATAAGTGATTTTCATTTGTTGGCTTTTCTCTGCCAAAACAGATTTGTTTATTTTTCATAATTTATCAATATCCCTCCACTGTAGGCAAAACAATTCTAGTATTTAAGGGGTCACTATAAATTTGATACACCAGCCCCAGGGCCCCAAAGCCCCAGGGCCCCCCTCATGATAACCTTAATTGATCCTGGGTACAACAGCAATGGATTAGCAACATGAATGGATTCGCCATTTCTTCCGATCTCTCAGCACCATTAATTTTACTTTATTTATTTTTACTTTTTTTTTCTTGTCTTTTTGCTTTTCTTTCTTCAAAAACCCACAAAAGGAGTTGACCGCTGGCCTGGCTTCTATTTTTATAACTTACTCACTACCATAACTATATTGCTTGTCAAGACATTGGAAGCCCAACAACACATCTAACTGTGGATGAGTTAACTATGGAAATCTTCTTCACATACATCTATCAATATACTCTTCACAAGGGTCAACCGATTCAAGTGATCTGGAAAACCTGGTCCAGACATCCTCCTTGCACTTTGTTACATTTATACCGTATTCTCCAGTTCTCTATATTTCTCAGCATACTTGTGAGTTTGGTAAAAGTTATGGTTGAACTGTTATATTGTTTTATTAGTGTATCCCAAACGAATTAGCTTATATTGTAATGTAATGCTTTTAATGCTTGTATTGCATCATAATTGTATTCCATCAGACTGTCAAATGATATAGTTTTGTCAAGTAACAAGCTGAATAGTGGTTTCTTTACACAATGTTAACACATTGAAAAAAATATTTGAAATAAATGACAGGTTCTATATTCTGCTATAGAAATTACTTTGTGTTACAATTCACTGCTTTATCACACACATAATTGATAACTTGTTTGTATCAATTTTCAGAATCATATACTCATTCAGGTATGTCGGGAAGACATTTTCCAGAAAACAACCTGTGTCAAACATGGCACCACTGATTAATGAGCTGAATAGTTGACAACCCCTAAAACAGAAGATAAAGTAAATCATCCTCTGCCTACTGTAGATATTCTGAGCCTAATGTCTATTACTTCTCCTCTTAGAGATTTACGACACTGTTTGTACCATATTTAGCATAAAGAACTAATCAGAGGTTAAAAATCGTTTTCTTGTCACGGCTGAGAAATATAAAACTATTTGTGATTAAAAATCCTTCAGCTTTTTTTTTGTCCTGACTTGTAACAAGGAATTTTAATTGCAAATTCATGCATTAATTATACAAGTTTGTATAGTTGGGTACATGAAATAAATATTTTGGATTTGATTAAGCAGAGCGTCACTTTATCTGAATGTCATTGTAATTTTTCCATATTGTAATGCTTCAGATTAGAGCATATGGTAATAAGGAGATTAATTGGAAAACCAATTTTCTGGAACAACAATCAAACTTTGCTGATTTATGGCCATAATTAGATGATATTGTTTGTTTTGTCATGCTATAAAGGATATCTTTGATGAGGATCTGTAATGTCATGCTGGTTTTCACTACTATCCTTCAAATTAACCCATTGGAGATGTTTGTCTTAGCACTACATAGTGTCTAATTTTGTTAGGAAAGGATCAATGTGTCAAGAGGCTGTAGGGAAAGTGAAGCACATTGACAGTTAAAAGACAGTAACTATTACAGAAATGGTGACAATAAGACATAAACCAGCTTTGAAAGTGCTGAAGTGACAATGGCAATAGAGAGAAAAGACTGTCAGTACAACAGAGACATGAAGGATCCCAATGACAGTGGCCAGTGATAGTCGAAATTGAGTGTCAATACGGAAAAGGGCAAGAGAAGGCAGCTAGAAAATTAATAAAAAAAAGCCACTGTAACTGTTAAAGCAGATATTGCTCTAATGCAGTTTCCGTTTCAAATTGTATGTTTATTTTTTTTACAGCTATGGAAAATAGATAATTAGTCTGAGTCTTTTTACTTCACAAAAGAAACCTAGAACAAAAATAGAGCGTTGTACCACAATTGGTTTTTATACAGTGTTGCTTTTACTGTTTTTGATTAATTTGCGGTATGTCAAGTAAAAAAAAAAAAGATCCCAAAGCAAAATTGTGTTTGGATCAGGAAATTCCTTACATGGTGAAATAGGAACTGGACCTAGGGTTTACTGATGAGCAGGTTTGGAACCTGGACATTGGCACAAACTTGAACACCAACCTTATTGCAACTCAAACCCAAATATGGCTGTAAAAATGGGGGGGGGTGTAGGGCAAGAGGCATAGAGGATAAGCTATGGAATTTTCCAACCCAGAAATGATGAAGGAGATGTGCAGACAGATAATTTTCAATAATGCGAGTAACAGTCTACCTACTGAACATGGCATTTCATATTGTGGCTATTCTCACTCTCACCCTGTGCTGCCACTGGAAAGTCAGCCAGCAGTGCCTGCACTAATTCAAGTCTCTTTTTTGGTCTCACACTCTACTAGTGGAGTTGGTGGATGACCACCCAGTAATCAGAACTGGTAATTATCTGGGCAACTCACTGGCAGGAGCATATAGTGGTTCATGTGGGCCAGGATGCTGAAGGGGCAGGAAAAGCTATCCTCCTGGGAGGTGTAGCTCCGCTGTATCTCCTCAGCCACACTCCATTGCATCCGATAGCTGCTACAGGTGTCACCCTGGTGTGAAAAAAACTTCCCTCCTCATCCTCCTCTTTTCCTCCTCCAAAAGAGGAAGTGTGGTCTATTGGGTTACCAGTATTAACCTGAAGCAGACAAAGAGGGAGCACCTCCTTCCCTGAATACCAACTCCATCACCACCAGCAGGAGCAGTTAGCACCATGGCCACATCTATGTCACTAATTCTGCTTCCCATCCGACCAGGCGCTGACGCGCCCACTCCTAAGGCTTGTGGCGCCGCTTCCTGGACTTAAAGGGCCAGGCGTTTTCCATACGCTCCTGTCTCTCCAGCGTTCCCATACGCTCCTGTGTCTCCAGCATTCCCATACACTTGTGTCTCCAGCATTCCCATACGCTCGATGTCTCCAGGGTTCCCATCTACTCCTGTGTCTCCAGCGTTTCTAGATGCTCCTGTGTCTCTGCGTTCCCAGATGTGCTATGGTGTCTCAGCGTTCCCATATGCTCTGGTGTCTCCAGCATCCTATGCTCTAAGTAACCAGCATTCATCTGTGGGTCTGTCTCTTCCTATCTGCTGTGCTGTGTGCAGCTCCTGCTGCCTTGCCATGGTTCCAAACTATCCTGCAAAGCGCCTCCTGCTGTCACCCCGGTCGGACTTGGCTGCTCTCCTCCTTCTATCCCTACCTACCTTGGGCGCCACTGCAGGCCTAGTCCACATACGTGGAATTACTTGGTCCCTGGTGTTGGCCTAGTACCATAAATTCCCGCAGTGGTCAGAGGGTCCACAGACTCTTCCCAAGAGACTCTTTTCCTGCCAGTAATCCTAGTACCCTCCTGCATGACAGTCGTCCCTACAAACTGTTGTAACTCAGTGACAGTAAAATCTGGCATAAACCCTGCAAAAGTCCTGGGACTCCGCCAAGAATTCTCATCTGTTGCTGCTGATCTTCCAGAGTGGTCACCCAGTGGCTTGCCTGCTCATTTTTTTGGCAACATTGCCTCCGCGCTTCAACATCTTCTAATCCCCAGCAACTTCGAGGTCAGCTTCCCTGTTCGCCTCGGCTTTCCAGAGCCACTCCAGTCTTGGGCTTTCCAGAGACACTCCAGTCTCTAGTCTTCCAAGTGCCACTACTGCCAGTATCTCCACATCTAACGGTCCCCTGTCCCCCTCCAGAGGTGTCTCATCACCATGAAGAGTGAAGAGAGACAGATGAAGAGGTGGATGGAAGAAGAAGAGGGCCCTAAGGGGTTACTGTCATAGATGCACCCATGATCCTTGTTGCCGTGATCTCAGTGCGCCGCGCCCCCGGCACGGACTGACTTTCCAGAGTCTGCTTCGCGTCCAACTAGGTCATGTGCGTTCCGTTGCTGGGTGCGCAGCCGGCTCTCCTGGACTTTTAAGGGCCACCGTCCTCCTGATTGACTCCCTTACTATCCTGGCCAGATCTTCAGTATTTTCCAAGGAACTTCCAGGGTTGCACCCTCGTTCCAAAGCGGTTCCTGTTGAAGAAAAAGCTGTTCCCAGCATTCCCAGAGCTCCTGTGTCTCCAGCATTCCCATAAGGTCCTGTGTCTCTAGCATTCCCATACGCTCCTGTGTCATCAGCTTCCCATACATTCCTGGTCTCCAAAGATTCCATATGCTCCTGTATCTCCAGTGTTCCCATACATTCCGTGTCTCCCAGTGTTTCCATACGCTCCTGTGTCTCCGGAGTTCCAGACGTTCCGTGTATCTGCATTCCAATACTCCCGATGTCTCAAGCGTCCCTATGCTTCCAATGTTACCAGCATTCCTCCGTGGGTTCTGTCCGTTCTGTCTGCCTGTGTTGTGTGCCAGCTCTTGCTTGCCAGCAGTGAGTTCCGAGAAGGCAGCTAGAAAATTAATAAAAAAAAGCCACTGTAACTGTTAAGGCAGATAATGCTCTAATGCAGTTTCAGTTTCAAATTGTATGTTATTTTTACAGCTAGGGACAAATAGATAATTAATAGAGATGAGCGAGCACTAAAATGCTCGGGTACTCGTTATTCGAGACAAACTTTTCCCGATGCTCGAGTGCTCGTCTCGAATAACGAGCCCCATTGAAGTCAATGGGAGACTCGAGCATTTTTCAAGGGGACCAAGGCTCTGCACAGGGAAGCTTGGCCAAACACCTGGGAACCTCAGAAAAGGATGGAAACACCACGGAAATGGACAGGAAACAGCAGGGGCAGCATGCATGGATGCCTCTGAGGCTGCTTAAACGTACCATTATGCCAAAATTATGGGCAACAGCATGGCCATGACAGAGTGACAGAATGAAGCTAGATAGCATCTAAAACATCCAATAATTGACCCTGACACTATAGGGGACGGCATGCAGAGGCAGCGGCTAGCGGCATCCAGACACAGAATGATCCGAGCAGCGCGGGCAGCGGCTAGTCTATCCCAGGGTCACCTGATCTGGCCAGCCAACCACTGCTATCGACGTGTAAGGGTACCACGTCATGCTGGGTGGAGTGCAGAGTCTCCTGGCTTGTGATTGGCTCTGTTTCTGGCCGCCAAAAAGCAAAACGGCGGGAGCTGCCATTTTCTCGAGCGGGCGAAGTATTCGTCCGAGCAACGAGCAGTTTCGAGTACGCTAATGCTCGAACGAGCATCAAGCTCGGACGAGTATGTTCACTCATCTGTAATAATTACTTCTGAGCTCTTTTACTTCACAAAAGAAACCCTAGAACAAAAATAGAGCGTTGTACCACAATTGGTTTTATACAGTGTTGCTTCTTACTGTTTTTGGATAATTTGCGGTATGTCAAGTAAAAAAAAAAAAAGATCCCAAAGCAAAATTGTGTTTGGATCAGGAAATTCCTTACATGGTGAAATAGGAACTGGACCTAGGGTTTACTGATGAGCAGGTTTGGAACCTGGACATTGGCACAAACTTGAACACCAACCTTATTGAAACTCAAACCCAAATATGGCTGTAAAATGGGGGGCATAAAGGATAAGCTATGGAATTTTCCAACCCAGAAATTGAAAGGAGATGTGCAGACAGATAATCTTCAATAATGCGAGTAACAGTCTACCTACTGAACATGGCATTTCATATTGTGGCTATTCTCACTCCTCCACCCTGTGCTGCCACTGGAAGTCAGCCAGCAGTGCCTGCACTAATTCAAGTTCTCTTTTTTTGTCTCACACTCTACTATTGGAGTTGCTGGATGACCACCCAGTAATCAGAACTGGTAATTATCTGGGCAACTCACTGGCACTGGAGCATATAGTGGTTCATGTGGGCCAGGATGCTGAAGGGGCATGGAAAAGCTATCCTCCTGGGAGGTGTAGCTCCGCTGTATCTCCCCAGCCACACTCCATTGCCATCCGATAGCTGCTACAGGTGTCACCCTGGTGTGAAAAAAACTTCCCTCCTCATCCTCCTCCTTTTCCTCCTCCAAAAGAGGAAGTGTGGTCTATTGGGGCTTACCAGTATTAACCTGAAGCAGACAAAGAGGGAGCACCTCCTCTCCCTGCAATACCAACTCCATCACCACCAGCAGGAGCAGTAGCACCATGGCCACATCTATGTCACTTAATTCCTGCTTCCCATCCGACCAGGCTACACGCGTCCCCACTCCTAAGGCTTGTGTGCGCCCGCTTTCCTGGACTTAAAGGGCCAGGCGTTTCCATACGCTCCTGTCTCTCCAGCGTTCCCATACGCTCCGATGTCTCCAGGGTTCCCATACGCTCCGATGTCTCCAGGGTTCCCATACGCTCCTGTGTCTCCAGCGTTTCTAGATGCTCCTGTGTCTCCTGCGTTCCCAGATGCTCTTGGTGTCTCCAGCGTTCCCATATGCTCCTGCATCCTTATGCTTCTAAGTTACCAGCATTCCTCTGTGGGTCTGTCCCTTCCTGTCTGCCTGTGCTGTGTGCCAGCTCCTGCTTGCCTGCCATGAGTTCCAACTCATCCTGCAAAGCCGCTCTCCTGCTGTCACCCCAGGCTCGGACTGTGGCCTGCTTCTCCTCCTTCTATCCCTCCTACCTTGGCTGCCACTGCAGGCCTAGTCCCATCCGTGAAATGACCTGGTCCCTGGTGTTGGCTAGTACCATAACTTCCCGCAGTGGTCCAGAGGGTCCACAGACTCTTCCCAAAGAGACTCTTTTCCTGACAGTACTCCCTAGTACCCTCCTGCATGACAGTCGTCCCTACAAACTGTTGTACCTCAGTGACAGTAAAATCTGGCCATAAACCCTGCAAAAAGTCCTGGGACTCCGCCAAGAATTCTCATCTGTTGCTGGCTGATCTTTCCAGAGTGGTCACCCAGCAGTCTTGCCTGCTCATTTTTTGGGAAGAACAACTAGGCAACATTGCCTCCGCGCTTCAACATCTTCTTAATCCCCAGCAACTTCGAGGTCAGCTTCCATGTTCGCCTCGGTTTTTCCAGAGCCACTCCAGTCTTGGGCTTTCCCAGAGACACTCCAGTCTCTGGTCTTCCAAGTGCCACTACTGCCAGTATCTCCACATCTAACGGTCCCTGTCCTCCTCCAGAGGTGTCTCATCACCATGAAGAAGTGAAGCAGACAGATGAAGAGGTGGAAGAAGAAGAGGGGCCCTAGGGGGTTACTGTCATAGATGCACCCATGATCCTTGTTGCCGTGATCTCAGTGCGCCGCGCCCCCCGGCACGGACTGACTTTCCCACGAGTCTGCTTCGCTTCCAACTAGGTCATGTGCGTTCCTGCTCCTAGGGTGCGCACGCCGGCTCTCCTGGACTTTAAGGGCCACCGTCCTCCTGATTTGCCTCCCTTACTTCCTGGCCAGATCTTCAGTATTTTCCAAGGAACTTCCAGGGTTTGCACACCTCGCTTCCCAAAGCGGTTCCTGTTGAAGAAAAAGCTGTTCCCAGCATTCCCAGATGCTCCTGTGTCTCCAGCATTCTCATACGGTCCTGTGTCTCTAGCATTCCCATACGCTCCTGTGTCCTCAGCGTTCCCATACATTCCTGTGTCTCCAAAGTTTCCATATGCTCCTGTATCTCCAGTGTTCCCATACATTCAGGTGTCTCCAGTGTTTCCATACGCTCCTGTGTCTCCGGAGTTCCCAGACGTTGCTGTGTCTCCTGCATTCCCATATACTCCCGATGTCTCAAGCGTCCCTATGCTTCCAAGTTACCAGCATTCCTCCGTGGGTCTGTCCGTTCCTGTCTGCCTGCGTTGTGTGCCAGCTCTTGCTTGCCAGCCGTGAGTTCCAGCTCATCCTTCTGAATCGTTCTCCTGCTGTCACCCAGGCTCGGATTGTGGCCTGCTTCTCCTCCTTCTATCCCTGCTACCTTGGGTGCCACTGCGGGCCTAGTCAGACCCATGGAACAACCTGGTGACACCCCACTGCAGCAAAACCATCCCACTTTGCAGCAAGCTCTGGTGAAGACCAGGACCCAGAGGGTCCACAGACTCTTCCCAGAGAGACTCTTTTCCTCCCGGTTTTTCCTAGCACCCTCCTGTGTGACAGTCGTCCCTACAAATTGTTGTACCTCAGTGACAGGCAGGACATAAATAAACCAATCTTTATTGATGAATCATATACCTGTGTTATCTAAGTTGAGTCTTGGAATCGAGTTTAAATTCACCTATATATTTTAGGTTACACTGAGAGCTCAACACTATTGCAGTTTAAGTATTGCAGTGTTTTTTCCTACATCCCCATTTTCTTTCAATATTTTAGTCTTTTTGCAGCAGTAATGGTGGTCACATGCATTAACCTCCATATGGATGCATCGTGTAGGGCAGTGATTTTCAACCAGTGTGCCACGCGGGGAAAGTTACCCAAACTATGGTGCCCCCTGTGTTTTGTTTCCTGGCAATGCACAGCGATGCGCAGTCACGGGTTCTTACAATGTAGGAGACGTGTACAATAACACATGGGCAAGATTTGAATCTCGCCTGACAAAATGACGTCACCAAAGCCGGCGCATCATCCTGAGAGCGGAGAGACTCTCGCATTTGACCACCAATAATGCTGACTATATGAGCTTTTGCCTGAGTATATAAACTGTTGGCAGAATACTCAGCATATGAGCTGGTACTTTTAGTACTCCAGCAGTATACTGCATATAACAATGAGAAATGTAAAATGAGAAATACTATAGTCAGAGGCTGGTAGAAGTACTACAATACCAGCTCATGGGCTGAGTATATGAGCTGGCACTTGTACTCTGGCCTCATGGCCATAGTACTTCTCATTGTACCCCTTTATTTTGCAGTATATGAGCCACATAATAATCAGCACCATATACTAAAAACAGGGAGTAACTGAGAACTGTTGAGAAAGAGCTTCGTGTGTGTCTTTCCACCATTCCTGCCAGGATATCCCTTTTGTGTTTATCGAAACAGGCCCAGGTTTCACACTGAGTGAGTCAAATAAATTTAGAATCTATATTATTAACTATATGTATAATATGACTGTTTTAGTGTAATTTTGTGCTATTTTGGTTGGTGGATTTTCTAAGTATAAAAAGTGTGCCGCGGCTCAAAAAAGGTTGAAAATCACTGGTGCAGGGAAACTAAACCTACAATGTTCTCTTCTGGACTAACTGATGTTTACAGTATGCTGGAAGAAGAGAACCTTGTTCATGTTTTACAGTTTATGTGCCATTTCAGTTGCTTTATACATCTATTCCGTAGCAGACAACATTGGTGTAGCCATAGTCTAAAATTTAAGGTTGGGTGTCACGGCCATACCCGCGATCCTTGGTATGGATCGCAGGTACAGCCATGCCCTTTCATCTGGCACGTTGTCCCCCCGGCCCGGACTTAACTCTCCTAGCTCCTGGCTCTGCTCCAGATCTAATTAGGCCGCACGCCTGCTTCCTGACCAGGCCACGACTCCCGCCATTAGGGCACGCGCGCCGGCTCCTCCCCATTGGGAGTGGTCCAGCGTCCTCCCCATTGGCGCTGGTCACTTCCGGGTTGCCTATATAACTGGGAGGCTCCCTTCACTCCCTGCTGGATCTAACCCCCTGAAGTGAAAGCCTCCTGTTGTCTACAACATTTCTGTGTCTCCAGCATGTTTCCTGTGTTCCTCCGTGTGGCTGAGTATTCCTATAGCGTTCCTGTGGGGTTCCTGCCATCCCGAGGTCCTGTCTTCCTAAGGCCCTTCCTTCCTGAGGTTCTGCCATCCTGAGGTCCTATCCCATATATCCTGTGGTTCGTTCCTGTGGTCTGTTCCTGTGTTCCTGTACTCTTGCCATCCTGCACTCCTGTGGTGCCCTCCTGGGTTTCAGCCCAGTGGTGACTTCCTGCAATCCTGGACTCCTGCCACCCTGTGCTCCTGCTGTTCCTTCCAGGGTTCCAGCCCAATGGTGTCTTCAGTCATAGTATCATAGTATATAAGGCTGGAAGGAGACGCAAGTCCATCAAGTCCAACCTTTAAGAATTAAATAAATGTTTTATCCCCATAACCCGTGATATTTTTTCTCTCCAGAAAGGCATCCAGGCCTCTCTTGAACATGTACATAGAGTCCGCCATAACAACCTCCTGCGGCAGAGAGTTCCACAGTCTCACTGCTCTTACAGTAAAGAACCTTTGTCTATGGTGATGGTAAAATCGCCTCTCCTCTAGGCGTAGAGGATGCCCCCTTGTCCTGGTCACAGGCCGAGGTATAAAAAGATCTTTGGAGAGATCCTTGTATTGTCCGTTCAGGTATTTGTACATTGTAATGAGGTCTCCCCTCAGTTGTCTTTTTTCTAAACTGAATAATCCCAATTTTTTTAATCTGTCAGTGTATTCTAGTTCCCCCATTCCCCTAATAATCCTGGTTGCTCTCCTCTGCACCCGTTCCAGTTCTACTATATCCTTTTTATACACTGGTGCCCAAAACTGTACACAATATTCCATGTGTGGTCTGACCAGGGATTTGTATAAGGGCAAAACTATGTCTTTATCATGAGAATCTATTCCTCTCTTGATACACCCCATTATTTTATTTGCTTTAGCAGCAGCCGCCTGGCTCTGGTCACTAAAATTAAGTTTACCATCCACCAATACCCCCAAGTCCTTTTCAGCTTCAGTTTTACTAAGTAATTAACCGTTTAGGACATAATTATACTTTTTGTTTCCATGGCCCAAGTGCATAACTTTACATTTATCTACATTAAACCTCATCAACCATTTCTCTGCCCATCCCTCAAGCTTCCACAATTCCCTCTGTAATGCTAAACTATCGACCTCAGTATGTATTACTTTACACAGCTAAGTATCATCTGCAAATATTGAAACTTGACTGTGTAAACCCACTACAAGGTCATTAATAAAATTATTAAAAAGAAGTGGCCCTAATACTGACCCCTGTGGCACTCCACTGGTAACATCAACCCAATCTGAGAATGTGCCATTAATGACCACCCTCTGTTTTCTATCACTAAGCCAATTACTTACCCAAATACACAGATTTTCTCCTATTCCCAGCAGTCTCATTTTATGTACCAACCTTTTATGTGGCACGGTGTCAAATGCCTTTGAAAAGTCCAAATGTACAACATCTACAACAGTACATACCAGCGTTACCAGTGCTCCTCTGCATTCCTGCTGTCATCCCAGGCTTGGACTGTTTTCTGCATTTGATACCTTGGCTGCCACGCGGGTCTCATACCAAACCCTATGCTGGTCCAGAGGGTCCACACACCCCTGTGTGTGATATTGGGTATAGGATCTAGCCATTTAGAATACAATTTCTTAGATTGTACCAAAATACTAAAATGTTTTCTCATGTTCTGTGGAAGGGCAAATTTGTGATATTTCAGCTCCTGGTAAAATAATAAAGATGCGTGCATGCTCTAGGCACATTAAATAATAATGACACATTAAGCAATAAAGGGCTTAAACTGCACTGCATTGTGATATAAACCAAACGTGCCTTATCTTCTCATCAGCCATTACTTTCCATTATAATCTTTCTCTCTCCCTGTCCTGTCATATTCACATCGATCTCTAAAGCTCTCTAAAAAATTGCCGCAGCATTTGGGGTCTGATTTAATCAAAACTAAATTGCGTGGAGCTATCCCAGGTCACAACCACCTCATCAAAACGGTAACAGATTCATTATTTGTGGATGCTCTGAATTTTAAACGTTCAATATTTTACAAGCTGGATTATTGAAAATAACCCTGGAACAGATAATGTTAATAGAAAAATGATTTTAATATTAATTCTCCTAGATTTTCATCTGGCAGTATCTGCACCATTTTCAGGAATTACAATGATAAAAGTTTTTTGTTCCTTTCTTTTTAATATAATCTGCAGATTACATTACTGTACAAAATAATATCTTCATCTTTCTTTTTATTTTAATGCAGTCTACAATTCTTACATTTCTCCTTTCCCGGCAGTGCAAATAAATATGTGAACTGTACAAAGTGCACCACATCATCACATATATTCACAGTGGTCTTCCTGTTATTCATGTTCTGTTCAAGCATTGAATGTATCATCACATATATTCAGAGGGCTCTTCCATTCAGACATGTTCTGTTCAAGCACTAGATGCATCATCATATACTGTATATTCAGAAGGTCCCCCCATTTAAACATTCTGTTCAAGCACTAAATGCATCATTACATGCATTCAGAGGTTCCTTCCATTTATACATATTCTGTTTAACCCCTTCAGGACGAGCCAGTTTGTAGCTAAAGGCTCAGATCCATTTTTTTGTATTCTGACATGTGTCGCTTTATATGGTATAACTTTTGAAGACATTTTCATAATTTTTGAAATGTCTGCATAATTTATTTTGATGCCACACGGCTTTTCAAGGAGATTCCAGAATTCATAGTGTCAAAGTACAGTATATAATGCAGAAAAAGACGCAAGTCTATTAAGTCCTTTAAGAATTAAATAAATGTGTTTAAATAAAATGATATTTTTCTCTCCAGAAAGGCATGCAGGCCTCTCTTGAACATGTATGTAGAGTTCGCCATAACAACCTCCTGCGGCAGAGAGTTCCATGGTCTCACTGCTCTTACAGTAGAGAACCTTTCTCTATGTTGATGGTAGAACCGCCTCTCCTCTAGGGGTAGACAATGCCCCCTTGTCCTGGTCACAGGCCTAGGTATAAAAAGATCTTTGGAGAGATCCTTGCACTGTCCGTTCAGGTATTTGTACATTGTAATGAAGTCTTTTTTCTAAACTGAATAATCCTAAATAATCCTGAATAATCCTAAACTAAATAATTTTGTTATCTGTCATTGTATTCTAGTGCCCCCATTTCCCTAAT
This sequence comes from Engystomops pustulosus, assembly GCA_019512145.1. Classification (NCBI taxonomy): domain Eukaryota; kingdom Metazoa; phylum Chordata; class Amphibia; order Anura; family Leptodactylidae; genus Engystomops; species Engystomops pustulosus. Next base: position 188,518,599 of record CM033642.1, on the reverse strand, counting down.
AATCTTGGTTGCTCTTCTCTGCACCCATTCCAGCTCTACTATGTCCTTCTTATACACTGGTGCCCAAAACTGTACACAATATCCCATGTGTGGTCTGACCAGGAATTTGTATAATGGCAAAACTATGGGGCAAATTTATCAAACTGTTTGAAAGTCAGAATTTTTATAGTTGCCCATGGCAACCAATCACAGCTACCCTTTAAAATATTCATGAGCACTGGTAAAATTAAAGTTGAGCTGTGATTGGTTGCCATGGGCCATAGAAATATTCTGACTTTCAGATAGCTTGATAAATCTGCCCCTATGTCTTTATCATAAGAATCAATTCCTCTCTTGATACATCCCATGATTTAATTTGCTTTAGCAGCAGCTACATGGCTCTGGTCACTAAAATTAAGTTTACCATCCACCAATATCCCAAGTCCTTTTCAGCTCCAGTTTTACCAAGTAATTGACTGTTTAGAACATAATTATGCTTTTTGTTTCCATGGCCCAAGTGCATAACTTTACATTTATCTACATTAAACCTCATCAACCATTTCTCTGCCAACTCGTCAAGCTTCCACAAATCCCTCTGTAATGCTAAACAATCAACCTCAGTATTTATTACTTTACAAAGCTTAGTATAATCACAGGGCCCCTGTGGCACTCCACTGGTAACGTCAACCCAATCTGAGAATCACTAAGCCAATTACTTGCGGCACAGTGTCAAATGCCTTTGAAAAGTCCAGATAAACAACATCCACAGCGTCCCTCAGATCCAGTCTGGAACTTACTTCCTCGTAGAAACCAATCAGATTAGTCTGACAGGACCGATCTCTCATAAACCCTTGCTGGCGCTGGATTATAAGGTTATGTACAGTGAGATGTCTAACAAACCCCTCAAATATTTTCTCCACCAAAGAAGTTAGACTCAAAGGTCTGTAGTTTCTAGGATCGCTTTTTGATCTTTTTTTGTATATTGGTACCACATTTGCTATGCGCCAGTCCTGTGGAACATAACCAGTCTTTAGGGAAACTTCAAATATTAAAATACATAGTACATAGTTCTTGCAGAACCCGGGGCTGTATGCCATCTGGCCCCGATGATTTAGTGGTTGCGAGGCAGCGCCGTACCTCTTCCTGGGTTAGTCTGTTGACATTCCAAATAGAATTTACATTATTCCTCATTGTGTCTTCCACCAGGGGATTTTCCTGGGTAAAGACAGTCGAGAAGGCAACATTCAGTAGACTTTTTTGGGTATTACTTGTTTTATAGGTGCACAGCGAAGTTCAGCAGGGAAGGAGTGCCATGCAGTGAGGATTTTCTCATTGTCCCCTTTTGTAGGCTATAACATTTTAGCATTTTCATTATTAGGGCCAAGTGATTGTATTTGTTTGTGGGATGAGATGCATTTTACAGTGTAACCATTTTGGGGTTACTATGCCCTTTTGTTGAAAATTTATGGGATACCGTACTTAGATTTTTTTTAGGATTTCCTAGATTTGCTAAAACCTAATGTTGGGTAAAATCTATTATTTTTGCTTCATTGTTTTCCAAGTGGCATAGCATTTTAATTGTTTTGGCATCCGGAGCTGCCAAATCATTTGTTTGGCATGATTGGATTTGCAGGGCTAGTATCTTTTGCAGGGCTAATATCTTTTGTACTTTTGAACAAGGGGTTGGTCACTACACAGGACAGTGGGGAGGTTACCATTTTAAATTGCAACTGATTCAGGGGGTTCATACACTGCAGTATGAGTGGTATCATGGTATTTATGTAGGTGTATCATACATTAAAAGAGGGCAGCAGAAATATGGCCAGACATAAAGAAGGGGAAGGTACTGGTCAGGAGTACAAAGCGATGTGAATATTTAATCCCCCTCTCCTCCCCAAAAATACAAATGTTCACTTGTGTAGGTTAGGAGGATGATAAAGATATAAAGGCCTAAAATGGTTCTGTCATTCAATGTTACCCAATTAAACTACCAGTAAACCCAAATAAGTTATGAAATGTCCTTTCTAGCATTTCAACTTTTATGTGAAATCTTGGCAGTTTACCCGGAAAAAAATCACCTCAAAACCCATGCAAAATGAAAATAATCATATTTTGAGAGATGAGTCAAGTTTAGAAGATGCTGCATGATCGTCACTTCAGATGCCCCCCTATTTTCAGTTCTTTAGTACATAGAAACATGCTTTTGATATTGTATTGAAGATAAGAATCTTAACTTTAAATCACATAGGGGACAGTTGTTCACATACTGGCACTCCTGCAGCGGTCTGACATGGCAAAGCTTTGTGCAATAAACAGCAAATGAAAGTTCACTGGTATTTCAAAAGAATGCAGACGCACTTTGTTTCCACCCCTCCAATGGATGCGCTGCCCCTCGATGCCCTCTCCACATGGCATGGAAGTGGCATGGAAGTGGCATATTCACTATTTTAATCAAAACAATAAGGAGAGGGGGGCATGATCTAATTAGCTGTTGACATGCAGATTTAAAGACAAGCATAGAAAGCACATGAACTATACAAATGGAGAAATATTATAATAAATCTTTAACTTCCCAGAGTACGAAAATATCAGAGTACATGACATTTCTTATGGCAAAGTTTTAAGTAAAAAAAATTTCTGCTCATTTAATGCAGACTGACTGAAATAATGATGTAAAATTATTTAAAAAAAAGCATGAGAAGCAAGTATTGTCCTAAGACTAAATAACCTGTGCAAGTCATGAGTAATTCATAGATGTCAATTGAAAATAAATTCAAATAAATATTTCCTTCTTTTTTGTCAGACTGGCACTAAATCTATTTAGATTTTGATAAAAAAAAAAACATGCTTTCAACACATGAGACTATTACTTGTTATTGATAAATAATGTTTATGCAACGATATGTATCCCAAACAGCAAATATACAAATACTTTTAGTAAAGAAAATTCCCATTCATTCCTTGCCATATGTGTATTTTACTTTGAATCAATAGAATTACTAATAAGTGAGTCTGAACACTCTGCTTAAATTTTTCCATCCCGACTGTGTCATTCAGAACAAGGAAAAAGCTCTTTAATCTCAAAATAACAGGAAAGGATCTTTATATTCTGAAAGCATAAGACACAGCACACACTAACAACATAAAATGGAATTATATAATCTCATACAGACTTTACTTTTCAGTGGCAAACAAAAAGTCTGGGAATATCTCAGCAGTAAAACAACAGTGGTTGAAGGGATATGAATAGGAAAAAATGGGCCCACGCTGAGGAGAAAAGCTATGTAGAAGAGTGTAAAAGAGTACTAAATTGAGTGTACTCAAGGCTAGATCTTTATTATTGTGCTTTATCCTTGCTTTGTTAATCCCCTGTTAAAAAAGCTGGGTTATTCATATTTAACAATGTGTGATCTGTAATGAAATATCAGTAGAAAACCAGACAAAAGTTTCGCCAGACATATGGTTTTATAAATTACTTCTGACTCTCAATAATTATTAATAATTATCCATTCAACCACAAACGGTCTCAGAATAGGTCTAGTTAAAGGAAGAACAAAGTATTTTTATGAATTTTACCTTTTTCTACTTTTGTCATATTTATTGTCTTTATTGTCTATTTTTTGTGATATGTTCAAAATACCAATTCTAATTTTTCTGTATGATAATTAATTGCAATGGTTAGTGCAAATTTGCCCCAGAACAACAAACTCCCAGAGTAATTTCCAAAAACTAGAAACAGCCATCTGCTAAATAAATAAGATGTTATTACAATGATAGGAACATTCTGTCCTTTAACATTGTCCCTACCTCACCAAAATATAATTTATTGTATTCCTGGCTTTATACGGTCAAAGTATAGTAACTTAAAGGAAATTTACCATCAAAATTTCAAAGTTGATTTTAGAAGATAGGAGGTCATGGATAACAAATAGAAGAAGCTTACCACAGTCACAATGCCTGGATCTATGAGTAAGTTTATGCTATTATACAGGCAGTCCCCGGATTACATACAAGATAGGGTCTGTAGGTTTGTTCTTAAGTTGAATTTGTATCTGTATATTTTATCATTGTAATCCCAGATCATTCTACCATAGATAAACACAGTATGGGGGAGAATTATCAATCTATGTATGCCAGAGTTCTGGAGAAACTTACACCTGAAATGACTTGCATCACATTTATTATAGCATAACTCTGAAGTTATGTGACCAAAATTAGTTTTAGCACAGATGGATCTTGGTTGATATTTGGGCATCCAGTCTCTAAAAGTTTCGCCATCACTGACCTATACCATGCCTCTGGCTTCTTCCTATCCTGAGATCCAGTCTCATTTATCTATCACATATATATTTCATATATTTGACAACTATTAAAAATTCCCTAGTTTTCACACGTACATATATGCAATCGCTCTCATACAAACTGCTTTGCAACATGCGCACACACAGCTCTGTTAGATTCGCACACACAACTGTGCTAAAATAACCCCATATGCATACCATTAGTTCTCAACCTTTTATAATAATTAAACCCACTGCAAACCATCTTCCACTCAGTTTAACTCACCCATCTCCTCATACAGATACCACATACATAGACTGGAGATCAAAATTAGAGAACAATGTATGATCACTTAATTTCTCAGAAAAATGTAATCCCCATTGATCAACATTATTGTATCTACAGCATGTCACATGAACAATATTTTACAAATTTACCAAAGACTACCAAAATAAAACCTTTTTTTCTTCAAAAAATGCACTGGTCACAGTGAGAGAATAGCAATGATTGTAGCACAAAGAACGATTCTAAGATGCGCAAATTTTTCAAAAATTCGATGCGCTGAGTTTGCCAAATTTCCTGACAAAATCACATGGCAAAAGACAGGTATTTCCTGGGTGCAGAGAGCCTGTAGGGTGTTGTAGAACGTTGTGCCATGCTTAAATATGCTTAGGGAGCGTGGTTTGGTCTTCTAACAATGCTGTGTTTTAGTATGACACGCACATGACAGTCGCCGCTCTTAGAATCGCTTCACTCCTCAATTCCCTGGGCACTTACAGGGGCCAATTTGGTCCATCTGACCTTCTGACTATAATATACAGGCACGTTTAACCCCTTAATGCCGAAGCCACTTTTCACCTTCCTGACACGGCCCATTTTTTCAAATCTGCCCCGTGTCACTATAAGTGGTTATAACTTTGGAACGCTTTAACATATCCAAGTGATTTCAAAATTGTTTTCTCATGACACTTTGTACTTCATGTTAGTTGAAAAATTTTTGGTGGTATATTTTTTGATTTATTTATTAGCACATCTGATCATTTGGGTGAAAATTTGGAAATTCTCTTGATTTTCCGAACTTCAAAATGTTCTACTTTTTCCATACATATCCTAACCGCAAACATAACTTACTAACTAACATTCACCTAATGTCGCTTTATGTTGACATGGTTTTTTTATGCATGCGCTTAGTTTTTTGTAGGATGTTTATGGGGCTTTGACGTAGGTGCGATTTTTCACATTTTCGTTCAAAAAACTTAAAAAAACCCTGCTATGTTAGTGACCGCTTCTTGGTTTCACATCACGTTGAGAGACCTAAATATAATATAACCCATAAATTACGCCAGTTATTAGACTAACACCCCTCAATGTACGTTAAACAACTTTATGATTTTTTAACAGGGTTAACGCAAAATCGGATGCAATTTTTAAAGTGAAATTTATTTTGGCTAATGAATTGGTTTTTTCAAAAATGACACATTTTCAGTGATAATATACCAAAACCCACACAAAACTTTGATACCCATCCCCCGCGTATAATGTACCCCATTATAGAAACTACAAAACACAACCCTCAACGTGATGTGAAACATACCTTGTTTGTGAATTTGTTAACACCTTTTAATTTTTTACAGGGTAAATAAATTGGTAGCATTTTTGAAAGTAAATTTTTTTTGGCTAAATGAATGTTGTTTTATCACAAACATGTACAAAATTCTCAGTGGATAAAATGACCAAACGCTCCCACAAATTGATACCCATACCCTCCGCCCTGTATAAATTACCCAGTATGTTGGTGATAACCTGCTGTAATGGGCACAGACCCAGGACATCGAAGGAGCTGCGCATTCCAAGCAGATATGCATTGTCACTTTTATTGCTATACCATCTAATTTTTTTTGGAAATTTGGACATATGAGGCTTATTAGTTTGCGACTGAGAGTTCATTTTACAAACTTAATTTTAGTGGCCTTAGCTTATTGTTAGATGCTTTAAACTCTTGAATGCATGGGTGACAAGAAATGGTCAATTTGGTTTCCCTTCTTTTTGTACTTTTTGGGGTCGTAACACTACAAATACTATATTCATCTTTATACTATTACGTCACTACATTATCGTGATACTCTCTTTATATTAGTTTTTCAAATTGTTTTACATTTTAACCGGATACAAACTAATATAAGAGAAATCTCTTGTTTTTTTGCATCGCCATCTTTCGGAGACTTAACTTTAACACCCTGTAGACGAGGGTTTTTCCGGCTCATTTCCTTCGCGCTCCACTCAAAATCCACTACTTTTCATTTTTCCGTGTACAACGACTGTGGGGGCTTATTGTTGTGCGTATCAGTTTACTTTTCCCGAATGTTTATTTATTTTTAACATGCCGTGTACTGCGAAGCTGAAAAAAATTCAATGTGGAAAAATTGAAAAAAAACGCACGTTTTTTGGGGGCGTCACGTTCTTGTGGCTCAGTTTTTACGACTTTCACTCTTCGCTCCAATAAACACTCCTACTTTATTCTTGGTTCGGTGCGCTCGCGGTGATTACCAATTTATATAGGTTTATTGTGTTTTAATAATAAATTTTCAAAATTAAACGAATGTGGTACAAAAAGAACAAAATTTTTGTTGCCATCTTCGTTCTGACGCTAATAACTTTTTCATACTTTGGCGCCCGTAAATGTTGAGGGGTCATTTTTTGCGAAATGATGTCGACTTTTCATTGCCTACCATTTTGAGGGCTGTGTGACTTTGATACTTTTTTAATTTCCTTTTTTATGTTTATGTAAAAGAGGTGTAAAAGTTCGCATTTCGGACATGTGGGCGCCATTTCCCTCTTCCCGCTCGAGGTCACCGCCGGCCGTAACCGTTTTTTATATTTTGCTAGATCGTCATTTTGGGACGGCGGCGATACCTAATATGTCTGTGATTTTTACTGTTTGTTATGTTTTATATCCGTTCTATCTAGGGAAAGGGGTATTTGAAACTTTGATATTTTATTAATTTTTTTTATTTTAACTTTTTTTTTTCTCTTTTTTTTTTTCACTACTTTTTAGACATCCTAGGTACAATAACCTATTGCACTCTAGGCGTTTTTTGCAGGTCTTACATACAATTACCACTGGCTCATTGTAACTAACCGGCATAAACCATGTAGCCTCGTGTCAAAGAATACCCCGAGGCTAACCATGGTAACGCGTCGCCGCCCCCCGATGATGTTCGGGGGCGGGGGGGGGGGGGGTGGCGATCGAAAAAAGATGGCGGGGCCCGCTCGCCGCCGTCTTTTAACACGCCGCCCCGCGACTTTGCGGTCGCGTTTAGAGAGGGTTAATAGCCGCGTCGTGCAAGCACCGGACGCGGTTATTAGCGGTGGGGGTTTTGTGCAAATGCAAAAACCCCCCCTCTGTATGAGAGAACTCACCTGAGCCTCTTCATACTTTTCCCTATACCTCTGCGCCGTATACTACGGCGCAGAGCGTTAAGGGTTATATTTTTTGGTGACAAGAGCTAGTTTTGAGGCTTAATTTTTATGTGTTGAGTTTGTTCTTTTCAGTGGTTCATTTGGCGCACTAACTTTTTTTGATCAATCTTTAGAACATGTTTGTGCCGAATTTTAGACAAATTTACAGTTTTGAGTGTTTTTCGGGTTTTGTTTTTACGGATTCACCGGCGGGCCCATATTTTCTTGAGTTATTTTGTAAGGATTTTCTTGGGGAACGCGACGATACCAAATATTGTGGGGGTTTTTTTGCTATTTTTGTGTTTTTCTTCTCACTTTATGGCTGTGGTATAGGAATATTTGTTGTTTAGTGTACTTTAAACTTAAGGAATTCTTCTTTTTTTATTAAAATGTTTTTATTTAATGTTTTTTAACTTTTTTATTTCTTTTTACAGGTACGCTTGAACAACGCTTGTTCCGCCTCTTCTCTTCTTTCACATTACATCAGGTAAACATATGTTTTAATCATCTGAGCAACATGCTCAGTGTGTTTAAGCCGGGTCCTGCAAGTAATGCACGGACCCGGCTCCCTAAGGAGGATCGCGCAGCCCTGTGCACTGGCAGTCAGGGGCTGCGATCGAACAGCGGACCCCCCCCCCCCGTACGACTCTCCGCGCGGGGGGGGGGGGGGTTCGATTCACTTTTAATCCCATAACACGCCACAATCGAGGGTGTTTAGAGCAGGTGTCGCTATACTATATAGCTTGAAGTATGATGTAAGAGTACTGCATTTGCGGGGACGCACCTCCCGCGATGCAGTACTATTACGTCAACTGTCGGGGGAGGGGTTAGAAAGAGCTTGCAGAGAATTACAATGGAAACCCAGAATAACTTTGTGGGTTATAAATTGTGAGTAAGGGACGGCTCAGAATACAACCCCTCTGATGTTGTTGTGTTTCGGTAGGTTGTTCAGTAAGGCCCCTTCCACACTAAGCGAGTGTGATTCGATGAACTCGCATCACACTCGCAAAACGCAAGCTTGCCGGGAACGCACGGCCGAACGCCTGCACTGCGGGAGTGAACTGAACTGCTGATTTCACTCCCCGTGGCAGCGTCGGGCCGTGCGTTCCCGGCAGCTTGCGTTGCTCGTGTGATGCTAGTTCATCGTCATCACACTCGCTAGTGTGGAAGGGGCCTAAACCATGCACATTTGCATTGCTTTTAATATTATGAATGGATTTTTACATCATGAACCTTTCCATAATTTATCTCCACAACTAACAATTCTAAGCCATACCACATTTTTTCCTGCAATACAAGATGACCATGAATAAAATGTTTTATTAGTTTTACATTGATATAATAATATTTATTTTTGTAGAACTACGATTCACAAGGTCTCGTTTCCTGGAAATAGGTTTCCATTTTTTAAATCACAGCTTCAATAAGTAATTTAATTAATATAGAGGTTCTTAATTTAATTGAATATAATTTAAAAAAAAATAGCAAAGGGTTAAGATGTAAGGCAATATTATATGGGCAGATATTACTCCCTTATAAGCTTTCATGTTTTTAATTTATATCTTGTTTTGAAATATTTCTTAATTGTGGTAATTAAATTAAAATACAAAACTATATTATGCATTAAAATATGACAGGACACCAAAATCCTACCCTTTTATTAAGTATGGCTAAATGTCAGCATCATAAGATCATTCATTGAAACAAGCTAGGAATGACAAGGCCTTGTTCTTTGGTTACCATGGAGATTCATTTAATATCCCCCCAAGGCACTGAAATGAGGCATATCGGGCTTTGACAAGGTTACACCTTGCTTCTCCCTTTGGTGCCAGCTCTATATGAAACTCCGAGTCACAAATTCAGCTAGAAGGGAGATCTGTTAGTGATCCTGAGGGGATTACAAGCAAAGCCAGCAAAATGACCCAACAGCCTGCAAAGAAATCACAGGACTTAGCAAAATCTATGTCAAATAATGTGCCTTGGGATTGTCTGACAGCAGAAGCTGAGGTAAAACAGCAAGCTCTGCGAGTCTGCGTGAAAGCTGCCATTTCTTAAACAATTACAATGGATAATGGTTTAATCTGAGCTTGTTTCAATCCCTTGGTATTTTACATTAACCTTATAACTTGTACATGACTAAAAATGTGAAGCAATACATGAAAAGCTAAAAGATTTGTTGTACCTTGTTAGCCAGTAGTTCAATAGATGAAAGTTTTGAATCCTTAGTCGGTGATACCTTTTATTGGTTAATTAAAAAATATAATAATGATTGCAAGCTTTCGAGACTACTCATGTCTCTTCATCAGGCATGGTGATACCCAAGTAGTCTCAAAAATGGCATTATAGTACGAGTGTCTCCTCTCGGAGGAGGCTTTCCACTCATGCAGGGTGGAATGGACCACAGGAAATGGAGAAAAGAGAAAGCACAAAGAGACTCAAGTGATATTTTACTACATACGGTGAAAGGTGGATGGTATCAACTCTCATCTGGTAGCAGAAGGGTCTAGGCGTATCAGGCGGGTCTAGGATACAAGTGATTCTCAAGAAGTAGATGGTCTCGTCTGTATTGGCGCTTAGATCAATAGTCCACTACGCGTTTCGGCTCCGAGCCAAAGCCTTCATCAGGTGCAGAAGAAATGTTAGCCCATCTAGCAAAAAAATGACTTCTTACTAAGCTCTCAGCTGCCTAATAGGCACCACATCAGAAAGCATTATAATTGAATTTGTCTTGACCGTACATATCCAAAATAAAAAGAGGTTTCATCATTTGGACCACACAGTAAAAGTCATAAAAACCAACCACATAACCTAAAGTGTAACCCTAAGTTTATTTATTTTTTTTTTGGCATTTGAAAATTTTGCCACTAGAAAGCACAATTTGTCATTCAGAAAACAAGTCCTTATAAGTCTCTGTAAATGGTAAAATAAAAAGTCCAGGTTATGCTACAGATTTGAGAAATCCCATCACATCCACTAGCATTCCTCATATTAACTCTTATAATGTCATCTGCAGACAATGTCTGGTGTACAGAATATTATTTTGAGTTTTTTTTTCCATTAAAGGTTACATTTTTCTTGGAGCGTTCAGAAAGATAGCAGCATTTCCTACAATCATTTCCTGGAAATGGTAGATTAAAGCTGATCAATTAATTTCTGCAATCTCCAGTATGAAGGTTCCAGGTCTGATAAAGAATTGTGATTGCGATAAGCAGACTGATAATTTCTTCCTTCGTTTGTATCTGGTTAATAAACCTGTCAGCTGGAACGGGTGGTCCAGCCAATAACATCCATTTCCAATAAAGTTATCAGGAAAGGACACATTTTCATCTTGTCTACACAGTCACCCAGTGCAGACACATCAGCTTTGAGGCCTATAGTATTTTTGACACCTTTTTATATATTTTTTTAAACGTATTTTAAAACATTGCCCAAACTGGTCAGTTTGCCAAACTGTTTTCTATTTATTGGTTGCATTTCTTTATAACCTCCCCATAGCTGCATGTTTGAATACTGAAGAATTTCAGTGAAACTTATTAAACCTAAAGAAATCCCTCCCCCTTGAAATATGTACAAAGCCTTGGATGATGTACCTCTAAGTATTTATAGGAATCCGGTTGCAGTAAAGATAGGACGTGTCACAAATAGATATCTTAGTAAACAAGTACATATAAATATGATAAAAACTTAGTAGTGTGCATATGGTGCCAGAATTCATGAATTGGTGGGACCTGTTTTTATTAAATGAAATCCGGTGCTCTCTGCAGTGGACTGACACTTTTTTTGGTGCACCTTTAACATGAGCCGTGCAACACAATCTGTCTTATGCGGCAGCGGTCTACTCCAGATCTGAGGCAGTAGTAATAACAGAGTCCTCTGGGCCTGGGAAAAAATTCCTATTGGAATTGGGTAGACAAAACTACCATCATCGTAAGGATAAGAAACAAAAATAACTTTTATCCTGTTCCAGGAGCAAGTATTACCCTCAGTACATGATCGATATCACCTCCATGAGACTAATATTAGGGTTCTATAAAACATGACTTCACGGTAATACTATCACCAACAAATATACATTGGCCTCATTTTTGCTCCCCCCCTCTCATTTTGAGGCTGTACAGGTTTAAAAAATAAAAACATCATAACACACACCGCAGATGCTGCATGAACCTCACTGATGGTACAACTTTGCATACTGCAAAAAGGTGAAATTGAATGGACTTTCATAATGCATACCTAAGCTAAGCCTAGTTGCCTGTAACACGGTCACTGTTTTTGATCATTTGTAACTGAATCAAAGTGCCCTTGGACGGGCCCGTCAGATCCCATATACCTTTGGGTGCAAAAATATGTATTTTGTCAATCAGCATCTGGTGTCTTGCATTGGAAACGGTGCTATTGCCGGATCCTCTATTTGCATACAATGTATTGGGATTCTGCGCGGGCCCATCCAGGTTTTGTTCGTTACAAAACAGAATCAAAATGTGAATGTGGTGACCAGCACTTTTTTTTTTGTGTTTAACCCCTTAAGGACGTAGGGTTTTTCGGCTCATTTCTCGCTCTCCAACTTCAAAATCCATAACTTTTGTTTTCATTTTTCTTCTCCGTGTACAGGCCTGTGTTAGGGCTTATTTTGTGCGAACAACTTTTATTTTCCCGTATTTTATTTATCTTACCATGCCTTGTACTGCGAAGCTGAAAAAATTCCAAATGTGGACAAATTGAAAAAAAAGCACATGCGTCACGTTCTTGTGGGCTCAGTTTTACGACTTTCACTCTTCGCTCCAATAACTTGCTACTTTATTCTTTGGTTCGGTGTGATCGCGGTGATACCAAATTTATATAGTTGTTAATTGTGTTTTAATACATTTTCAAAAATTAAAAACGAATGTTACAAAAAGAAAAAAAATTTTTTGCCTATTCTGATTCTAATACTTTTTCATACTTTTTTGCGCACGGATATGTGTGATGGGTCATTTTTTTGAGAATAGGGGGTGCGACTTTTTTCATTGTTACCATTTGGAGATCTGTGCGACATTTTGATCAGTTTTTATTCATTTTGATGTTATGTAAAAAGGTGTAAAAGTCGCATTTCGGACATGTGGGCGCCATTTCCCTCCCGCCTCAGGAGGTCACCGCCGCTGTATCAGTTTTATATTTGATATATCGGCAGCATTTTGGGGGACGCGGCGATCCCTAATATTTTTGTGATTTTACTGTTTAATTATGGTTTTATAAATCCGTTTTTCTAAGGGAAGGGGGGTGGGATTGAACTTTTAATATTGTAATTAATTTTTTTTTATTTTTAAACTTTTTTTTTTTCTTTTTTTTTCACTATCTTTTAGACCATCTAGGTCCATTAAACTAGATGGCAGACATCGCTGCTACCATAATACTGCCAACTTCTGTAATTGCATATATGGCATTTTTGCATCACCATTCATTACAATGAGCCACTGGCTCATTGTAACGCATCTGCAGCTTCCATATAGCCTCGTGTCCAAAAGCAATACGCGAGGCTACCATGGCACCGTCAGCCGCCCCCCTGATGACGTTCGGGGGCGTGGCGATCGAAAAAAAGATAGGCGCGCCCGCCGCCGCCGTCTTTTTAAATACCACCGCCGACTTTGCCGGCGGCAAACGGGGGGGTTAATACCGCGATCGGTGCTCGCACCGCCCGCGTTTATTGCGGTGGGGGTTTATGCTTTTGCAAAAACCCCCCCCTTTTGGTATGAGAGGACTCAGCCGTGAGCCCGCTTCATACATCCCTTTAACCTCTGCGCCGTAGAGCACGGCGCAGAGCACATAGTCATAACCGCAAAAATACTTAATAACTAACATTCACCGAATGTCTTCTTTATGTGGACATGGTTTTTTATGCATGCTCTTATTTTTGTAGGATGCTATGGGGCTTTGAACTTTAGGTGCGATTTTTCACATTTTCATAAAAAAACACAAAATACTGCTATTGAGGGACCTGCTCAGGTTTCAAATCACTTTGAGAGACCTAAATATAAGTAAAACCCTGCATTATAGAAAATACACCCCTCAATGTACGTAAAACAACTTTTATGAAGTTTGTTAACCCTTTAATTGTTTTACAGGGGTTAAAAATCAGATGTAATTTTGAAAGTGAAAATTTTTTGGCTAAATGAATGTGTTTTTCAAAAAATGTACAAATTTTCAGTGGATAAAATACGAAAACACTCCACAAAATTTGATACCCAATCCCTCCCGCATATAACATTACCCCATATGTGGTGATAACCTGCTGTATGGGCACACACCAGGGCAGCGAAGGGAAGCTGCACCATTCAGAGCAGATTATGCATTGTCACATTTATTGGCTATGAAATCTTTATTTTTTTTGGCAATTTGGACATATAAGGGCTTATCTTTTGCGACATGAGATGCAGTTTACAAATACTTCATTTTAGTGGGTCATTAGCTTATTGATGAGATTTTATTAACTCTTGAATGTATGGGTGAAAAGAAAATTGTCAATTTTGGTTTACTTTCTTTTTGTATTTTTTGGGGATCATACACCATACACTAAAAATACTATATTATCTTTATTCTATAGGTCACTATGATTACGGTGATACCTCATTTATATAGTTTTTCAATTATTTTTACAATTTTACTGAATAAAAACTAATATAGAGGAAATCTCATTTGTTCTTCCATCGCCATCTCTTCGGAGACGTAACTTTAATATTTTTTGGTTGACATAGCTAGTTTAGGTCTTAATTTTTACATGTTGAGTTGTTCTTCTCAGTGGTACCATTTTGGCGTACATAACTTTTTTTGATCAATTTTTAGAACATTTTTGTGCAGAGATTTTATGACAAATGTACATTTTTGGCGTGTTTTTCGGGTTTGGACCAAGCGGGTCCAATAATGTTTCTGAATTATTGTACGGATTGTTACGGACGCGACGATACCAAATATGTGGGGTTTTTTTGGCGATTTTGTGTTTTTCTCACTTTATTGCATGTGTATAGGGAATATTTGTGTTTAGGGGACTTTAACTTTAATTATTTTCTATTAAAAAATGTTTTTATTTAATGTTTTTAACTTTTTTATTTACTTTTACAGGTAATCCACTGATCGCTTGTTCAGGCTCTTCTTCACATTACACAGTGTAATACAGATGTATTACACTGTGTAATGTAACACAGTGAGCATGCTGCGCACTGAAGGCACGGACCCAGCTCCCGGAAGGAGGATCGCGCAGCCCCACGCACTGGAAGTCCAGGGGCTGCGATCGGAATAGCGAATGCGGGGGGTCCGATTCACTTTAAATGCCCCTTACACCCGCAATCGCGGGTGTTAGAGGCAGGTGTCGGCTATAATATATAGCTGACACCCGCAGCTTCTGGCCCCGGTTCCGTTCAGGAGCCGGGGCCAGAAGTTTGACGTAGTATTACTGCATTTTGCGGAAACGCACCTCCCGCGATGCAGGACTATTACGTCAAATGTCGGGAAGGGGTTAAAAAAGACTTTCTTGCTATAAAGTGTGTCTTATGGTCCAAAAAATACACTAATAGAACCAAAAAGTCATCTGATTTTGATAGAAGTCAGGGCTGCTACAGAAATTGGGAAGACCCTTTTTGTAAGTGCCTCTTAGGGTGCGATTACTTGCATATTCCCATTAGAGAGCTTGCAGAGAATTACAATGGAAAACCCAAGAATAACTTTGTGGGTTATAAAAATTGTAGTAAGGACGGCTCAGAATACAACCCCTCTAGATGTTGTTGTAGTTAGGTAGGTGTTCAGTAAAACATGCACATTTGGCATTGCTTTAAATATTTATGGAATGGATTTTACAATCATGAACATTTCCATAATTTATCTCCCACAATCTAAACAATTCTAGCATACCACATTTTTCCTGCAATACAAGATGACATGAATAAAATGTATTTATTAGTTTACATTGATAAAATAATATTATTTTTGTAGAACTAAGATTCACAAGGGCTCGTTTCCTGAAAATAGTTTCCATTTTTAAACAGCTTCAATAATTAATTTAATTAATATAGAGGTTCTT